>JAKWIY010003053.1:7073585-7773585 GCA_027704805.1 Solanum corneliomulleri | reverse complement strand
GGTTGCAAACCTTTCAGAATTGACACGACCATTAATGAAAGGTTGCAAACTTTCAAATGGTATTAACTGTTCCTGAAAGTTGCAACCTTTCAGAATAGTCATGGGCAGGAATTTTTAAATATAACGGAATTTTAAAACGGTTCACGCGCGCGGATCCGGTCGGGTCGGGTTAACTAAAAAGTGAAAACATTTGGGTTAACTTTTGTTATCAAATAATTAATTGAAATAATTTTTGGCATTAAATTAATTAAATAAATAATTAAAATAAATTTGTCCCAAAAATTATCTCTCGATCGATCATTTGCCAAGCCAAAGCCAAAGCCGAAGCGATGCGAAAGCGACGACGACGACGGCGCGAGGGGGTTCCCTCTTTCCAACCATTGTAACATTAATAGGAGTGTTTATTTATATAAACTATCCTATTTTCATTTCCATTACCGATAGGGACTATTGCCTTTTTCAATAAGCATTAGAGGACTTTTCAAGTTCCCAACCTTTCATGTTCTAAACTTTTCAAATTCCTCTCCTTCCCTCTATTTCTCATCATTCTTGATACATTCGAACAATCCCCCACATTGATGGGGATAGTTTGTAACATAGGAAGGCACGGATATTTGTGTACTTTACAAGCAAGGATTAATTGCAATCTGGGATAAGTAGGTTTCCCCTTGGACTTTCCGTAGTGAACATATGTTCGGATATACTCGGTCAATCGGTAGATGTGATATCTTTGAAACCGTCGAAGTTTGGTGTATACCTAGACACATATGTCACACAATTAAACCCTTTACTGTTTAATGATTATTACGGTTGTGTCTTTTCAGCCATGAACACCTCCTGGTTTCATGAATGTATAAGAATAGGCTTTTGACATAATTTCTCTTTGAAGCGGCTTCCACTTCACACTCACATAGGTGATTTCTAACCGGTCATCTCGTAGATACACTATTTGGTCAAATCTACCAAACTTAGCAAATCATTAAAAACTTTAAGCTTTATTACCTCATTAACCAGCCTTAGAGTCTTAACCTTTTCCTGAACATTGTCTTCATCTTGAAAATGGATTGAGTTAATTGAAAATGTCGAACTGTCAGCCACAACTTTGTTTTTCTCCTTGAATCTAGCTCTTGGACCTCCATTCTGCTAGATAGAGTTACCGTCATGCTGACTTTTCCTAAGCCGTAAACCCATTCCCTTAGATGATCTTTCAACTGCCTCTCTCACTAGGCCTTTCGTTAGTGGATCTAACACATTATCGCTTGACTTTACATAGTCAATTGTGATAATTCCAATAGAGAGCAGTGTCTTACGGTGTATGTCTACGCCGTATGATGACGAGACTTCCCGTTGTACATAACGCTTCCCTGCCCTACCTATTGCTGCTTTACTATCGTAATGTATGCAAATTGGTCCAAACAGGTTTGGGCCAGAATGGAATATCCTCTAGGAAATTCCGGAGCCATTCCGCCGCTTCTTACCAGCCTTATTCCAAATCAGAATTCAGATTCCATTGTGGAGCGAGCAATACATGTCTGTTTGAAGATTTCCAAGAGACAGATCCTCCACCAAGATATGAATACATAACCACTTGTGGATTTTACATCATTTGACCCGGTGATCCAATTTGCATCACTATATCCTTCAATCAACCACAACAAGATATTTATTATAATGCAACGCATAATGTGTGTCCATTTTAGATACCTAACACAAACCTTAGTTTCATAGCCATCCAGTTAGTTTGATTCGAATTACTAGTGTACCGACTCATTTACTAATAGCACATGCTATATCTGGTCGCGTACAATTCATAATATACATCAAACTTCCCAACACTCTGGCATATTCCACTTGAGAGTCCCTTTGACCTTCATTCTTTTTAAATGTACAACTTAAATCAATTGGAGTTTGACTACATTGAAATTCAAGTAATTGAACTTATCCAATACTTTTTCAATATAATGAGATTGAGATAATGCTAGTCCCTGGGGAGTTTTGATAATCCTGACCCCTAAGATCAAATCAGCAACTCCTAAGTCTTTCATATCGAACTTGCTGGACAACATGTGCTTAGTAGCATTTATATCGTCAATTTCTTTACTCATTATTAACATGTCATCAACATACAAACAAACAATGACTTCATGATTCATAACGTTTTTAATGTAAACACATTTATCACATTCGTTAATCTTGAATCCATTTGCCAACATTATTTGATCAAATTTAGAATGCCATTGTTTGGGTGCTTGCTTGAGTCCATAAAGGACTTCACAAGTCTGCACACTTTCTTTTCTTTACCAGGAACTATAAACCCGGTTGTTCCATGTAAATTTATTCCTGTAACTCTCCTTTAAGAAGGCTGTCTTTACATCCATTTGGTGGGTTTTAAGATCATGCACTGCTTCTAGTGCTATTAACATCCTAATTGATGTTATCCTTGTTACTGGAGAGTATGTGTCAAAGTAGTCCAGACCTTTCTTTTGTCTGTACCCTTTGACTACCAGTCTAGACTTATATTTGTCAATAGTCCACATCAGGTTTCATTTTCCTTTAAAAGATCCATTTTGATCCTAAAGGTTTATTTCCTGGAGGAAGATCTGTCATGATTCCCAAGTGTGATTGCTTAAAATTGATTCAATCTCACTATTGACTGCTTCTTTCCAATAAGTTGACTGTGGCGAAGACATAGCTGCTGCTTTAAATATTTGAGGCTCATTTTCAAGCAATAGTGCTACAAAATCTGGTCCGAAAGAAACAGATTTTCGTTGTCGAGTACTTCGCCTAGGTTCCTCACTAGTTAGAATATTTTCCATTGATTCTTCTCGTGGTCGTTTAGGTCTTTCACTTGTTGACTCACTTTCAGTTTTATACGGATAAATGTTTTCAAAAAACTCTTTATTATCTGATTCAATTATCATATTAACATGAATCTCAAGATTATCAGATTTGTGAACAAAAAAAACGACAGGCTTTACTATTCACAGCATACCCAATAAAGACACAATCTATTGTTTTGGGTCCAATTTTAACTCTCTTAGGTAAAGGAACCTCTACCTTGGCTAAACACCCCCACACTTTGAAATATTTCAACTTGGGTTTTCTTCCTTTCCACAACTCATATGGAATTTATTGTGTTTTTCGATGGGGTACTCTATTGAGTATTTTATTAGCTGTAAGGATGGCTTCCCACCAAAGATTTCGCGGTGAACCAGAATTGATCATTAAGGCATTCATCATTTCCTTTAATGTTCTGTTCTTTTTTCGTTCTGCCAAGCCATTTGACTGTGGTGTATAAGGTGCAATAGTTTGATGAATAATACCATATTCCAAACATATCTCTGCAAAAGGAGATTCATATTCTCCACCCCTATCACTCTGAATCATTTTATATTTAGATTCAATTGGTTTTCCACTTCATTTTTGTATTGCTTAAATGCATCAATTGCTTCATCCTTACTATTAAGCAAATATACATAACAAAATCGAGTGCAGTCATCAATAAAAGTTATAAAATACTTTTTTTCCACCACGAGATGGTGTTGACTTCATATCGCATATATCTGTGTGAATTAAGTCCAAAGTTTTAGAATTTCTTTTTAACAGACTTGTAAGGATGTTTAACAAACTTACTTTCACACAAATTTCACATTTCGACTTATCGCATTTAAAATCAGGCAATACTTCTAGATTAACCAATTTTCGCAAGGCTTTGTAATTTACATGTCCCAAACGGGCATGCCATAAATCACTTAACTCCAATAAGTAAACAGAAACAAAATTTTTATTAATACTGTCAATAACCATTACATTTAGTTTACAAAGACCCTCATTCAGATAGCCCTTTCCTATGAACATTTCATTCTTACTTATTACAACTTTATCACTAACTAGGACACACTTAAACCCGTTCTTAACGAGTAGTGCAAAAGAAACTAAATTCTTCCTAATAGTTGGGACATGCAGAACATTGTTTAAAGTCAACACTTTGCCGGATGTCATTTTCAACATTACTTTTCCAGTTCCTGCAATCCTTGCAATTGCTGTGTTTCCCATGAATAAATCTTCATCGTACTCAGTAGGAGTGTACGTTGCAAAGTCTTCTTCTGCAGAGCAAATATGTCTAGTGGCACCTGAGTCGAGAAAACCACTCCTTGGGATTTCCAACTAAGTTACACTCAGATATCATTGCACACAAGTCATCCGCATCTTCCATTTTTTCCACGATGTTTGCTTGACATTTGCCTTTGCCTTTGTTTTTGTCCTTTCTTGGAGCATGACAATCAGAAGATCTATGACCAGCCTTGCCACAATTATAACAGTTGCCTTTGCATTTCTTCTTGGCCTGTTCTGACTTCTGCCCATTGGACTTCTTTCTCTTTTTGTCTGTGGTAGGAGCTTCTTCAACATTATTAACTCCAATGATTGTTTAATTCTTACGTGACTTCTTTTCGGCATTTCTGTTATCTTCCTCAATCTTGAGCCGAATCACAAGATCTTCAAGCTTCATTTCTTTACGCTTGTGCTTTAGATAATTCTTGAAATCATTCCACGAAGGAGGAAACTTCTCGATCATTGCAGCCACTTGAAAAGCTTCATTTACTACCATATCCTCAGCAACCAGATCATGGAGAATAAGTTGAATATCCTGCACTTGTGATCCAACAGTTTTACTATCTACCATTTTATAGTCTAAAAACTTTGCGACCACAAACTTTTTCAACAACTCTTTTGAAGTGCATTCCACAACTCTTTTGAAGTTGTTATTGCACTATAGACATTATATAAGTCATCCTCTAAAGCACTCAAAATGTAACCTTTACATAGGAAGTATGACTGTTTCCATGCTTCAACAATCATAAATTTTTCCTTGTCTCGCATATCATCAGCAAGAACTGGAGTATCTTCACTTGTAAATTTCTGCAGATCAAGAGTGGTAAGCCAGAAAAATACTCGTTGCTGCCATCCTTTGAAATTCACACCGGTGAATTTACCCGGTTTCTCTGCTTGTGATACAAGAGTTCGGGTTGGTGCAGCAACAACCACTGTAACACCAGTGTTTTCTATTTCTGATAAACAAATTGATACAATATAAGTAAGCAATAAATTATAATTGCAGACTTAAAGGAGTAAAAAATCACAAAGATTTTTGTCTCCACCAGAAACACAGATTTAAATAATTTCCTTAAGATTGTTGCCAATCTGTGTTATGAAAATCAGAAATTACTGGTTGTAATAAATCAGTCAGAAACACGAAGTAACTAAGACTTTTAGAACCAGTAAATAAGATGAACAGAAATTTATTTGTAAAAAATAATTGAATCTGTAAAACTTACCAGAATCTGGAATACTCTTTTTGATATAGGAAGAAAATCAAGTCCACTGAATTCACAGTGTCCCCTTAAAGAAATTATTCCCCTCTAGTATCCGAGGTTTGATTTGGAATATAACCTCCCAGGGTAAAATGATCTTAATCCGTAGAGTATAAATACCAAAAACTCTACTGTCAGTGAATCAATCCACAGAAGGAAAGTACACGAAGAAATATGTGTTTTTATGAAGAAGGAAGATCAGAAAATTCGTTAGAAAATATTCTGAAGACTGAATGGTATTTATAGGCAAGAAGAATATATTCTGAAAGGTTGCACACGACCATTAATGAAAGGTTGCAAACTTTCAAATGGTATTAACTGTTCCTGAAAGTTGCAACCTTTCAGAATAGTCATGGCAGGAATTTTTTTAAATATAACGGAATTTAAAACGGTTCACGCGCGCGGATCCGAGTCGGGTCGGGTTAACTAAAAAGTTGAAAACATTTTGGTTAACTTTTGTTATCAAATAATTAATTGAAAATAATTTTTGGCCATTAAATTAATTAAATAAATAATTAAAATAAATTTGTCCAAAAAATTATCTCTCGATCGATCATTTGCCAAAGCCAAAGCCAAAGCCGAAGCGAGCGAGCGATGACGACGACGGCGCGAGGGGGTTCCCTCTTTCCAACCATTGTAACAATTAATAGGAGTGTTTATTTATATAAACTATCCTATTTTCATTTCCATTACCGATGAGGGACTATTGCCTTTTTCAATAAAGCATTAGAGGACTTTTCAAGTTCCCAACCTTTCATGTTCTAAACTTTTCAAATTCCTCTCCTTCCCTCTATTTCTCATCAATTCTTGATACATATCGAACAATCCCCCACATTGATGGGGAATAGTTGTAACATAGGAAGGCACGGATAATTGTGTACTTTACAAGCAAGGATTAATTGCATCTGGATAAGTAGGTTTCCCCTTGGACTTTCCGTAGTGAACATATGTCGGATATACTCGGTCAATCGGTAGATGTGATATCTTTGAACCGTCGAAGTTTGGTGTATACCTAGACAACTATATGTCACACAATTAACCCTTTACTGTTTATGATTATTACGGTTGTGTTCTTTTCAGCCATGAACACCTCCTGGTTTCATGAATGTATAGAGAATAGGCTTTTGACATAAATTTCTCTTTGAAGCGGCTTCCACTTCACACTCACATAGGTGATTTCTAACCGTGTCATCTCGTAGATACACTATTTGGTCAAATCTACCAAACTTAGCAAATCATTAAAAACTTTAAGCTTTATTACCTCATTAACCAGCCTTAGAGTCTTAACCTTTTCCTGAACATTGTCTTCATCTTGAAAATGGATTGAGTTAATTGAAAATGTCGAACTGTCAGCCACAACTTTGTTTTTCTCCTTGAATCTAGCTCTTGGACCTCCATTCTGCTAGATAGAGTTACCGTCATGCTGACTTTTCCTAAGCCGTAAACCTATTCCCTTAGATGATCTTTCAACTGCCTCTCTCACTAGGCCTTTTGTTAGTGGATCTAACACATTATCGCTTGACTTTACATAGTCAATTGTGATAATTCCAATAGAGAGCAGTTGTCTTACGGTGTTATGTCTACGCCGTATATGACGAGACTTCCCGTTGTACATAACGCTTCCTGCCCTACCTATTGCTGCTTTACTATCGTAATGTATGCAAATTGGTCCAACAGGTTTGGGCCAGAATGGAATATCCTCTAGGAAATTCCGGAGCCATTCCGCTTCTTTACCAGCCTTATCCAAAGCAATGAATTCAGATTCCATTGTGGAGCGAGCAATACATGTCTGTTTGGAAGATTTCCAAGAGACAGATCCTCCACCAAGTATGAATACATAACCACTTGTGGATTTTACATCATTTGACCCGGTGATCCAATTTGCATCACTATATCCTTCAACCACAACAAGATATTTATTATAGTGCAAAGCATAATGTTGTGTCCATTTTAGATAACCTAACACACGTTTCATAGCCATCCAGTGAGTTTGATTCGAATTACTAGTGTACCGACTCAGTTTACTAATAGCACATGCTATATCTGGTCGCGTACAATTCATAATATACATCAAACTTCCCAACACTCTGGCATATTCCACTTGAGAGTCCCTTTGACCTTCATTCTTTTTAAATGTACAACTTAAATCAATTGGAGTTTGACTACATTGAAATTCAAGTAATTGAACTTATCCAATACTTTTTCAATATAATGAGATTGAGATAATGCTAGTCCCTGGGGAGTTTTGATAATCCTGACCCCTAAGATCAAATCAGCAACTCCTAAGTCTTTCATATCGAACTTGCTGGACAACATGTGCTTAGTAGCATTTATATCGTCAATTTCTTTACTCATTATTAACATGTCATCAACATACAAACAAACAATGACTTCATGATTCATAACGTTTTTAATGTAAACACATTTATCACATTCGTTAATCTTGAATCCATTTGCCAACATTATTTGATCAAATTTAGAATGCCATTGTTTGGGTGCTTGCTTGAGTCCATAAAGGACTTCACAAGTCTGCACACTTTTTTTTCTTTACTAGGAACTATAAACCCGGTTGTTCCATGTAAATTTATTCCTGTAACTCTCCTTTAAGAAGGCTGTCTTTACATCCATTTGGTGGGTTTTAAGATCATGCACTGCTTCTAGTGCTATTAACATCCTAATTGATGTTATCCTTGTTACTGGAGAGTATGTGTCAAAGTAGTCCAGACCTTTCTTTTGTCTGTACCCTTTGACTACCAGTCTAGACTTATATTTGTCAATAGTCACATCAGGTTTCATTTTCCTTTAAAAGATCCATTTTGATCCTAAAGGTTTATTTCCTGGAGGAAGATCTGTCAATTCCCAAGTGTGATTGCTTAAAATTGATTCAATCTCACTATTGACTGCTTCTTTCCAATAAGTTGACTGTGGCGAAGACATAGCTGCTTTAAATATTTGAGGCTCATTTTCAAGCAATAGTGCTACAAAATCTGGTCCGAAAGAAACAGATTTTCGTTGTCGAGTACTTCGCCTAGGTTCCTCACTAGTTAGAATATTTTCCATTGATTCTTCTCGTGGTCGTTTAGGTCTTTCACTTGTTGACTCACTTTCAGTTTTATACGGATAAATGTTTTCAAAAAACTCTTTATTATCTGATTCAATTATCATATTAACATGAATCTCAAGATTATCAGATTTGTGAACCAAAAATCGACAGGCTTTACTATTCACAGCATACCCAATAAAGACACAATCTATTGTTTTGGGTCCAATTTTAACTCTCTTAGGTAAAGGAACCTCTACCTTGGCTAAACACCCCCACACTTTGAAATATTTCAACTTGGGTTTTCTTCCTTTCCACAACTCATATGGAATTTATTGTGTTTTTCGATGGGGTACTCTATTGAGTATTTTATTAGCTGTAAGGATGGCTTCCCACCAAAGATTTCGCGGTGAACCAGAATTGATCATTAAGGCATTCATCATTTCCTTTAATGTTCTGTTCTTCCGTTCTGCCAAGCCATTTGACTGTGGTGTATAAGGTGCAATAGTTTGATGAATAATACCATATTCCAAACATATCTCTGCAAAAGGAGATTCATATTCTCCACCCCTATCACTCTGAATCATTTTTATATTTAGATTCAATTGGTTTTCCACTTCATTTTTGTATTGCTTAAATGCATCAATTGCTTCATCCTTACTATTAAGCAAATATACATAACAAAATCGAGTGCAGTCATCAATAAAAGTTATAAAATACTTTTTTCCACCACGAGATGGTGTTGACTTCATATCGCATATATCTGTGTGAATTAAGTCCAAAGTTTTAGAATTTCTTTTAACAGACTTGTAAGGATGTTTAACAAACTTACTTTCAACACAAATTTCACATTTCGACTTATCGCATTTAAAATCAGGCAATACTTCTAGATTAACCAATTTTCGCAAGGCTTTGTAATTTACATGTCCCAAACGGGCATGCCATAAATCACTTAACTCCAATAAGTAAACAGAAACAAAATTTTTATTAATACTGTCAATAACCATTACATTTAGTTTACAAAGACCCTCATTCAGATAGCCCTTTCCTATGAACATTTCATTCTTACTTATTACAACTTTATCACTAACTAGGACACACTTAAACCCGTTCTTAACGAGTAGTGCAAAAGAAACTAAATTCTTCCTAATAGTTGGGACATGCAGAACATTGTTTAAAGTCAACACTTTGCCGGATGTCATTTTCAACATTACTTTTCCAGTTCCTGCAATCCTTGCAATTGCTGTGTTTCCCATGAATAAATCTTCATCGTACTCAGTAGGAGTGTACGTTGCAAAGTCTTCTTCTGCAGAGCAAATATGTCTAGTGGCACCTGAGTCGAGAAACCACTCCTTGGGATTTCCAACTAAGTTACACTCAGATATCATTGCACACAAGTCATCCGCATCTTCCATTTTTTCCACGATGTTTGCTTGACATTTGCCTTTGCCTTTGTTTTTGTCCTTTCTTGGAGCATGACAATCAGAAGATCTATGACCAGCCTTGCCACAATTATAACAGTTGCCTTTGCATTTCTTCTTGGCCTGTTCTGACTTCTGCCCATTGGACTTCTTTCTCTTTTTGTCTGTGGTAGGAGCTTCTTCAACATTATTAACTCCAATGATTATTTACTTCTTACGTGACTTCTTTTCGGCATTTCTGTTATCTTCCTCAATCTTGAGCCGAATCACAAGATCTTCAAGCTTCATTTCTTTACGCTTGTGCTTTAGATAATTCTTGAAATCATTCCACGAAGGAGGAAACTTCTCGATCATTGCAGCCACTTGAAAAGCTTCATTTACTACCATATCCTCAGCAACCAGATCATGGAGAATAAGTTGAATATCCTGCACTTGTGATCCAACAGTTTTACTATCTACCATTTTATAGTCTAAAAACTTTGCGACCACAAACTTTTTCAACAACTCTTTTGAAGTGCATTCCACAACTCTTTTGAAGTTGTTATTGCACTATAGACATTATATAAGTCATCCTCTAAAGCACTCAAAATGTAACCTTTACATAGGAAGTATGACTGTTTCCATGCTTCAACAATCATAAATTTTTCCTTGTCTCGCATATCATCAGCAAGAACTGGAGTATCTTCACTTGTAAATTTCTGCAGATCAAGAGTGGTAAGCCAGAAAAATACTCGTTGCTGCCATCCTTTGAAATTCACACCGGTGAATTTACCCGGTTTCTCTGCTTGTGATACAAGAGTTCGGGTTGGTGCAGCAACAACCACTGTAACACCAGTGTTTTCTATTTCTGATAAACAAAATTGATACAATATAAGTAAGCAATAAATTATAATTGCAGACTTAAAGGAGTAAAAAATCACAAAGATTTTTGTCTCCACCAGAAACACAGATTTAAATAATTTCCTTAAGATTGTTGTCAATCTGTGTTATGAAAATCAGAAATTACTGGTTGTAATAAATCAGTCAGAAACACGAAGTAACTAAGACTTTTAGAACCAGTAAATAAGATGAACAGAAATTTATTTGTAAAAAATAATTGAATCTGTAAAACTTACCAGAATCTGGAATACTCTTTTTGATATAGGAAGAAAATCAAGTCCACTGAATTCACAGTGTCCCCTTAAAGAAATTATTCCCCTCTAGTATCCGAGGTTTGATTTGGAATATAACCTCCCAGGGTAAAATGATCTTAATCCGTAGAGTATAAATACCAAAAACTCTACTGTCAGTGAATCAATCCACAGAAGGAAAGTACACGAAGAAATATGTGTTTTTATGAAGAAGGAAGATCAGAAAATTCGTTAGAAAATATTCTGAAGACTGAATGGTATTTATAGGCAAGAAGAATATATTCTGAAAGGTTGCAAACCTTTCAGAATTGACACGACCATTAATGAAAGGTTGCAAACTTTCAAATGGTATTAACTGTTCCTGAAAGTTGCAACCTTTCAGAATAGTCATGGCAGGAATTTTTTAAATATAACGGAATTTAAAACGGTTCACGCGCGCGGATCCGAGTCGGGTCGGGTTAACTAAAAAGTTGAAAACATTTCGGTTAACTTCTGTTATCAACTAATTAATTGAAAATAATTTTTGGCCATAATTTAATTAAATAAATAATTAAAATAAATTTGTCCAAAAAATTATCTCTCGATCGATCATTTGCCAAAGACAAAGCCGAAGCCGAAGCCGTAGCGAGCGAGCGACGACGACGAAGGCGCGAGGGGGGTCTCTCTTTCCAACCCTTTTAACAATTAATAGGAGTGTTTATTTATTTAAACTCTCCTATTTTCATTTCCATTACCGATGAGGGACTATTGCCTTTTTCAATAAAGCATTAGAGGACTTTTCAAGTTCCCAACCTTTCAAGTTCTAAACTTTTCAAATTCCTCTCCTTCCCTCTATTTCCCATAAATTCTTGCTACATACCCAACATTCATGTTGAAGTATTCGCTGACCACATGAGCCTACAATATGTTTTCACTTATAGAGAGCTTTATCTTAAAAAAAAAGATGTGGTTAGAGTTGTTTATGGATTATGACATGATCATTGTTGTTGTTGATGCCTTAATAATGTTGTCTATTGGTATTACCCCACATTTTGAGAAATAGAAGAAACAACTAACAAAAGATATGAATAGACTGGCACAATTAGGGGTCCAACTAATAGATTCCACGGTAGGAGGGGTAGTGGTTATGAATGGGGATGAGTCTTCATTAGTGTAAGAAGTAAAAGGAAATAAGGACCAAGATCTCAATTTCTTGAATTGAAGGCAAATGTTCATAAGCAAAAATATTATCTTTTGAATACGAGGGAGATGGTTTATTGAGATATTAAGGTAGACTATGTGAACCGATGGTGGATGAACTCCAAGAGAGGATCATGGAGTAAGCTCATAGCTCAAAATATTCTATTTATACGGGTTCCAAAAACATATCATGATTCGAGAGAAGTTTATTGGTGCAATGGTATGAAAAAGCGTATTGCTGAATTTGTTGAAAAGTGTCCAAACTACCAACAAGTTTGAGTAGAGCACCAAAGACTTGATTTTTTGGTTTAGAATAAAGAACCTAGAATTGAAGTGGGAGATCATTAATATGGATTTGATCACAAGTTTACTAAGTCTCTCAAACAACATGATTCTATTTGGGTGATCGTCAATAGGATGACAAAATCAACACATTTTCTTCCTGTAAAGACTACCCATTTAGAATAAGATTTTTCCATGTTATATATTCAGGAGGTAGTAAAACTTGATGGAGTTCTAGTCGCTATTAATTCAGGTAGAGTTACACAATTCACTACACAATTCTTGAAATCTTATCAGAAGGTTTGGGTTCAAAGGTGAACTTAAGTACTGTCTTTATCCTCATACATATGAGCTAGCATAACGCACCATTAAGACATTAGAAGATATGTGTAGGGAATGTGTGATTTATTTCAAAGGTTATTGGTATGATTACCAAGATCTAATTGAGTTTGCTTAAAACAATAGTTACCACTCTAGCATCCAAATGAATCTCTATAAAGCTCTTTATGGGAGAAGGTGTAGATCTCCTATTGGATAGATTGAATTTTGTAAAGCGGGTTTATAGGACAAGATTTAGTTCATAAAGATATGGAAAAAGTTAAAGATATTCAACAAAGGTTAAAACTGGTGTAGACTCGTCAAAAATCCTAACTGATGTTAGTAGAAGGGAGCTAGAGTTTAAAGTAGATGATTGGGTTTACTCTAAAGTTTCAATGAAAAGTTTCACCCAAGAAGGGTGTTATGAGGTTTGGTAAGAAAGGTAAACTTAGTCACTAATATATTAGACCTTATCAAATATTCAAGTGGAGAGAAAATGTAGCTTATGAGTTGAAACTACCACAAGAGTTAACAACAGTTCATCCAGTATTTCACATCTCCATGTTAAAGAAGTGCATGGGTGATCCTTTCTTATTCATACAAACTTAAAATATTGGGATCATGGATATCTTATCTTATGAGGATATTCCTGTTCAGATTTTAGATCGCCAAATTCGCAAGTTGATATAAAAAAAGTAGCATTAGTCAAATCCTTTGGAAAAAGAGAAAGCTACTTTGGAGGATGAGGGGGATATGAAGAGATATTCACATCTCTTTGAATCCGTAGAAAATGTAGACCAAGTTACTAATTTTCTTCTTAGTACTATCTAAATTATGAGTAAGCATGTTACTTGTTTGAAATTGCTTCTGGAGTGTTTGATTTTGATGTTGCTACCTTAAGCCTAGTAAAAAGTGTCTTTCGAGGATGAAGATTCCCAAGGAGGAGATATTGTAACATCTTGAAACTAGAAAGAACTAGAAGGATGTTTTAAATGTGAATATAGTAGCTCTTACAAAATGATAGAGAAATCTGGAAATTTTGAAGTTTATGTAAATTTTTGGTCAACTTCATATGATCATAACTCATAGATCAGGATGAGTAAGGTGTGGTTCCAGATATGGTTAGAACGATACTGGGTTAATCTTTTCCAACGCCGCCATGTTTGTGCGATTCCAAGTTCGTATGAGTAAGTTATGCCCTTTGGAAGTTAGGTTGTTGGATTTAGGAAATGTCCCATTCGGATTTTATCGTGTATTTTAGTCTTTTCACTGTCCTATTATTTAATCCATTTTTAGGAGTTTAATATGGGTCAAATCATTAGTTAGTTTTAGAATATGGAATTTCATGTTAGGGCTAAGGAGAAAGGAGAAGAGAAAAGAAGAAGGTGAAACGGGCAAATTCATCAAGATCGACCAAGAAATTTGTGTTTGCCAAGGGTTTACCTCTACTAGGTATGTGAAGCTCTCATACCGTTGGAATCATTATCCCAAATTCCAAGCATTTTAATATAAATTTTTAGTCATCCTAAAAGAGAATATTAATGATCTTCACTTGATTTCATATCTTGTTCTTGAATTTGATTGAGTTGGGAAGTTTCTGAGTCTGATACGTCAAATTATAGGGTCATTTTGAGTCAGGTTTTTAGGTACATTTGTTGGTATCTATTTCTAAAAAAAAATTAATAAAAAGAACCGAGTTTGGGTGAATTGGGGAAGAAAAACGAAGAAGAAATTTCAACGGGTGAAATCCGAGAGTGGCCACGCGTCTAGTTTCCTGTTTTGGAAATTCTACTTCACGTCACAAAGCTTACCCAAGATGTTTTGCCTCAAAAAGACATTTTCGAAACAAAAATTCAATTGTGCCTCCCCATTGCGAACCCACCTTCAAATATTGGTTTTGGATCTTTTCTCATGTTTAGTTATCTAGAATCATTCCCAAACATCATAAGATCTTTTCAATCAAAAATCATAATCCTTGAATCTATAATTCAATCGAAGTACAGTTAAGAGTCAAGCCTAGAGTAGTTAAGAATCAATGTCAGGAGAAGTTAAGAGCTTAAAATTTTCAAAAGTCTTTCACAAATGTTCTAACTTTATTTTAAGACTTAAGTTTTGAGTTCACTAAAGAGTAAAGTTGAAGTTCTGTTCTTCAAAGAAGTATATGGGGACTACATATTACCAAAAAGTTTTAAAATTGTCACATTTAAATATGAACGAGAAGTGAGATTGCCAAAGAGCTTCCCGACTACTTTTCAAAAAGAGTGAAAACTTTCTAACTGAAGCAAGAAGGGAAATTGAGATTTCCAAGATAGACTTTGAACTACGTTTTTTTAGCACTAATATCATATCATAGAATAAGTATGTTTCTAAAACATTAGATCTAGTCTATTTTGGGATTAGTATTGAGCACCGAATCGGGACGAGCACGAGTTAAGATAACTCACGTCTACATAGGACCATGTAGCCACCATGGGCAGAAAAGGGTCATACTTTTTAGATGAATCTTTTTCACAATAGACTAGTGGATCCACTTAGTAGTTCTGGTCCTATACTTTGGCAGGTTATAGGATGCGCTGACAGTGTGAGGTAGATAGATGCATCATCATTGTAGATCTTATTTGATGGTTGTCGGATAGATAAACTCCACAGAAGTTATTATATTTTTTATATACACAACTATTTGTATATTTACATACATTTCTGAGATTTTTGCATCCTTTTATATACACATAATTGACATCATGTTTAGACAACTTTTCTTTAAATTGCATATGCTTTTACATTGCTTTATGTTAAAATGAGTTCACATGGTTGAGTTGAGTTAACCTAGGTAGGAACTTCCGATTCTTTTTGAATCTTATGATTTTTAAAATTCAAACTCGCATACTCGTACATTCAATGTATTGATGCCAACTTTACTTCATCATATTATGATAGAAAGACAAGTAACCAGGATTGGCATCCACCGCCCCCGTTGATCCACCTTTAGCATTCTGAGTCTATTGGTGAGACTCCTTGCATTTTGTATGACTCTTTTATTTGATTTCTAGTTTAGTTCTTTAGGATGTTGTGGGGTTTGTCTCAATATCTATCTCAATTGTTTAAGAAGCTTCATAGACAGTTAGTAGCTCAGTAGTTTCTACATTATCACTCTTATGTTAAAGACTTGGGTTTGCCATTTTTGGCTAAGTTGGATGTTTAATCTTTAAACATACTCAGATTATGTTATTATTTAATTCATCTAGATTCTATTGATATTTATAAATATGCATACGATCTTCTACTCAGTTAAGTTAATCAAGCTAAGGGTGCGCTCGAGACCAACAATGATTTTCAAGTGCTAGTACCGCCAGGGTGTAGTCTAGGGGCTTGACAATTTATGTGTATGATCTTTTAATCGTAATCCCCAATAAAGTAAGAAGATTATTTTAGACTATGATTCGATGTAAAATTGGTGAATTCTGATGGAAATAACAAAACAAAAATGACAATATTTCTAATTATGAAATATATTCACTTACTTGTATATTATTAATTCTTAATATGATTTCAAAACTTATTAAAAAACATTCTACAAAAAACCACTTTTTGGTAAGGTATCTTATATAGAAAAATATGTATTCGGATCGCCAATAATCATTTGATAAAATATTTTGAGATATACATAGCATGCAATATCTATATCTTTTTAGTGGAACAGTGTCAGTTGATTCTTTTTGAATGCATGTGGCTCTAAACTGATGGCGATGTGTATTATTTAAATTTTATTTGCATGAGCTTCAGTTCAAAGCCCTGATAGAGGAAACTAATTGAAGCAGGATGACAATCAATAAAAAACTCGTGAATTTAATGCTAAGAATAAAAAAATGAAATATGATATGTTGTAAGGTTATACTATATCAAAAGGTAAATACTTATATTACTTGGACTTCATCGCATGAACTTTCAATTCTAATCCCCAATAGAGGAAAATGATTGTACTTGGCTAACTGCCAAGATAATATCACTGAATTTGGTGATAGAGATAACAAAAACAAAACATGACAAATATATGTGTAACTATATAAAGTGATCAAATGCATAGTATGCATATAAACAAAACCTTTCAACTATCTACATAGTATACTTTTTGAATGAAATGGTGTGAGTGGACAGATTTTGAATACATTTGATTCCGCCATTGATGATGATAACAATATTTAAATTTTATGTAAATGAGCTTTCACTGCTATGTCCCGATAGAGGAAGACGATTATAGTAGGATAATTGTCAACGTAAAATGATGGATTTGATGATGGAAATAACAAATAAAGATATGAAAATTCTTCTAATTAGGACATATATTCTTTCTATAGTATTTCATTAATTCATAATATTATTTTATAATTTATTTTAAAACATTAAAAAAAAATTTTTTTGTGAGGGGTATTTCTATAGAGAAAATATGAATCTGTTTGATAAAATATTTAAGGACTCAATAAAATATATTGTATCAATACTTTTCAATGAAATGATTTAGTTGAATCTTTTAGCTACTAATTATGACATGTATAACTAAAAATTCACGTGCATGCGCTTTTAGACTAATCCCGAAAGAGGAAGAAAATTATGTTATCTGTCAACATAAAGCTAGTGAATTTTATGATGAGAATAACAAAACAAAACAAAATATAAAATGTTGTATGTATGGTACATATTGTATCAAAAGGTACATATTGATATTACTTGAGCATTAGGCGCACGAGCTTTCACTTGTTATCCTTGTTAGAGTAATTAATTTCAATGTATAATTGGTGCAATAGATAAGAAAAAAGAAATGACATGGTATAAGATTCATATTTTTCCATCATGTACTCATTGATATTAATAAAAATTTACATATATAACATTTTAGTTCTAAATGCTGACAAAGGAATTCAGTAACAATAGACTGAGTGTCATAAAATCGATGTAAAATCTGTATGAATCCTTCTAATTACAACATATATATTCACTCAATAGTATTTCATTTTCATTATGCGAGTTTAGAAATTATTATTGATCATTTTTGAAAAATACTTATTATTTATTTTATTCTAGGATGAGAATTTTTTTATAGAAAAAATAAATACATTTGGATTATTGCTAGTCATTTGTATAATTTTTCAACATATATATGTGTATACGTTTGCCAAAGAAATTCTTCACAAGATATATAAAAATAGTGTAAAAGATATTTTAGATTTTACAAAATCATATTTGAACTATGAATTTTAATATCTATAATAGTGATAATCAATATTAGTAAATGAATTTTGAATAAATTTTAGGGATAATACACAATCCCTCTAGAGTATGATTTAAATCACAGAGATACACCTAAACTTAACTATAGTTCGATTATTCCCTTTTAAATGACAGCGAGAGTGCGCACTCTCTCTTGAAGAGTATTTTACACAAGTCATTTTGAATTCATAACTTTGTAATCAGTTTTTGCTGAAAAAATTGATATTAGAACTTATATATGTTTAATTATTTCCATATCTTTCTTTATAAGTACTTCTTTAATTTCTTATTCACTATATAGTTTTTTCTTCCATTAATTTCTGATATTCTGTTTTAAGTGTTTTTAATCGTTATACGCATTTTTTAAAAATAATTTTAAATTGTGCTTTAAGTTTTTATATTTTATTTGATTTTGCTATCTTATTTTGATTGT
This sequence comes from Solanum corneliomulleri, assembly GCA_027704805.1. NCBI lineage: Eukaryota > Viridiplantae > Streptophyta > Magnoliopsida > Solanales > Solanaceae > Solanum > Solanum corneliomulleri. Next base: position 7,755,145 of record JAKWIY010003053.1, on the reverse strand, counting down.
TGTTCAAAATTAAATTACATATAAGGCATTTAAATTAAATTTGAAATCAAATCAATAGGAAAGACAAATAAAATAAAAATATTAAATAAAATAAATAGAAAAATAAAAGAGAAAAAACAAAGAAGATTGTAAAAAAAAGGTTAAGATAACTTAACCTAGACACCCTTTACGAGGGCCCAAATGAGTCATGAAGGGAACCACTAGGCATAGTGTAGCCCGTGATGACTAACAAAATCTAGGCAGCGAAGACTCCCCTCCCACAAGCACCCAAACGACTCGTAAGGAGGTCAACGAGATCTGGGGATGACCTTGGAGGGGACGCAAAAGCTGGCCAAAATCATGACCCTCCACAGGAGAAACTTGATGGCTCGTGAAGGACTAGACGGGCCGTGGAGAGGGTAGTAAAGGGGAGAAGGGTTAAGGGGTGGTTTTGAAAGCCAGTGGTCAAGGACCACCACCACCACGCTGGGTCGTGAAGTCCTTGAAGGCTCGTGGTAGCCTTCATAATGAGGGTGCAACAGTTTTAAGTCAAGGGATAGTAGGGCCTTTTCCAAGATTCTTTCAAAAAAAGTTATGTCGTTTTACCCATGCCTATAATACTTATATAAGTGATTTTAACCCCATATTCAACTCATTCAAGTAATATTATCAAATTCACCAAAAGAATGAGTTCTTCCTTTACAAAATATTTCACTATCTAGAAACTTGAAGAAGTAGAAGAAGAAGAAGAAGAAGAAGGGTTCAAGCTAGGGCATAAGGTTCAAGTGTCCATTCTCATATTTTTTGTGGGCTTTGATAGGAAGGTATGATAATTTTATTCATCCATGTAATTCTTGCATCCATAGATACCATAAGTTCCACAATTGAAAAGTGGAAATTCTCAAATTCGAGTTAGGTTTTCTTCTAAGTTGTTGGTCTTTATGAATGTTGTTTGAATTGATTGGACTATGATTGTTTATGCATGAATTGGGAGTATTCTACGCTTTTCATGAAAATTTTTGATGTACCCATGCTTAACCCATGTTTCTAAGATTAAACTGATGAAAATGAGTTTTAAAATATGAAAGGAGAATCTATGGGTTTATGTGTATTCTCATAGGATAAATAAGGTACATTATGAATTGCTTTGAGATTGAAGCATATGTGATGAATATGATATGAATTGCTTTGAGAGTGGATCATATATTATAAATTGTTGAATATTTATGTAATTGTTGTGTAAGGGATGTTTCATTCACTATTTGATTATTTATGAATGTGAAATGCTTGTTCACATTGAATAATTCTAGGTTTACAGGATTGCTCACCTAAAGTAAGTCTAAGCTCAAGAACTATGAATATGATAAGGCAAGAGAAAATTACCAATTTCCTCTGATGAGAAGATTATGAGGCGATTACCCATAGTCTTTAGAGTCGAACTAGAGGCGATCACCCATGATCCTAAGTAAAAGGTAAGAGGTGAGTACCCATGTCATATGATAGAAATACAAGAGGTGCGTACATGTGAAATGATCTAGTATGTGCATTGATTATGTGAAATGATCTAGTATGTCTTGAATAATTATGAATTGAGGTTACTTCATGAAGTAGTTGTATATGTGAAATGATCTAGTATGTTCATTGATTATGCTTTATGACCTAAGTTGTTTCACTTCTATGTCATGTTTTTCCAAGCTATCATATTTAGTACATTTTTTTAATAACGCATACTCTTGCCTGCTTTTCTGCTCTAAATGCAGGATCTGTCATTCCCGAGTGTCATCAGGGAGGTTTAGATTTCTTGTAGATGAAGAGTTGAAGATTGGTGTGTCTTCATTCATCCCATGATATGTCCACTACTTTCCTTATGGTGATTCTCCTTTTTAGTTTTGAACATTGATGTATGGGCTATTCCTTAAGATTCTATTGCACTAGATTGTTTTTGAGACACGTGTATCTGACTTGCGCTTTGTTTTACATACTTTTGTTATGTTTGAAATGTTTTAAATCTTATCAATTTTCTATTATCTTGACTATGAATTCTAAAGGTATTATATGAGGCCTCTCGAGGTCTAACATGTCATGTTATATCTATGGTGTTAACATAGCTAACTGAAAAATGAAAATTCCAAAACCCGAACCAACAATCCTATATTAGACAAAAAATGATCTACAAGACCTAAACAGTGCTGACAAATTTCCAATTTAGGCAAGTTTCTAAAAAATATTGATCAAATTCAATTTTCTACCAAATTCTTTTAAAATATAAAACACCTTAAGGAACAATTGTAAATAAAAGCTTCAAAACGTAAACCTACAGTCCTATTAAATAAAAAACGACTATTCGAAGCTAACCAAACTAACATAATTCTCATCTAAGCAGGTTTTTAAAACTTGTTAAGGAAAATAAAATTTCGGCCAAAACATAAAAATTTAAATGTCATACGACAAAAACCTGAAATGAAAACCACAAAATTCAAGCAAACAATCCTAGTAGACCAAAAATGGCCTTTGAGATCTAACACACCAATGAAATTCCAATTTGAGCATGTTTTCCCAAAAAATATCGGTCAAATTCAAATTTTTGCCAAAAGTTAAAACACCTAATGGAACAAACTGAAATAAAAGCCTCAAAACTTAAACCAATCATCATATGAGATAAAAAGTGACCTTCCAAAGCTGACCACACTGATGAAATTTTAATTTGAGCATAGTTACAAAAAATATTCACCAAATCCAAATTTTGACCAAACCTTAAATGTTAAAACGCCTAACAGCACAAATTAAAAATGAAAGCCTCAAAATCTAAACCAACAATCCTATTAGATATATAAATAACTTTGTGAAGCTAGTCGTGCTAATAGAATTCTGATGAGAGCAACTTTACGAAAAATGTTAAGCAAAGTCAAATTTTGGTAAAAAGTTAGAACGCCTAGGGATACAAACTGAATATGAAACCCTAAAAATTCAAACCGACCATCCTATTAGGTGACTAATGATCTTTAAGATCTAACCACTCTCACAAAAATCAAATTTGAGCATGTTTCTCAAAAAAATGACCCAATTCTTATTTTAGCCAAAAGTTAAAAGTTAAAACACTTAACTACCGAAGTGAAATAAAAATGTCAAAACCCGAATCAACCATTCTATGAGATCAAAACTGAACTTAAATGGCGAACCACGGTGAAAAAATTTCAGTTCGAGTATGATTACAATTTTTTTTGAGTAAAGTGAAATCTTAAATATAAATGCCCAACGGCACAAATTCAAAGTGGAAGCCTCAAAACCCAAACACCCTATATTATTACGTGAAAAAATGACTTTCTGCATCTAAATGCACTGACAAAATTCTTATATGAGCATGTTTATCAAGTACATAGATCAAAGTTAAATTTTTGAAAAAAATTTATAAGTTAAAACACCTAGTGGCACACACTAAAACTGAAAGTCTCAAAACTCAAATCAACCATTCTAGTAGATAAAAATTACCTTTGGAGTTAATTATGCAGACAAAATTCTCATTTGAGCACGTTCACAAAAATATTGCAAATTTTAAATTTTGTCCAAAACACAAGATTTAAAACACCTAATGGAACAAAAAAAAAATGAAAGCCTCAAAACATGAACCAATCTTACTAAAAATGGCCTTTCGAATCTAATGACACTAACAAAGTTCCAATTTGAGTACGTTTACCAAAAATATTGACCAAAGTCGAGTTTTGGCAAAAGTTTATATGTTGAAATGCCTAAAGACACAAACTAAAAATGAAAGCATCAACACTGGACATTGATTTACCAAACAAACTTCAATTGGTGAATTTACCGGCTATACAAATATATGTTTGTAATTAATAATTTATCAATAATTTTTATCACAGTTGGTAATAGTTACTATTAAACTAAACCATTCGTATATAATATTACCAACTAATAATTAATATGATGGTAATTTTACCAATTGATTTTTTAAATTATATTTACCAATCAATGTATACTTCATTTATTATATGATTATCCATTAATAGAATGTTGCTAAATTGGACGCCATTTTTTCCCGCCATATTTGCCAACTAAACTACTTAGTTAGTAAGATTATTTTTTGTAATTTGTTAGAAATTCATTGTTAAGTTTCAAAATATAATCCAGTTAGAAATATGTTGAGAATTTGTTTGTATAATACAAACCAACTTAAGTTTTTAGTAAAATCTATTGGCAATTGTAGCAGACAATTTCGATTCGTGATTCCACTTCTTTTCTTATCCGATTGAGGTTATTTATAGACAGTTTGTTCCTTCAAACTTAGTATTTGATTGGGAACCGACAAAGGGTGATTTCGAGTCATGTAGCTCCATATTTTTTTCTCTTGAATAGCAGCTGTGATATGGTATTTTTACTTCTTTTATTTTTCTCTAGTTTTTGGTGCTATCTTGTAGTTGTGTTGCTCAATGTTTTGTACTCTCTTGTTGTCCATTTGAAGAACACTTTTATAACTATTGTTTATTTTATAGGAGCTTTGACGTTGTTTTTTATACTCTTCACACTAAAGAGTTTTTTCATGTTAAAATTTGGTGTCTTGTGTGTTGATTTATTTTTGTTGTTTGGTTGATTTGTTTGTTGTCCAAACAGTATGTTTCTTGCATTATTTTATCTTCTCTTATTTGAAATAGAAGTGAAAATTCGACTTGGCTTTTCTTCGACTATTGCCATGTCATGCGCATTTGTTTTGTGCCAATATTTCTCAATAGCTCATGTTGTTCTAGCTACTATATATGTAGCTCTTATGTGATGTTTGTTGGTTAGAGAAGCTCCCCTAGAAGTTATTTTATTCTTATATGTATTAGTTTACTTGTATTTTTATATACATGTCGGTGTTAATTGTATCTTGCATATATTTAGATATTTCAGCATGTTTCAGACAATTTCTTTTACATTGCACACTACTTCTAAATTGCATTATATTAAAATGAGTAGTTATACATAAGTTGAGAAGATCCAAGGTAAGTGTTTCTTCTTACTCCATTTCAAGCTTAAGTGTTGATAGCATTCCGAATTGCATACTCATACATTCAATGTACTGATTCCAGTTGGCCTGCATCGTATTATTATGAAGACAGAGGTAACTAGGATCACTATTCAGTGCAACTTTGATCTAGTGAGAAAATCAGAGTTAGTTGGTGACCCTCACTTTATTCTGAAGGATCCTTATTGTTGCTTTCTAGTCTTTTAATTTATAGAATGTTGTGGAGTTTGTCCCAACATTCATCATTGTATTTTTAGAGGCTTCATAGACTGGTAGTCAATTAGATCAGCTAAGTCTCTTTTATTTCAGATATTTCATTTTGAGACTAAATTGCCAATTTTTCCAAGACATTATGTAACGATCCGAAAAAAATAAAATAAGAATAAATAATAGGTACTTAAGGTGATTTAATTATTCAATAAAAATCTGAAATTTTAAGGGCATAATGGTCCTTTCGCGAATTAATTAAGATAAACCAGAATTTTATTAATGTAATTTAAATTCTATTTGACTAAGTCTTGAATTATTCTCCTAATCCTAATAGTTCTCTCTCTCTCACACGCTTCTTAACTCTCTCTCTCACGTTCTCCATCTTTTTCACGTTATTCTGCCAAATATCAACAGTTCTTCACGCTTGAAGAACTCACATTAAATTTTAAGAAAAACAAAGCAACCAAAAAAAATATTATTAAGGCGAAGAGAAGTTGTTCATTGAGTGGTGTGGACGTTGAGGTAATTGGATTGACTTTTGGAGAGAGTTGTGGGTAGCGAATTCTTCGTTTGAACATCAAAAAAGGTGTGGGTTTCTCTCATGGAATTCTTTCTCCAAGAGTACTTTCTTTTGAACGTTTCTTAATCTCTTGAAACTAAGGTTGTTCCCCTTCGTATGTCCTTGTCCTTAGCTCCCTAACGAATTTGTAGGATGGGTATGTTGTGCTGCTAGACTCTTGCATGAAGGATGTGTTTAAATTTTGAGTCTTTCGGAAAGTATGAAAATATATATGTATGTATTTGAGAAAGATTTTGACCATGACTTTAAGTCTTTCTTTAGCAAGTCAATAGATTAGAGATTGCTCGTGTTTTATGTGCAAATAGAGGCTCTTAAAAGCTTGATGTTCACTTGGTTGAAATGCTACAAATTTTGGTTAAACAAATGACCAAATCTTACTTTTAACTTGACTTAAGAATCCAACTGAACGACAAATAAAGAGGTGCTTAAAAGTCCCGTAAATCGCTTCATCAAAATGTGTAACAAAGTCCCAGAATCTGGAAATTCGCTACAGGTGAATTCTGGAAATTTTGGGTGTCAAAAAAATTAAATAAAAATAGGTGAGGTCTGCAGGGATTGAACCAGAGACCTCACCAAAGTAAGCCAAAAAAAAGGGAATGTGATAGACGGGGCTCGAAATGGGGGCTAGGACCAGCGAAATTCACTTAAAAAAATGGGGCTGGCGGGGATCGAACCCTCGCCCGGTCTTGCGCAGAAAATTTAAGAGAAAAAGAAAATGGGGCTGGAGGGGATCGAACTCGCGACCATCTCCTGATTTCGTAAATAATAAGAGAAAAAAATAAAGGGGGGCTGGGGGTTCGAACTCGCGACCAACTCCTCCCTCGCGAAAAGAAAAGAAAAATTAAAGGGGAGGCGTGGGATTCGAACCCACGACCTCCCAGTACGCGAAGTGAAGGGTTCTTTTTAAAAAAAAATTAATAATAAGAATAGAGGGGCTGTGGGGGTTCGAACCCACCAACTCACAGCCCCCTTCAGCGAAATTGACACAAAAATAAGGGAGGCTGTGGGGGTTCAAACCAACAACCTCCCCATTGTAGTGAATTTAATTAAATTATTGTTAATTAATAGTAAAATAAAAATAAAAATAGAAATTTTATCCCTTCATGTAAATATTGAGATTTAATTTAGAATTCTAATTAAAATAGAAAATTAATTCTTTCATCTAAATATGAAGATTTAATTTAGAATTCTAGTTAAAATAGAAAATTAATTATTTCATAAAAATGTTGAGAATTAATTTAGAGTTCTAATATTACGAATATTAGAAATAAAATAACAAAAATTTATATATATAAATGATATCCAAGTGATTCAAGAATTGGTTTCCCGTGCCCAAATCTCCGTATTGATACATAAGTCATACGTGAGTAAAATATTCAAGAATAATTCCATCTACTTAGATCAACAATCAAGATCTTGGCATATATGCAAGATACATAAGTCTTGCAATACATAATCTTATGAAAGTAAGAATCTATTAGCGATCTATGAATGAAGCCCCATGGCTTGTATGTATAGACACATAAGTTTAACATACGTTCAAAAATAAGTGAACCTAAGATATACGTAATGAAATGAAGAAATGAACATTCACATAATAAGAGGTGAGTAACTATGAAAAATAAAGGTGCTAATAATGAAGAATGTGGTGATAATCGTGATGTGAGGCTAATGTATATGATGAGAGCAATCTCAAATGAGCTTAAGTAAATGTTGTCAATACGTACTCACCAATGAGAGTGTAAGATAATGAAGAGACCAGTCTCTATGAACACTCTAATGAAAATACTGAGTTTAAAACACTTAATACTAATAATGAGATGAGAAATCATCTATTGAGATATGATGTCCTCATACTAGAAGCCAACTTCCATGATGTATGAGTTGAATGTAATGGAACTTTATACCGAGCACCGATAGGCTAGCTATGAGCGGTGATGCCTTCTTTCGGGAAGGGAGGAGGTTCACGTAACTCTCATGAGATGAGACTGTCCGGCTTGCGGGTATGTGTCTCCATACATCTCCTAGTCTTTGAAACTATATTGCCACTATAGGGATCTGGCGGGGTTAAATTCCCATAACGCTAGCATGTTATTGAATCGCTTTTGCCGGGTGATTCCACCTCTTTTCGGTGTGGCGGAGACACTGGATTTCATGATGCTCACATAATCTATGTCGGTTAAAGTTAAAGTTCCCAATGAATGAATGAGTCCAGCCTCAAATTAATCATATAAAGAAATGAACGATACCGAAGGTGTTAGGATATTATAATCAAGAGATGAGCTAGATTCAGGTAATGACATTAGGTTATTCCTGATCATTGCACAACAAACCCGATGAAAGTCTTAAACTACATCCTAGGTATAGCTGGTGTTCGCACTGGCCTATGAATGAATTGAAATAAAATATGTATTACGATCACGATAGGACTTTCTTAGCTTGTAACATAGTCTCAGAGTCAGGTAGGGTATATTTAGGTATACTTTAGTGACTTTTTGCCCTCCTTGACATATTGGCTAAACCTTCCACTTTCTATCGCTTTATCTCGCCCAGTTTCTCCTATTCTTTCACCTTGCTATTTTCTCTTCTTTCTTCATTTGTGTAAGTGACTCTTTTCCCTTTCTTTTAATTCTTGTATATTTCTCTTTTTCTTTACTTTTCTTTCAACGAGTTCTTGAGTCACTTTACTTTTGTTCTTTCTCTCTCGTTGTTCTTTCAACCCCACTTTCCAGAGCATTCCTCAAAACAGCCACCCTCAACTCATGGCTTTGCCATGAGTCAAGGTACACAATACCCAAAGTTGGGTCAGGGCCATAACGAAGGTTGTTTATGCATTAGCCACCCTCAACTTATGCTTTTGGCATAAGCTGAGGTGCACATGTCCAAGGACGGACCAGGGCCAACATATTGTTCCCAGAAAAGATCAGTTGGGGTGAAAAAGAAAGGACTAATTTTAAGCTCAGATTATTTGGATCAAAGAAGGATAACTTTCATTTGGTATCTTTTATTTAGGCTAGAAATGGGCTATCTTGAATAAGGGCCTATGATCCTTTCCTAATTGTCTGTTACAGCTTAGTTTTAGAAGGACTAACCAGACAAGTTCTAGCTCACTACCAATAGTGGACTATTCAAATTTTCTCACACTCACTTGACATCTCATCACTATACCATATTATCAGACACCTAGTTCGAATTGAAGACTTAGGGTAATGCAATGGTGTAACTCTATTTCATGCTTAGAGCCACACAATTATCAGTTACTATGCCTAGTCATGCAACATTTTCCAGTTTTATCAGGATATCATTTTAGCCATCATGCTTCAGAGTTAAACTATGTACAAAAGATATAAACATGCAGGTTCGACAGAAAAAGTAATCAGTCTTTTGGTGAAAAAGAACACAGACAAGAAAACCCCAAAAGAGGATAGTGAGTTGGGCTACTCAGACTTCACCCTAACACTCACTTTCCATTTACCCCACCCCCAACAAAAAAGCTTGCAATTGTCCCCAATGCATAAAAAATCTAAATATTAGAGTGGTAGGTGAAGCAAACCTGTGGCGCAAAGCGCCGTCGATCAGCAAGATGGTGGGTCCGGTTCCCCGGAACCCACGTCCTCTGCAATCTGGACACCCTCAGTGGTGTCCTCAGCAACAACTGCACCATCAGTAGTGCCTCTTGCTATCTCTACAATGCGGGAGCTAGACTCCCCAGCCGCTAACTGTGATGCTCTGATCTGGTGTGCCTCCTCTTCAGCAAGTGAGGCTCTCCTCGCAGCCTCCATCTCTCGGCGCTCCTTCTTCCTTGCTCGCGCCTCATCTTCTGCTCGACCCCTACGCCTCTTGGCACTCTCTCGAGGGGGAGGTGGTGGAATTTCTGAAGTAGCAAACAGGGCCGCCAATACAGTGTCCTCAGCAGGCTCGACAGACTCCGGCACCCTCGCCTCTAGGATCGTGTCGATGTCTGCACGAAGACTGTCGAGTGCAGCTTGAAGAGTCGACACATCCACTGGAGGGGCTGGTCGGGCTAACACTATCAACTCAATGGCGTCCAGGCGCTGGTTAACCTCAGCAATCTTCCGCTCTCTAAGCTGTTGCATTTTCCTATCTAGACGCTCTTCAGACTCAGTGATCGACTTCTGCATCCACGGCTGGATATGATGCATAAGAGTGGCCATTTGTGCCTCTAGTTTTTGGACCCTAGCAAGCGGGACCAGTGCCGGTAGAGGGGCTGTGCCAGAGGAGCTCGGGGCTGGGCTACTACCCGGGATAGACTCGACCGGGGTAGTGTCAGTGGACTCCTGTGTAGCGGTGCGGGCCTGGGCTACCGTATCCGAAAGATCATCAGCAAGTGGGGGCAGCTCTGGACGGGGCCCTCTGCGTGGAGCCAACTCATTGGCCTCATCTCTAATGAGGCCGACGTCAGTAGTGCCCTGCGGGGTCTTCAGCTGATCTACGTGCCATATAGGCACACCTGCGGACCTGTAAAGGGCAAAGATCATGCACAGGAAAGGGTAGGTAGTAGTGACCTTGAATGCCCTCTCGTGCATGACTGCCTGGAGAAGCCATGCAAAGTCCACCTCGAATCCGGCTATCATCGCCGCCATCAACACTGCTCGATCCCAAGTAACGATGTTATCAACAGTTGTGGGGGAAAGGCAGTGACGGACAAGCAGCCACAAGAACTTTGTTGTGAACGTGAGGTTGGCCTTCTTGATGGCCCCCTTCGGTTCAGTCACCCAATCGGCACCCTCTCCATCTACTGATAAGTGTAGAGCCATCCACCTCTTGGTAGTCTCTCTCAGTGATGGCTCGCGCAAGAATTGGCCATCCTTAACTATCTGCCAGTGGTAGTCAAATTCGGTAGTGATGGGGGTCCGAGTAGCATCAACACTCTCGCCGTATAGAAACCGGTGGATGGGTGGCAGGGAGATGTCAACCTGCACGCCCCTGACTCGGACCTTCTCCAGTGGGGCCTGTTTAGCGGGGGCAGACCGCCTATCGATCTATGATCGGAGAGTCGCTACGTAGGATGCGTAGAACTCTCGGACCATTTCCTCGCTGTATCGTCCCAACGGACGTGCTGTCCACTCCAAGCGATGCCTGGTGAAGAGGTTTTGGATCTCAGGCATCATCGGGAGACTCCCTGTAAGTACCCGCCGCTCCAAAGTGAGTGTTCGAGTCGTCACTCCTTTATCAGTCAAGAACTTGGCGTCAAAGTAGACTTCAAACTGCCCTTCGACACACCACCGGTTGGGATGGTCAGAGGCTGGGGTGGGGACCTCAGCTCGTGCGCCGGATGTAGAGTGTGAACTGTCAGCATCATCAGACGAGGCCGACGCTGCAGCACTGGCGAGTGCGGGAACCTCAGCAGAACCAGAGGCTTCCTCGGACCATATACTCCTAAGGAGCAAGACTCTCCTTTCTCATTTGTGGCTGACCCAGAGGGTGTGCCGGTCAGTGTGTGCTCCTCATCAGACTGGGAGGCAGTGACTACGCCGGACGCCACCTTTTAGGGTGTAGCTCTGGGAGCACGTGCAGCACGAGAAGATGTGGAAGTGCCTGGGGGCACATACTCAGGGTCCCGCTCATCATCAGAGCCGATGATCATACATGCAGACGGGGCGACAGACTTTGATCGCCCGCGTGCGTAGGTTCGGTCTTGCTTGGTTGCCATAGTAGATAGTACCTGGAAAGGATCAATATTAGTACGAGTAGTGGCAAACAAGACAAGCGAAACCATACGAAATAAAACAGTGAAAATAATATGTAATTGCTGTAGAAACAGTGACACAACGACGGGACTGGTGACGGCTCGTCGTGACTATGACGACCATCGTGAGGTCCGTCGTGTTTTACTTGGACTGTGTATATATAGAGAACCCTGAAGGAGAGTCTCTGACTAGCATGACGGTGTGTGCAGGACGGACCGTCACACGTACGACGGTCCGTCGTAGGACACTTGAGAAAAAATATGGAGACCCTTATGAGAGGGGTCTCTGACCGTCATGACGGTCATGCAGGACGCACCGTCATGGGTACGACGATCCATCACATGTGTCCGTTGAAGGACACTTAGAAAAAAAAGAGAGACCCTCAGAAAAAGGGTCTCTGACAACCAGAACGGTTGTGCAGGATGGACCGTTGTGAATACGACGGTCCGTCGCATGTGTCCGTTGGGGAACACTTGGGAAAAAATGAGAGACCCTTAGTAGCAGGGTCTCTGACAACCAGAACGGTTGTGCAGGATGGACCGTTGTGAAGACGACGGTCCGTCACATATGCCCGTTGGGACAGGGTGCTAGGGTTTTTGCAACGGACCCTACGACGGTCCGTTCTGGGTACGACGGTCCGTCATCGGGGTCTCATTCTGCATGACAGTGACAGAACTAAGGGTACCCTAAGCATCGCCGATGAACCCACATCGACCTTCTAGTGTTTTGGACCTATATGTGTCTAACCCAACTACCTAGGAAACTAGCAATGCAAAAGCACCTATGTCTAGGGTTGTAAACATGGCAATTTCGAACATTTGTAACCTAGGTTAGGCAGAGTCATCTAAAGTAAACAAAATACAATGAGGAACTAAGCTTAATACTAACTAGTAAACACAAATTCAAGATAAATGAGTATAAATTAGAGACACATGCCTTAGAAATGGAGAAAAACCAATGCACAAGTACGCGGTGGCAAGGTAGACACCCACATCAGCAGTTTTCACTAGTAGATTAACACTTTAGGGCTTGGGAGAATTGTGAGGGGGGTAATGATCGGAGGGAGGGAATGTGGAAGTTGAAAAGAGAGAGTAATGGGAGAAATAATGAAGTTATGGGGTTAAATGAGGGGTTGGGGAGTTTAAAGGGTCTGATTTTGAAAAAGGGTCCAGCCGGTTCGGGTCGGGTATACCTCATTAATCACGCGACGGTTCCCCGACTATGGTCCGTCGCAGTTGTGACGAGCCCTCGTTGGTTCCGTCGTGTGTGCCTTAGTTTCAAAACAACAGAAAAACGTACCTGGTACGACGGATGAATACGACGGTCCGTCGCAGACGCAACGGTCCGTCGATTTGTCCGTTAGTGACTGCTGCAGAGTAATTTTCTGCAGAATTTCCTGGTGATGTGCCTGTAAATTTAAAACCCTTTAATAGAAAAATGCTACCATTACTAAAAAGACGATAAGTATTGGGTTGCCTCCCAACAAGCGCCTGATTTAATGTCGCAGCACGACTGGGGACACTCGATTACTCAGACTTCATCAAGATGGTATGCCTCTATCACTTCATTTACCAATTCAGCATGCCCGAAATAGATTTTTATGCGCTGTCCATTCACCTTCAACCGCACACACTCCTTAGTTTCCAACTCAACTGCTCCATGAGGGAATATTTGGGTAACCAAGTAAGGACCAGTCCATTTGGACTTGAGCTTGCCCGGAAACAAGCGCAACCTGGAATTGAATAAAAGCACCAAATCCCGACCATAAATTCTCGCTTTTCAATTTTGTGGTCATGGTACTTCTTCATCTTTTCTTTGTATAGTGCTGAGCTCTCATAGGCTTTTAGGCGAAATTCATCGAGTTCATTCAACCCATTTAACCGTTGCTCTGCAGCTTCGCTCCAATCCATTTTTAACTTCTTCATAACCCACATGGCTTTATGCTCTAACTCAACCGGAAGATGAAAAGCTTTCCCATATACAAGTTGGTATGGATACATACCTATGGGAGTCTTATATGCTGTCCGGTAGGCCCAAAGAGCATCATCAAGCCTCCTTGACCAATCCGTTCTACTAGCATTCACTGTTTTTGACAATATCTGTTTTATTTCCCGATTCGACACCTCAACTTGCCCACTAGTTTGAGGGTGGTAAGGAGTGGCCACATTATGTCGAACCCCGTATTTCTCCAATAACCCCTTGAACAATCTGTTGTAGAAGTGGGAGCCCCCATCACTAATAATGGCCCTCGGGGTGCCAAAACGAGAGAATATATTATTTTTCAAGAATGTAGTGACACTCTTCCCTTCATTGTTTGCGAGGGCTATGGCTTCGACCTGTTTAGATACATAATCGACTGCTACTAGAATGTACTTCATTCCATGAGAACTCACGAAAAGGCCCATAAAGTCAATACCCCAAACATCAAATAACTTAATCACAAGAATGGGGTTTAGAGGGAGCTCTTGCTTTCTTAAAATACCAACATCTCGTTGACATTTGTCACATGCTTTAGCAAACCCATGAGCATCTTGATGAAGAGTTGGCCAATAGTAACCACATTGTAATATCTTATGAGCGGTTCGGATACCACTGTGATGTCTGCCAACGGGTGAAGAATGGCATGCCTCCAACACGCTCAACATTTCACATTCTGGCACACAACGCCGAATAAGCCCGTCGGCACAAATCCTATACAAGTATGGTTCATCCCAAAAGAACTTCTTCACATCGTACATGAACTTTTTCCTTTGATGAAAGGACAAGTCTGATGGAACAATATCACTAGCCAGATAGTTCGCAAAATCTGCGAACCATGGAATCAAGTCTTGTGAAGCAGCCAATACATGTTCATCGGGGAAAGTATCATCAATGTCAGTCTTATCCCCTAACTCTCTCATAGCTTTATCCTCTAGACGAGACAAGTGATCAGCAACTTGATTTTCAGTTCCTTTTCTATCCAGCACTTCAAAGTCAAATTCTTGTAGCAGTAATACCCAACGAATCAGCCTAGGTTTCGCATCCTTCTTTGCCATCAAATATCTCAATGCTGAATGGTCAGTATGCACTATAATTCTAGTACCTAGAAAATAGGAGCAAAATTTCTCAAAAGCAAAGACTACTACAAGGAGTTCTTCCTAAGTCACTGTGTAGTTCTTCTGAGCTTCATTTAGGGCTTTACTAGCATAGTAAATGGGGTGAAGGATTTTTTTTCCCTATCCCAATACTACAACAAGGGCCACCCCACTAGCATCGCACATTACCTCAAATGGACTGTTCCAATACGGAGAAATAATGATAGGCGCAGACACTAACTTTTCTTTTAACTCACCGAATGCTTTAAGACATGATTCTTCAAAAAAAAATTTACATTCTTTCTCCAGCAATTTGCACAATGGGTGTGCAGTCTTTGAAAAGTCTTTGATGAATCTCCGGTAAAAACCTGCATGCCCAAGAAAGCTTCTCACACCTTTCACAGAGATCGGTGGGGGAAGTCTCTCTATTACCTCAACTTTAGCTCGATCAACCTCTATGCCCTTTTCTGAAATGCGATGACCCAACACAATACCCTCTTTCACCATGAAATGACACTTTTCCCAGTTTAGTACTAAATTGCAGTCTTCACATATCTTAAGAACCTCAGATAAATTGGTCAAACAACGCTCGAATGAATCACCAACCACAGAAAAATCATCCATAAAGACTTCTATAGTACCCTCCACCATGTCAGAAAATATTGACATCATACATCTCTGAAAGGTTGCGGGTGCATTGCACAACCCAAACGACATTCTTCTGAACGCAAAGGTCCCATATGGACAAGTGAAAGTGGTTTTCTCTTGATCTTCTGGTGCAATAGAAATCTGATTATACCCCGAATACCCATCAAGAAAACAATACCACCCTTTTCAGGCAAGTCTATCCAACATCTGATCCATGAAGGGCATAGAAAAATGGTCTTTTTTAGTCCATGAGTTCAGTTTACGGTAATCCATACACACCCTCCATCCAGTAACCGGTCTCATTGGAACAAGTTCATTTTTTTTGTTGGGGACCACAGTCATTCCCCCTTTCTTAGGTACACACTGAACTGGGCATACCCAATTACTACCGGCGATTGGATAGGTTACTCCGGCATCCAACCACTTAATGATTTCCTTCTTCACAACCTCTTGCATAGGAGGATTCAAGTGTCTTTGGTGCTCAATACTCAGCTTATGATCAGGCATGAGATTGATTTTATGAGAGCAAATACCAGGAGGGATCCCAATAATGTCCGCAATAGTCCACCCAATAGCTCTTTTGAACCTTTTTAGTACCTTTACTAAACTCTGCACTTGTTGTTCATCCAGGTCTGATGCAATGATTACCGGTAAAGTGTCACCATTTCCTAAGAATTCATACCTAAGATGAGGTGGGAGAGATTTTAGTTCAACTTTTGGAGCCTCCTCTATAGATGATTTCGCGGGTAGGGACTCGCGATTTTTCATATCGAGCTCAAATTTCTTCGGTTTAAACCGAACATCACCTCGGTCAAGAGCCGCGACTAATAACTCATACTCTTCAATGCAATCGCTATCAAAGTTCATTATCACTGCCGCTAATGCTTCGACACCCAGACGTTCTTCTATTTGTGTCTCAGATGTCTCACCCATATTGTAGGATATAGCAGATGCCGATTGGAGCTCACCACTCTGCCTCATGGACCTACAAATATTAAAGGTCACTTCCTCATTGTTCAACCGAAATTTCATATGCCCCTTTTCCATGTCTACTAAGGCTCTACCTGTAGCTAGGAATGGCCTCCCAAGGATAATAGGCACTTCAAAATCAACCTCACAATCAAGAATAACAAAATCAGCCGGAAAGATGAATGGCTCCACTTTTACTAGCACATCATGAAGTATTCCTATGGTCCATTTTACTGTTCGATCAACCATCAGTAGCCACATCGCAGTGGGCTTTGGGTCACCCAAGCCCAACTTCTTGTAAATCGAGAGGGGCATGAGATTTATGCTTGCCCCCAGATCACATATTGCTTTCGCAAAATGTAATAGCCCGATTGTACAAGGGGTAGTGAACGCACCCGAATCTTCTTTCTTTTGGACCAGAGATCTTGTAGCAATAGCACTACAATGCTGCATTCTATCATCATCCTCAAAAGTAACTGATCTTTTCTTTGTGACCAGATCTTTCATAAACTTGGCGTAACCGGGCATTTGTTCTAAAGCTTCTACCAAAGGGACATTCATAGAAAGTTGCTTCAACATTGTTATAAAACGCCGATATTTTCCATCCTCGGTCTTTTTCAATAATCTTTGAGGAAATGGGGGTGGTGGCCTAGGGATAGGAGTTACCTTTTTAGTCACTTCAGCATCTTTTGCGGTGTTATCCTGTAATTTAGCATCAACATTTAAAACTTTATCAGTATCTTTGGTCACCTTATTCTCATAAGATGGCATAGGTGGGTCAATGGTTTGCTTGCCACCGCGAGTAGTAATTGCCATACAATGTCCATTATTTTTCGGATTTTGGACAGTGTTGCTAGGAAGAGTGCCCGGTTGGTGTGTGTTCACAGTTGCAGATAATTGGGCCTATTGTAACTCAAGTTGTTTAATCGATATTGCATGTGTATCAACTTTTTGCCCAATACCCGCTAAATCATTCCTCAACTCCTTATTGTGCTCATCACTAGCATCGAACCTCCTCATCATTCTATGCAACATATCCTTAACTCGCGAAATACTACCTCCACCATCCCTAGGAGTAACTTCACGATTTTGAGGAGGAACATAGGGTCCATTCCTGTCGTTTCTATTACCATAGTTACCCCTGTTGAAGTTGTTGTCGCGATTGTAGTTTCCATCTCAGACATAATGACCCTCACGATTGTAGTTACCATAGTTCCGACCTTGGTTCCCTTGACCTTGGCTCCAATTCTCTTGATTAGAGCCTTGGGCACTTGGTCGGAAACCCCCCATCTGTTCATTTACTGCATAGGAATCCTCCTCATAATAACACTCATCATTTGGAAGTGGTGGTTTAGCCAAATAGTTGACTGCATTATCTATTCTGCACCCAGTGACATGTTTAAGTACCAACCCAAGCTCGGTTCTCATCTGAGCCATTTCTTCACGAATCTTATCTGTGGCTGGGTTGTGAGTGGAATGCACTGCGAAGGTGTTTCTCCCTGTATCAGACTTCCTAGTACTCCAAGCTTTGTTGTTTCGGGAGATTTTCTCTAATTTCTCAGCATTCTCAGCATAAGGGCATTCTCCATAAGATCCACCTGCTATAGTGTCCAACACAGCTTTGTTGTTATCATCCTGTCCCCGATAGAAGTATTCCTTCAGTGACTCATCATCTATACGGTGATTTGGAACACTTCTCAAGAATGAGGTGAATTTATCCCAAGAACTACTTACTGACTCTCCTGGTAGTGCCACAAAGTTGTTCACTCTGTCTTTGTGGTTTTGTTTCTTTGAGACCGGATAGTAGCGTGCCAAGAAAACATCCCTTAATTGGTTCCAAGTGAAGATGGAGTTGTATGGGAGCTCAGTGAAACATATAGCAGCCTATCCTGCCAGTGAGAGAGGAAACACTCTGAGCCCTATTACATCTAGATCCAAATAAGGCCTCCCCACACAACTTTTACACACTGCCCTTACCTTAGCTATATGGGCATGTGGATCCTCAGTAGGTAGCCCTGAAAACAAGCCTCTGGCAGTGAGCATTTGCATCAGGCTACTAGTTACCACAAAAGTGTGGCCTGTGGGTAGAGGGGGCAATAAAAGTGGCCCATCCGAGTCTGCTATGTTATCATACCCTCTGTAGTATGCATGGGGCCGTGGAGCGGGATTTTGTCCCCTCTGTTGATGTTCACCAGGAGCATCGGGTAATATCTGACCATGAACATCCACCGGAGCTGGGATGTTCTTGTTCGGATCATCATCATTTATTCCCAAGTTTCGATTCATATTGCGCAGTGTAAGCTCTAGCTCGTGATCATAGGGAAACAAGGGTTCTCTTCCTCTCCGTGTATTTGGCAAATAAGGAGGATAGTTCTGAAAAGAAATCAAAAACAATAACACAAAGTAAAATCAAGAAAATATCAACTAAACTATAGTAAGAAGTTCAAGTTAATCTAAAAGTTAAATTCCCCGGCAACGGCGCCAAAATTTGATACGCTCAAACTTACTTCTCAAATAAGAAGTAAAGCGGTCGTGTCAAGTAAATAACCCAACTAGTGAGGTTGGGATCATTCCCACAAGGAAAATAGTCTAGACTTAACTTCAACTTGTTATTACTATTATTTGGTCAATGATTTCCTTGGAAAGTAAAAACATAAAAAGGGGGTTTTTTTTTATCTCTAACTACGCGAAAATAAATAATAAACTTGAAAGAGACACTTAACAACTTTGAATATTGGGTTTTAATAAGTTAATCAAAGTAACTAGGGTTTATGTGTTCCCCACAGGTTCATAACTTGATAATTCTAACTATAACAATTCTTTCCTAGTATCTTGCATGCAAAATGATAAGTTATGTATTTCTAAATCCTTGGTCCGGCATCTAGAAAATCTCACTCCGCACCTTGGTCCGGCTACGTGTGTTGCTATCATAACCCTTATCCTTACCTCATATTAAGCATCATATTCGATATTTGACTAAGGTATTACCTCGTACCAATCAATACTAGCCTATTAGATAGTATACACTAAATCTATGTTAATAATTCTTTTCCTATTATCTACCTCCTTGGTCAGACAAGTAGCATTAAGGCGAGTTCTAACGTTGGCCATCCGTTAAAAGGACTTCAAAGCGAAAGAATTATTAATACATGCAAGACACTATTCTAGAATTGTTATTTTAGTTAGGGTTTATCTCATTATTTGCCTATGGTTCCCACAACCCTAGTTATAGAGGTTAGTTACTCATAGCCATAAACACAATATTCAAATATATTAAATAAGAATTCACGTACTTACTTCAATGAGAAAGAGTAAAACCCAAAGTTTGCTTGATTAATCTCCAAAAATCAATTGCAAGAATCTCCAAATCTAACACTAATACACAAAGTCTAATAATATGATGTCTAATCTAGCAGAGTCTAACCTCAAAAACGAGGTTTTTCAAACAATTTATAAAAAATAAAAACCTAATTAAACAAGGATTCTAATTGCTGGAAATCTGCCAAAACGCGGCTGGGTCGACGGACCTCGCGACGGATCGTCGTGGTCACGACGGACCGTCATGGACTCCGTCGTCCCATACTTAGCAATTTCTTCTGCTGCTCTCTTCATTCCCCTCGACGGCAAGTATGACGGACCGTCATAGGCACAACGGTCTGTCGAGGTCTTCGTTTCAAAACACTTCAACTCTTGGAATCTGGGTACTGGGATCACTTCTCTGAACTTCATGACGAACCTGCAGGACGGACCGTCATAGCCACGACGGACCGTCACAAGCTACGTAACCCCACACTTGGTCAGACTTCCCCATCTTCCTTCAGCAGCTTCTCTACGTTGCCACCTACGGACTGTCACAAGCACGATGGACCGTCATCAGCTCCGTAGGTGGTCTCTTCTGCATTTCTTCGCTCAAAATCTCCTCATTCAACTTTGGACAGATTTCCTGCAAAACAAAGAGAAACTCATATAAAAACTAGCACAAAAAGACTTTCGAACACACTAAACTTAAGGAAAAAGTATTAATTATACCGTGAAACCACGGTATATCAGAGACTAAAACTGAACTTATATGGCTAACCACAGTGACAAAATTTTAATTCGAGCACAATTACCAAAAATATTGACCAAAGTGAAATTTTGGCCAAAATTGAAAATTTTAAATGCGTAGCAACACAAACTAAAAACGGTTGCCTCGAGGAGCAGCGCATATGAGAGAAAGAGACTAAGAAAGATTCCATCATAGATGAGCAGGTTAGGGAGCAGAGGGTTCATGAGATGATGTCTTAGGCATTAAGTTATATGCTCGTTAATGATGTTCTTCCAACATATCTTAAAGGTTCTGTTTGAATCAACGTTCCCTTTTTTTGTTCAAAACTCTTTTTAATATCTCAGTTTCCTCTCATCTTACATGTAAAAAAACAATTACTCATTAGAATACTTTATTCCCATAAATCAATTAAAATTAAATGAACTTTGTTCTTACTCTTTACCCATCTTCAAAACTTAAGTCTTAAAAAAAACATAAAACGTTTGTAAAAGACTTATGAAAACTTGTAATAAACTTCTCTTACTTGACTCTTGACTTTTCTTGAATTTTATTTTAACAACATTTTACTTGACTCATAACTAATCCTTGAATTGAATTGTGGATTCAAGGATTACAATTTGTGTTTGGAAAAGTCTCATGTTGCTTAGGAATGATTTTAGATAGCTAAACATGAGAAAAATCATGAAATCACCGTCTTGGAACAAGTCTGCGACACAGAGATGTATTAAGTAATTACTCGCGAAATTAAATTTGAAATAGAGGAGTCTGTATCCTAACCGGAATGCGTAGAAACTTTTGTTCACTGAGGGAACAGGTCCGCGACGCGGACCTATTACCTGTTCCTTGTTTGATCCCCTTCTTATTTGTTTTCCATCCCCAATTTGCCTAAACTCAAATATATTATTTTTCAAATTAATTTTAGATTTAGATACACAAACTATGTACTCAAGAACCTAACTCAACAGAACTGTAAAACTCAACGTAAAGATCTCAGAAACTCCACAATTCAACCCTATTCAAGAACAACATTCAAAATTCAAGAATACATGTGAAGAGCATCAAATTTTAAAATATTTTAGCACAAATTTTGCTTAACTAAACTTGCTTGGCGCGTAGGTGAGTGAACTCAATGCTATGAAACACTCACACACCTTGTAGGATTAATTCCTTGGCAAATTCAAAACAAAACCAATCTTTCTTAGTGATTCTTGCTTTTCCTCTTTTCCTTTTCTCTTGTGTTCTTTCTCCAAAAGCCCTAACCTATTTTTCAAAAGCGTAAACTTTACTAACTCATTTTTTACCTCTATAGATTTACCAAAAAGGATTGAATTAGTTGGGTAAGAAAAATACAAAACTACCCTTCTAAAATCAGGATTGAAAAATTCCTTAACAAAAAAGCCCAAATACCAAAGAGCATAACTTACTCATACGAACTCAAAATTGTGCAAACTAAGCGGCATTCAAAAGATCCTTCCAAAATTTTACAAACATATCTTGAAATACGCCAAAATTATCATTAGCTAGAAATTATTTAGGTTTGATGTTGACCAAAACATTGACCAACGATTTTGTCGCTTAAGTTAACAACTTATAATCATTAATATTACCAATTAATTAATAACTAAACATTTATCAACTAAAATATTTTGTTGCTAAATTTACCAGCAAAATATAAATGTATTGGTAAATTTGTACCGAATGTAATTTGTTCATAAAAATTGCAAACTAATATAAAATTATTAGTTGGAAATTTTGTCGGCGACTAAAGAGTGTAGTTAGTAAATTACTAACATCATTAAAATAGTTGGTAATAAACCAATCGATCAATAATTTATTAGTAAAATTTACCTACATATTAATTATTTGTTGGTAATATTATATACGAATGTTAAGTTTAATAGTACCTATAACCAAATGTGATAAAATTTATTGGTAAATTATTAATTTCTAACTTATTTTTGAATAGTTTGTAAATTTACCAATTGAATTTAATTTTTTGGTAAATAAACATTTATTGTTGAGGCTTTTATATTCAGTTTGTGTCGTTAGGCGCTTTAGCTTTTATATTTTTGCCAAAAAATGACTTTGGTCAATATTTTGGTATAGGTGCTCAGATTAGAATTATGTCAGTTTCATTAGCTTCAAAAAGAATTTTTTTTATCCAAAAGGAAGGTTGGTTCTTGTTTCGAGGCTTCACCTTCTATTTTATTTGGTTAGGTAATTTGAACTCTTTTGGTTTGGTCAACATTTTTGTGAAAGTGCTCATATGAGAATTTTGTCTGCCTAATTAAGTCCGAAAGTCATTTTTATCTACTAGGATGGTTGATGAAGTTGAGGCTTTCGTTTAGTGTGTGCTATTAGATGTTTTAACTCATAAATTTTGTTTAAAATTTAACTTCGGTAAATATATTTGATAAACCTCCTCAGATGAAAATTTCTTCAGTGCATTTACATGCGAAAAGTCATTTTTGATGTAATATGATAGAGGATTTGGGTTTTGAGCCTTTCGTTTTTAGTTTGTGCTATTAGGAATTTTAAATTTATAATTTTGTGCAAAATTTCACTTTATACTCGATTTGGAATTTTGTCACTGTGGGTAGCTACTTAAGTTCAGTTTTGGTCTCATAGGATGGTTTGTTCAGGTTTTGAGACTTTAGTTTTAGTTTTTGTTGTTAAGCGTTTTAACTTTTAACTTTTGGCTAAAATGAATTAGGTCAATTTTTGGAGGAACATGCTCAAATTTGAAGTTCGCCAATGCAGTTAACTTTGAAAATCATCTACTAGGATGATTGGTTTGGATTATGAGGTTTTCATATTAAGTTTTTATGGTTAGCAACTCTAACTCATATGCCACCTTGCCAATCCTTTTCAAGATCTTGTAAGGGCCTACATATCTAGGACTAAGCTTCCCTTTCTTTCGAAATCTCATCACCCATTTCATTGGTGAGACTTTCAGAAAAAACAAATCATCAACTTGGAACTCTAGTTCCCTTCTCCTTACATCTGCATACGATTTCTGACGACTTTGGGTTGTCTTAAGTCTATCTCTAATGAGTTGCACTTTCTCCATAGCATAAAGGACTGAATCTGGCCCTATCAAAGATCCTTCACCTACTTCAAACCAACCAACAGGAGATCTACATCTAAGCCTATATAAAGCATCATAAGGGGCTATCTGAATACTAAATGGTAGCTATTATTGTAGGCAAACTAAATAAGAGGAAGGTGATCATCCCAACTACCTTTGAAATCGATCACACAAACTCTCAACATATCCTCTAAGGTCTGAATGGTACGCTCTGCCTGCCCATCCGTCTGTGGATGAAATGTTGTACTAAGGTTAACTTGAGTATCAAGACCTTTTTAAAACGACTTCCAAAAACGAGAGGTAAAATGAGGACCTCTATCTGAGATTATAGACAAAGGAAACCCATGCAAACTCACAATTTTAGTAAGGTAAAGCTTGGCATAGCTTCTGCCGAATATGTAGTTTTGACCGCCAAAAAGCGAGAAGACTTAGTCATCTTATCAACTGTAACCCAAATTGAGTCAAGTTGTCTGCGAGTATGAGGTAACCCTGTGATGAAATCCATATTGATAACATCCTACTTCCAAGCAAGAATATCGATCTCTTGAGTCATACCTCCTGGTTTCTCATGTTCTACCTTGACTTGCTGGAAATTGGGGCACTTACGCACAAAGTGTGCTATATCCCTCTTCATGCCATTTCACCAATAGATTTCCCGCAGATCACGGTACATCTTATTGGAACCTAGATAAATAGAATAACTGGAGTTATGAGCTTTTGCAAGAATATGCTGCCTCAACTCTCCCACATCAGAAACACAGAATCTACCTTGGTAGAGAAGTACACTATCTCCCCCTTGAGATAAAACCTCCACTCTCTGATTGTTGACTGCACCCTTTAGTTCAACCAAGATCGGATCACTCTCTTGCTTTTCCTTAACCTCCACTACCAAAGACGATTCTGCCCCATTCTGATTTGTTACATCGCTGTCTGATATGCTCATAAGGCGAACTCCCAAGCGAGCAAGACTGTGAACATCCTTCAATAGCTCCTTTCTTTTTTACTCAACATGGGCTACACTACCCATAGATAATATACTAAGAGCATCGGGCACTACGTTCACCTTTCCAGGATGATAATGCACACTCATATCATAATCCTTAAGGAACTCAAGCCATCTCCTCTGGGGAAGATTCAACTCTTTCAAGGTGAACACATACTGAAGGCTCTTATGATCGGTGAACACATCTACATGAACACCATACAAGTAGTGTCTCCATATCTTGAGTGCAAACACCACTGCTGCAAGCTCGAGGTCATGAGTTGGATAGTTCTTCTCATGCACCTTAAGATTTCTAGAGGCATAAGATACAACCTTATCTCTTTGCATCAACACACAACCAAGGCGAACTATGGATGAATCGCAATAGATCACATAACCATCTGAACCCTCTGGTAGAGTCAAGACAGGAGTTGTAGTCAATCTAGTTTTCAATTCTGCGAAGCTTTTCTCATAATCATCTGACCATTGGAACTTGACCATCTTTTGAGTCAACCTAGTCAATGGTTAGGCTATGGATGAAAATCCTTCCATGAACCTTTGGTAATAACCTGCTAGACCTAAGAAACTTCCGATATCTGTTGCAAAGGTAGGTATGGGCTATTGTTTCACTTCTTCTATCTTTTGTGAATCTAGGCGGATCTCTTCGCTAGATACAATATAACCAAGGAAAGCAACAGATTTCAACCAAAACTCACATTTACTAAACTTAGCGAATAACTGGCAATCATTGAGAGTCTGCAGAACAGCTCTCAAATGACTTGCATGTTCTTCCTCACTCCTAGAGTAAAAGAGGATATCATCAATAGAGACGATAACGAACAAGTATAAGTATTGTTTGAACACTCTATTCATCAAATCCATGAAAGCTGATGGATCATTTGTTAGTCCAAAAGACATAACTACAAAATCATAATGACCATACAGAGTTGTGAAGGCTATTTTCGGAGTGTCACTATCTCTGACTCTGAGCTGATGATAACCCAATTTGAAATCTATCTTCGAGAAATGACTAGTACCCTGAAGTTGGTCAAACAATTCATCAATCCTGGGGATGGGATACTTATTCTTGATTGTGACCTTGTTCAACTATCTATAGTCAATGCACATTCTGAGAGAACCATCTTTCTTCTTTACGAACAATACTGGTGTACCCCATGGTGAAATACTAGGTCTGACGAAACGCTTATCTAAAAGGTCTTTCAACTGCTCTTTCAATTCCTTAAGCTCTGCTAGATCCATTTTGTAAGGAGGAATAGAAATAGGCTGGGTATCTGGAAGAAGATCAATTCCAAATTCGATTTCCCTTTTGGGAGGAACTCCAGAAAGATCTTTTGGTAATACTTCTAGAGTCCTTAACTCGAACTAGATCTTTTGGAACTGACTCAAGAGTTAGGGTTTCAAGGCTAGAATCTTTAACCCGAACTAGATGATAATGATAACCCTTTAAGATCATCTTTCTGGTCTTACGATAAGAAATAAATCGACCCATAGGTGCTAAGCTATTACCCTTCCATTTTATGATTGGTTTGTCTGGAAACTGAAACCAAAGAATTCTAGTTATGAATCGACTGAGGCATAACATGAATGTAATCAATCCAAGCCTAGAATAACATTGAATTCTACCATTTCTAACTCTACTAGATATGCTGAGGTGACTTTCTGAGAGACTGTGAGAGGAAGATTTCTGTATACCCGTCTAGCAATAATTGGGTAACCGACTAGAGTAGAGACTTAGAAGGGTTTTGAGAGAGTTTCTTGACTAATACTGATTTAGACTGCTATACGGAGTTACAAAAGACAAAGTCATGTCTGTTGTCTTTCCACTGAGTGAACCATATGTGAGTCACATCCTTGAGTTTGTAAGATGCCAATCTCAACTATAACTACCAGTTACTGACATCATACCAAATATTTTCTTGACCTCATCACTTAACTTCTATGGGTCCTTACCAACTGGCGATCCTAAAAACTTAGGCGAATTCATCCTAAAAAAATCACAAACTCTGGCTGCCACTAATCGATCATTTTTGTAGAAGGAATTAGAACCTACTATTTATTTTTGTTGGTCATACTACGAGCCAAAAGCTGAATTGGCGTTCTGAAACTCTGCATTTGAACTTCCATATCTAGTACTAGAGGAACTACGTTTGCATTCCTTGTATTCGCATTCCAAGCGTTAGCTCTACGAGAAGGCATGATCTTAAGCGTTCAATGTCGAGTTAGACTGGAATTAGATCATACCTTATGCACGATAAGAGTAACAAGAAGGTGAAGTTTTTCCTAAAACACTTCATAGCCTACCTCTCATTAGATGTGGTACACATCACACCCATGAAAAGGACTCTACATAGTGTGGCTTTTTCAGACATCCTAGGAGTCTTGAACCTAGTGCTCTGATACTAAGTTTTGTCATGCCCCGAGCTACCCCGAGACGCAGACAGGGAACCTAGGACCACAACTGATCCCAAGCTAACCCTGCTGGCATGAACATGAGCATACTAAAGATAATAAACTATTGCGGAAGCTAAATCATACTTAAAATGAAAATATGGGGAATACTTATATTCTATTACTGAGATATTTGAAAACAATGAGTTTAATACAAAAGAAATATTAACTCAATACTAAGCTGGATCTAACTATATCCAAAAATAGCCTCTAAACTAGACTGGAAATACTGGGACAAGCCCCAGCTAAATCTAGCAAAAACTAAAACTAAATGACTAAAGACTAAAATGAAACTCATGATTGTTGTCCCTAGAGAATGAGGACTCACCACTGAATCTACTGAACTGGAGATCGGGAAATCGATCTATGCGTGATCTAGATGCTGAGAACCTGAACCTACATTACGAGAAGATGTAGCCCACGTATACATCAGTACTTGAAAGGTATTGAGCATGTAGGATAGAGTAAAGATGAAATAAAACATAACTAAACAAGCAGAAAAACAAGTATAATAATCTGAACGTGATGTGCTGATTTCTCAGCTAACTAGATGCAATGATCACTTTATAACATGGTGAAACTGAATACTGAATATACAAATAAATGGTCAATAATAGAGTCAGACTGAACTATGGGAGCTACTAATAACCGATAATAAAACCACATGAGCTAAATGTGGAGTCCGATGTATATGCCCCATCGAGAGGACCCAATATACCCTGCCAAAAGTATAAAGGCATGCTGGCGTGATCACTAAACTGATTTCCCATAGAGGGGACTTATAACTTACATGGCTAGTAGTTATAGGACTATTGGGTACGCTAAACCCTATTCCAACTCGGTATTATGCTACTCCCAATGAATTCTTTAAATTAACTCATTATATCTGAATTTCTGTAAATAACGGATAGCTCAAAACTGAACATGCAAACTGAGAATGCAACAATTAATCTGGTAATTATGTATTTATAACCGAGGTATTTATATTTAAAGTGTCTGAAATATATGACCTAGAATGTGTAATTCAAGAACTAAAGAAATACAAAGCTAGGGTACTGAAATTCATTCGATAATCTGAGTAATAAAATGATAATATTATTTGGAAATATATTTCATAAATTCATGAAGTTGTATCAAAGTTCTAGAAATCCTAGGTTTAATCATGATAAGAGAATCAAGAACTGACTGAAACTAAGGAACCAATGGGTTAAAGGAACCCACTAGTGAAATCCAACATAGCTGGTGATGAAATCCGTGAAAAAATACTTAAGTTTCGGGGCTGGAACTGCTGGAGCTTTTGGCGCTCTTGAACTAGGGTTCTTGAGCTTTTTCTCCTCTATTGCTTCTAATTTTCTATGTTTTGATTTAATGATTTGACTTGGATATGTTTTAATTATGTTTCTAGGCTTAAACTAACTAAAGTCTGATTATTTAGGGTCAAAACGACGTAACTTAAGGTTTAAACGGAGTGGGAAAGGTCAAAAAGGCCCCTGGGAAGGTTGCTGTCGGGCCTTACGACGGCGAGGACTGACGGTCCGTCGTGCGCCTGACGCCCCATCATTGGGTCTGTTGTGAGGGCCTATTCGACAGGCCTTTACTAAAATGGGCATAAAGTTTTACTCGAAGGTCTAATTTTAGCAAGGTCAGTGGATATGGAAAGATAATTCAATTATCTATGTGTGGGTAGGTCATGGAAGACCTAATTCATTTTGTGCTAAGAGTTTGGATCATTCTAAGATGACCCTACTGCATTTCCCCTTAATTGGCTGCAAATTTTTCACCTACGGTTAGACATACGAACCGTAGGTCCTCCTACGAACCATGTTGGTCATCCATATATCTTGTCATAGAGTAGTTTAAGGGAGTCTTAATGGACGGTGACAGACTACGGACCGTCGTTTGACCTACAGACTGTAAGTCTGTCCATTATCCAAGACTTAACCAATTTTTCTAGGCTGAAATTTTTGGGAGTTTTTGATCCCATCGATGGTTGTGCAGGACGTACCGTGGTTCAGGCTACAGTCCATCGATGCCAAAGTTGGTAACACCTGTAGATTTTTCTAAAAAAATAATTTTTGGTCTGTTTTGGCTATGGGGTGTTACATCAGGTTCTGAGGCTTACATTTCTAGTTTGTGTTATTAGGTGTTTGAAATTTTATGTTTTGGTCAAAATTTTTATTAGGTCAATATTTTTGCTAAACATTCTCAAATTAAAATTTTATCAATGTGATTAGATTTGGAATGTAATTTTTTTATCTATAAGATGATTTGTTTTGTATTTGAGACTTTTTTTTCACTTTGTGCCTTTAGGCGTTTTAACTTTTAACATTTGTCAAAAATATGAATTTGATATACATTTTTAGAAAAACATGCTCAAAATGGAATTTCATCAGTATAGTTATCTCTAGAAGCTTATTTTTTTGTCTAATAGGATTGTTAATTTTGATTTTGAGGTTTTCATTCCCAGTTTGTGTCGTTAGACATTTTACCTTTTATGTTTTGGCCAAAATTTGATTTTCCTTAACACTTTTTGAAAATGTGCTTATATGAGAATTCTATAAGTGTGTTTTGAAATATCTTTTTTTGATTTTATAAGATTCTATGTTTGGATTTTGATGCTTTTATTTCAGTTTGTGCATTTAGGAGTTTTAAATTTTAACTTTTGGGAATAGAATTGAACTTGGTCAATATTTTTTGGAAACATGACTTAATTGGAATTTTATCAGCGTTGTTAGGCATTGAAGGTCATTTTCTATAATGACTCTTCAGGTCATTTTTGTCTTAATGTGTTCTTTATGTTTTTTAGACCATTTCTATAGCAACCCCAAGTCATTTATCACTTGCTGACACTAATTGTTCGGTTGCCTGGTTGTTCGTTTGAATTTTTTACAAGTTTCCATGTTTTTGAGGCCTTGAAGCTTGACTTTTAGTAAGTTCATCAACTAAATCACCTCAAAATGGAATTCTGAGAGTTCCATCAGCTCTAAAATGAAGAAATTAGGCTAGTAGTATGGTTGACACTAGTATCAAGGTTTGATTGGTGCGAGTCTGGACCATAAGCCGTTTTAGCCTTTGAAATTTTGCCTAAGGTTGACTTTGGTCAACATTCCTTGAAAATGCGCTCGGATGAAAATTCCGTCACCACGGTTAGCTCAGGAATGTTGAGTTTTGTCTAGAACTACCTTTTATTCGACTCCCAAGGCCTCCGGACTCATTCCGAACCCCTCGGTGGATTTTTGTTTAAAATGACCTATGGAAGTGGGACCCACTTTTTATCGAGATGACCTTTGATGGAAATTTTGAATTCGCCATTGATTCGTAATGTTGCATTTAGTAGGGTAGCATATCAATTTTATTTTTATTGGGTTCCGAACGAATCCGAACACCCCGTCTGAGACTTTTAACAAATTAGCCAAATGTGAAATATGGTGCAACTCTTTAGCCACCATGTTTTTGACTTAATGATTAGTTTTAGGGGCTTCTTAGCTACCGGTTCGCCCTATTAAAACCCATAATTCAGCTTTTATTTCCCATTTAATGGTGTGATATCTTGAGGTATAGAGCTCCAATTTTGGAGATTCAAGAGGCTAAATTGTGATATTTTTCGAGGAAAACGCTTTTATGAGCTCGAAAACTATTGAGGTACATTTTGTAAAATACCTGTTGTCACGCCCCCCTTTTTGTGAGCTTGATTTAGGAACTTTTTATAGTTGTTTTCTTATCCATTTTAGGTTCAGTGATTGTTGAGGCTATCTTGAGTGGTTTTTCGTGAGGATTGTTGCGGTGTGATTGGTTTTTGCAGTTCGACCCTCGTTTCTGGTAAATTCTTGCAAATAGTTGTTGTCATTGTTGTTGTTATTAGTTTAATATTGATTTTTTTGTTTCATATTTGTGTTGGGACTGTTTCGAGCCCATTTTGGAACAAAAGTTCGGAGAGGTGTTTAAGAACCTATTTCGGGGGTTTAATTCCTGAATTTTCGGTGAGGTCTAACTTTTTCAATTTTGTCCCTGAAATTGGTCCGTCTCTGTTTCTTGTAATTTTAGTTTCTAAACGACCGTAATAACATCGTGACTCTATTTTTGATAGTGTGTAAGCATTTTGAGGCCATTCGAAAAGGGAACACTTAGGATAAGTGATATTTGGGGAGCGCGTGATCTTCATTCAAATAGACTATAGTTTCTTTCTGTCAGATTAAACTTGAACATGCGAATGCATGTAGATTAGGTGGGATTTAGGTTGGGTAGTTGTTGAATCATTCATAGGTGTTAGAAATCATGTTTTTGACCTATTTCAGGGAACTAACGGGTAACTGTAAGCATGCTTTGTGTTATTAACTTGCATTATTTGCCATGTGGAGTACTTGTATGTTTGAGTACCGTTAATTTGAAGTATGTTGGGCCTTATTTTAGGTTTGACTAGGGATTGCCTTATAAATGCATGATTCAAAATTGATAGGACTTAGTTTTGTCATGACGTCGCTCCACCGACTTAAATTCTTTAGACTTATGTAGCAGACTTGAGTCTGATAGTTCTGGCCTTATCTTAGAAAGGAGCTTGCTCCGGCGATAGTTATCCTTACTTATTTGGTGTTATGTCTTCATGAGTTACGTCACTGACAATGAGTTCCGCTCCACAATGTAAAGATTATTTTTATTTCGGTTCTAAGGACTTACATTGATTGTCTAAGTGTGAATGGCGTTCCACCACTATTTATGATTATGGATAGATAGAGACTCTTTCAGCAGCTATATTGGCACCTTTGTCGAGTATCCGGATTCAAGGTTCGACCTCAACTTCGTTGATAATTTTTGAAGAGCGTCTGGTTAAAGGTCTGGCCTCGATCATCTTGATACCTATGTAGAAAATCTGGTTCGTTCAATATGAAAATACTAGTGATTGTATTTCTTATTTGATTCATTTGAATTATGACATGCATTCAAACTTGTACCTTAATTAGTTTTGCTTTAGTAGTGCACAATGTATTATTTTTATAAAAACTTGAAGTGTGAAGTTTGTGGTGGAATTGTGCATACTAGTAATAAAATGCAGTTTTGATATACATAATTTAATGTATAAATTTACATTTATATATATAAATTTTAAAATTGTATGAACTATGAAATAAATAAATAAATTATTCTTCTACTTTGAAATATTTTTAAGTGTTGGGGTTACTTGTTAATGACGTATTCTGAAATTGGGAATTTAAAGGTTTTTATTGTGTCCTAATACAGTGTTGTATATACGGACTTTTGATAATTAGGTGTGCTGTAACTTAATACAACAATATAGTAGGAAAAATAAAATTGGAATTGTTTAGTGTTTAAAAGTATTAATATCGTTTGTCTTATTGCTGTTTGAAATCATATTAATTTTTGATACATTATCTTGAGAAAAGTCCTTGGTAATACGTGAGAGGTACAATACTATGTAAATTGAATATTTTGTTGTACAAAAAATGGTACAATATATGATGACAAATGTAAAAGAAGTTGGTACATTTTTGTGAATGGCATAACATAAAAACAATTAATTAGAATTAGTTGTTGTGGAGTTGATTGGTGATGAGACTAAGTGGTTAAGACAACTCTTAGTGTGTATTCCAATTAGAATAAATAAAAGGTTTATGTGAGTAAATTCGATACATGTGTTTGAGACACAATGTGATGAAAATACTACAGTGAGACAAATTATTTATGTAAATAAATTATGTGTAGTCAGAAGGGAATATGATCAATTAATAGACTAATGAAACATCGAGGGGAATAAGACCTATAGTCATATGAGAAGATAAAAAATGATGGTAACCCAACATATATGATTGGATATTCCATGAACTAGGTTCATATAGGTAATAACAAGTCATCACTTGATCAAGTAAATATATAAAGTTATATCTCTCGTATGATATGTGAATATAGTGTAATATTGCAAAGCAAAGTGTGGCAGAGTTAGATCTCTTAATCCAAGTCATATTCTTTATAGGTGGTATATTGCTCTGCAGAATACACTTGATGAATGGACCTATATGAGTGTGAAATGGTGTCACGTCTATGAAAATGTGATAGATTTCTAGAGCACTTATGAATACAAGGACACACGCATGGCCGTTTAGCGCAAAACCACGATTATGACAAAGGTTGTGAGAGTATAATATGATTTAATAAGATGTTGGACTTACAAAAGAGTTACTGGTTCATAGAAGTTCTAAATCTTACCAATTATTTTGTAACTTTATTCTTGTTTTATCTAGGTTTGGTTCATAGTGTACAAACACCAGATTCAATGCATTGGACTCATACATGCAAAACATACAAAAATTATCATTTCAGTCTATATATTAATATTTTTCTTTTTGAGATACCTAGGGGGATTGTTGGAAAAATGATTCTAGTATATCAAAAAGAAGTGTATATATTATTTTCTATATTCACCATTTTAAATGGGTGTAAGCTTTCTATTAATTACACTATAAATCTATATTAATGTTGGTCAAAATATGACAGGTTTCCCTTTAATTGTCTTTCAAAACATTTGCCTTTATTCCTCAATGTTGTCTTTAATACCTTTGTCTAAATTGTTGGTGGCTTTGGCCTAAAGTATGGTTCTATAAAATTTTAGTCTTCTTCAATAACAAAGGGACATTAAATACAATACATTTTGAGAATAAGTATTTCCTTATATATATAATTGGTCTGTTGGATTTTGATCTTTAAAATCTTTGTTAGTTTTGGCTCCTAGTTTTATAATAGAAGAACTTATTGAATCCTAGGGTATACACCCATATCAGGTGAAATATCCTTAAGGATATTATCTTTTGACACACCTGAATCTATTAGAATTTCCTAAAAGAGTTCGTGCTGAAGTAAAAGCTTTGGTGAATTCGGTAAGTGTTCGTGATGAATATATTTTGCATAAGAATTTACAACACTATGATTGTTTATGCATGAATTGGGAGGATTTTATGATTTTCATGATAATTTTCCATGTACCCATGTTGAACCCATGTTTCAAAGATGAAATCGATGTATATAAGTTTTAATCTATGAAAGGAGAATCTATGGGTTTATGTGTATTCTTATAGGATTAATAAGGTTCATGATGAATTGCTTTGAGATTGAAACATATGTGATGAGTATGATATGAATTGCTTTGAGAGTGAATCATATATTATAAATTGTTGATTATTGTTGGAATTGTTGTGGAAATTTTAGAGTTAGACTAGAGGCGATAATCCATGATCCTAAGTAAAAGATCCGAGATAAGTACCCATGTCATATAATAGAAAGACATGAGGTGTGTACCCATGACATATGATTAAAGGACAGGAGGATATTACCCATGATCGTCAAGTATGTTTTACAAGAGGAGACTACCTGTGATCCTATAGTAGGACGGACAAGAGGCAAGTACCCATGATCCCAAGGTAAGAGTGGATAGAGGCGATTTCCCATGTTCCTTTATAGTAAGCGAAGAAACGATGTCCTTCATCTTTAAAATATAAGTTATAATATGGTATGATAGGGGATGATCTTGGATTTTTGATTGAATTTGCCTCCAATGATGAGTAAGACTAATTGTGGATTACCATGTCTTCAATAAGTATGAATTGAGTTTACTTCAAGAAGTACATGTTATATGTGAAATATCTAGTATGTGCTTTGATTATGCTTTATAACTTATGTTGTCTCACTCTTATGTTATGATTTCCCAAGCTATCATATTTAGTACATTTTTTTAGTAACACATATTTTTGCCTACATTTCTCATCTAAATGTAGGATCTGGGTTCCAACTCTCATCCGCGCGGTCTAGATTTCTTGTAGATGAAGAGTCGAAGATTGTTCACTCCTCATTCTTCCGAGGATATGACAACCAATTTCCTTATGTTCTTTTAATTTTTAGTTTTCAACACTGATGTATGGACTATGTCCCTAGATTCTATTGAACTAGATGGTTTTTCATACATCTGCATCAGGCCTCCGCTTTGTTTTACAAAACATTGGTTATGTTTGAAATGTTGTAAGTCTAATATATTTTCTATTATCTTAACTATGTATTCTTAATGGATTATTTGAGACCTCTCGGGATCTTTTACGCCTTGTTATATCTACGGGGTACCCCTAGGTCATGACAAACCGGGTAATCAAAGCACAATGGCATAATCTGAAAATAAAAATTCCAATACTTAAACAAACAATCCTATTAGACAAAAAAATGACCTTCTGAAACGAACCGAACAAACCGAATTCAAATTTGAGCATGTTTGCCAAAATTTTTGACCAAATCCAAAATTTTTGTCAAAAGTTAAAATTTAAAACACCTAAAGACAAAAACTGAAATAAAGCTTCAAATCCCAAAAAATAATCCTATCAAATAAAAAACAAACTCTCAAAGCTAAACACATTAACATAATTGTCATCCAAGAACATTTTCAAAAAGTGTTAAGGAAAATAAAATTTTAGCCAAAACATAAAAATTAAAAATCGTAACGACACAAACTGCAAATGAAAACGTCAAAATTCAAACAAACAATCCTATTAGACAAAAAATGACATTCCAGAGCGAATTACGCAGATGAAGTTCCAATTTGAACACGTTTTTCCAAAAATTTAGGTCAAATTATAGTTTTTGCCAAAAGTTAAAAGTGAAAATGCCTAACGACACAAAAGTTAAAAAATAAAAGCCTCAAAACCTCAAATCAGTCATCCTATTAGATAAAAAAAGACCTCCCAAAGCTAACCGCGCTGATGATATTTTGATTTAAGCATGTTTACTAAAATATTGAACAAATCCAATTTTTGACCAAAACAAAAAAGTTAAAATGTCTAACAACATAAACTCAAAATGAATGCCTAAAATTGCGCTTAATGGTTTGAGAGTAACCGTGGAACCTTGGGGAGCATCCGGCTGCAGCGATTTCTACCATAGTCAAGCCGAAATCACTTTCAACACAGTGACTTTCCACGACACAGTATTTGTGATAAGTTATTTATTACTTTATAATTACAATCTAATATCAATGTTGTACTACTTTTTCCAACAATTTTAAAGCGATTTTCGAACATACAATATTGATAAATTGATATTTCTTTGAACAAAACTTTTATTGATTTGTCAAAACTTGAGCCTTTGGGTGGAAATAATTTTAAACAATGGTCACAAAATTTTTAATTTTATTTGAACAATTAGAAGTTGATTATGTTTTATTCATAGAACTTTCCATGAATGGTTGTAACACTAATATAGATTCTAGCAATGTTATAATTGTTGATGATGCTGTTAAAATGAAGTTTCAAAAGGAAAAAAAATTGTTAGAGGACATTTGCTAAATCATATGAATAATCATTTATTTGATTTATTTTTAACCTATAAATATGTCAAAGAAATATGGTGCTGATGATGCAAGAAAGAAAAAAATATGTTGTGGGTCAATGGAATAAATTTTAAATGGTTTATAAGAAGCGAATAATGGAACAAGTTCATGAATATGAGAACTTTATTGCTGATGCTGTCAATGAGGACATGAAAATGTGTGAGATATTTAATTCTAATGTTCTCTTGAACAATTCCTACCATCATGGAGTGATTATAGAAATCAAGTAAAACATTAGAAAAACAATTCAACTCTCCAAGAACTTTGTAGTCACATGAGGACTGAAGAGGCGAACCGTCTCAAAGATAAAATGGAAGAACTTTCTCTTAATTCTTATAAAGCTAATCTTGTTGAATCTTCTGGTACTGTTGTGAAAGACAGGTTCAAAGGCAATCAGAAGAAAGTCTCGAAAATAGAACATATGAAGAACAAAAATCAATTCAACATTCCGGAGAGTGAGATTAAAAAATTTAAGGGCCCTTGTTTTGTTTGTGAAAAAGTTATCTCAAAGCACGAAGGAAAAAGTGATGTCCAAGATAATCTTGCTTAAGGTAATGAAGTGATTGCTACTATTGTCGTTGAGGCAAATCAGATGGCAAACAAAACTAACTGGGTGCAACACACAGGTGCCTCAGGAATTTCTTTTTCCAATAAAAAATTATTGCATGACTTTGAGGATTCCACTGATGAAGAGTGTGTTTACATGGGAAACTCCACTACTTCTGGAGTTATGAGTTAAGGAAAAATTTTACTTAAATTAACTTCTGGAAAGACATTATTCTTGAACAATGTATTGTATGTTCCCTCCCTCCGTAGAAACTTAGTTTCCGGAGCACTTCTCAACAAAGTAGGCTTTAGACTTGTTTTTGAAGCTGATAAAACAATTATTTCTTCTGGAGGAGTTGTTGTGAAAGGATATCGAAGTGGAGGATTATTTGTCTTTTGGACATTGTTCAAGAGATTGTCAATAATGAGAGTATTTCAAATTTTTCTTATATTGTTGAGTCTATCAATTTCTGGCATGCTAGACCAGGTCATGTTAATATCGCTTCTATTAAAAGACATAGGAAATGGAGTTAATTCTTATTATAAAAATGATGATTTTTTTAAATGTACAGTAAATGTAGAAGCAAAGCATGCCAAGAAACCTTTAAAATATGTTATTAGTAGAAAGATTAAATTATTTTAACTAATTCAGATTTAGTAGATTTAAAGAATACTATTAGTAAAGGTAAAAAAAAGTATTTCATTAATTTTTTTGATGCCTTTTGTAGATACAATAAGGTATATCTTCTTAAGCTAAAGATGAAGCTAAACGCATGTTTTTGAAATTCAAAATAGAAAAGAAAAATCAATTAGATAGGAAAATCAAGAGATTTAGATATGATAAGGGCGCTGAATATAGTACTAAAATTCTATAATATTTTTGTAAGAAAAATGGTATTATACATGAGGTTAGTGTTCCCTATACTCATCAACAAAATGGTGTAGACGAATGGGACAATAGAACCCATAAAGAAAATGATGTATTTAATGCTTTTAAGCTCTGGTCTATCTGACAATATGTGGGGAGAAGCAGTCTTATCTGCGTGTTATATTCTTAATATAGTCCCTCATAGGATGTTAGACGAGACCTCATATGAGTTGTGGAAAGGGTTTGCTCCTAACTTGAAATTTCTAAAAGTGTGGGGTTTTTTGTTTAAGGTTGGTATACCTTATTTTAAATGTGTAAATGTTGGTTCTAAGACTTCTCATACTGTCATTATTCATTATGCTCAAAGTAGTGATGCATATAGATTTATATCACTAAGCGATAATTCTATTTGTGAATCTAAAGATGCAAAATTTTTTGAGTATATTATTTCTTTTAAAATTAATGTTTCAAATGATGTGCAAAACAATGCTTCTACATCTATGTCAGTTAATTCTCATGTTATGCCTTCTTTGAATGTTATTTCTAATGAGCATGAAAATGAACTATGAAGAAGTAAAAGACGTAGATTTAAGACTAATTTTGGTCTTGATTTTATCACTACTTTATTAATCAAAAACTTTGATATTAATGATTTAAATGATGATTTAGTATCTATCTATTTAATAGAAGAGAACCCTAAAACTTATGATGAAGCAATGAGATCAATATATGTTATATTTTTGAAAGAGACTATTAAAAATGAACTATAATCTATAGTTTCTAATCATACTTGGGACTTGTATTATTTTCCTAAATGTTATAATCCCATCAGTAGCAAGTGGATATTTAAGAAGAAATTGAGACCTAATGTAAAATTGATAAATATAAGGCTAGAATTTTGATTATGGGTTTTAACCAAAAGAAAGGTGTTGATTACTTTGATACTTATTCTCGTGTGAGAAAAATAACAACTATTAGGATTCTTATTGCTTTAGCCGCTATTCATGACTTAGTGGTACATCAAATGGATGTTAAACAACATTTCTAAATGGTGATTTAGAGGAAAAGATCTATATGACTCAACCTGAGATTTTGTGGTTCTAGGACAAAGAGGATAAAGTATGCAAACTGAGAAAGTCCTTGTATGGACTTAAATGGTATGAAAATTCCAATATCACATTAGTGAATAATGACTTTGTTGTAAATTCATCTGATACATGTGTTTATTCTAAGATGATAGGTTAAGATTGTGAACTTATATGTTTATATGTGGTTGACACGTCAATCTTTGGTTCCAATATAAATGTTATTAATGAGTCCAAAAACTTATTGTCTTCTAAATTTTAAATGAAAGACCTTGGTGAAGCAGATGTGATTTTTGTATTTAAAATCAAAAGAACTGCTAATGATTTCTCTTTGTGTCAGTCTTATTACATTGAGAAGACATTAATTTTTTTTTCTTGTTTTGATGTATTTCAAGTGAGAACTCCTTATCATCCTAGAATTCAATTGAATAAGAATAAAGAATCTAGTCTTTCTCAAACTGAATATGCTAAAATAATTGGGAGTGTAATGTTTCTCATGAACTATACTAGGCCTAATATAGCTTATGATGTTAATATATTGAGTAGATATGCGCATAATCCTAATCGTGAACAGTGGAATGCTCTTTATCTATTGCTAAGGTACTTGAGAGGTACTATGAATTGGTCTTTGCATTTATCAAATTTACTATTGTTTTAGAAGGTTTTTGTTGTGCAAACTTGGTAACCGACAATGCTAAAGTTAGCGCCACCAGTGGCTATGTGTTTACTTTGGATGCAGGTGCTATTTCGTGGATAATGAAATTCCAGAGCTAATCGGCGCTAACAAACATCAAATTTGAGCATGTTCTATGAACATTACCTAATTTAAATTTTAGCCAAAAGTTAAAACTAAACACGCTTAACGACATAAATTGAGAATAAAAGTCTCAAAACCCGAACCAACCATCCTATGAGACCAAACCTGAATTAATATGACTAACCACGATAACAAAATTTCCATTCGATTACCATTATAAAATATATTGACCAAAGGGAAATTTGGCAAAGAGTTAAAATTTTAAATGCCTAGCACCACAAACGAAAAATGGAAGTCTCAAAACCCGAACTCTCTATCTTATTACATTAAAAATGACCTTCCACATGTAGTTGCACTGACGGAATTTTCATTAAAGCAGGTTTATCAAATCTATGTACCGAAGTTAAATTTTGGCAAAATTAAAAAGTTAAAACACCTAACTGCACACACTAAAAATGAAAGTCTCAAAACTCAAATCAACTATCCTAGTAGATAAAAACGGCCTTTAAAGTTAATTACACTAACAGAATTCTCATATGAGCACATTGAAAAAAACATTGACAAAAGTAAATTTTCAGTTAAAACATCAAATATAAAACAACAAACGGCACAAATTGAAGCCTCAAAATGTGAACCAACCTTTCTAATGTGATCATGTTTACGAAAAAATGATCAATGTCAAGTGTTGGCTAAAATTTTAATGTTAAAATTACTAAGGACAGAAACTTAATATGAAAGCCTCAACACTTGATGTTGATTTACCAAAAAAAATTAACTTTAATTTATAAATTTACCAACATATTAAAATACAAGTTAGTAATTAATAATTTACCAATAAAATTTATCACCGTTGGTAATAGTTACTATTCAAAAAATCATTCTTATGTAATTTTACGAACTAATAATTAATATGTTGGTAAATTTTATCAATGGATTAATGATCGGTTGGTATAATACTAACTATTCGAATGATTTTAGTAATTTAATAACTACAATCTTTAATCCTCGGTAAATTTTTCAACTAATTGGATATTGGCTGGCCATTTTTACGAATAAATTACATTCTTTACTAATTTACAAAAATATTTATTTTTGATTGGTAATTTACCAATAAAATCTTGTCGTTAGTTAATGTTTGGTTAGTAATTCATTGGCAAAATGTTAATAAATTATAAAAATATTTTTTTCTATATTTAACTATAATATCTCGCAAATTGAAATAGCTAGGAAAAAGATTAGAACTTGAAATAATCATTTTTGGAAATAATTAAAAATCAGGAAATTTTTTCAAGTTAGGAAAAGTTGAGTTTTAGTCAACTTCAATTGGATATAATTTCTTGCTCAAGAAGATTTTGATGTATTTATATATATTATTGGAAAGATCTTGGAATGATCATTCGAAAGCCGCAGAGTTTGCACAATTCCGAGTTCGTATGAGTAAGTTATGCCCTTTGTAAGTTGGATTTTTTGGTTAAGAAATTGGCCAATCTGAATTTTAGAAGGGTAGTTTGGTATTTTTCCTTACCCAACAAATTAAATCCATTTTTAGCAAATTTATTGGGGTCAAACTAAGTTTTTTTAGTTTACACTTTTGAAAAAAAGAATTAGGGCTTTTGGAGAAAGAACACAAGAGAAAAGAGAAGAGAAAAAGCAAGAAATACCAAGCACGATGGATTTTGGTTATGGATTCGCCAAAAAATGTATCCTACAAGGTATGTGATTCTTTCATAACATTGGGTTAATTCACCCACGCGACAAGCATGTTAAGATCAGTGCAATTCATCCAAAAATAGTTTAATAGTTGATGTTCTTTACATATATTCTTCAATTTTGAGTGTTGTTCTTGAATTGGGTCTAATTGTGGAGTTGAGTTTTAGAGTTTTATTGAGTTAGGTTCTTTAGTACATAGTATGGGTGTAGGAATCTAGAATGAATTTGAGAAAAATATCGGTTTTAGGAAAATTGCGGCTGAGAAATAAAGAAAAAGAAAATCAGAAAAGGCATAGGTACGAGGTCCCTCACTGAACAAAAGTTTCTCCACGTCACGGTTCGGACGCGGCCTCCTCGTTCTCAAAATTTAATTTCGCGATGAATTACTTATAACATCTCTGGTCTCCAACTTGTTTCAAGATGGCTATTTTATGACTTTCTCATATTTTGATATCTAAGATCATTCTTAAAAAAACATGAGATATTTCCAAATCCAAATCGTAACATTTGAATCAATAATCTAATTGAAGGATCTGTTAAGAGTCAAGTCAAGAGCAGTTAAGATCAAAGCTAAGAGAAGTAAAGATTCAAGTAAGGCAAGTTCATTTTGAAGTTTTCATAAGTCTTCTACAAAAGTTTAAGTTTGTTTTCAGAATTATGTTTTGAAGATGAGTAAAGAGTAAGAGAAAATTTATTTTTGTAAAAATGATATATTTGAACTAAGTATTCCTAAGAGTAATATTTTTCACATTTAAGATGAGAGGAAACTGAGATTTCCAAAAGACTTTTAAA
Organism: Solanum corneliomulleri; assembly: GCA_027704805.1. Classification (NCBI taxonomy): domain Eukaryota; kingdom Viridiplantae; phylum Streptophyta; class Magnoliopsida; order Solanales; family Solanaceae; genus Solanum; species Solanum corneliomulleri. The sequence goes on along the minus strand of JAKWIY010003053.1, from coordinate 7,713,233 downwards.
CAGAAAAAAGGGAACATTGATTCCAAGAGAGCTTTTAAGCTATGTTTGAGTAATTATCTCAAATTAGAGAAGAAGTTATTTCAAAAACATATGAGCTAATTATATTTTGGATGTAGTCACCGATATGGGGACGCGAATTCATATAAACTCAAACCCCTATAAACCATGTAGCCGTCATGGGCATAAAAATTGTCAGACATGATTCCTTAGTGCTTTTTAGACTAGACTAGTGGATCCATTTAGTAGTTCAGATTCTATACCGATGGAAAGGTATAGGACGATACTTTGCAACATGAGGTAAAATTTTGTACCATCACTTAAACTCATAGTGATGGTTGTCGTTAGAGCATCTCCCATATGATTTATTTTACTTTTTATTTAAGTAAAGTAAAGTTTGTTAGTGTTTTATAAGTAATGAACTAAGATTGTTTTCAGTTTATATATATATATATATATATATATATATATATATATATATCGAATGTGATTTAATTTCTTTATATTGAGTTTAGTTATTTATAAGTTGAGAAGAGACAAGGTAAGTGTTACTTTCATAATCTCTTTCAAGCCTATGTTTGTTAGTAATCCAACTAGGACACTCGTACATTCAATGTACTAATGCCAGTTGGCATGCATCATATTATGATGCAGACGCAAGTAACAAGGATCAGCACCCAAGGCTCCGTTAATCCATCTTGAGCATTCAAAGTTTGTTGGTGAGACTCATTGCATTTCGAAGGACTCTTTTATTAGCTTACAAGTTTAGTTCATTAGGCTGTTGTAGGGTTTCTCTCAACATTCATGAAAGTTGTTTAGAGGCTTCATAGTCAACCATACGTTAGTCCTTTAGTATTTTCATTGTGATTATCTTATGTTAGGACTTGGGTTTCCTTAATGTCCAAGTTGAATGTTCATTTATAATATTGCACTTAATTTCATAAACATATTTGTTTATTGATTTAAGTTCTCCGCTATGTAAAAAAGTAAGGCCAATGGTCTGCTTGAGACCTGAAATGATTTTTAAGTGCAAGTCGCCCCTAGGGTGTAGGCTCAAGTTGTGCCAAAATTTTTATTAGAGCCCAGAGTTCAAGAGTCCTAGGGAGGCTTTGAAGTTGTTTCTATAGAGTCCTAGTTATCGGTGTGAAGCACGCCACTTCTATGATTAACAGGTTGTAATATTTAAAAATTTCTTCAATTCTTCATATTCCTTTCGTGTGCTAGAGTTTGATAACTAAGTTTTCTTTCGAATTCGTGCTTGCGCGTGTTTCAGATAATTATTCCTCCACGAATAGCACTCAGAGGACGTCCAGCTAGGAGGAATATTTGAACGGAGGATCAAGGGGTACCCAATGAACCAGAGTGTAACCCTATGAAGAAATTAATAATGCTGAGTGTAGAGATGCGATGAGGATATTTATTTAGGATCTGACTAATTAGTTTGGGCAACAGAGAGAAGCTAGGCCGGAAATAGTTGACACTTCAAGGACCCGATAATTATTAAGGATGAATCCTCCTAGTTTCAAATGTGCGAGGAGTACAAAGGATTCGAAGAATTTTAATGAGGAATTTGAGAGGGTATTTGATGTTATGCATGTTGCTTATACTAAGAGAGTTGACCTAGTTGCATATCAACTGAAGAGTATTTCTAGAACATGGTTTGATTAATGGAAAGAGGGTAGATATGAAGATGTCCCACCTGCAAATTGGGCCTATTTGGAGGTACCTTTCTTGAGGAATTTATTTCCTAGAGAATTGAAAGAGGCTAAGGTGCGAGAATTTCTTGCAATGAATCAAGATTCTCTAAGTGTGCACGAGTATGGGTTAAGGTTCACCCAACTATCTCATTATGCTCCAGATATTTTTCAAAACATGAGGAGCAAGATGAGCTTGTTTATTTCTGGGTTGCATAGTCTATTAAGCGAGGAGGGAAGAGTAGTGATGTTGGTAAGCGACATGGACATATCAATGTTGATGTTTTATGTACAACAGGATGAGGAAGAGAAGATGAGAGATAGGGAAGAGTTCATAAATAAGAAAGCGAAAATAGGGAATGAGTCTAGGCAGCAGAAGGGTAGTATGTTGTTCGTCCTTGCAGAAGTAAAAGGGACTTGCACCATCATCTTCTAGTGAACTTATACTAAAAACTAAGGTTAGCATAATGACGAGAATTCACATAAATTTCGAGCTAGACCAACACAATATCAAGGTAGTGTGGCATAAGTAGGTAACTGGACTCCTTCATGTTCTAGGTGTGGTAGTAACTACTCTGGTAAGTGTCTTCATGGGCAGACATGTTGCTACAAGTGCGTTAAAGATGGTAAATTCCTGAAAAAGTGTCCTAAGAATAACAGAGGTGGTGGTAATACATGTAATAAATCTCAATCTTCATCAGTTGATCCACTAGACAGGGCTGCACCAAAGGGAGCTACTTCCGGTAGTGTCATAGGATAAAACCGCCTCTATGCGATCACTATTCGCCAAGGGGAAAAGAACTCTCTAGATGTTGTCACTAGATGATAAAAGTATTTGGTTTTGATGTTTATGCTTTGCTAGACCCAGGAGCAGGTTTATTTTTTGTAATCCGTTGTGTTCCAAATAAGTTTTATTTTTTCATGAGAAACTTTGTTAACCCTTTTGTTTTTCTACATCTGTTGGGGAGTCTATTCTAGCAGAAATAGACTGTCGTGATTGTCCCATTTCCATCAATCACAAAGGCATTATGGATGATTTAGTTGAGTTAGAAATGGTAAATTTTGTTTTAATTCTAGGTATAGACTAGCTTCGTTCCTGTTATTCATCAATAGATTGTAGAACTCGAGTTGTAAAGTTTCAGATTCCTAATGAGCCATTCATAGAGTGGAGCAGTAGTTCAGAAATGCCTAAGGGTCATTTTATTTGTACCTTAAGGAGAGAAAGTTAGTTTCAAAGGGTTGTATCTGTCACTTAGTCTGAGTTAATAAAACTAGTGTTGAGATTTCCTCCCATTCATTCAATTCATATAGAAAGAGAGTTTCTAGAGGCTTTCCCCGATGATCTACCCGGAGTCCCTCTTGAGAGAGAAATAGACTTTTGCATAGAAAACATTCAAGATGCTCGTCCTATCTTTATTCCTCCATAAATAATGGTACCAACAGAGTTGAAAGATTTGAAAGAAAAGTTGAAGGACCTACTAAATAGGGGTTTCATTCAACCATCTGTCTCACCTTGGGGCGCTCCGGTCTTGTCTATGAGGAAGAAAGATTTTTCCATTAGGAGGTGTATTGATTATCGTCAATTCAACAAGGTTACTATCAAGAATAAGTATCCACTTTTGAGAATTGATAATTTTTCCAATCAGCCTCAGGGTGTTTCATGTTTCTCAAACAGGCTACTATTAGTTGAAAGTTAGGGAATCAGATATTCCAAAAAAAATATTCAGGACCAGATATGGTAATTATGAGTTCTTGGTCATCTTGTTTGGTTTAATTAATGAACTAATAACGTTCATGTCTCTTATGAATAGAGTCTTCAAACTTATTTGGATGTGTTTGTTAGCTTTTTCATTAATAACTATTCAAGGAGTTTAGAAGATCATAGTAATCATATCAGAATTGTTCTCAAAACTTTGAATGATACAGAGTTGTATTTCAAGTTCTCTAAGTGTCAATTCTTGCTTGAGTATTTGTCATTCTTAGACCACATAGTGTCTATAGAGTGAATTAAAGTTGACACTCAGAAAAATTGAGGCAGTGCAGGATTGTCCTAGACCCACATTTCCAAATGATATTAGGAGTTTCTTGGGTTTAACTAGAAATATATTAGAAGGTTTGTAGAGGGGGTCTCGTCTATATCGTCTCCTTTGAACAAGTTTTCCTAAAAGATGGCTATGTTTCAAAGGTCTGAAGTTTGTGAGAAAAGCTTGTAGAAAATAAAGAGTAGGTTGACGACTGCCCAATTTTGACCTTACTAGAAGGTAATAAAGGTTTTGTGATATATCGTTATTCATCCATAGTTGTTTTTGGTTGGTTGTTAATGCATAATGCCAAAGTTATAGGCTATGACTCCAGATAGTTCAAAGTTTATGACAAAAATTACCAATGCATGACTTAGAGTTGGATCAGTGGTATACGCTTTGAAAATATGACATCACTATTTGTATGGTGTTCATATTGTTGTATTCACTGATCACAATAGTCTTTTGTATGCGTTTACTTAGAAAGAGACAAAAGAGGTGGTTAGAATAGCTCAAGGATTATGAGATAAGTATTCTTTACAACCAATGTAAGGCTACTGTTGTGGATTCCTTGAGTTGGTTATCTATGAGTAGTATTTCCCATCTTTATTAATAAAAGAAAGAACTTGCCAAAGATGTGCATAGATTGGCATCATCAAAAGTCTGACTAATGGATTCCACAAAACGAGGTGTAGTGGTGACATATGGGCCTGAGTTTTCATTAGTGTTAGAAGTAAAAGGCAAGCCACACCATGACCCCATTTGCTTGAATCGAAGGAAAATGTTCATAAGAAAAAGGTATTAGCTTTTGAACAAGGGAAAAATGGTTATTGAGATATCATGGTAAATTGTGTGTACCAATGATGGATGGACTCCAAGAGAGAATAATTGAGGAAGCTCATAGCTTCAGATATTCCATTCATCCAACTTCCACAAAAATATATTGTGATTTGACAGAACAATTTTAGTGGAATGATAAGAATAAGTGCATTATGTAGTTTTTACTAAGTGCCCAAATTGCCAACAAGTTAATGTAGAGCAATAAAGTCCTGGTGGTTTGGCTCAGAATATAGAACTTTCAGAATGGAAGCAGGAGATGATTAATATGGACTTCATTAGAAGCTTTCAAAGCTCTTTTTAGGAAGAATAATTTTATTTGAGTGATTGTTTATAGAATGAAAATAATCCCATTTTCTGAAAATAAAGACTACCATATAGCAGGATATTATGCCGAGTTATAAATTAAGGAGGCTGTAAGACTTCATAGAGTTATGTCTCCACTATTTTAGATAGTGGTGCACAATTCTAGAAATCTTTTCACAAAGGATTGGGTCAAAAAGTGACTTAAGTACTGCATTTCATACTAATGTTAGGAGAAGGGAGTTAGAGTTTAAAGTACATGGGTGAGTATAATTAAAAAAAATTATCCATGAGGTGCTATGAGTTTTGGTAATAAAGAAAAGCTTATCTCTCGGTATGTTGGTCCTTATAGAATTTTCATGAGGATTGAAAATAAGCTTATAATTTGGAGCTACCTCAAAAGTTTGCAACAGTTCATCCTGTATTTCATGTCTCCATGTTGAATAAGTGTATGGGCAATCCTTCATTGTTTATCCCAACTTAAAATATTGGGATCAAGGATAGCTTATCAGATGAAGAGATTCCGCTTCAGACTCTATATCTTCAAGTTTTCAAGTTGAGGTCAAAAGAGGTTACATCAATTAAATTCCTTTGGAGGAACCAAGTTATTGAAGAAGATACTTTGGAAGCTGAAGAAAAATGCAGACCAAGGAACTAATTTTCTTATTAATACTCTCTAAATTATGAGTGAGCATGTTGTTTTTTTGCATTTGCTTGTTGGGTTTTTGATGTTATTACCCTTAGCCTAGTATGAGTAATCTCATTCGAGGATGAATGTTCCCTAGGGAGAGATATTGTAACATCTCGCAAATTGAAATAGCTAGAAAGAATTAAAAATCCAGAAATTTCTTACCTTCAAGTGGTCATAACTTCTAACTCAAGATGATTTCAATTTATTTCCATATATGTTTGGAGAGATCTTGAAAGGATATTTCCAATTCCATTGAGTGTGCGGAATACAAAGTTCGTATGATTAAGTTATACCTTTTTGAAGTTGGGCTGATTGGTGGAGTTGACCAATCCGGATTTTGGATGGGTAATTTGGTAGTTTAGTTACTCAAAAAATTAAATACATTTTTAGTAAATTTATTGGGGTCAAAACATAGTTCAATTTACGAGTTTGAAAATAGAGTTAGGACTTTTGGAGATAGAACGCAAAAGAAGGGAGAAGAGGAAAAGCAAGAGTCACCAGGAACGATAGATTTTGGTTGTGGATTCGCCAAGTGATTGACCCTACAAAGTATGTTAGTCTTTCATAGCATTGGTATGTTAACACACGCGCCAAGCATATTTATTTCAGTGCAATTTATCCTAAAATAGTTTCAAAGTTGATGTTCTGCACATGTATTCTTGTTGCATTAGGTTGAGTTTTTGAGATGTTTACGTTAGTTTTTGAGTTGTATTGAGTTAGGTTCTTGAGTACATATTCTGTAGGAATCTAAAATAAATTTGAGAAAGCTATTCTAATTTACGCGAATTGGGGTTTGAAAACAAAAAAGAAGAAAATCGGACAAGAAACAGCAGCAGGTCCGTGTTGTTCCATTAATGAATGAAATTTTCTCCGCAAATTATTCCGTCTCAAAAACTTATTTAGCGAGTAATTACTTAATACAACTCCGCGTTACAGACATATTCCAAAATGGTGATTTTTTTAATCTTCTCATGTTTAGCTATCTAAAATCATTTCTAACCAACATGAGATCTTTCCAAACACAAATCATAATCCTTAAATTCATAGTTCAATTCAAGGATAACTTAAGAGTCAAGTCAAGAGCAGTTCAGATCAAAGTAAAGAGAAGTCAAGAGTCAAGTAAGAGATGTTTGTTTAATGTTTTCATAAGACTTTTACAGACTTTTTAACTTTGTTTTATGACTTGAACTTTTGAAGAAGAGTAACGAGTAAGAACAAAGTTCATTTCTTGAACATAATATATGAGAACTAAGCATTACCAAGAGTAAATGTTTTTCACATTTAAGATGAGAGGATCTTAGATTTCCTAATGAGTTTTTAACAAAGAAGGAAACATTGATTCCAAGAGAGCTTTTAAGCTAGTTTTGAGTAATTATCTTAAAACAGAGAAGAAGTTGTTTTAAAAACATATGAGCTAAGTGTATCTCGGAAGTAGTCACCGATATAGGGACGCAAGTTCATATTAAATTTACCCCTGTTAAACCTTGTAACCATCATGGGTTGAAAAGGGTAATACTTTTTAGATAATTCTTTAGTGCTTTTTAGCATAAACTAGCGGATAAACTTAGTAGTTTAGGTCTCATACGGATGACAAGGTATAGGACGGTCCTTGGCAACATGAGATAAAACCTTGTACCATCATTACTTAGACTCATAGTAATGGTTGACAGTTAGAGAATCTCCCACAGAAGTTATATTACTTTTTATATAAGTAAAGTTAAGTTTATTATTGTTTTATCTTGAAGAACTAAGATTGTTTTAAGCTTTTTTATAAAGCTTTATATGTATCACATCTGTTTTAATTTCTTTATATTAAGTTAAGTTATTCATAAGTTGAGAATAACCACGGGAAGTGTTACTTTCGTTATCTCTTTCAAGACCTATATTTTTAGCATTCCAACTCGCATACTCGTATAGTCAATGTACTGATGACAGTTGCCCTGCATCATATTATGATGTAGACGCAAGTAACCAAGATATGCATTGAGGGCCATGTTGATCCAACATGAACATTCAGAGTCTGTTGGGGAGCCTTCATGCATTCTAGAGGGATCATTTATTTATTTGTAGTCTAATTTATTAGGATGTTTTGGGGTTTGTCTCAACATCCATCTTGATTGTCTAAAGGCTTCATAATCAGTTAGATGTCCTTTAATCTTTTCATTGTCATTATATTGTGTTAAGACTTGGTTTTGCCTTAATGGACAAGTTGAATGTTCATTTCTAACATTCTAGTTTATTTTAGAAAGATATGTTTATTGATTTAAGTCTTCCGTTAAGTAGGTAAGTAAGACCAAGGGTATGCTCGAAGAAAAGAATGTTTTTCGTGGGCTAGTGCCACCTAGGGTGTAGGATAAGGGCGTCAAATTACCAATTGATATATACTTAAATTGTAATATTACAAACAAAAGGTGTGTTTTAGTACTAATTTAATTGGTAATCCATCAATCGAATGTTGCTAAATTTGGCTCCATTTTTTAACGATGTATTTGCCAACTAAACTACTTAGTTAATAAGATTTTTGTGTGAACTTTTTAAATTTCATTGTCAAGTTTCAACATATAATTCCGTTAGAAATATGTAGGTAATTTGTTAGTAGAATACTAACAAGCTTACATTTTTAGTAAAATTTGTTGGCAATTTGCAATATTTTTTTTTGTGTAGAAACCAATTTCAATTTTTGATTCTCCGCTTCAATTCTTATCTATTTGTGGTTAATTCAGGACAATTTGTTCCTTTAAACTTAATTTTTTATTGGAAAATAAGAAAGCGTGATTTAGAGTCGTGTAACTCCAAATTTTCGCTCGATCATAGTAGTTGCGATTTGGTATTTTTACTCCTTTTATTTTTCAATTTTTTTGTGCTGTCATGTAGTTGTGTTTCGCATTGTTTCGAACTTTGTTGCTATCCATTTTTTTAAACACTTTTATAATTCTTGTTGATTTTATGGATCTTTGTTTTTGTCTATTACTCTTCACACTTAAGAGGGTTTCCACGTTAAAATTAGATGTCTTGTGTGTTGATTAATTTTTCTTGCTTGGAACGAAAGACTCCATTTTATATCCAAATGGTGCCCTCCAACCATTGTCCAATCTTATTTATCGTTATAAAACATGAGAATCGACCAACCTTCCACAGCCAAGGTGTATGGCCTCCATTGAAACACTTTACGGATGAGTCAATAATAGCCCTGACATTAATAACACCCGATTCCTTCATATTGTGCCATCGGAGTTTTCTCACCCCTCTAACAAGCACAAACTTGAAAAATGAAAAATGGCGACCAAAGACTATTTTATGAATGTCAAATTTATACTCGTTTAGATCTCTAATTAATTCAAATAGGGCAAAACATCGTGGTGACTCAAAATAATAAGTGATAAACTAAATTTTTAAAGAATTTTAAGCATAAACGAATTTTATAAAGGAATCTCCGCCTAATTTTAGGAAAACTAAGAAACCAATTAAAGTGATATACGAAACCAAGAAATTCTAGGTAAGGTACTTAATGATTATGAATAAAAATAAATGAAATAAACAATAATCTTCAAAATAAAAACCCGCCGTATTAACATGGAAGACCTTGAAAATCGATTATAATTTCTCTATTGGTCCAATTTTAACATACAAAATATAAAAATCTAAACGAAATTTCCATCTATATAATATGGAGGTCTTGAAAGCCTATTGAGATATTTTTTCATTGGTCAATTTTGACTAACAAAGGAATTTACCAAAAATTAAAATAATAACACGACTAATAATAATAAACGAGTGTATTAAATTTATATTCCAAAGATTATGTGACCCATACAAACAATCAAAACACAACCTATATGAAAAATATACATTAAAAAAGCTCATTAAGAAAATTAATGAAAAGAGACAAAGCAACGTGAAATTAATAACTAAATATGATAACCAAATAACTAAATATGATAACCAAGTGGTTGGTTTTAACATAATACCAATAACCAAATTAACAAATGGACAGAAACCAAGCAACAACAATAAAAAAAATTATAAAACTAAATAAAGCAACAATAACAAAATCAAAGTGGCAACCATAAAATATCTAAGCTAACAAATTTTCTATTCACCATCACAAATAATTAAACTAATAAAATAATAACAAATAGAAAGAATACTAAGGCCACATATGAACGGAAAGAAATAAAACAATAGAAATAGCTAAATAAATCAAAGACACAACGGAGAATATGATCAACATAAAAACACTACTTAACACAATAGATTAAAAAACTAAACAAACTTAGCAAAAGCATAAACAACAAAAAATTAATAGTAATAAGTAATAAAGAGAGACAAAAGTGACAAATAGTAACTAATAAAACTGACCCAAGTATCAATATATGATAATAAAAAAATTTAGACTAACCGGAACCTGATTGACGGAACTCAATGTTGTCTTCATGGTTGCTCAGATTTATGGTGAGATCTGGTTTAGTAAGGTTTTCCGCGAAGGTTCGAATGCTGGTTGAGCTTTCCGTGAAGTTGGCTGCTCCATTAATCATGGGCTGGTGATGGAACTTGAAGGAAAGAGGTGGGTGGTAGTTTGTTGTTTTATGGTGGTCTCAGGTGGAGCTTGAATTTTGGTCTAGTTTTCTAGATTTTGTTCTGTTGGTGTTAGGACTGGAATATATAAAAAGGAGACGAACAATTGGGGTTTTGGGGTTTTGTATATTGTCGGAAAAAGGGTGAAGGGATCTGGGGTCTTCGAAGTTTTGTGGTGTGCGTTTGGATCTGAAAAATGGAGGTTCGTTTGGAGGTTTATCAAGGTGGTTCTCCAGAGTTCTGGTTGAAGTTGGCTGATAGTGGTGGCATTTGGTGGATTTCAGTTTAGGCAATGATTTATTGGAGAAGATTGTAAATGAGAGTTGAGTGGTGGCTGCTTTAGAGCTAAAATATAGGAGGAGAAACTTTTAGGTTTTTTTTTTTCTATTTTGGAATGTTTTTATTCCTCTAGTCTAAAAATACTATCCACCACCCTTGAATTAATTACTAAATTCTTGTTCAAATAGAGTTTTGAAACCACTCAAACTACAATACTGTTATTTTAAAACTTGGCCAAAACCACCGGTTAATACCATATCTATGTATGAAATCTTATCCATATTTGAATGAATTTTTAGACTCTGCAAAAATATTAAAATGAATACTAACAAATGTAAAGGAATTAAATGAATATTAAAAACAATATAACGAACGTAATCAATGACATGTAAAAAGTGCAAATTAACAAAAATAATAATTTAATATCAATGAAGAAATATATGAATATATTTAATAGGCCATAACAAGAAATAATGTAATTAATATTAACTCATTAAAAATTTTAAGCTCTGATAAATAAAGATAATAATCGATAAACTTATTATAAAAAGTCTATTTCTACCTGTCATATCTAATGAAACCATTATTACAACTTGTTTCAATAAGCCAAAATCCCTATATGTACTAGCAAGAACAACAGGAGCTACTGGGAAAGACAGAGTCAATTCCCTAAATGGTCACCCAAGTTAAGAAAATTGTCCTAAAATATCATTTATTTTTCATTTAAGACAAAAATATCACTCAACTATCACTATTTTCCTCCAAATATACTTGACATTTCAAAATCATTAATCTCTCCTAGTTGGCATGATATGTCATTAAATTTCTTTTTTACTAATAGACTAATTTGATTCACTGAACTCATTTAACTAAAATAATGATCAAATTATTTTTTAATTTTTATTAGTTTATTAAGAGTAAATTTTCATACATAAAATTTGTTATCATAATTAAACTATTTATTTTTATATTATGAAGAATAAAATTTAAAAATGTACCATAATTTTATTTTGAATACTTATAAATAGTTATATTCAAAAAGAAATATTGATATACAAATAACTCATGAACCCTAATTTACATCAATTAATCATAAGTTGTATGATAAATCAATAATATTAAAGGTGTATTAATTATTAAAAAAATATTTATTTGGGTGCTTTGAAATCCATATATTCTTAAAATTTCATTTTTAAAAAGAAAACAGCAACTGAATAATATTATATTCTTTATCCATTAGAAATACTAAATACTTCAGAAGTCTCCTTAATTTTTAGTTGATATGCCTAGTCATTAAGTCAACATTTTGAAAAATACTACACCTATTCAATTTATTAAATTTATGTCTCTACAAAATAAATATATAAATTACAGGAGAATTTATGAAGAGTATAAGAAATTTTTTAAAAAAGTCTAATAAATTTATATATTTTCACCAAATAAATTTAATGAAAAAATCTCTGTGTGCACTTATTACCTGATAATTTTAAAACTCCTACGTAAATTATTTACAAATTTTAAGCAATTCGTTTTATAAAAGTATTTAGAAAAATTTGTAAGATTGACAAAAAAAATGGTAAGAAAGATAAAATTATTATTAATCTTTTTTTTTAATTTTATTTTTTATTCTTTTATTTTATATTATATTATAGGGATAATGCACAAGTACCCTCTCAACATATGCCTGATATCTCAGAGGTACATTTTATTTTTCAGCATAACATAAAAAAAAGTTAATTATGATAAAAGATTTTAAGTATGAAAACTTATTCTTAATAAATTAATAAAATTAAAAATAATATGTTAACTATTTTAGTTAAATGAGTTTAGTTAATTAAATTTGTCTATCATTAAAAAAAGATTTTAATGACATGTCATGCCAACAAGGGAAGAGTGATATTTTGAAGTGTCAAGTATATTTGAAGGAAAATAGTGGTAGTTGGGTGATATTTTGGTCCTAAATGAAACATAAATGATATTTCAAGACAATTCTCTCAATTTGGGTGACCATTTAGGGAATTGAATCGGAAAGACAAGCACAAAATAAATGTGGTTAATCGGGCAATAGCCAAAGAAAACGTAAGTCAGGACTTTCTCTTTTATTAAAACCAACAGAAGACAAATTTATGCAAGAACAAACAGTTTGGCAACAAACAAATCAACCAAGTAAGAAAAATAAATCAACACACAAGATACCAAATTTTAACGTGGATTACCTCTTCGGTGTGAAGAGTAAAAAAGACAATGCCAAAGATACAATAAAGTAAACAAGAGTTGCTAAAGTTTTCTCGAAAAATGGGCAACAACAAAGTGCCAAACAATCAGCAACTAAATCACAAGATAGCACAAAAAACTAGAGAAATCTAGAGCTAAACGACTTATACAAAAACAAGCTATCAAAAATAAGCTCAATCGGATAATCAACGAAGTGGGAATGTCAATTTGAAATTGACTGGTAGGGCTTGTGCGAAAATCTTCACTCTATCACTATTCTCTCTATATGAGTTATCTCAATCTCTTATTCTCCTTCTAAAATAAAATCTAAAAGAAAGTATTACATATGTACCATAATATTGAGCTTATAAGCAAAGATAGGTAGTCAAATTGGGCTAAATTAATTCATAAAGAAACGGAAGGAAGACTCAAAACCTTCAACTTTTTTTTATCCGCACAGGAAGGAAATAAGTCCACCTCTAACCCCGCTTACATCGCCGCCATCAGTACTGCACGATCCCGTGTGACTTTATTATCAGCGGCTGTGGGGGAAAGGGCAGTGGTGGACAATCAAATATAAGAACTTCCCCGTGAATTTCAGGTTAGCCTTCTTGATGGCTCCCTTCGTCTCGGTTACCGAGTCAACACCCTCTCCATCAACAGACAAGTGCAGGGCCATCCACTTCTTTGTGGTCTCTCTCAGCGATGGCTCACGCAAGAATTGGCCATCTTTGACAATTCGCCACCGGTTGTAAAACTCGGCAGTGAGAGGGGTCCGGTTGAGTCGGTGTAGATTCAGAACTGTCAGCCTCATCAAACGAGGCAGACTGTGCAACGATTGCGGGTGCAGGGACCTCAATAGATTTGGATTCGTCCACCGACCATGAAACTCCAAAGAAGCCAGACTCTCCTTCATCATGAGTAGCTAACCCATAAGGTGTGCTGGTCAATTTGTGCTCCTCATTAGACTGGGAGGCAGTGACTACGCTGGATGCCACCTTTTGGGTATGGATCTGGCGGTACGTGCATCTCGGGATGGGGTAGAAGTGTCTGGGGGCACGTACTCGGGGTCACGCTCATCATCATAGGCAATGACCAGGCGGGCAGACGGGGCGACAAAATTCGATCGCCCACGTGCGTAGACTGGATCTTGTTTTCATATCATAATAGATAGTACCTGTAAAGAATCACTATTAGTACTAGAAGGATCAAACAAGAAAAGAAAAATGTCACAAAATAAATAAAAGTGTCAAGATATAATGACATTTCTATAGTTCAGTGAAAAACGACGGACTAGGTGACGACTCATCGTGAGTACGACAGACCGTCATAGGGTCCGTCATGTAATGCTTTAAACTATGTTTAGGTGAGACCTCTGAAGGAAAGTATCTGACAAGTATGATGGATAAGTAGGACAAACCCTTGTGATTATGAAGGTCCGTTGTCGATGTCCGTCGTGGGACACTTAGATAAAAGTAAGGAGACCCTTATGAGAGGGGTCTCAGACCATCATGACGGTTATGCAGGACGGACCGTCAAGGTTGTGATGGTCCATCGTAGATGTCCGTAAGTGGACACTTGAAAAAAATATGGAGACCCTTAGGAACATGGTATCTGACATCCAGAACGGTTGTGCAGGACAGACCATCGAGCGTATGACGGTCCGTCATAGAAGTGTGTAAGAGGACACTTGGAAAAGTTGGAGACCCATAGGAACAGGTTCTCTGACTGTCACGACAGTTATGCAGGACGGACCGTCTAGGGTATGACGGTCTGTCATAAATGACCGTACGAGGACACTTGGAAAAAGTTGGAGACCCTTAGGAATAGGGTCTCTGACAACAAGATAGGTTATGCAGGATAGACTGTCGACGGTATGCCACTCCGTCGTAAATGTCCGTAAGAGGACACTTGGAAAAACTTGGAGACCCTTAGGAACAGGGTCTCTAACAACCAGATAAGTTATCTAGGACAGATTGTCGAGGTTATGACGCTCCGTCATAGATGTCCGTAAGAGGACACTTGGAAAAAGTTGGAGACCCTTAGTAACAGGGTCTTTGACAACCTAACGGTTGTGTAGGACGGACCATCGTAGGAATGACGGTCCGTCGCATATGTCCATTGGAGGACACTTAGAAGAAGTGAGAGACCCTTAGGAATAGGGTCTCTGACAACCAGAAAGGTTGTGCAGGATGGACCTTCGTGGGAACGATGGTCCGTCGCATGTGTCCGTTAGTGGACATTTTGAGAAAATTGGACAGTGGAGTGTTAGGGATGTTTGGAGGGACCCTATGTTGGTTCTTCATAGGTACGAAGGTACGTTATCGGGTCTCGTTCTATCATTCAGTGCCCAAACTGGGGATGCCACATTCATCTACTAATGACCCAAATGGAATTTTTACTGTTTTATCCTACATGTGTTTAACCCAAATATCTAGTAAACTAGCAATGCTAAAACACCTTTTTTTAGAGTTTTAAGAAGGCAATTTTGAGGATTGTGAACCTAGGTTAGACAGAAAATGTATTAAAGAATGAACCCATCAATAATAAAATAGGCTAATACTAATTTATAAACAAAAAAGCAATGTAAATGGATGGAAATTAGAGATAGATACCTGCGAATTTGAGAAAAATAAACGAGGAAGGTACTTGGTGAGCAAGCAAAGAACCACAACAGCAGACTCCAACTAGTAAAGAGTGGATTTTAAGGAATTGGGGAATTTGGGAAAATGATAGGTTGAAAGAGAGGTAAGAAATTAGAAGTTTAAAAGGGAGAGAAATTGGACAAAGAGGGAAGGAAATGGGTGTAATGCACGGGTGGGGTTTTTTAAATGTGAAGGATTTTTAAAAAACACCAGCCGGGTCAGGTCGGGTATGCTTCATTAATGATGCGACAAGTCCCCGACGATGGTCCATCGCAGCTGTAACAATCCATCATTGGTTCCGTCGCGTGTGCCCTAGTTTTGAATATAACTGAAAGACGTACCTGGCACGACGGATTTATGCGACGGTCCGTCGCGTTCGTGACGGGCTGTCGATGGGTCACTCAATGATTACTGCAAAGTAATTTTCTGCAGAATTTCCTGGTGATGTGCCTGCAAATTTAAAACCCATTAGTAGAAAATGCAACCATTACTAGAAAGAAAAACTATGAGTATTGGGTTGCCTCCCAACAAGCACCTGATTTAACGTCGCGACATGACTGAGGACACTTGATTACTCAAACTTCATCAAGATGGTATGCCTCGATCACTTCATTCGCTGATTCAGCATGCCCGAAATAGATATTTATGCGTTGTCCATTCAACTTGAACCACAAGTAAGGACCAGTCCATTTGGACTTGAGCTTGCCCAGAAACAAGCGCAACCTAGAAATGAATAAAAGCACCAAATCCCCAACCATAAATTCTCTTTTTTTAAGTTTTTAGGTCATGGTAATTCCTCATCTTTTCTTTGTAGAGGGCTGAGCTTTCATAAGATTTCAGGCGATATTCATCGAGTTCATTCAACCCAGTTAACTGTTGTTCTGCAGCTTCGCTCCAATTCATTTTCAACTTCTTCATAGCCCACATGGCTTTATGATGTAAATCAACCGAAAGATGACAAGCTTTACCATATACAAGTTGGTATTGGTTCATACCTATGGGAGTCTTATACGCTGTCCGATAGGCCCAAAGAGCATTATCAAGCCTCCTTGACCAATCCAATCTACTAGCGTTCACTTTTTTTTTGACAATATCTGCTTGATCTCCCTTTTTGACACTTCAACTTGCCCACTTGTTTGAGGATAGTAAGGGGTGGCCACTTTATAGTAAACCCCATATTTCTCCAATAACCCCTTGAACAATCTGTTGATGAAGTGGGAGCCCCCATCACTAATAATTGCCCTTGGGGTGCCAAAACGAGAGAATATATTCTTTTTGATGAAAGCAGTGACACTCTTACCTTCATTGTTTGCAAGGGCGATAGCTTCCACCCATTTAGATACATAATCAACCGCTACTATAATACACTTCATTCCATGAGAACTCAGAAAAGGACCCATAAAGTCAATACCTCAAACATCAAATAACTCAACACAGGAATGGGGTCTAGAGGGAGCTCTTGCTTTCTTGAAATGCCTTCATCTATTTGGCATCTATCACATGCTTTAGCAAACTCATGAGCATCTTGTTGAAGAGTTGTCCAATAGTACACACATTGTAATATCTTATGAGCTTTTCGGATACCACTATGATGTCCACCGACGGGTGAGGAATGCCATGCCTCTAAATCACTCAACATCTCACATCCTGGCACACAACACCGAATAATCATGTCGGCACAACTCCTAAATAAATATGGTTCATCCCAAAAGAACTTATTCACATCGTACATGAACTTTTTTATTTGATGAAAGGAAAAGACCGATAGAATAATATCACTAGCCAGATAGTTTGCCAAATCTGCGAACCATTGAATCAAGTATTGTGAAGCAACCAATACATGATCATCGTGGAAAGTATCATCAATATCAGTCTTATCCCCTAACTCTCTTATAGCTTTAAATTCTAGTCGGAACAAGTGATCGGCAACTTGATTTTCCGTCCCTTTTCTATCCCTTACTTTAAAGTCAAATTCTTGTAGCAGTAATACCCAACGAATCAACCTCGGATTTGCATCCTTCTTTGACATCAAATATCTCAATGCTGAATGGTGAGTATGTACTATAACTCTAGTACATAGCAAATAGGATCAAATTTTTTCAAAAGCAAAGACTACTACAAGGAGTTCTTGCTTAGTCACTGTGTAGTTCTTTTGAGCTTCATTTAGGGCTTAAATAGCATAGTAAATGTGGTGAAGGATTTTGTTCTTTCTTTGTCCCAATACTACACCATGAGCAACCCCACTAGCATGCACATCACCTCAAATAGGCTGTTCCAATCGGGAGAAATAATGATAGGTGCAGACACCAATTTTTCTTTTAGCTCGCCGAATACTTTAAGAGAGGATTCATCAAAACAAAATTTACAATCTCTCTCCAGCAGTTTGCACACCCAGTCAATACACACACAACCCGTTTGTTTCGTAAAGCCCTTGGACGATGTCCCCTCACATTGGTATATGATGTCCCCTGACATTTTAAGTTGATGCCTACAGACCTTTGCCGATGTCATATGACATTACGCATTGCTTGTAGGCCGCTAATGATGTCGCCAGCCAATGTGCACACGCCAAGCGTGAAGCTTTCACGCCTTGGCTGATGCTGATACGATTGGAAGACGACGTTTTCCACTTGAGCACATGCTAAGTCTGGTGCTTGCAGAAAATGACCGTTGACGCCTAGATGATGTGCACACACCAATTTTGATGCATACCTGCTTTCGCAGATGTTTCGTGACTTTTTCAAATGTTGTTTTCCATATGCGCACATGCTACATCATTGAGTGCAGGCCAAGACCAATATAGTTTGTCGTTGGTCGATATGTGCCATCAACAATTGATGGCGATCCTTCGATGCGCACACACCATATGTGATGTGTGCGGACTTTCGACGATGTCGACTGATGTTGGTGGACGTCACTTCCCATATGTGCAGGTCCGATGTGTGCGCTCCATGAACGATATTGTCTGTCATGCACTGATGCGCATGCGTGATGCCCACATTCTACATCCTATGTGTGGCCCAAATTAAGCTCTTGATTTCGTTGCGCCGATTCTGACATAGATTAGTAGGAATCATTTTTCCAATTAATTATAATGAACATGAGCAACCCAATGTGTACGTTCTGACGTACAAACACAATTTTTTTTTTTTATGATTCACACCAAATTTTGGTCAAATAGTTTTAATATTAATAAATTTTGGGTATTTTATTTTAATTTGTTCAAAATACATTTTTTTGTCATTCTAATAAAGTTTGTTCATAATCATCCTTTTCCTCGAAGTGTTAAGATTTTTATCGATTGTTATGTTTATATTATTTTTTTGCAGACAGACGTTCAAATATTTGTTTATTTTATTTATTTTCCGTTAAATTAGTTCTGATACATGTCATTGGTTACGTTTGTTATATTTTTCATATTAATTTTCTCTATTACATTTGTTATTATTTATTTTGATATTCTACACAATCCAGATATTCATACGCAGATGTTTTATCAACCAGTTATTTCTTGGTCCACAATTTCAAGCCCATATCTTGGGATCATTGTATTACAATTCCTATTTAAAGAAATTTTGTCCATTAGATTAAAGGGGGTGGTGAATATATTTTTTTGGGGGGTGGGTGGGTTGGTTAAATTTTCAGATTTTTTTAAGTTTTAAATACATTCTTTAGTGTTCACATTTTTTCGGCCAGCACCCTTACTGGAGTATTTTCAGGCGTAGCAGACAAACCCCATTACATTATTTTATTTTTTTCCAGTCTTCAGCAAGCAGATTATCCTTCAGTCTCCTCCAAAACCTCACCACCAGATCTCCTCCTAAACCCCCACCTGCATATTTTCTGGCGGATAGTCACCACTCTCCTCACCCAAACGACCACCTTTTCTTTTTTTTTCCCTGACCACACCCACGATTTTCCTCCCTCAAATGCCATCGTCCCACCACCAAAACACCACCAGAAAAACAACGAACCGGACCCCTTTTCTCCAATTGTTAAGTCCTACAATCACATCCCTTTATCAACCTTTTTTAGCCAAAAAGCATTCCATTTTCTGTTTTCCCCGACAAGACCTACAAATCTGCACCCCAAACCATTGGAAAACTACACCAAACAGCCTTCAGAAAGTCCACAAGTTCTCACCTCCAAATAGCCACCAAACTAAGCAAAATTCCAACCCAAACACATACAAAACAGCCCAAAAATCCCACTTTCTAGTCCCTTTCTCTCCTCCGTACAATTTTTTTTCTTCAAGGTATTCCGGCGAAACTCCGAGCTCCGACGACCCTCAAACCTCTAGCATACAACATCTAATTTCAACCTAAAGCATTGTTAGCTAATTTTCCTTCTTATCTAGCTTTATTTTTATTTTCTCAAGCTCCTTTTCTTTTCTTATTTTACCATATTTTTCTTTGTTTGTTCCGTATTAACTCATCCACACAAACTGGATAGTGGTGAATTTTATATACTACTTCCATATCTGGCCAGAAAATTTGGAGTTCCCACCAATCACTATTTGTTCCCTTCGGTAAAGCATTAATGTTTGTTTCTTCCTATGAAGTTTTTGTGTTGATTAATATATGTTATTGTTAGCTTATAGTTCTTATCATTATTATTATTTTTGTCAAGGTGTTTTTATTTACTGTGTTATTACTTTTTTTGTTTCCAATTTATTTTATAGTTATTATGCACTAATTCATTTGTTTGCATTTGTTTTTATTATTATTATTATTACTATTATTATTATTATTATTATTATTATTATTATTATTATTATTATTGTTGTTGTTGTTGTTATTGTTGTTGTTGTTATATTAATTATTATTTATTTATTTATTGTTGATTAATTTTATCACTTGCGAGTGGATGTTCTAGTATTTATTTTAATGCTCCAAAAAAATTGTGATTATCTTATATCTAGTTTTGCCGACTACTTTCCTACTCTTTATTATTTTTATTTCTGTTTGTGGATCATGTCAAATTAAGTGATTAACTTATAGTAGCTCTTCTATTTTTATTGTGAAGTTTATTTAGTTTTACTTATTGTTATCATTTCTCTGTTGAAGTCTGTTTTTATGATGTATTTTATTTATTTACCTATTGTTGTTTTATATTTTTCATATGTGGTTGCTTTCTTTTTTTTTTTAATGTAAAGAAATTGATGGTATGCATTTCCAGTAAACTTTGTTACTCTTTAATCATTTTTTTATCATTGTTGTCAAATTATTGTTGATCTTTTTTTTAATTTATTATTTATGCTTTCTAAACTGTTGCCAGTGTCATTGATAATATTTTAAAATTCAATCATGTTGTTATACCTGGTTAAGATTATTGTTTTGTTGTTGTTATCATTTACTTATTACATATCATTTTATTCCATTAGTGATAAGTTCATAAAATTGTGTTTGGAAACAAGTTAAAATTGGTCAATGATAAAATCTCTCTATCGGTTTTAGAGGCCTCCCCATTTTAAAAAGACGGAATTTTAGTATAAGGTTATATATTTTATATGTTGAAATTGACCGATGAAGAAATTACCGTCAATTTCCAAGGCCTCTTATGTGCATTAGACAGATTTTTATTTATTAAGTTATTATTTGATTAATTCATTTTTATTCATATTTATTTATTACTAAAACTTTTACGAATAGTTTTTACAGGTACCCCAAAGTTGCTTGCCATTGAAGTTATTCGGACAAAGTTCGAATTATATAAATTATTATTTAGTATATATTGACGTTAGGGAAATCTTAGGTCGATAATATTATTTAATCATATAGCTCGTGTAGATTTTATGATTATTATACTAGTACATTAATTTTGTCTCCTCCTCAATTTTAAAAAATGAACCCTGTCGGGACCCACAATTGTGGATTTCGAATGATGTCTTACCCCTTTTCTTAGATATAATTTGAACCCCTTACCTAGATCAATTGGGTTCGTAGACTATCTTTTAAGTTAATTTGTTAATTGGTTTCCTAGTTTTCCAAAAACATAGGTGGTGATTCCCTTTTAACTCATTTACACCCTTTTCCCTATAATCATCTTTCTCTTTAAACCCTTTAAACCCGTTTCAACATTTTCTAGCTTAGTTCTTTTTTAATTGAGTCGTCGCGACGTTTCTCCCATTCAAAGGATGTCTACAGATTGGGACTCCGTTGGGAGAATAGAGGTTCTATCCATTATGGGTTAACTTTTTAAATTCAGGATCCTATTTGTTTATTGTAATATTCATTATATCTTGTTTATTTTGTTTATTATTTGCATATTGTACTCAGTGATTATTAAATATTTATTTTGTATTGTCATTGTATTCCCATTTTTCAACATATATGCATAGTATATTAAAGAACAGTTATGTGGAACCACAGACTGGACCTTTCTATACTCAACCCTTTTTTGGAATGATCGACAATTTGTTGTTTCATAATGTGTCAATGGTTGTCATGAGTTTCAGCCTAAGTTGTCCGTTTGGGTCCCAAGTCATTCTAAACCACTCTTTGTCGGCTAGTTTTTGACCATTCATAATCTCAGTTCATTATCTATCCGAGTTACAATCTGTTGGGACTACGTTTGACTTGATTCCTTATTTAACGGGATACGTAGGCGTCATAAGGGCTAGATCATCTTCCCTGTAAGCTTTCAAAAATTTCAAAACAGAAACTTGGGAAATTCTTTTTTTAGAAGGTCTCCAAAAATTTTACGAAGGATATAGTACTAGATTAAGTACCGGAGGTTGTTGAAGCTGAAATAAGGGAAAATTTTTTATGGAATGCACTCAAAAATTACACCAAGTTTGTAAACAGACTCCACAATTTATGAGGCTTCACTCCGAGTTGGTTTGTATATTTTTCATTCACTTTTTGTAAATAATGTACATTCATTGTATATCTTTGATTTTTCTTATATTCCATTGAAAATATTATTTTTATTGACATTTTCTAAGTTGGATTGTCTGCCCTCCAATGTGACTCATTCATTTTTTTTTACTTTTGGTATTTTTTCTTTAATTGATACAAATTATTATTTCTACAGTTTTGGTAGTCCTCTGTTCAACGTGACTCGTTAATTTTTTATTTTATTTTTGTTACTTTTGTTAAATTTTGGTGGTATGCCCTTCAATGTGATCCACTGATTTCTTAATTCTTGTTAAGTTTTCTTCAAATAATTAAAAATATTTTTTGTTAAATTTTGGTTGCCCGCCTTTCAATGTGGCTCATTGGTTTTTCATTCCCTTTTTTTACTTTAAAAAATATATATGTTCAAATACAGATTTTATGTTATATCTTAAAAAACTACACAAACCAGATTCTCATCATTGAGATACGTAGGCAGCTCTTTGAGGGTTCAGTATTCTTTATTTTTATATTTTTTTCATTTGTTTCTAAAATATATGTTAGTTTTTACTTGGTTGGTGCCAACATAGTTTAAGTGCGCATGTGAAAAATAATTTGTACAATAAAGAAGATTGGCTTCTTGTTAAACCATAGATTCTTTTTGGTACCTCTGATTCATACTTTTGATACACTCGTTAATGTTCTCTTGCATACATTCAAGATTATAACAAAATCACATTCATTGTTTCATGTGCATTGTGTGATGAGATTTGAATTAATTTTAATTGTTATGTATTGTTGATCTAAAACTTTGCCTAAATGTTATTGAGGGAAAATTCTGAATAATGCTTTATTTGAAAAATGATTGTAGGCCTCCTTTGACCCATTCGAGTCTTTCAAATCCTACCAAATGAAATAAATCCTTTGTGTGTCAACTTTGTGTTTTAAGCCTTTTCTTTGGACAACCACATCTTAGCCTATACCTTTTATGAGTGCTTACACGCACTATTCTCTTTTGGACAAATATCTTGAGCGCACTGAAGACGTGCAAGTTACATAAGAAGATTCAAAGTTCAAATTTGTCAAAGACAAAAGTTATCAAAGTCCATGACAGTCAAGAAAACAAAAAATGACTTCAAAAGAAAAAAAAAAGTTCAAAGCTCCCCACAAGTTCAAGCAAAGAGAATTTCAAGAAAAGAAGAAAAACACTCCAAACAAAAAGGAGAAAATTCAAAAGGGGAAAAACTCAGACAAACAAAATTTTAAAGAATTCAAAAGTGCAAAAGGAAGGGACAACAAATAGAATCAAACGCCAAAAGTGTAACAAATGTTGAAAGCATCTATTTAGTGCAATGCTCAAGAAGGGAATAAATAACTTTTATCCCAAATGACTATCTTACCCGTCCCTATGCCTACATTATAAGCTATTATAAAAGCCCTACACGATTTCAATTTAAATGTTCTCACATTAGTGGAGATTTGCATGAAGGTCAAGCCTATGGTATCACAATTGCATGCGTTTAACATTTTTCTGAGTGACTGTGTTTTTCTCGATGCTCCCAAATCAAAACACTTAAAATGTGCGCAAATTGAAAATTTCTTTCTTCTGAGGGCACTTGAAACATAATGTTACATGTAGTTCAAAGATTTTGTCTAAATCAAGGTGAACAAATCTTGTTACATAAGTACATTTGAGGTACCACTTGAATCTATAAAAATTACCTCGAAATCAATCTCAGTTGAATGATAAAGTATTAGAATTGCGAGATATTTTTGTATAGTACTGTTTCAGTATTGATATTTGTCCAAATAACTTTGTGGACCATTTCAGAGTTTTAAATTGTATGTTGGGTAGTAATACCCTTTTAAATGACATCTTTTTATTAGTCGACAGTCATACCCTTCAATATGACATCTTTTATTTTTGTGTAATCATATCTTTCAAACTGATATCTTTTCTTATTTTGGATCGTCATATTCATCAAGATGACATTTTTTTATTATTTTTGTCGTCATACTCTTAAAAATGAAATTTTTATAGTTATTATTTGGGTCGTCATACTCTTCAAAATGATATTTTCTTAAAATTTAGTAGTCACACCCTTCAAAATGACATTTTTTTAATTGAGGTCATCACACCTTTTAAAAAATATCTTTTAGAAAATAATTTAGTATCTCAAATAAATTAATTCTTTTCAAATTCGTTTGTCATGCCGTTCAATATGACACTTTTTATTTTGTTTACTATTTTAAATTGATTTTTTATTATGTTCAATTTACCCCATCAGTTAATTACCTTGTCAATATGAGGCCATGGTTGCATATTTTATGATGCTTTTATATAATATTTGCTACTAACATTGTTCTTGCAGATTTTGTGATACACCATTTATATTAAGTTAAAGACTGGGTTGTCATGTCCCTTCAAATGACACATTAAGTTCAATATTGGGTTGTCATCTCCCTTCAAAGGGCACGTTAAGTTAAAGATTGGGTTGTCATCTCCCTTCAAATGACATGTTATGTTTAAGTTGGGTTGTCCGCCTTTCAAAGTGACACATTGGGTTTTCACCTCATTCATAGTAACATATGAAATTCAAGTCGGGTTGTCCGCCTTTCAAAGAGATATGTTTGGTTTTCACCTCGTTCAAAGTAACATGTAAAGTTCAATTTGGGTCTTCCACCTTTCTAAGAGGCATATTGTATTGTCACCTCGTTAAAAGTGACATGTTATGTTCAAGTTGGGTCGTCCACCTTTCAAAGAGACACATTGGAATGTCACCTCCATTCAAATGACACGTTAAGTTCAAGATTGGGTTTTCATATCCCTTCAAATTACATGTTATGATTAAATTGGGTCGTCCTCCTTTCAAAGACACACATTGGGTCGTCATCTCCCTTCAAATGACATGTTAAGTTCATGTTTGGGTTGTCATGTCCCTTTAAATGGCGCGTTAAGTTCAAGATTGGGTTGTCATATCCCTTCAAATGACATGTTATGTTCAAGTTGGGTTGTCCGCGTCTCAAAGAAACACACTAGGTTGTCACCTGGTTTAAAGTGATATGTTAAATTCAAGTTGGGTCGTCCTCCTATCAAAGAGACAAGTTAGGTTGTCCCCTTGTTCAAAATCAAAAGTTTTATTTAAGTTCAGTTGTCACCTCGTTTAAAGTGACTAGTTAAGTTCAAGTTGGATTGTCCGCCTTTTAAAGAGACACGTTGAGTTGTCACATTGTTCAAAGTGACACGTTATTTTCATATTGGGTCATCCGCCTTTCAGGGAGACTGGTTGGGTTATCACCTCGTTCAAAGTCACATGTTATGTTCAATTTGGGTCGTCCACCTTTCAATGAGACACGTTGGGTTGTAACCTCATTCAAAGTTACATGTTATTCATATCCTCCTCCTTTCAAAAAGGTACACCATCTTCATTGTTCAATTTTGCAAATAACATTAAAGGTATATGAATTTTCTCTATTTACAATCAATCTCTGTCTTTTGTTTATTATTTTCAACCCAGTCGACGGACGTGGAGTCTTGCTCAAAAGCTTTTCTAACGTACCATTTTTTGTTCAGAGTTTATCAAACCAAATTTGGGTTCGTCAATTTTGTTTGACCAGGATCTCTTTCATTGGTCCTAATCAAACAAAGGGGGAAGTTGTTGACACCAAATTTTGGTCTGATAGTGTTAAGATTAATACATTTTGAGTATTTTATTTTAAATAGTTCAAGATACATATTTTTGTCATTTTTATAATGTTTGTTCATAATCATCCTTTTCCTCCAAGTATTTAAATTTTATCGTTTCTTATGTTTATATTATTTTGTCATAGACAGATTTTATTTTTTTTATTTTCCATTAAATTATTTTAGATACATGTCGTTGGTTACGTTTGTTATAATTTACATATTAATTTTCTTTGTTATATTTTTTATTATTTATTTTGATGTTTTACACAGTCGAAATATTCATACACATATGTTTTATCAAGCTGAGATAGTTTGGGCAACAATTTCAAGCACATAACTTGGGCTCATTGTATTACAATTCCTATTTAAAGAAATTTTTTCCATTAGATTACCGGGGGTGGTTAATAAATTTTGGGGGTTTAAATTTTCAGATTTTTTTAAGCATTAAATATATTTTTTAGTGTTCAAATGTTCCTGACCACCACCCTCACCGTATTTTCCTGCGTAGCAGAAAGACCCCATTATATTTTTTTTTTATTTTTCCGTTCTTCAGCAAGCAGACAGAAATCCGGTCTCCTCGAACACCTCACCACAAGATCTCCTCATAAACCCCCACCTCCAGATTTTTCCAGCGGATAGACATTACTCTCCTCACCCAAGCGACCCCCTTTTCCTTCTCTTGTTAATTATCTAGTAACGTGTATTTATAAGGTTAACCAATGAAAAGAAACAGAAATAAGATGAAGTAGAAAATACATAAAATATAAGAATTAATCCGAGTCTACAGAAACTACTATGTGTCCTTAAGAAATTTAATCCCATCACTGTACCCAAGGTTATGGACTAATTTCTCCCAAGATAAAACGGATTAAACCTGTTAAAGAAATAACGGTACCTCAAACAATATTAAGTTCAATGAACTTAAGAACAACAACAAGTTACACAGACTAAGTCGATCGACACTTTGATTTTATTTGAGAGAAAATAAATGCAGAGAAGGAAAATTTTTTCAGTGTTTTAAAAATTGAAAATTGACTTCCTTTTATAGCCATTTTCAGCAAAGGACATGTCTGTTAAGTGAAATCTGTTCAAACCCATTTTATCAAGAAAGTTGTATCTTTTGGGAAAAATAACAACTTTTTTGAAAATTGTGTCTGTTAGGAAAATAACGACTTTTTGGAAAGTAACGACTTTTCGGAAAGAGTAACGACTTTTCGGAAAGAGTAACAACTTTTCGGAATTTTACCGTTACCTGCAAATTTATAAGAGATAATTTTAACAGGATTTATTTGATTTAACAAAAACTGATTAAATAAATTTTGTCCAAAAAATTTATCAATCAATAATTTACCAAATCCAAATCCAAATCCAAATCAGCAGCAGAAGCCGAAGCTGAGAGAGCGAGCGACGACGACGACGGCGCGAGGGGGCATCTTCTTCTTAGCTCTTTAAGAAGTAATGGAAGTGTTTCCTTCTGTAAGGACAACAATTTCCCTTTCTTTTGCCGATATGGGAGAAATGACTTTTCATTTGCACTTTGCAAATGACTTTTCATTTTCCCTCCAAAGTAGTTCCCTCAATTTTCATATTCTCTCTTTTCTTTTCCCATTCACACTTGCTAAATCCCAAAAATCTCCCACATAAATGGGGAAGGCTATTTTTAAAACATATGCATGAAAAAACTTGTGTGTCTTGTAGGTAAAGGTTAATGGTATCTGGATAAGTAGGTTTCCCTTTAAACTTTTCGTAGTGAACATATATCGGATATACTCGGTCGATCGGTAGATTGATATCTTTGATCCGTCGAGCTTGGTGTATACCTAGACAACATATGTAACACAATCAACCCTTGATGAGTTCTCATTGTTTTATTCGTTTCAGCCATGAACACATCTTGGATAGTAAGTGCTCAAAGAATTGTCCTTACCGGATTCTCCTTGAAGCTGCTTACACTTCACACTTACATTGGTTATTTCTAAATGTGTTATCCCATAGATACACCATTTGATATTCCCTTTATCAAACTTAGAAACCATTAAAAAGTCCTTATGTCTTTATCCTGGTTACTAAACATTGTCTCATCATGAGAATGGACCATAAAATAATAATATTTTTTTCTCTTCCTTTGACAATGTTGAACCGTCATCAATGACTTTGTTTTATATCCTTAAACTGCCACAATGACTTGTTCTTGGCCATAGTCTCATTCCCGTCGATGATTTCTCAAGTCCCTCTCTATTTAGGCCTTTTGTAAGTGGATCCGACACATTATCTTTTGACTTCACATAGTCAATTGTGATAATTCCACTAGAGAGGAGTTGTCTCACAGAGTTATGTCTTCGTCTTATGTGACGAGACTTGCCGTTATACATAATGCTTCGAGACCTTCCTATTGCAGCTTGACTACCACAATGTATGCATATAGGGGCCATTGGTTTGGGCCAAAATGGAATATTTTCTAAGAAATTCCGGAGCCATTCAGCTTCTTCACCTGCCTTGTCTAAAGCAATGAATTCAGACTCCATTGTAGAGCAAGTTATAAATGTTTGTTTGGATGATTTCCAAGATATTGCTCCTCCACCAATAGTAAAAACGTATTTACTTGTGGATTTTGTTTCAGTTGACCCAGTAATCCAAATTTGCATCACTATATCCTTCAAGAACGGCTGGATATTTGTTGTAATGTAAAGCATAGTTTTGAGTGTCATCTAAGTATCCCAAAACTCTCTTCATTGCCAACCAATAATTATGATTAGGATTACTTGTGTATCGACTCAGTTTACTGATAGCGCAAGTTATGAATGATCGTGTACAATTCATGACAAACATTAAGCTTCCCAATACGCTAGCATAGTCCAATTGAGACTAACTTTCACCTTTATTCTCTGCAAGATGAAGATTTACATCAATTGGAGTCTTTGCCCTTTTAAAATTCAAAAATTTGAATTTTTCAAGTATCTTTTGAATATAACAAGTTTGAGACAATGCTAGACCGTTAGAAGTTTTAGGAATTTTAATTCCTAATATCATATCAGCAACTACTAAATCTTTCATATCAAACTTACTAGCAAGCATACGCTTTGTAACTTTTATATTAGCAATGTCTTTGCTCATTATAAGCATATCATCTACATATAGGCATAAAATAACTTCCTGATTGGATTATCTTTAATGTAAAAACATTTATCACATTCATTGATCTTAAATCCATTTGACAACATGGTTTGATCAAACTTTGCATGCCATTGTTTTGGTGCTTGTTTTAGCCCATAAAGTGACTTAATAAGTTTGCACACTTTCTTTTCTTTACCAGGAACTACAAAACCCTCAGGCTTTTCTATCTAAATTTCCTCTTCAAGCTCTCCATTTAAGAAGGCTGTTTTCACATCCATTTGATGAATTTCAAGACCGTATACTGCAGCTAGTGCAATTAACATCTGAATTGATGTAATCCTAGTCACTGGAGAGTATGTGTCAAAATAATCAAGACCTTCTTTTTGTCTAAAACCTTTGACAACAAGTCTTGTTTTATATTTGTCAATAGTTCCATCGTCTTTCATTTTCCTTTTAAAGATCCATTTTGAACCCAAGGGTTTGTTCCCTGGAGGAAGATCAACCAACTACCAAGTATGATTGCTTAAGATTGATTCAATTTCACTATTAACAGCCTCCTTCTAAGAGGTTGAGTCGCTATACAACATTGCTTCCTTGAATGTTTGAGGCTCACTTTCAAGAAGAAATAATACAAAATCTGATCCAAATGATGTAGATGTCTTTTGACGTTTACTGCGTCTTGGACTTTCTTCATTTGTTCATTCTCTTTGGTTCTTAGCTGGGTTGTTTAGATCCCCCACTACATGACTCAAGTCTAGTTTTATACGGATAGATATGTTAAAAAAATTCAGCACTATCAGATTCCATTTCCGTATTATCATGAATATCCGGATGTTCGGACTTATGAACCAAAAATCGACATGCCTTACTGTTTGTGGCATATCTAATGATACACCATCAACAATCTTAGGTCCTATTTTTACCCTCTTAGGTATAGGAACTTGGACTTTGGCTAGACACCCCCACACTTTGAAATATTTAAAATTGGGTTTTCTACCTTTCCATTTCTCATATGGAATTACATTTGTCTTTGAGTGAGGCACTCTGTTAAGTATCTGATTTGTTGTAAGGATAGCTTCCCCCCACAAGTTCTGTGGTAAACCTGAACTTATAAGTAATGCATTCATCATTTCTTTAAAGTTCGGTTTTTTCTTTCTGCAATTCCATTAGACTGAGGAGTGTAGGGAGCAGTAGTTTGATGGATTATTCCATTTTCTAAACATATTTCTGCAAATGGAGATTCATATTCTCCACCTCTATCACTTCTGATCATTTTGATCTTTTAATCTAACTGATTTTCAACTTCAGTTTTATATTGCCTAAATGCATCTATTGCTTCATCCTTACTATTTAGCAAATAGACATAACAATATCTAGTGCAATCGTCAATAAAAGTTATGAAATACTTTTTCCCACCACGTGATGGTGTTGACTTCATGTCACAAATATAAGTGTGAATCAATTCTATATGATTTGAATTCCTTTCAACAGATTTATAACAATGCTTAGCATACTTGGATTCAACACAAATTTGACATTTTGATTTATTGCACTCAAATTTTGGCAAAATATTTAAGTTAATCAGTTTTCGCAAGGTTTTGTTATTAACGTGTCGCAAACGGTCATGTCATAAACATTTAGACTCAAGCAAGTAAGAAGAAGCAAAATCTTTATTCATATCAACTGCAATTACATTGAGTTTGAAAAGGCTATCACTAAGGTAGCCTTTTCCTACATACATATCATTTTTGCTTACTACTACTTTATCAGAAACAAATGCAAATTTAAATCCATTCTTGGTCAGAACTGGAATTGAAACTAAATCCTTTTTCAATTCTGGAACATATGAGACCCTATTCAAAGTCACCACCTTGCCTTAAGTCATCTTTAATAGGACTTTACAAGTTCCTTCCACCTTTGAAAACAGCGGAGTTTGCCCTAAACAATTTTTCATCTGTAAGTATATGATGAAAATAATTCTTTGTTGGCACAAACATGACATGAGGAAGCATAATCTATCCACCATTCTCTTGGATTTTCAACCAAGTTATAGTTTGAAAGCATTGCACAGAGATCGTCCATTTCTGCTTTGGATTTAGCCAAGTTTGCTTGATCCTTCTTTTTCATGTCCTTCTTATGACCCCGACATTCATTAGCCCTATGACCATGTTTACAACAATTAAAGTAGTTTGCATTGAATTTCTTCTTAGGAGGATTGCGTTTTGGACTAGATGCTTTCTTTCTTTTCTTAATTTTGTGGTATCTTCTTCAACAAAATTTACTGCAGATATAACTGAATTACCCCGTGACCTCTTTTCTGCAGCCTTATTATCCTCTTCGATTCTAAACCTTACTATGAGATCATCAACAGTCATCTCCTTGTGTTTGTGTTTCAAGTAGTTTTAAAAGTCCTTCCACAATGGCGGTAACTTTTCAATAATTGCAGCCACTTGTAAAGCATCATTCACACTCAATCCTACATTAAAGGTTATGTGAGTATTAAGGGAAAACTTAATATTTCTAACATAGGCATTAAATAAATTTATACCTTAAGCAAGGAGATCATGGATTATGACCTGCAATTCTTGAACTTGGGTGACGATAGTCTTAATGTCTATGTAACGACCTGTTTAGTCGTTTTGAGCAGCAGATTTTATTCTGGAAAAACTGGGCCATACTACGGACACCACGACGGCCCGTCGTAGGCACGACGGCCCGTCGAGGTTGTATCGTTGCAACATACTTAGAAATTCTGAAATTGGGTACTGAAAATCGACTCTCTGTAAATTGTGACGGACCTGCAGGACGTGCCGTCACATACACGACGAACCGTCGTGAGTTCCGTTGCAAAACACTTCAACTTTTGAGAATTTGGTGCAAGAAACGAGTTTCTGACCGTCATGACGGAGGAACAGGACGGACCGTCACGGCTTTGACGGGCCGTCACAGGCCACTTGAGCTCGAGGGAGCTGCGACGACCACCGTGACGGACCGTCGCAGGCACGACGGCCCGTCACAGGTTGCGCAGTCCCAGGCAAAATAGGATTCCTCTACACGTTTTAGGGGTCGTTTTGGACTATTCTTTCCTTAATTATAAAGATTGAGGGTTAATATTAATAGGTCTAATTACTTGGGGGATAAAAAGGGGTAACCTTAAGTTAATTAGTGGGTTTTATTGTCCTCCTTTACACTTAATTATACTTTTAATTAGGGTAAAAAGAAGGAGGGTTTGAATAAAACAAAACAAAAGAAAAGAACAGAAAGAGAGGAGAAACGAACGAGTAGAGAGAGAGAAACGAAGAGGATAGCAAGGATTTTGAGAAGATAGCTTGTTGATTCAATTCTTCGGTGGAGGTAGGTTATGGTTTATATTACGATATTCGTAGTGAACTCTTAATAGTGAATAATATGTGTTGATGGTATTGTAAACCTGTCTATATGCTTATTGTATGCTTGTATGAATATGATTATGTGATTTTGATAAAACAAGCATGATGAAAACCATTGAATCCCAAATCTTGAAAGAAACTTTAATCTATGATATTAATGATGATGCCTTGGTATAAAAGAAGGCTTGACGAGTTAAAGTAATGGGATTGATGATGCCTTAGTATAGAGAAGGCTGGATGAATGGATAGAATGGATGTAGTGGATCGGAGTGTCACGTACCGACACATAGTATTAGTGGATCGGAGTGTCACATTCCGACACATAGTATTAGTGGGACGGGTGTCACGAACCGACACGTAGATATAGGGGATCGGAGTGTCACGTTCCGACACATATAGGGGATCGGAGTGTCACGTTCCGACACATATAGGGGATCGGAGTGTCACGTTCCGACACATATAGGGGATCGGAGTGTCACGTTCCGACACATATAGGGGATCGGAGTGTCACGTTCCGACACATAGTGGTAGGGGATCGAAGTGTCACGTACCGACACAAGAGGAAGAAAGATAATGAATCTTGAAAGACGATAATATACTCAACATAATGAACTTATTTCCCAAATGAGTATGGTGTTGAGGCTTGAGTCCTCATGGATGAACTTGATGGTATTTATTGACGATTATAATACATTGTTGTTGCTACATGTTGAGCTTATAGTTGATTTATAATATTACTTGATATGTACTATCTCCTATTTTGAGTTAACCGATGATATCTACTCAGTACGTGTGGTTGTACTGACCCCCTACTTTTATGTTTTCCTCTTTGCTATTTGTGTTATGCAGCAAACGTTCCGTCAACTTCGACTCAGCAGTAGATCAAGCCAGTCTTCACTCCATCGGAAATTCAGGGTGAGCTAATGCGTCTAGCTTGGACTGGGTCTCCTTCTTCAAGTCTTGATGCCTTGAACTTCCGGCATGGACTAGCTTTTTAGTATTTTGTCATTAGACAGTTTTAGTTTAGAAATTTGAGATAGATGTTCTTGTGATGATGACTTCCAGATTTTGGGAATATCAATAATAGTTGAGTGGTTTATTTATGAGTTTAAGTCTTCCGCATTACTTTCTGTTGATATTATATTGAAATGTTAAGGTCAGATGGGTTGGTTCGCTCACATAGGAGGGTAAATGTGGGTGCCAGTCGCGTCCCCGAATTGGGTCGTGACAGACTTGGTATCAGAGCATTAGGTTCATTGGTCTCATCACACAAGAACAGGTCTAGTAGAGTCTTAAAGAACGGTAGGGGGACGCCTTTACTTTTCTTTGAGAGGCTATAAGACTTTAGGAAAATTCCATTCTTTCATTCTTTCTTTCGTGCTACTACTTGAGTCCAATTGGTATCTAGGTGATACAAATTGGTATCTGACCATCTTCACTCTATTTCGCAGATGGTTAGAACTAGAGCAACGACCGCACCAGCAGCGACAACGGAAAGACATGAAACTACTGAGCCAGCCACTGGGGTTGTGGCTCGAGGAGGAACAGCGGCAAGAGGCCGTGGAAGAGGTCGTGGGAGGACGTCCTCTAGAGGAAGAGGACGAGCCCCTAGCCCATCTGATACTAGGGCGGTGACTCCTCCACCGACTGAGGATGCAGTAAGAGAGGGTGAGGAAGGGGAAACCGAACAAGGGCAGAATAAGGAAATGCCACCCCAACCTACCCCAGAGATGATCAACCAAGTACTTGCTTATCTTAGCGGGTTGTCTGATCAGGGTCAAGCACCTCCAGTGGTTTCTGCACCAACACCTCCGGTTTCAGAGATACGACATGCGGCTACTATGGCTCCCCGCATGGATGCAACATTGGGAATAGGCACATTTCCACGTCTGACTACTGGGCCTATTATGACAAACGATCAACACGAACTTTTCAGTAAGTTCTTGAAATTGAAACCCCCAGTCTTCAAGGGTGCAGAATCTGAGGATGCTTATGATTTTCTGGTTGATTGTCATGAGCTACTACACAAGATGGGGATAGTAGAGAGGTTTGGTGTCGAGTTTGTGAGCTATCAGTTCCAAGGGAACGCCAAAATGTGGTGGCGTTCACATGTTGATTGTCAACCAACAGAGGCACCACCTATGACTTGGGAATCATTCTCTACCCTGTTTATGGAGAAGTATATCCCAAGGACCTTGAGAGATAGAAAGAGGGATGAGTTCTTGAGTCTTGAACAAGGAAGGATGACAGTAAACGCGTATGAGGCTAAATTTCGCGCACTATCCAGATATGCCACCCAACTTTGTTTCAGTCCACAAGAACGGATCCGCCGTTTTGTGAAGGGGTTGAGGTCAGAATTGCGGATTTCAGCCTTACAGGTAGCGGCAACGGCAACATCCTTCCAAGAGGTAGTAGACTTTGTGATAGAGGTGGAAGGAGTGAAGCCAGATGACTTCACCACGACATCGACATCAAAGAGGTTTCGAAGGGGAGGCGAGTTTAATGGTTCTTACTCTAGAGGACAGAACTCCGGAGGTCACTCAGTTCGACCAATACAGTCTTCACTACAGACTGTAGTTGGGGGTCCACCTCAGAACGGTCAACACTACTCCGAGAGACCTATGCCCGACTCCAGAGAGTGCTATGGATGTGGGGAGATTGGACATATTAGGAGGAATTGTCCAAAACAGAGTTACAGAGCCCCACTAGCTAGAGGTAGGGGTGGTCATGGTAGAGGCCGTTTTTCTGGAGGACGTGGTGGTCGAGGTAATGGCGGTCACCAAAACGGCAGAGGTGATGGGCAAAACGGAGCCACTACTACACAACATGGTAGGGGCAACGGACAGACAAATAATGGGGCCCATTGTTATGCTTTCCCTGGGAGATCTGAAGCGGAGGCGTCTGATGCAGTTATCACAGGTAACCTTCTGATTTGTGATTGCATGGCTTCCGTATTGTTTGATCCTGGATCCACATTTTCTTATGTATCTTCCTCATTTGCTAATGGTCTAAATTTGCATTGTGAATTACTTGACGTGCCTATTCGTGTTTCTACTCCGGTGGGTAAGTCGGTGATAGTTGAAAAGGTATATAGGTCATGTTTAGTGAATTTTGTGGGGAGCAACACTTATGTAGATTTGGTTATTTTAGAAATGGGTGACTTTGATGTAATTCTGGGTATGACTTGGCTTTCTCCAAACTTTGCGATTTTGGATTGTAATGCTAAAACGGTAACGTTAGCCAAGCCTGGGGCAGATCCGTTAGTGTGGGAGGGTGACTACACTCCAATCCGGTGCGTATCATCTCCTTTATTCGTGCTCAGAAGATGGTTAGTAAGGGTTGTCTAGCTTTCTTGGCACATCTCAAGGATGACACTACCCAAGTACCTTCGATCGAGTCGGTTTCAGTGGTCTGTGAGTTTTTGGATGTGTTCCCTGCAGATCTTCCCGGTATGCCACCAGATAGGGATATAGACTTCTGCATTGATTTGGAACCCGGTACTCGCCCCATTTCTATACCCCCGTATAGAATGGCTCCCGCCGAATTAAGAGAGTTAAAGGCACAACTTCAAGAGTTGTTGAGCAAAGGCTTCATTAGACCAAGTGCATCTCCTTGGGGTGCTCCGGTGCTATTTGTGAAGAAGAAGGATGGGAGTTTCCGAATGTGCATAGATTACCGACAGTTGAACAAAGTAACTATTAAGAACAAGTACCCCATTCCTCGCATTGATGACTTGTTCGATCAGTTACAAGGTGCTTGTGTCTTCTCAAAGATTGACTTGAGATCCGGTTATCACCAATTGAAAATACGAGCAACGGATGTTCCAAAGACTGCTTTTCGAACTAGGTATGGGCATTATGAATTTGTGGTAATGTCATTTGGTCTTACGAATGCCCCTGCTGCCTTCATGAGCTTGATGAACGGGATTTTCAAGCCATACTTGGACCTCTTTGTGATTGTGTTTATTGATGATATACTGATATACTCCAAAAGTAAGAAAGAACATGAGGAGCATTTGAAAATGGTGTTAGAGTTGTTGAGAAAGAAAAAGCTTTATGCGAAATTCTCCAAGTGTGAGTTTTGGCTAGATTCAGTGTCCTTCTTGGGGCACGTGGTTTCTAAGGATGGAGTGATGGTAGATCCTTCTAAGATTGAAACAGTGAAAAATTGGGTAAGACCCACTAATGTGTCAGAAATACGGAGTTTTGTTGGGTTAGCTAGCTACTACCGTCGATTCGTCAAGGGATTCTCTTCTATTGCTTCCCAATTGACGAACTTTACTAAGCAAAACGTCCCATTTGTATGGTCGGACGAGTGTGAGGAAAGCTTTCAGAAACTCAAGACTTTGTTGACTACCGCGTCTATCCTTACCTTGCCGGTAGAGGGTAAGAACTTCATTGTCTATTGTGATGCATCCTATTCGGGTTTGGGTGCAGTGCTAATGCAAGAGAAGAACGTGATCGCTTATGCTTCAAGACAATTAAAAGTGCATGAACGTAACTATCCAACTCATGATTTGGAATTGGCCGCGGTAGTATTTGCACTAAAGCAATGGAGACACTACTTGTATGGGGTTAAGTGTGAAGTCTACACGGACCATCGTAGCCTACAGTATGTATTCACTCAGAAAGACTTGAACTTGAGACAGAGGAGATGGATGGAACTACTGAAGGACTACGACATCACTATCTTGTATCATCCGGGAAAAGCAAATGTTGTGGCAGATGCTTTGAGTAGGAAGGCCGGAAGCATGGGAAGTCTAGCTCATTTGCAAGCTTCTAGACGCCCATTGGCTAGAGAAGTGCAGATTTTGGCTAATGACCTTATGAGGTTAGAAATAAACGAGAAGGGAGGATTGTTAGCTTGTGTAGAGGCAAAATCTTCTTTTCTTGATCAGATTAAGGGGAAACAGTTTGATGATGAGAAACTAAGGCGAATTCGAGATAAAGTGTTGCAAGGAGAGGCCAAGGAAGCAATAATCGATGGGGAAGGTATTTTGAGGATTAAGGGAAGAGTATGTGTACCCCGCATCGATGATTTGATCACCACTATTCTTACAGAAGCTCATAGTTCCGGATATTCTATACATCCTGGTGCAACCAAGATGTACCGCGACCTAAAGCAACACTTCTGGTGGAGTAGAATGAAGCGAGATATTGTTGAGTTTGTGGCCAAATGTCCAAATTGTCAACAAGTAAAGTATGAACACCAAAGGCCCGGAGGAACACTTCAGAGAATGCCCATTCCTGAATGGAAGTGGGAGAGAATCGCAATGGACTTGTGGTTGGTCTTCCAAAGACCTTGGGTAAGTATGACTCCATTTGGGTGATTGTTGATAGGTTAACTAAGTCTGCTCACTTCATTCCTGTCAAGGTGACCTACAATGCAGAGAAGTTAGCCAAGATCTACATCTCAGAGATCGTTCGGTTGCATGGAGTTCCACTCTCAATCATATCAGATAGAGGTACGCAGTTTACTTCTAAGTTTTGGAGGACATTACATGCTGAATTAGGTACTAGGTTGGACCTTAGCACGGCATTTCACCCTCAGACCGATGGTCAGTCTGAGCGAACGATTCAAGTGTTGGAGGATATGCTTCGTGCATGTGTGATAGAGTTTGGTGGCCATTGGGATAGCTTCTTACCTTTGGCAGAGTTTTCATATAATAATAGCTATCACTCCAGTATCGATATGGCTCCATTTGAAGCATTGTATGGGAGGAGGTGTAGATCTCCCATCGGTTGGTTTGATGCCTTTGAAGTTAGACCTTGGGGGACTGATCTGTTGAGAGATTCTATGGAGAAGGTGAAAGCTATTCAAGAAAAGCTTTTGGCGGCTCAAAGTAGACAAAAGGAGTATGCAGACCGAAAGGTTAGAGACTTGGAGTTCATGGAAGGTGAACAAGTCTTGTTGAAGGTTTCACCCATGAAAGGGGTGATGCGGTTTGGAAAAAGAGGTAAGCTAAGTCCAAGGTATATTGGACCATTCGAGGTACTAAAGCGAATAGGGGAGGTGGCTTACGAATTAGCCTTGCCCCCAGGGCTGTCCGGAGTGCATCCGGTGTTTCATGTATCCATGTTGAAGAGATACCACGGAGATGGAAACTACATTATCCGTTGGGATTCAGTTTTGTTGGATGAGAACTTGACTTATGAAGAGGAACCGGTTGCCATTTTAGATAGAGAGGTTCGCAAGTTGAGGTCGAGGAGATTGCATCCATCAAAGTTCAATGGAAGAATCGACCGGTTGAAGAGGCTACTTGGGAGAAGGAGGCAGATATGCAAGAAAAATACCCACATCTGTTTACAGATTCAGGTACTCCTTTTCGCCATTGTTTTTCTTCTTTTGATCGTTCGGGGACGAACGATGGGTAAATTGGTATCTATTGTAACGACCTGTTTAGTCGTTTTGAGCAGCAGATTTTATTCTGGAAAAACTGGGCCATACTACGGACACCACGACGGACCGTCGTAGGCACGACGGCCCGTCGAGGTTGTATCGTTGCAACATACTTAGAAATTCTGAAATTGGGTACTGAAAATCGACTCTCTGTAAAT
This sequence comes from Solanum corneliomulleri, assembly GCA_027704805.1. Lineage (NCBI taxonomy): Eukaryota > Viridiplantae > Streptophyta > Magnoliopsida > Solanales > Solanaceae > Solanum > Solanum corneliomulleri. Next base: position 7,674,393 of record JAKWIY010003053.1, on the reverse strand, counting down.
TGTGACGGACCTGCAGGACGTGCCGTCACATACACGACGAACCGTCGTGAGTTCCGTTGCAAAACACTTCAACTTTTGAGAATTTGGTGCAAGAAACGAGTTTCTGACCGTCATGACGGAGGAACAGGACGGACCGTCACGGCTTTGACGGGCCGTCACAGGCCACTTGAGCTCGAGGGAGCTGCGACGACCACCGTGACGGACCGTCGCAGGCACGACGGCCCGTCACAGGTTGCGCAGTCCCAGGCAAAATAGGATTCCTCTACACGTTTTAGGGGTCGTTTTGGACTATTCTTTCCTTAATTATAAGATTGAGGGTTAATATTAATAGGTCTAATTACTTGGGGGATAAAAAGGGGTAACCTTAAGTTAATTAGTGGGTTTTATTGTCCTCCTTTACACTTAATTATACTTTTAATTAGGGTAAAAAGAAGGAGGGTTTGAATAAAACAAAACAAAAAGAAAGAACAGAAAGAGAGGAGAAACGAACGAGTAGAGAGAGAGAAACGAAGAGGATAGCAAGGATTTTGAGAAGATAGCTTGTTGATTCAATTCTTCGGTGGAGGTAGGTTATGGTTTATATTACGATATTCGTAGTGAACTCTTAATAGTGAATAATATGTGTTGATGGTATTGTAAACCTGTCTATATGCTTATTGTATGCTTGTATGAATATGATTATGTGATTTTGATAAAACAAGCATGATGAAAACCATTGAATCCCAAATCTTGAAAGAAACTTTAATCTATGATATTAATGATGATGCCTTGGTATAAAAGAAGGCTTGACGAGTTAAAGTAATGGGATTGATGATGCCTTAGTATAGAGAAGGCTGGATGAATGGATAGAATGGATGTAGTGGATCGGAGTGTCACGTACCGACACATAGTATTAGTGGATCGGAGTGTCACGTTCCGACACATAGTATTAGTGGGACGGGTGTCACGAACCGACACGTAGATATAGGGGATCGGAGTGTCACGTTCCGACACATATAGGGGATCGGAGTGTCACGTTCCGACACATATAGGGGATCGGAGTGTCACGTTCCGACACATATAGGGGATCGGAGTGTCACGTTCCGACACTATAGGGGATCGGAGTGTCACGTTCCGACACATAGTGGTAGGGGATCGAAGTGTCACGTACCGACACAAGAGGAAGAAAGATAATGAATCTTGAAAGACGATAATATACTCAACATAATGAACTTATTTCCCAATGAGTATGGTGTTGAGGCTTGAGTCCTCATGGATGAACTTGATGGTATTTATTGACGATTATAATACATTGTTGTTGCTACATGTTGAGCTTATAGTTGATTTATAATATTACTTGATATGTACTATCTCCTATTTTGAGTTAACCGATGATATCTACTCAGTACGTGTGGTTGTACTGACCCCCTACTTTTATGTTTTCCTCTTTGCTATTTGTGTTATGCAGCAAACGTTCCGTCAACTTCGACTCAGCAGTAGATCAAGCCAGTCTTCACTCCATCGGAAATTCAGGGTGAGCTAATGCGTCTAGCTTGGACTGGGTCTCCTTCTTCAAGTCTTGATGCCTTGAACTTCCGGCATGGACTAGCTTTTTAGTATTTTGTCATTAGACAGTTTTAGTTTAGAAATTTGAGATAGATGTTCTTGTGATGATGACTTCCAGATTTTGGGAATATCAATAATAGTTGAGTGGTTTATTTATGAGTTTAAGTCTTCCGCATTACTTTCTGTTGATATTATATTGAAATGTTAAGGTCAGATGGGTTGGTTCGCTCACATAGGAGGGTAAATGTGGGTGCCAGTCGCGTCCCCGAATTGGGTCGTGACAGTCTATCATCTTATAGTCCAGAAATTTTGCCACAATGAATTTCTTCATTCCGGCATCTTCTGTTTTGTACTTCTTTTCTAAAGCATCCCAGAGTTCTTTTGAGGTTTTGGCATTGCTGTACACATTGTAACGGATCATCTTGCAGACCACTCAAAATATAATTTTTACACAAAATATCTGAGTGTGTCCATGCTTCTGTTACCAAGAATCGTTCATCAATCGGAGTTTCATCTGACATAACAGGAACATTCTCATTAATGAACTTCTGTAGACTCAACGTAGTGAGATAGAAGAATAACTTTTGCTGTCATCTCTTAAAGTTGACTCCAGAAAACTTTGCAGGTTTCTCAGCCAGTGCTAAGGCAGCATTTGAACGATTATGTGCAACCGTTGTTGTTGCAGCACTTACTGTTCCAGCATTTGTTTGACTTGAATTAGTAATTTTTTTCAATCACAAATGGCTGATAAATTAAGTATTTGAAATACTAACAGTAAAGAACAAATCTTTACACAAACTGTTTCTGATTTAACGAAAAAGTTTTTATGTTCTTTTAATCGTTAATCGAATGAATTTTAAAAATTCAAGCAGAGTAGAAAACCATAATGGTTTTAATCTCCAGAAACCTCAAATACAGAAACTCTTAAATTTCGTAAGATTGTTAATTATCTAGTAACCTGTATTTATAAGGTTTACCAATGAACAGAAACAGAAAAAAGATGCAGCAGAAAATACATAAAATACAAGAATTAATCCGAGTCCACAGAAACTATTGTGTGTCCTTAAGAAATTTAATCCCCTCACTGTACCCAAGGTTATGGATTAATTTCTCCCAAGATAAAATGGATTAAACCTGTTAAAGAAATAGTGGTACCTCAAACTTCTTTTACTTCAACAAACTTAAGAAAAACAACAAGTCACACAGACTCAGTCGATCGATACTTTGATTTTATTTGAGAGAAAAAATAAAAGCAGAGAAGGAAAATGTTTTCAGTGTTATAAAAATTGAAAATTGACTTCCTTTTATAGCCATTTTCATCAATGAACATGTCTGTTTAGTGAAATCTGTTTAGACCCATTTTATCCAGAAAGTTGCGTCTTTTGGAAAAAATAACAACTTTTCAAAAAATTGTTTCTGTTAGGAAAATAACGATTTTTTGGAAAGTAACGAATTTTTGGAAAGAGTAACAACTTTTCTGAATGTTACCGTTACCTGCAAATTTATACGAGATAATTTTAACAGGATTTATTTGATTTAACAAAAACTAATTAAACAAATTTTGTCCAAAAAATTTATCAATCAATCAAATCATTTGCCAAATCCAAATCCAAATCCGAAGCCGAAGCCGAAGCCGAGGCCGAGCGAGCGACGACGACGACGGCTCGAGGGGGCATCTTCTTCTTAGCTCTTTAAGAAGTAATGCAAATGTTTCCTTCTATAAGGACAACAATTTCCTTTTTTTTTTGCCGATATGGGAGAAATGACATTTCATTTGCACTTTGCAAATGACTTTTCATTTTCCCTCCAAATTAGTTCCCTCATTTTTCATATAATCTATTTTCTTTTCCCATTCACACTTGCTAAATCCCAACATCTCTTCCTGACTAAACCCACCACTTTCCTCCCTCAAGTGCCTTCGTTCTACCAACCAATCACCACCATAAAAACCCCGAACCAGAACCCTTTTCTCCATTTTCTGAATCCTACAATCACCTTCGTTTATCACCCTTTTTCGGCCAAAAAGCATGCCATTTTCTATGTTCTCCGACAATACCTACAAACCTGCACCCAAAACAATCGGAAAACTACACCAAACAACCACCGGAAAGACCACAAGTTCTCACTTCTAAACAGCCACCATACCAAGCAAAACCCCAATCCAAACACAAACAAATTCAGACCGAAAACCCCGCTTTCCAGTCCCTTTCTCTCCTCCATTAATTTTGTTTTTCTTGAAGGTATTCCGGCGAAACTCCGATCTCCGGCGACCCTCAAACCTCCAGCAAACAACCACTAATGGCAACCTAAAACATTATTAGCTAATTTTTCTTCTTTTATAGCTTTATTTTTATTTTCCCAAGTTCCTTTTCTTTTCTTATTTATCATATTTTTCTCTGTTTATTCTGTATTAATTCATCAACATAAATTGGATTTTGGTGAATTTTATATGCTACATTATCCAGATCAGGCCGGAAAATTTGGAGTTCCCTCAAACCACTAGTCGTTCCCTTCAGTAAAACATTAATGTTTGTTTCTTCCTATGAACTTTTTGTATTGATTATTATATATTATTGTTAGCTTATAATTCTTATTATTATTATTATTAAGGTGTGTTTATTTATTGTGTTATTACTTATTTATAATTTATTTTATTGTTATTATGCACTAATTCTTTTGATTGCATTTGTTTTATTATATTATATGTATTTTTCCGTTATTATTATTATTATTATTGTTATTATTATTGTTATTATAATAATAATAATTATTATTTTGTTATTGTTGTTGTTGTTGTAGTTGTTGTTGTTATATCATTTTTTTAAATTAATTTATTGTTGATTACTTTTATCACTTGCAAATGGATGGTTTAGTATTTATTTTAACTCTCTAGAAAAATTGTCATTATTTTATATCTAGTTTCGGCAAGTACTTTCCTGCTCTTTATTATTTTTATTTTTGTTTGTGGATCATGTAAAATTAAGTGATTAACTTATAGTATCTCTTCTATTTTTATTGTGAAGTTTATTTAGTTTTACTCATTGTTGTCGTTTCTTCGTTTAGGTCTATTTTTATGATGTATTTTATTTTACCTATTGTTGTTTAATATTGTTCATATGTGGTTGCTTTTTCTTTTTTAATTTACAGAAATTGACGGTTCGCATTTCTAGTAAACTGTGTTACCCTTTAATCATTTTGTTATCCTTGTTGTCATATTGTTGTTAGTATTTTTTGTAAGTTATTATTTATGCTTCCGAAACAGCTGCCAGTCTCATTGATAATATTTTAAAATTCAATCATGTTGTTACACTTGGTTAAGATTATTGTTTTGTTGTTGTTATCCTTCAGTTATTACATATCATTTTATGTCATTATTGATAAGTTCATATAATTGTGTTTGGAAACAAGTTAAAATTGGCCAATGATAAAATCTCTCCTTCGGTTTTAGAGGCCTCCCCATTTTAAAAGACAAAATTTTAGTTTAAGTTTATATATTTTGTATGTTGAAATTGGCCGATTAAAAAATTACCGTCAAATTCCATAGCCTCCCATGTTCACAAGATGGATTTTTATTGTTAAGTTATTATTTGATTATTTCATTTTTATTCAAATTTATTTATTAATAAAAATTATACGGAGTGTTTTTACAGGTAGCCCAATTGAAGTTATTCAGACAAAATTAGAATTATATTATTTATTATTTTGTATATATTGACGTTAAGCCAATCTTAGGCCGATATTATTATTTAATCATATTACTCGTGTTCATTGTATGATTATTATACTTGTACATTATTTTTGTCTCCTCCTCAATTTGAAAAATGAAACCAGTCGGGAACCACAATTATGGATTTCGAAGGATGTCGAACCCCTTCCATTCGAAATAATTTGAATCCCTTACCTAGTTCAATTGGTTTCATAGACTATATTTTAAGTTAATTTGTTAATTAGTTTCCTAAATATATTTTTGATTTTTTTCCAGCAAATCAGGAATATCAGTAATTAATTAATAAAAATAGAATTAATATTTTAAATATATATATATATATATATATATATATATATATAATTAACGCCAAAAAATCATAAATAACTAAAAAAACCTTAAATTCAACAATTCATAGATTTTTTTGAAAATTTTATTTTTAAGCAAATCTCGAGAATCTGTAAATAATTTATAAAAAATTGGAATAATATGATTAAAAATTAAATTAACACAAAAAAATCAAAAAATATAGTTTCCGAAAATCCAACAATGTCAACAATATTTTTGAATTTTTTTTCCCGTCAATCTTGAAAATGAGTAATTAAATAATTAAAAAAATAGGAAAATATGATAAAAACATTTATTATATGCCAAAATTCACATATAATTTTTTTAATCTTAAATTCAATAATTTCAACTATTTTTTGACTAATTATTTTTCTTCCAGCAAATTCATAAAAAAGACGTAATTAATTAATTAAAAAGGGAAAATTATGAAAAAAAATAGGAAATTAATGACAATGCGCGCATGCCACGACCGATGTCTTCTAATCGATGCGCACATATAATGTTTGATGCGTCCATACCTTGTATAATGTTGCCTGACATAGGCATGTGCAAGAAGGCCATAACCGATGTCGCCCAATTGATGCAACATGCAACAACTAATGCTTGCTGGTCGTGGACGATGTCAAATGACGTTGGCCAATGCGCATAGGCTACATATGATGTCGCCCAGCCAATGCGCACAATCCATGCATCAAGCTTGAAGGCCACAGTTGATGTTGATGCCATTGTAAGACGCTGTTTGCCACATACGCACATGCTATGTCCGGTGCATGCAGGCCATGACCGATAACATCTAGATGATGTGCACACACCATGTTTGATGCATGTATGCCTTGGAAGATGTCGCCTGATATTCGCATGCATTATTTACAATATATGCATATGCTACGCCCGATGTGTAACAACCTGTTTAGTCGGTTCGAGCAGTAGAATTATTTTTGATAAAAACTGACTGGGTCGACGGACCGTCGAGGTTCTTCATTCCAAAACACTTCAACTCTGAAATCTGGGTACTGGGATCGACTCTCTGAACTTCAGACGGAACTGCAGCACGGACTGTCGTAGATACGACGGACCGTCACAAGTTGCGTAACCTCACTATTGAATTTAACCCTCTGAACTTTGTGACGAATCTGCAGGATGGACCGTCGTAGATACGACGGACCGTCACAAGTTGCGTAACCTCACTATTGAATTTAACCCTTTGAACTTTGTGACGAATCTGCAGGACGGAGCGTCGTAGATACGACGGACTGTCACAAGCTGCGTAACCCCAACTGGGTCGGATTTCCGCTAAAACTTAAATGGGTGTTTTGGACTATTATGATTATAATTATGAAATTAGTGGGGTAAGTTTAATAATTATTTACTTGGGGGTTAATGAAGATAATAAGGAAATAAATAGTGGGTTACTTTATCATAATGGATTATATGATAATTAGAGTAAAAGAAAAAGAATCTGGAGAAGAAAAATAAAAAGAAACAGAGAGGGAGAACGAGCGAGAAAGAGTGAACGAAGAGGACATCAAAGGCATTGGGGAAGTAGCTTGCTTGATCACGATTATTCGGTGGAGGTAGGTTATGGTTTATTTCTATGTGATAGATAAACTCTAAATAGCGATTGTTATGTATTGGGTGGTATTGTAAAGTCTTCTATATGCTTGATTGTGTGTTTGTATGTTGTGATTGTGTAATTGTGGTGGGTTAGAATGATGAGACTGTTGAATCTTTAATCTTAAATCCTCTCTATTAATATGACGCCTTGACATAAAGAAGGCTTGACGAAATAAAAATAATGAGATAAATGGGATCAGAGTGTCACGTTCCGACACGGTAATATTGGATCGGAGTGTCACGTTCCGACACAGTAATATTGGATCGGAGTGTCACGTTCCGACACGGTAGTATTAGGGTATCAGAGTGTCACGTTCTGACACGGTATATGGGATCGGAGTGTCATGTTCCGACACGATGACAATAAAGAGAATGAATCCTGAATTATGTAATATACTCAAATTCGACGAACCTATTTCCGAAATGAGTATGGTGTGGAGGCTCGAGTCCTCATAGGTGTGCTTGGTGTTGTTGCTTATGGTTCTTGTACTTGTTGATTGCCACCTTTTAAGTATTGTGGTTGATTTTATATTATTATTCAGTATATATTGCTTTCTATTTTGAGTTGGCCGATGATACCTACTCAGTACGTGTTCCTTGTACTGACCCCTACTTGTAATTTTTTTTTGTTATTTGTGGAGTGCAGCAAGCGTGCCATTGACTTCGACTCTCCTCAGCTCTAGCCAGTCTTCAGCACATCAGAGTTCAGGGTGAGCTATTATTCCTAGCTCGTGCTGGATTTTCTCCTTTGTGTCTTGATGTCTTCAATTTCGGACATGGACCATCTTGTTACTTACTTTGGTTTTCTTAAATACTCTTAGATTTAGTAATTTGAGGATAGATGTTCTTGATGTGATGACTTCCAGATTTTGGGAATAATAAGTATTAAACTTTACAAGTTTATTTAATTGATTACGTTAATAAGTTTTGGATCTTCCGCATTATTTTTACTATTCATAAATTGATATACTGGTAAATGTTGGGGTTTAGATTTGTTGGTTTGCTCACCTAGGAGAATAAGTGTGGGTGCCACTCACGACTCGTTTTGGGTCGTGACAAACTTGGTATCAGAGCGTTAGGTTCGTTCGTCTCATCACACAAGAACGAGTCTAGTAGAGTCTTGAGGAACGGTAGGGGGACGCCCTTACTTTTCGTTGAGAGGCTATAGGACTTTAGAAAAATTCCATTCTTTCTTTCTTTCGTGCTATTACTTGGATCCAATTGGTATCTATGTGATACAAATTGGTATCTGACCTCCTCACTCTATTTTGCAGATGGTTAGAACTAGAGCAACAACTATGCCAACACCAACACCGGCAAGACAGGGTACGTCTGAGCCAACCATTGGGGCTGTAGCTCGAGGAGGAGCAGTGGCAAGAGGCCGTGGTAGAGTTCGCAGAAGGACGCCCTCTAGAGGTAGAGGACAAACACCCGGTCCAGCTAGTAATAGGGCGGTGACTCCTCCACCGACTGATGAGGTAGTGAGAGAGGGTGAAGAAGGGGAAAATGAGCAGGTTCAAGATGAGGAATTACCACCCCAGCCTACCCCAGAGATGATTAACAAAGTTCTTACTTATCTTAGCGGGTTATCTGATTAGGGCCAGACACCTCCAGTGTTTTCTGCACCAGCACCTCAGGTTCCGGGAGTACAACATGCAGCTACTGTGGCTCCCCGCATGGATGCCTCATTGAAAGTAGGCACGTTTCCTCGATTGACTACAGGGTCTATAATGACGAGTGATCATCATGAACTTTTTACTAAATTCTTAAAGTTGAAACCTCCAGTCTTCAAGGGTGCTGAATCTGAGGATGCCTATGATTTTCTGGTTGATTGTCATGAGCTGCTACATAAGATGGACATAGTAGAACGATACGGTGTTGAGTTTGTGATCTATCAGTTTTAGGGGAATGCCAAAATGTGGTGGCGGTCGTATGTTGAGTGTCAACCAACACAGGCACCACCTATGACTTGGGCCTCATTCTTTAGCTTGTTTATGGAGAAGTATATATCCCGGACTTTGAGGGACAAGAGTAGAGATGAGTTCCTAAGCCTAGAGCAAGGCAGGAGTCTGTTACTGCTTATGAGGCTAAATTTCGTGCACTGTCCAGGTATGCCACCAAGCTTTGCTTCAGTTCACAAGAGCGGATTCGACGTTTTGTGAAAGGATTGAGGTCAGATTTGCAGATCCCAGCCTTACAGGTAGCTGTTGCAGCAAAATCCTTTCAGGAAGTGGTTGATTTTGTGATAGAGGTGGAGGGGGTGAAGCCAGACGACTTCACCATGGCGTCGAAATTTAAGGAGTTCCGTAAGGGAGGTGAATTTAGTCGTTCTTACTCCAGAGGGCAGAGTTCAGGAGGTTACCCAGCCCGACCTATTCAGTCTTCACTGCAGGCTGTAGTTGGGGATCCATCGCAGACCAGTCAACATTTTCTGGGTTTAGAGGTTATCCCAGACTTTGTCATTCTCACAGAGACCTATGCTTGACTCCAGAAATTGCTATGGATGTGGAGAGACTGGACATATTAGGAGGTATTGTCCAAAACTGAATTACAGACCCCCAATAGTTAGAGGTAGAGGTGGTCATGGGAGAGGCCGCCATTCTGGAGGAAGTGGTGGCCAAGGTAATGGTGGTCACCAAATCAGCCCGGGTGGCGGGCAAGCTGGAACTACTGCAGCGCAACATGGTAGGGGCAACGGGCAGACATGTGATAGGGCCCATTGTTATGCTTTCCCCGGGAGGTCTGAAGTAGAGACATCTGATGTTGTTATCACAGGTAATCTTTTGGTCTGTGATTGCATGGCTTATGTATTATTTGATCCTAGATCCACATTTTCATATGTATCTTCCTCATTTGCTACCGGTCTTTATTTATATTGTGACTTGATTGACATGCCTATTCATGTCTCTACTCCTGTAGGTGAGTCTGTGACAGTTGAAAAGGTGTATAGGTCTTGTCTTGTGACTTTTATGGGGAGCAATACTCATGTAGATTTGATTGTTCTAGAGATGGTTGATTTCGATGTAATTCTGGGTATGACTTGGCTTTCTCCAAATTTTGCAATCTTAGATTGTAATGCTAAAACGGTGACATTGCCAAAGCCTGGGACAGATCCGCTAGTGTGGGAGGGTGACTATATTTCCACTCCAGTTCATATTATCTCTTTTCTTCGTGCTAAGAGAATGGTTAGTAAGGGTTGTTTAGCCTTTTTGGCACATCTTAAGATGATGCTTTCCAAGTACCTTCGATTGAGTCTGTCTCGATAGTCCGTGAGTTTCTAGATGTGTTTCCTGCAGATCTTCCTGGTATGCCACCGGATAGGGATATTGATTTTTGAATTGATTTGGAGCCGGGTACTCTCCCCATTTCCATTCCCCCCTATAGAATGGCTCCAGCTGAGTTAAGGGAGTTGAAGGCCCAACTTCAGGAATTGTTAGGGAAAGGTTTTATTAGACCGAGTGCATCCCCTTGGGGTGCTCCTGTTTTATTTGTGAAGAAGAAGGATGGAAGTTTTCGGATGTGCATAGACTACAGGCAACTGAATAAGGCAACTATTAAGAACAAGTATCCTATTCCTCGCATTGATGATTTGTTCGATCAGTTACAAGGTGCTTGTGTCTTCTCTAAAATTGATTTGAGGTCCGGTTATCACCAATTGAAAATACGGGCAGCAGATGTGCCAAAGACTACTTTTAGAACCCGGTATGGGCATTATGAATTTTTAGTAATGTCTTTTGGTCTTACGAATGCCCCTGCTGCTTTCATGAGCCTGATGAACGGTATTTTTAAGCCATATATGGATCTCTTTGTTATTGTATTTATTGATGATATACTGATATACTCAAAGAGCAGGAAAGAACATGAGGAGCATTTGAGAATTGTATTGGAGTTGTTTAGGGAGAAAAGGCTTTATGCCAAATTCTCCAAGTGTGAGTTTTGGCTAGATTCAGTGTCCTTCTTGGGGCATGTGGTTTATAAGGACGGAGTGATGGTAGATCCTTCTAAGATTGAAGTAGTGAAGAGTTGGGTAAGACCTACTAATGTTACAGAGGTAAGGAGCTTTGTTGGTTTAGCTAGCTACTACCGTCGATTTGTCAAGGGATTTTCTTCTGTTGCTTCCCAACTGACAAATTTGACTAAGCAGCATGTTCCATTTGTATGGTCGGACGAATGTGAAGAATGCTTCCAGAATCTCAAGACCTTGTTGACTACTGCACCAATTCTTACCTTGCCAGTGGAAGGTAAGAATTTCATTGTTTATTGTGACGCATCTTATTCTGGTTTGGGTGCAGTGCTAATGCAGGAGAGGAATGTAATTGCTTATGCTTCGAGGCAATTAAAAGTGCATGAACGTAACTATTAGACCCATGATTTGGAGTTGGCTGCAGTTGTGTTTGCATTAAAACAATGGAGATATTATCTATATGGGGTCAAGTGTGAAGTCTATACAGATCATCGTAGTTTACAGTGTGTCTTTACTCAGAAAGACTTGAATTTGAGGCAGAGGAGGTGGATGGAACTACTGAAGGACTATGATAGTACTATTTAGTATCACCCAGGAAAAGCTAATGTTGTGGCAGATGCTTTAAGTAGAAAAGCAGGGAGCATGGGAAGTCTAGCCCACTTACAGGTTTCTAGATGCCCATTGGGTAGAGAGGTTCAGACTCTGGCCAATGACTTTATGAGGCTGGAAGTACTAGAGAAAGGAGGATTTTTGGCCTGTGTTGAGGCAAGATCTTTTTTTCTTGACAAGATTAAGGGAAAACAGTTTACTGATGAGAAGCTGAGGCGAATTCGAGATATGGTATTACAAGTAAAGGCTAAAGAGGCAATAATTGATAAGGAAGGCGTTTTGAGAATTAAGGGAAGGGTATGTATGCCCCGTGTTGATAATTTGATTCACACTATTCTTACAGAGGCTCATAGTTCAAGGTATTCTATACATCCTGGTGCAACCAAGATGTATCGTGACCTAAAGCAACATTTTTGGTGGACTAGAATGAAGCGTGACATTGTTGATTTTGTTGCCCAATGCCCGAATTTTCAGCAGGTAAAGTATGAACACCATTGGCCCGGAGGAACACTTCAGAAAATGCCCATTCCTGAATGGAAATGGGAAAGAATTGCAATGGATTTTGTGGTTGGTCTTCCAAAGACATTGGATAAGTTTGATTCTATTTGGGTAATCGTTGACTGATTAACTAAGTCTGATCACTTCATTCCGGTCAAGGTGATTTACAATGCAGAGAAGTTAGCCAAACTCTATATCTCAGAAATTGTTCGATTGCATGGAGTTCCACTTTCCATCATATCAGATAGAGGTACGCAATTTACTTCTAAGTTTTGGAGAACATTGCATGCTGAAATAGGTACTAGGTTGGATCTTACTACTACATTTCACCATTAGACTGATGGTCAGTCTGAGCGAACGATTCAGGTGTTGGAGGATATGCTTCGTGCATGTGTGATAGAATTTGGTGGTCATTGGGATAACTTCTTACCCTTAGCAGAGTTTTCATACAATAATAGCTATCACTCAAGTATTGATATGTCCCCATTTGAGGAACTGTATGGGAGGAGATGTAGGTCTCCCATTGGTTGGTTTGATGCATTTGAGGTGAGACCATGGGGTACCGATCTTTTGAGGGAATCGTTAGACAAAGTAAAATTCATTGAGGAGAAGCTTCTGGTAGCTCAGAACAGGCAGAAAGAATATGCAGATCGAAAGGTTAGGGACATGGAGTTTATGGAGGGTGAAGAAGTCTTGCTGATAGTTTCACCCATGAAAGGGGTGATGCGGTTTGGTAAGCGAGGTAAGCTTAGTCCGAGGTATATTGGTCCATTTGAAGTTCTGAAACGTGTGGGGGAGGTGGCTTATGAATTGGTATTGCCTCCAGGACTCTCAGGAGCGCACCCGGTATTTCATGTGTCTATGCTGAAAAAATACCATGGGGATGGAAACTACATTATTCATTGGGATACAGTTCTTCTTGATGAAATTTTGTCTTATGAGGAGGAGCCTGTTGCTATTTTAGATAGAGAGATCCGCAAGTTGAGATGAAAGGAGATTGCATCTTTCAAGGTTCAGTGGAAAAATCGGCCAGTTGAAGAGTCCACTTGGGAGAATGAGGCTGATATGCAAGAAACATATCCACATGTTTTTACAGATTCAGGTACTCTTTCTCGCCCTTGCTTTTCTTCCTGTGATCGTTCGAGGACGAACGATGGGTAAATTGGTATCTATTGTAACAACCTGTTTAGTTAGTTCGAGCAGTAGAATTATTTTTGATAAAAACTGACTGGGTCGACGGACCGTCGAGGGTCTTCGTTCCAAAACACTTCAACTCTGAAATATGGGTACAGGGATTGACTCTCTGAACTTCACGACGGAGCTGCAGCACGGACCGTCGTAGATACGACGGACCGTCACAAGTTGCGTAACCTCACTATTGAATTTAACCCTCTGAACTTTGTGACGAATCTACAGGATGGACCGTCGTAGATACGACGGACCGTCACAAGTTGCGTAACCTCACTATTGAATTTAACCCTCTGAACTTTGTGACGAATCTGCAGGACTGACCGTCGTAAACACGACGGACCGTCACAAGCTGCGTAATCCCAACTAGGTCGGATTTTTGCTAAAATTTAAATAGGTGTTTTGGACTATTTATGATTATAATTATGAAATTAGTGGGGTAAGTTTAATAATTTATTTAGTTGGGGGTTAAAGAAGATAATAAGGAAATAAATAGTGGGTTACTTTTATCATAATGGATTACATGATAATTAGGGTAAAAGCAAAAGAATCCAGAGAAGAAAAATAAAAAGAAACAGAGAGGGAGAACGAGCGAGAAAGAGAGAACGAAGAGGACAGCAAAGGAATTGGGGAAGTAGCTTGCTTGATCACGATTCTTTGGTGGAGGTAGGTTATGGTTTATTTCTATGTGATAGATAAACTCTAAATAGCGATTGATATGTATTGGGTGGTATTGTAAAGTCTTCTATATGCTTGATTGTGTGTTTGTATGTTGTGATTGTGTAATTGTGGTGGGTTAGAATGACGAGACTGTTGAATCTTCAATCTTAAATCCTCTCTATTAAGATGACGCCTTGACATATAGAAGGCTTGACGAAATAAAAATAATGAGATAAATGGGATCGGAGTGTCACATTCCGACACGGTAATATTGCATCGGAGTGTCATGTTCCGACACGGTAATATCGGATCGGAGTGTCACGTTCTGACATGATAGTATTAGGGGATCGGAGTGTCACGTTCCGACACGGTATATCGGATCGGAATGTCATGTTCCGACACGATAATAATAAAGAGAATGAATCCTGAATTATGTAATATACTCAAATTCGAAGAACCTATTTTCCAAATGAGTACGGTGTGGAGGCTTGAGTACTCGTAGGTGTGCTTGGTGTTGTTGCTAATGGTTCTTTTACTTGTTGATTGCCACCTGTTAAGTATTGTGGTTGATTTTATATTATTATTCATTATATATTGCTTTCTATTTTGAGTTGGCCGATGATACCTACTCAGTACTTGTTCCTTGTACTGACCCCTACTTGTAATTTTCTTCTTTGTTATTTGTGGAGTGCTGCAAGCGTGCCATCGACTTCGACTCGTCCTCAGCTCTAGCCAGTCTTCAGCACATCAGAGTTCAGGGTGAGCTATTATTCCTAGCTCGTGCTGGATTCTCTCCTTCGCATCTTGATTGCTTGAATTTCGGACAGAGGCCATCTTGTTACTTACTTTGGTTTTCTTTAATACTCTTAGATTTAGTAATTTGAGGATAGATGTTCTTGATGTGATGACTTCAAGATTTTGGGAATAATAAGTACTAAACTTTAGAAGTTTATTTAATTGATTACGTTAATAAGTTTTGGATCTTCCGCATTATTTTTACTATTCATAAATTGATATATTGGTAAATGTTGGGGTTTAGATTTGTTTGTTCGCTCACCTAGGAGAATTAGTGTGGGTCCACTCGCGTCTCGTTTTGGGTCGTGACACGATGCATGGATGGGGGAAGACCACTGCAAACATTAGTTGAACAATGTTTGTAGGCCACACCAGAATACGACTAAGAAATGTGCAAAATACAGGTAATCCAAAGCCGGCTTAGCAAGGTGCATAGGCAACGACTCATATGGTAACTCCATGACCAATGTCTAGTGACCGATGGCGTGTGTCATTGGTCGAAAATCACATTCCACGTTTGATACACATAAAATATGTGTATTCTGAATGGAAGACGCCAATTTAACCCAGGCAATGCGCACGTGCCATGGTAGATACATGCATACCTTGACTGATGGTGACTGCCGTTGAGGTAAGTAGCCTGCCGATGCGCCCAAGACACATAAAATGTGTGCAAGCCTTTGATGATGTTGTATGTCTTTGGCCGACGTTGGCTGACTGATTTGTGTAGGCCATGAGCAATGTCGCCAAGCTGATGTGCACATGCCACGACTAATGTCCCACACCCGATGCACACACTCCACATTTGATGTGTGCATGCCTTGGCTGATGTCATCTGACATTGGATGATGTCATCTGACGTTGGCAGATGCTAGAAGGCCATGACCAATGTTGCCATACTGATACGCAGACATCATGGTTGATTCTTGCCGGCCTTGGCTTATGCTGATGACATTGAAAAACATCGTTTACACATGCGCACAAGCTTGTCTGATGTTTTCAGGCCATGACTGATGTAACCTAACCGATGCACACAAACTATATTTGATGCATGAATGCCTAGGTCGATGCAGCGTGAATGACCATTACTAATATCATCTAATATTGGCAAATGAGCGCAAGACACGAGTGATGTCGCTCCGTAGATGCGCACACACCATGTTTGATGTGTGCGGACCTTTGAGGAATTTCACCTGATCTCTTATGTCATTCGCCGATAATCATGTCTAATGCTCATATGATACATCCTATATGTGGCCACATGGAGCACTTGATTCCGTTGCGTCGATTCTAACTTAGAAGAGTAGGCGTCATTTTCCCAATGAATCATAATGAATGTGTACAAGCCAAATATGTACGTTGTAAGATACAAACATACATTTTCTTTTTATCATAAATAACTTTATATATATGAAATTATAGTCTTCGGAATTTTTTTAATTTTTTTTTTGACAAATCATGAATATAGGTTATAAATTAATGAAAATATAATTAATACGATAAAAATATAAATCTAATGTCAAAAATTCATAAATAAATATAGTAACCTTAAAAAAAACATTATGAATAATTTTTTTGTATTTTTTTGAGCAAATCTCGAGAATGAGTAATTAGTTTATAAAAATTAGGTGATATATGATAAAAATATAAAATAAACACAAAAAATTCACAAATTTTTGAATTTTTATTTTTTTCGTCAAAATCCAAAATGAGTAATTAATTAAAAATAATAGGGAAAATATCATAAAAAAATAAAGTTACGCCAAAAATACACATATAATCATATTTACCTTTAATTGAACAAATTGAATAGAACTATTTTTTTGAATAATTATTTTTCTCCCAAAAAATCCCAAAATAATGTGTAATTAATTAATAATAAATAAGTTAATTGTGAAAAAAATATGAAATTAACAAAAATTTCACAAATAAATATAACAGCCTTAGTTACTTTATTTCAACAATGCTGCCAGGCAACGTTCGACGTCTTAAAACTGATGTATGCAGGCCATGAACGATGCACTCAGATGACGTTTGACGTTGGCATACCGATGTGTGTATTCTAAATTCAATGGGGCAGCCCACGTTTGACATGGAAAATAAATGTATGCAGGCCACATTAGATGTTGGTTTAATGTTGTGTGCAACCAATGTCGATACGGGCCGTCCATTTCTAACGTCGCTGACAATGGTGTGTAGGCCAAGGGCGATGAGGGCAGGCCATGCCAAATATTTGTTGAACGATGTTTGTAGGCTAATCATGAAGACGACAAAGTAATGTGCACAATGTGGGTAGTCCACGATCAACGTCAGCTGAGTAAATTTCAAAGGCCACAGCTGATGCGGGTATCCCACGACTAATGTCTCCTGGCCAATGATCTGTGCCATTGAAAAAAGTGCAAATTCTATGACAGATGCTTGTAAAAACTAGTTGATACTGAATCGATGCCGTTAATTTTTCCATATGATGCGCACACGCCACATTAGATGCATGCATTCTTTGACTAATGGTATTGTCATTGAGTGACGTAGCCTGTGTGCAGAACACGTAGATGAGTGCATGCCTTTGATAACGCTGTCTATCCTTAGCCGACGTAGCCAGACCGATGCGTGAAGGCCAAAACCGATGTCGCCAAACCGATGTGCATATGTCACGAATGATGTTGCCCACCTTATGAGCACACTCCACGTTTTATGCGTGCAGGCCTTGGCCGATGTCATCTAATATTGGCAGATGCTCGATAGCCATGAGCGATGTCTCCCTACCGATGCACACACGCCATGGGTGATGCTTGCACGACTTAATTGTTGCCAATGTAATTGGCACACGTTGTTTACCACATGAGAACATGCTATTTCTGATGTAGGATGGCCATGACCGATGCTTCCTACCGATGTGCACATACCATATTTAATGTATGCATACCTTAGCCAATACTGCCAGACATTGCAAGACATTGTTTGCCAATACAAGCACATGCAACATCCAATGCATGCAAGCAATGACCAATGTCATTTTCCTTTGGCCAATGCCTACTTGTCACGACCAATGTTGCCTAATAGATGCGCACACACATGTTTTATGCGTGCATGCCTAGGACGATGTGGCCGAACATTGTACGATCAATCAAGACACAATAAATGTTGCCCAATCGATGCACACACACCAAAAATAATTATTGCAGGCCTTGGACAATGTCATATGATGTTGGCCGATGCATATAGGCCACAGATTATATCACCTAGCCGATACGCACACGCCATGTGTGAAGCTTGTAGGCCTTCGCTGATGCTGATGCCATTATAAGACATTGTTTGCCATTTTCGCACATACTACGTCCGATGCTTGAAGGCCATGACCGATGATGCCTAGCTCATATGCACACATAATTTTGGATGCAGGAACGCCTTGGTTGATGTTTCCTGACATTGAAAAATCCCGTTTTCCTTATACACACATGCTATATCCGATACATGCAAGCGATGATTCTTTTCTTCTTCTATTGGCCTATGCAAAAAGGACACGATTGATGTCACCAAGTTTATTTTACATACCACTACTAATTCTTGCAGGACTTGGACGATATCATATAACGTTGGCCAATGCATGTAGGGCACAAATGATTTTGTGCAGCTGATGCACACACGCCACGCGTGAAGTTTGCAAGCCTTAGATAATGTTGATGCCATTGGAAGACGTCGTTGGACACTTGCGCACATGTTACATCCCATGCTTGAAGGCCATGATCGATGACGCCTAGATAATGTGCACACACAACGTTTGATTCATTCATGCCTTGGGATATGTCACCTAACGTTGGCAGGAGTTGTTTTCCATTTAGGCTCATGTTACGCCTGATTTGTGCAGGTCATGACTGATGTCTTCTAGTGTTGACTAATGCGTGCAGGCCATCACTGATGTTGAATACCATGTTTGACACATGCATGCCTTGGCTGATGTCGCCTAACATTGGCAAACATCATTTTCCATATAAGCAGGTGTTACCAAGAATTCGTGCAGGCCATGACCGTTGTCTTCTTCTTCAGACCGATGTGCGCAGGCCACGACCAATGTCGCCCAGCCGATGTACACACACCACATCTGATGCATGCAGGTTTTTTCCTATGTCATATGACATTGGCTGATACTGGTAGGACACGAATTATGTCCCCCAGCCGATGTAGAAATGCCACGCATGAAACTTGCAGGCCTTGGCTAATGTTGGTGCCATTGGAAGATGTTTTTACCATTTGCGCACATGATGCGTACCTGATGTGCACAAACAACGTTTGATGCATGGATCTGTTGACATATGTCGCCTAACATTGGAAGTCATCATTTTACATATATGTACATGATATGCCTGATGTATGTAGGCCATGACTGTTTTCCTCTTCTGTTGGCCAATGCACACATGCCACGACTTATGTAACCCAGCTGATGTAAACACGCTGCAACTGATGCTTCCAACTGATGCATGTAGGCACTAGATGATGCCACCCAGCTGATGTGCACATGTCACGCGTGAAGCTCGCATGCCTTGGTCGAAGTTGATGCCATTGGAAGACGTCATTTCCCACTTGCGCACATGTTACTTTCGAGCTTGCATAAAATTACTGATGACATCTAGATAATGTGCAAACACCACGTTTGATGCATGCATCTTTTGGCAGATGTTGTGTGACATTGGCAGGCTTTTTTTTCCGTATACGCACTTGTTACGCCCGATGAGCAATCCATTACCAATGTGTTCTTTTGTTGGATGACGCACAGAGGCCATGACTGTTGTTTCCTAATCGATGTGTACACACCATATTTATTGCGTGCATGATTTGAATGATGTTTCCTGATGTTTGTAGTCATTGTTATCCATATGCGCATCTCCGTGGCAAGTAGGCCATGACCAATGATGATGGGCGTTGTCAAAGCACATGCCACAATTGGTGTCGCCAAGCCGATTAGCACATGCTACATTTGATGCGTGCAAGCCATGACCGATGTCGCCTTCCTTTGCGCACACACCATGTTTAATGCATGTAGGTCTTGGCCAATATTACCTTATGTTTGAAGACATTGTTTTCCATATGCGCACATGCTACGCTGATGTGTGAAGGCCATGACAGATATTGCTTGCCATTTGCTGATATGCACAGGCCACAACCTTTGTTTCCAAGTCAATGCCCACACAATCCATTTGATTTGTTAAAACCATGGATGAAATCCCCTGACATCACTAAACGTCGTTTTCCATATGCGCACTTTGGATGTATGCAGGCCATGGCTGATGTGGGCCGTCATAGGCCGAAGTGCATATGAAATGGCGGATGTCTCCCAACTAATGCACACATGCAATGCTCAAATGTGCAAATCATGATCGATGTCGCCTATCATTGCCCACCGGCACATTTGATGTTCGAAGGCCTTGGTCAATATCGCCTGACACTCGCAAACATCATTTGCCAAAAGAGCACATGCTATGTCCGATGGGTGAAGGCCATGACCAATTTCACCAGTTGATGCGCACACACAACGTTTAATGCATGTAGGTTTTTGACGATGTCGCGTGACGTCTGCAAACTTCATTTTCCATATATGCACAAGTTACGTCGTTGTATATAGGCCATGACCAACGTCGTCTGGTGTTGGATGATGCACGCAAGCCACGACTGATATCGCTCCATCGATGCGCACACACCATGTTTGATTCGTGTGGGCCTTCGAGGATATCGCCTGATGTAAGTGGATGTCATTTTTCATAAACGTACGTTCGATGCGTGCGGGCCATACTGATGTCTTCTGTCATTAGCCGATGTGCATGTCTATGCCCATATGCTACGTCCTATGCTTGGCCTACATAAAGCTCTTGATTCTATTGCGCCAATTATGACTTACAGAAGTAGACATCGGTTTTCCTATTAATCATAATGAACATGAACAACCCAAATATGTACGTTCTAAGGTACAAACACGATTTGCTTTTTATTTCAATAAAGTTTTCTGAATTTTTTGGGGAAAATCAGGAATATGAGTAATTAATTAATTAAAATAGAATGAATATGATAAATATATAAAACAAACATTAAAAATTCATAAACAAATAAAATGACCTTAAGTTCAACAATTTTTTGAAATTTTTATTATTCAAGAAAATCTCGAGAATGGTTAATTTATTTATAAAAAATTTGAAAAATATGATAAAAAATATAAAATTAACACTAAAATTCATAAATAAATATAGTTTCCTTAAATTCGATAATTCAATTTTTTTGTCGTATCTCGAAAATGAGTAATTAATGAATAAAAAATAGGAAAATCTGATACATATGTAAAATTTACGCCAAAAATTCACAAATAATTATAGTAACCTTAAATTCAATAATTTCAAATATATTATTGAATAATTATTTTTCTCTCAGCAAATCCATAAAAAATATGCAATGAATTAATAAGTAATACGAATTTATGTAAATAATATGAAATTAATGTCATTGCGCATAGGCCACGATCGATGTCGCCCAATAGATGTGCACATACAATGTTTGATGCGTCCATACCTTCTAAAATGTCTCCTGACATTTGTCGGTGCAAACAAACAACAAGCGATGTCGCCCCGTCGATGCGCACATGCCACAACTAATGCTTGCAGTTCTTAGACGATGTCATATGACGTTGGTCAATGCGTATATGCCATGAATGATGTCGCCAAACTGATATGCACATGCCACATCTGAAGCTTGCATGCCCTGGCTGATGCTGATGCCATTAGAAGACCTCGTTTTCCACATACACACATGCTACGTCTGATTCATGTAGGCCATGACCGATGATAGCTAGCTAATGTTCACACACAACGTTTTGATACATGCATGCGTAAGATGATGTCTTCTGACATTGGCAGGCGTCAAGTTCCATATACGAATATGCTACGCCTGTTGCGTGCAGGCTACGACATTGTCTTCATCTTTTGGCTGATGCGCGCAAGTCATGGCTTATGTCGATCAGCCGATGTGCACACGCCACAAATGATGCTTGCATGCTTTGGTCGATGTCATATTATATTGGTTGATATGTGTAGGACATGAATGATGTTGACCAGTCGATGCATACACGCCACACGTGAAGCTTGCACGCTTTGGTAATTTTTGATGCCATTGGAATACATTGTTTCTCACTGGTTCAAATGCTACGTCCGATGCATGAAGAAAATAACCGAGGACGCCTAGTTTATGTGCACACACCACGTTTGATGTATGCATGCCTTGGAAGATATGGCCAGACATTGGCAGCAGTCGTTTTTCATATATACACATGCTACGCCCAATGCGTGCACGCCATGAAAAATTTCGTCTGCTGTTGGCAGATGCACGCAGGCCATGTATTATGTCTCCCTGTCAATGTGCACACACCATATTTGATGCGTGCATATCTTGGACAATGTCTCTTGATTTTGGTAGACGTCTTTAGCTATATACGCACGTCCGGTGTTAGTAGGCTTTGACCGATGACGAATGGTGGTTTTGAAGCGCATATTCCACGAAAAATGTCACCAAGATGATTAGAACATGTTACATCTGATAGGTTTAAGCCATGAGAGATGTATCCTGCCATTGCACACACACAAAGTTTGATGTTTGCAAGCCTTGTCTAATGTCGCCTTACGTCCGCAAATGTTGTTTTCAATATGTGCGCACTAGAAGCTGATGTGCAGGCCATGACAAATGTCGTTTTCCATAGGCCTATATGTGCATGCGACAAGCTTTATTGTGTAGTCAATGCACACAAAACCTGTTTATTGCTTAAAGGCCTTTGACGATGTCCTCTAACATTTTTGATTGATTCTTGCAGGCCTTGGATGATGCGTGTAGGCCACGAATGATGTTGCCCAGTTGATGCACACACGCCAAGCATGAATATTGTAGGCCTTGGGTGATGGTGATTCCATTGGAAGACGCCATTTGCCACTTACACAAATGGTACGTCTAATGCTTGCAAACAGTGACCAATGACAACTAGATGATCTGCACACACCACGTTTGATGCATGCCTTCTTTGGCAGATGTCGCCTGAGTTAGCAAACTTTTTTTTCCATATGTACATATACTACGCTGTTGCATGCAGGCTATGACCAATGTTGTCCGTCGTTGGCCGATGCGCGCAAGCCATGACCGATGTCAATCCTTCGATCTGCACAAACTATGTTTGATTCGTGCAGGCCTTTGAGGATGTCTCCTGATGTTTGTGGACGTCACTTTCCATATGCGCATGTCCTATGAGGGTGCGCCATGAGTGATGTCGTCTGTCGTACATTGATGCGCAAGTCTGATGCCCACATGCTACGTCCTATCTCTGGCTCACATGGAGCTCTTGATTACATTGCGTTGTTTCTAACTTAAAAGATTAGGCATAATTTTTATAATGAATCATAATGAACATGTCTATCCCAAAAATGTACGGTCTAAGATTCAAACAGACATTTGTTTTTTTATATCATAATTAACTATTCTCTATTATATATAAATAAATGTACAGTTTTCAACAATTCTTTTTGAATTTTTAGTTCTTTCGGATTATGACGAATATGAGTAATTCATTAGAAAAATAGAATTAATATGACAAAACTATAAAATTAACGCCAAAAATTCTCTATTAAAACTGCAATCTTTAAATTCAACAATTTCAACAAATTCTCGTAATTTTTATATTTTTGAGTTAATCTAGAAAATGAGTAGTTTATTCATCAAAAATAGGAAAAATATGATAAAAATAAAAAAAATTATCAAATAAATCACTAATATATAGATTATTAAATTCAACAATTAAATTTTTTTCTTTTTTCGTCAAATCATGAAAATGAGTAATTAATTAATAGAAAATAAGAATAATATTAAAAATATAAAATTTATGCCAAAAATTGAAATATAATTATAGAACCATTAAATTCAATACTTTAAACAATTTCAACTGTTTTTTGAAAAAATATTTTTCTCAAGGCGTATTACGAAAATGCATAATTAATTAATTAAATATGGAAAATTATGAAAAAATGAACTATACGCCAAAAGTTCTAAAATATATATATTAACCTTAAGTTCCTTTAATTAAACAATATGATCATGCAATGTCCAAAGTATCTAAACCGATGTACATAGGCCACGTATGATGGAGCCTAATGACGCTTCATGTCGGCAGACTGATGTGTGTATGCTAAATTCGATGGGGGAAACTTATGTTTTAAGTCGGCAAATCAACGTATGCAGGCAACGTCCGATGTTGGTTTAATGTTGTGTGCAGACAAAAGTCGATGGGACCAGACTATGTCCGATGTTACTGACCGTTGTATGTAGGCCAAGGGTGATGCTGGACGGCCACACCAGACGTTTACTTAACGATGTTTCTAGGCCATGCTAGAAAATTACTAAGTAATGTACACAATGAGGGCAATCCATGGTCGACGTCGGCTGAGCAAGGTGCATAGGCCACGACTGATACGGGTATTCCACGACTAGTGTCTACTAGCAGATGATGCATGCCATTGGCCGAAGTTCACATTCCACGTAAGATACATGTAAAAATAGGTTGATGCTTAATGGAAGACGCCAATTTCTCCCATCTTATACGCACTTGCCACGGTAGATGCATGCATGCCTTGACTTTTGGTACCTTCCATTTAGTAAGGTAGCCTGCCTATACGTGTAAGACACGTTTGTTGTGTGAAGGTTGTTGATGATGTTATTTGTTGTTGGCCAATATTGTTTGATCGATACGTCTAGGCCATGGATGATGTGCACATTCCCTAACTGATGTTTCCCATCTGATGCGCACACTCCACATTTGATGTGCGCATGCCTTGCCGATGTCATCTAAAGTTGACCGATGTCGCCCTACAAATGCACACACATTAAGGGTGATTCATGTAGGACTTGGTTTATAGTCATGCCACTGGAAGACGACGTTCGCCACATGCGCACAAGCTATGTTTGATTCTTGCAAGCCATGACCAATGTACCCTAGTTGATACACACACACACACCACATTTGATGTGTGAATGCCTTGACCGATGCCGGTTGACATTGGAAGAAATCATTTCCCAATAAAAGCACATGAACATCGAATGCATGCAGTCCATGATCGTTGTCATCTTCCTTAGGCCAATGCGCTCAGGCCACCACCGATATTGTCCAATCGATGCGCACACAAAATGTTTTATATTTGCAAGCCTTGGACGATGTCATGTGCAATTCGTTGATTCAAGCAGACCACAACCGATGTCGCCCAGCCTATGGCCATATGCCATATCTACTGCCTGTAGGCCTTGGACGATGTCATATGACATCGGACGATGCGTGTAGGTTTCAAATGATGTCTCCCAACTGATGCATACATGCCACTCGTGAAGCTTGCACGCCTTGGCTGATATTGATTCCATTGGAAGACGTTGTTTGCCACTTGCGCACATGCTATGCCAAATGCTTTCAGGGCTTGACTAATGACGCCTAGGTGATTTGCACATGCCATGTTTTATGCATGCATGCCTTGGGTGATGTCTCATAATATTGGTAGGTGTCGTTTTCCATATACTTATAGGCTATGCCCAATGCGTGCATGCCATGACCGTTGTCTTCTTTTGTTGGCCAATGCCCGCAAGTATGATGTCACCAAGAAGATGTGCGTAGGACACATTTAATTCTTGCCGCCTTGGCCGATATCATATCACATTTGCCGATTCGTGAGGACACGAATGATGTCTCCTAGCCGATACGCACATGTCACGCCTAAAGCTTGAAGGCCTTGGTTGTTGTTGATGCTATTAGAAAACCTCATTTGCTGCTTGAAAACATGCTACGTACGATACATGCTGATAATGGACGATGACGCCTAACTGATGTGCACAGACCACATTTGATGCATAAATGCCTTGGTAGATCGCACCTCACATTGGCAGGCGTCGTTTTCCATGTAAGAACATGTTACGCCTAATGCATGCAAGCCATGATCGATGTCTTCTACAACTGGTCCATGCACGTAGGCCATGATTGATATTGCCATATCGATGTGCACACACCATGTTTTATGTGTACATGCCTTGTACGATGTGTCTTGATGTTGGTAGACGTCGTTAGCCATATACGCAGCTACGATGCAATTAGGCCATAACTGATGACGATTAGAGTTATTGACACGTACATGCCAGGAATGATGTCTCTAAGCTGATTAACACATGCAACATTTGATGCGTGAAGTCCATGACAGATGTTTCCTACTTTTGCGCACACACCACTTTTGATGCATGTACGCTTTGCCAAATATCGCTTGACATTTGCAGCCGTAGTTTTCCATATATACACATATTATGCTAATGCATGAAGGCTATTATAGATGTCGTTTCTCATTGTCTGATATGCGCAAGCCACGACCTCTGTTAGTCTGTTAATACAGGCACATGCAACATCCGATTGGTGCAGGACATGACCGATGTCATCTGCCTTTGGCAAATGTGTACAAACCACGATCAGTGTTGCCCTATAAATGCGTACACACAATTATTGATGTGTGCATGTCTTGGATAATGTCACCAATAATTGGCCGATGCAAGCAAGACACAACCGATGTCACTTAGGGCACGCACGCCACAACTAATGCTTGCAAGCCTTGAACGATGTAATATGACATTGTCCGATGCTTGTAGGCCATGAATGATGTCGCCCAACCTATGCGCACATGCCATGCGTGAATCTTTCAGGACTTTGTTGATGTTGTTAAAATTGGAAGACGTCGTTTACCATTTGCGCACATGATACGTTCAATACTTGTTGGACATGAGAGATGATGCCAAGTGTATGTGCACACACCATATTTGATGAATACATGCCTTGGAAGATGTCACTTGACATTGGGAGGCCTCATTTTCCATATACGCATATGCTACGCATGATGTGTGTAGGCTATGCCAATTTTTTTCTGTTGGCTGATGCGCACAGGAAAATACTTATGTCACCCAGCCGATGTTCAAACACCATAACTGATGCTTGTAGGCCTTGGACGATGTCATATGACATTGGCCGATACTTCTAGGCCATGAATGATATCGCACAGCCGATTTCCACATGCCACGCTTTAAGATTTTTGTCCTAGGCTGATGCTGATGCCATTGGAAGATGTCGTCTGCCACTTATTCACATGCTACATCCGTTGCTTGCAGAAAATGAACGATAACGCCAAGCTGTTGTGGACATACCAAGTTTGATACATGCATTTCTTGGATGATGTCACCTATTATTTGAAGGCATCATTTTCCATATACGCACATGCATACACCCGATGTGTGCAGGACATGAGCAATGTCATTAGCTGTAGGCTGAAGTGCCCAAGCTGTGACTGATGTCACCCAGTCGATGTACAGACACCACGTTTGGTTTATGTATGCCTTGGAAGATGTTACGTGGCAGTGGCAGGTTTGTTTTCCTTATAAACACATGTTACGCCTGATGTGTAGGTCGTGACCATCGTCTTCTTTTGTTGTCCTTTGAGCACAGGTTACGACGATGTCGCCTAACTTATGTCCACACACTAGATCTGATGCTTACAGGTCTTGGCTGAAGTATTATGATATTCGCCGATGTGTGTAGAGCGTGAATGATGTCGCCTAGACGATGCGCACATGAAACACATGATTCTGGAAGGCCTTGGCTGATTTTGATGCCGTTGGATACATCATTTTCCTTTTGCTCACTTTTTATGTCTGATGTCTGCAGACAATGACCGATGACGCGTAGCTGATGTGCACATTCAACGTTTGATGCATGCATGTCTATGGAGATGTCGCCAGACATTGACAAATATCATTTTCCATATACGAACATGTAACACCCAATGCGTGCATGCCATGACCGATGTCTTCTGCAGTTGGCCAATGCGCGCAGACATGACTGATGTGGCATTCCTTTGAGGATGATGCCTTATTTTTGTAGACGTCGTTAGCCATATATGCATGCCCATAGAAAGCACGCGATGATTGCTGATGTTGACGTTTTCGTTACATGCATGCCACAACTAATATCGCAAAATTATTAGCACATGTAACATCTGATGTGTGCAGGCCATGACCAATGTCGTCTACCATTGCTCACATACCATATTTGATGTGTGGAGACCTTTTCCAATCCCGCTTGCCGTTTGTAGAAATTGCTTCCATATGCGCACATATTACGCTGATGCGTGCAGGCCATTGATGTCGTTTTCCATTTGCCGATATGCGAATGCCACACCCCTTGTTGCCCAGTCAATGCGCACACAACCCGTTACATGCATAAAGCCCTTAAACTATATCCCAAGACAATGGTGGACGTCATTTTCCATATGAACACTTTCCATGTGTGCAGGCCTTTAATGATGTTGGCCGTTGTTGGCCGATGTGTGCATGCCACGAATGATATCACCAAACATATGCACACATGCAACGTTTGATGTATGCAAACCATGACCAATGTCGCCTGTCGTTGCACATACACCATATTTGATGCATATAGGTCTTGGACGATGTTGCCTAACATTAGCATATGTCGTTTGCCAGAAGGGCATATGCTACGTCTGATACACGGAAGCCATGACCAATGTCTCCCAATCGATGCGCACACAACACGTTTTGTGCATGCATGCCTTAGCTGATATCACCTGACGTCAGCAAACATCATTTTCCAGAAACGCATATGTTATGTTGTTTCGTGCATTCCATGACAAATGTCGTCTATCATTGGCCGATACATGCATGCCACAACTGATGTCGCTTCATCGATGAATACACACAAAGTTTTATTCCTACGGGCCTTCAAGGAGGTTGCCTGATTTTGGTGGACGTCATTATCCATATGTGCATGTCTGATGTGTGCGGGCCATGAACAATTTCATTTGTCGTTCGACGATGCGCATGTTTGATGCCCACATGCTACGTTCATTGCGTATCTCACATGGAGCTCTTGATTCTGCTGTGCCGATTCTGAATTAGAGGAGTAGGAATCATTTTTTATGAATCATAATGAACATGTATAACCCAAATTTATACATTCTAAGGTATAAAAACACATTTTTTTTAATCATAAATAACATTTATATACCTAAAATTAATGTTTTTGAATAATTTTTTTTGTAATTTATTTTTTCGACAAATAGAGAATATGAACAACTAATTAATGAAAATATAATTAATATGATAAAAATATAAAATTAATGCAAAAAATTCACAAATAAATAGATTAACCTTAAATAAAATTATTTCTACAATTTTTTGTAATTTTTATTTTTTTACAAATATCGAGAATGAGTTATTAATTTATAAAAAAAGTCGAAAATATGATAAAATTATAAAGTTAACGCTAAAGATTGACAAATAAATATAGTTACTTTAAATTCAACAATTTTTTTTTTTGAGTTTTTATTTTTTTGTCACATGCCGAAAGTAAGTAATTATTTAATAAAAAATTGGAAAAATATGATAAAAATAGAAAATTTACACCAAAATTCACGCATCATTACAGTTACCTTAAATTCAACATTTTCAACTAAATTTTTGAATAATTAATTTTCTCTCGACAAATCCCAAAAAAATGCCTAATTAACTATTTAAAATTACGAAAAAATATGAAATTAACACCAAAAATTCACAAATAAATATAGTAATCTCAAGGTTATTTATTTAAATAATGCAATCAGGCAACGATCAACATTCCAAAACCGATGTTGTAGGCCATGAATGGTGTAGCCAAAGGAACTTTGACATCGGCAGAAAAATGTGTGTATTCTAAATAAGATGCGGGAAGATCACGTTCTACATTGGAAAATCCATTTATTAAAGAAACATGTGGTGTTGGTTTAACGTTATGTGCAGGACAAAGTCGATGCAGAAAGGACATGTCAGACGTCGCTGACAGTTGTGTCTAGGCCAAGGGCAGTGGGGGTAGGCCATGCCAATCATAAGGTGAACAATATTTGTAGGCCACGCCTGAAGACGACTAAGAAATGTGCACAATGCGGGCTGTCCACGTTCGACGTCAGCTATGCAAGGTGCATAGGTCATGACTTATGCGGTTCCTCCAAAACTAATGTTTCCTGGCCGATTATGTGGGCCATTGTTCGACACGCATATTTGAGATGCATGTAAATGTCGTTTTTTGCAGAATTGAAGACGCCAATTTTGCCCAGCCAATGCACACATGCAACATTTGATGTATGCATGCCTGTACTGATGGTACCTTTCGTTGAGTGTCATAGCCTGCCGATGTGCGTAGGACATGTTAGACGTGTGCATGCCTTTGATGATGTTGTGTGTCATTGTCCGACGTTGCCTAACCAATGCGTGCATCCCACGATCCATGTTGCCAATACGATGTGCACATGTCACGACTAATGTTTCCCAAATGATTCACACACTCTACACTTGATATGTGCAGGCCTTGACCGATGCTCGCATGCTATGGACGATGTCGTCGTACAGATGAGCACCAGGCAGTTGTGATGTTTGCAGGCATTCACTGTTAATGATGCCATTGGAAGACGTCGTTCACAACATGTGCACAAGCTATGTGTGATGTGTGCATGCCATGAGCGATGTCTCCTAGTCGATGCGCACACACCACATTTGATGCATGCATTACTTGGCTGTTCTCGCCTGACATTATAAGACACCTTTACAAATATAAGCACATACAACATCTGATGCGCGCAAGACATGGCTGACTTTGGCTGCCTTTGGCCTACTTGTGCAGGCCACGACCGATGTCACCCAATCGATCTACACATACAATGTCTGATGTGTGCATCCCTTGGAGGATGTTGCCTTACATTGGCCAAGGCAAGTACGCCACAACCGATATTGCCCAGTCGATACGCACATGGTATAGCTAATGCTTGCAGGCCTTAGACACTATCTTAGGGCGTTAGCCAATATGTTTAGTTCACAAATGATCTCGCCCAGCGGATATGCACATGCAACGCGTGAAGTTTGTAGGCCTTGGCTAATGTTTATGGCATTACAAGACGTCGTTTTCCACTTGCACACATGCTACGTCTGATCGTTGCATACTATGACCGATGATGCCTAGTTGACTTCCACAAAACACGTTTGATGCATGCATGAATTAGAAAATGTCTCCTTACTTTAATATGCGTTGTTTTGCATATACGCACATACTACGCCCGATGCGTGTAAGCCATGACCCCTGACTTTTTACGGCTGCCAATGCGCGCAAGCCACGACTTATTTCGCCCAACCGATGTGCACACATCTCAAATGATGCTTGCAGGCCTTAGCCGATGTCATATGACATTGGCAAAAGCGTGTAGGCCACAAATGATATCGCCCAGCCGATGTTTACATGCCATGTGTTAAGCTTGCATGCCTAGGTTTATGCTGATGCAATAGGAAGAAGTCGTTTTCCACTTGCGCGCATGCTACGTACGATTCTTCTAGACAATGACCTATGACGTCTAGCTGATGTGCACACACCACATTTGATGCATGCCTGCCTTGGCAGATGTCGCTTGACGTCTCTAAATGTCATTTTCTTTATGCGCACATGCTACGTCGTTGCATGCAGACCATGACCAATGTCATTTGCCGTTAGCCGATGTGCACAAGCCACGACTTATGTCGCTCCTTGATGCAAACACACCATGTTTGATGCATGTGGGCCTTCTAGGGTGTCACCTTATCTTTGTGGACGTCATTTTCCATATGAGCATGTCTGATGCTGCGCGACATGATAGGTGTCGTCTGTCGTTCGCCGATTCATGTCTGATGCCCACATGCAATGTCCTATTTGTGCTCCACAAGGAGTCCGTTGCGCCGATTCTGACTTAGAGGAGTAGGGCATCATTTTCATATAGATCACAATGAAAATATACAACCCAAATATGTAAGTTCCATGGTACAAACACACATTTTCTATTTATCATAAATAACTTTTATATATATATATAGTTTTCAACAATTCTTTTGAATTTTTTTTTTTGTTGGGAAAATCACGAATATGAATAATTCATTAGAAAAAATATAATAAATATGATAAAAATATAAAACTAACACCAAAACTTCACAAATAAATATAATAAACTTAATTTCAATAATTTTTTTTAATATTTTCTTTTTTGGAGGAAATCTAAAAAAGGAGTAACTAATTTATTAAAAAATTGGAAAAATATGATAAAAATATAAAATTAACAAATACAGTTACTTTAAAATGAACAATTTTTATGATATTTATTTTTTTAGTCAAATACAAAAAAAGAGTAATTAATTAATAAAAAATAGAAAAAATATGATTAAACATATAAAATTTACGCCAAAAATTTACATATAAATATAGTAACCTTAAATTCAACAATTTCAACTATTTTTTTAATAATTATTTTCTCCTGTCAATACAAAAAAAATGCGTAATTAATTAATAAAAAAAAAGTAAAATAATGAAATTAATGTGAAAATCTAAAAAATAAATATAATAACTTTTAATTCCTTTATTTTAACAATGCAGTCACGCAACGTCTGACAACCCCAAACCGATGTATGCAGACCATGGATGATGCAGACACACGACGTTTGACATCGACAAAATGATGTGTTGATTCTTAATACGATAAGGGAAGCCTATGTTTAACCTCAAAAAATCGATGTATGAAGGCCACGTGCGATGTTGGTTTAACATTGTGTATAGGACAAAGTCGACGCGGGCAGACCATGTCCGACGTCATTGAGAGTTTTGTGTAGGCCAAGGATGATAGGGGTAGGCAATGCCAAAAGTTTGATAAAGGATGTTTGTAGGTCACTCCCGATGACGACTAAGTGGTGTGCACAATGAGGGCAGTCCAAGGTCGACGTCAGCTGAGCAAGGTCCATAGGTCACGACTGATGTAGGTACATCAAGTCCTATGTATCTTGGCCGATGACGCGTGTCGTTGGCCAAACTGCACACTCAAAATCAGATGCATGTAAAAGTTGGTTGATTCTGACTGGAAGATGCCAATTTCTCCTAGCGGATGTGCACATGCCCCGTTAGATGTATGCATGCCTTTATTGATGATACCTACCTTTGTTGATTTTGTCTGTTTTTGCCTTTGTCGAATTAAAAATGCGTGCAGTCCATGACCGATGTCTCTAAGCCGATGTGCACATTCAAGGACTGATGTCTCCCAGCCGATGCACATAACCCAAGTTTGATGCATGCACGCATTGGTCGGTGCTTGCACGTCAGGAACGATGTCTCCCTAGAGATTCGCACATGCCATGGGTGATGCTTGCAGGCCTTGGTTGTTGTTGATGCAATTGGCAGAAGTCGTTCGCTCTATTCAGACAAGTAATGCGTGATGTGTGCAGATCATGATCAACGTCCCGTAGCTGATTCTCACACACAATATTTGATGCGTTAATGCCTTGGTTTATGCCTCTTGACATTGGATGACATCGTTTGTCAATACAAACACATGCAACATTCGACGCGTGCAGGCAATGACCAATATCTTCTCCCTTTGGCCAATGAACACATACCACGACCGATATCGCCCAATCGATGCGTACACACAATGTTTGGTGTGTGCATGCCTTTAAGATACTACTTGATATTAGCCTATGCAAGCAAGCCACAACTGATGTCGCCCAGTCAATGCGCGCATGCTACGTCTGATGCTTGCAGACCATGATCAATGACTCCAAACTAATGTGAACAAACCATGTTTGATGCATGCATGCCTTGGAAGATATTGCCTGACAATGGCATGCACCATTTTCCATTTATGCACATTCTAGGTCCATTGCTTGCAGAAATGACCGATAACGCTTAGCTGATGGGCAAACACAATGTTTGATGCGTACATGCCTTGGCAAATATCGCCTGACTGGTGCAGACCATAACCAATGTCTTCTACTGTTGTTGATGCATGCAGCCCATGCCTTATGTCTCCTAGTCGATGCACACACACCATATTTGATGCATGTGTGCGTTGATAGATGTGTCCTGATACTAGCAAGCGTCGTTTACGATGTATGAACATGATACGCCCAGTTCCTGTAGGCCATATTCATATGATTAATTTAGCGGAAAATTTAAAACATTTTATAAGTATAAATTTTACATAGAGTTCATAAAGTTAATACTTAATTGCATCATATACTAAGTTCAATGTAAATGAAACAACAATCTATCATATGAATAAATTTGAAATATAAGATGAATATACCATAAATAGTTTTCCAAACACGACCTTATTACAAAGCTTCGAAATGAAAATACAAAAGAAATGCTAGGGACAATATCCACTAGGCATGTCTAAAACTATAGAATCCTCAAAATCAAGAGGACCTACCAAATAGTTTGGAGAACGCTGATGTTCGAACCGCTGCAAGTGTCTTCAATCTGTCCTCTGACCTGCACCTATAAAAATAGTTAATTCTATAGGGTTAGTACACCACTTGTACTAAGTAGTGGTGTATTCACACATACAAATAAAGCTATGCATGATCAAGGAAAGCTCTTCCTAATCAACATGCCATTTACGGAAAGTGTAGTAACTAGACTTTCCTAATTTGTTAGTTGTGAATTGTGGTATGAATATGATGTATTTTAATGTATTCCAAGCACACAACTTATTTTCTTTATGATTACAAGACATTAGCATCATCAACATAATTTTATAACCACTCTGTCAAAGATTTGAAGAATTGCTCTTCCTAACCTGAGAGCTCACCTCGCTATACTTAGTTTTATTTTCAATTTTTTTCTTCTTGTTGTTGTGATGTTTAATAATTCTTTTACTCTAGGTTTTACTTACAAGTGCAATGATTCATTGTAGTCCTATACCCACAATGAATCGATGTAAGTAATACAAGGACTAAGGAATGATTTTCCTACCTTATCATGAGTCATTGTTTACACTATGTATTCATTGACATTTCATAAGCCATTCTCTATTTTCTATGCCATCTATTTCATGACATTCATCTTAGGGAAGTTATGATGTATTTAGTTAACATTATATTTCTATTCCCTTTATTGGCACCATGTAAGAAGTCATTATAGGCTAATCTTTTTCGGCTTTTCCCATTATTTACTAAAACTTCATGAGTGTGATATTGACAAATGACATTCTTAAGCTCTTTTTCATTGATCACTTTGAACATACGTTTCATCATCATCGTTCATTCTCACTTTCTTAGTGACATCATTAGGAATACGATTATACGAGCTAAACATGAAATCCACTGTCTTCCCCACACTGAAAAAGAGGTGATTCACCGGTTAAAATGAATCTATATCATGTGAGCTACTCATGCAATCCAGTGTCTGCCACACATCGAAAAGGGTGATTCCCGGCTAAGGAAAATCCATCTCAAGTGTTCACTCCACACCGGAAGGAGTGGCAAACGGATATAGTATACCAAGAACATGTTTTGAGCATTATCCGACATAGATCATGTGAGCTAAAAATGAAATCCAGTGTCTTCCACACACCTAAAAGAGGTGGAATCACTTGCCAAAGTTAAAATCAAAAACACCTAGCTCGCTTAGGTAGAAACCACTGGCTAGTTCCTATTTTTGCTAAACATAGCTCGAAAACTAGGGACTTAATGAAACTACTTATCCACGTCGGTGGTAGACTCGTCTCATGAGACTTATACATGAAAGAACATGCTCATAAAGAATCTATCGGTAATGTGCTCACTTTCATTATCTTTTTTATCTTTTAAAGTTGACTCAAGCATTATGGAAGCTTGCTTCTAGATTGAGATTAAGTTTCTCTTTTGATGACTTGTAATCCTTACTTTACATTTATGAAATGTGAATTGTCCTTATATATTATCCGTACTTTACATTGATGAAATGCGAATTGTCCTTACATCTCATCCTTAGGTGTTAATGATACTAGTCTCACAGATTCTAACAACTTCATTCATGAGTATTCTTTTAATATAGTAGCTTAGGTGTAAGTAAGACTTGTCTCACTTCCTTTATCATCCCATTCTGGTCAATTACTGAATTTAAACCCCTTTAGTTATGTTATAACTCATGTTACTTCCTTACTTTAATGTAGTAGTTTCATTTCACCGTTTATGGACGATGATCACTTCTTTCAATGAGTCACATATGTTCATAGTTTATTCTTTTAGAGCATGATGGGAGTTATTCCAATGAATGGAATGCCCTTGTTTATGGATTCATTGAATTACTTTAGAAGTGCTTATAATATCCTTTGATACTGTAACTACACAAGATTGGAATATGAATAGTATTGGCATAAACATTTGGGTAAAGATTACACAACCATCATTGTTGGCATAGGCCGATTTTACATTCTTTCATGCTTGGTTAGATATGTATTTTATTCATTAGCAAATATTTTTAGTCATTTAAAACATAAATTTATATTCATTTACATTCATTGAATTACTTGGGTTATCATTTCAATATTTTGGCTATATATATTTGCATAAGATAAATATTGGCATAAGCAATTGGGTATAGACTTCATAACCTTCTTTATTAGCATGAGACAATGTTTCACTCAATCATACTCAATTTGGGATACATTATTCATTTAACAAACATAACATCATCAACAAGTCACATTAACAGTAGGTATGCACAACAAACCGTAATCATCTTCATACTTAACATTTTTGGACACATCTTAAGATAGTATCATTCTCTTAACCTATCATAGTTCATGACTTTAGGGTAATGTTTTTAAGACATACTGGACAACATCATATTAAAATTCAATGAATTTAACACCTTCATAACTTCGTAATAACAACAATACAACATTCGAACATACACATCAACACTAAAACAATTACGGGTGTAACTAACTCATCGTCGGTTTATGATTTATGTTTTAAGCACTTAAATTTGTACAATCACAACTTCATAGGTTAATAGACATTCATAATTCAATAATATTGCACATAAGATAATCTATAACCACATACCAACAACATGATCTCTAACCTATTCAACATGGAATCGAAAAGGATACAATGGACAAGGGAGTTCGACGAGAACACGGGAACAACCCTAGTTTTTATGATCTTTGAATCGATGGAAAGAAAGTTATCTTTGAGAAAGAAGTCCAGGATATAAATCCATACCGTATGTAGAATTTAATCTACGAAGATCA
The DNA here is from genome assembly GCA_027704805.1 of Solanum corneliomulleri. Taxonomy (NCBI): domain Eukaryota; kingdom Viridiplantae; phylum Streptophyta; class Magnoliopsida; order Solanales; family Solanaceae; genus Solanum; species Solanum corneliomulleri. Next base: position 7,637,303 of record JAKWIY010003053.1, on the reverse strand, counting down.
CCTTTTACGAAACCTTGAAGAAAACCATGAATTCGCCTAAGAAATATTTAGCGTTCTACGTTTTCTTGCAGTTTGTCGCCTAATGCTTAAGAGTTGTGAGTCTCAATGTTTTTATCGTGATTTTAAGTCTTAGGAACTGATGTTGAATTATACAAATTTGGTTTAATAAGTTAATTTTCTAAACTAATTAATAAATTACCAAAATGCCCCTCTTAAGTTGACTAAACATAGGAGAATATTGACTTGTTCGAAAATCTAGAAATTGGTGTTGACTATGGTTTCAGTCAACATTTTGACTTTAAATTAATTAACTAAATCCTTAATCTAAATAATTTAGGGACCTAGGGTAATTACTAAAGTACCCTAAGTCTTTGGAACCAAAATAAACCCTTTAGGACCATCCTAGATAAGTACTAGGATGTTTCTTGAATTATACTAGGTTAGTGTCAGGATTTGGTTTTGACCATTTAAAATAATTATTTAAATTGTTATTTTAATTAATTATTTAACCTAAGGTAATTACTAAAGTATTCTTAAGTCGTTAGGATCATAACTAATCCTTTGAACCATCCTAGGTTGGGTACTAGGTTGTCTTTTTCTTGTTTTAACAGAAATATGGAAATCGCTTTGTGATTTCGATTTTTCCCCTTTAAATTAATAAATTAAGTTTCTAAATTTATTAGTTAAATAGACTAGGATAATAACTAAAGTATACCTAGTTTTTTAGTACCTTAACTAACTCTTTGGACCATCCTAGGGTAGGTACTAGGTTGCCTCTTCAAGTAGTACTAGGTTAATGTCAACCCGGTTTAGTCCTAGGTTGTCGGGTGCAATAGTGGGACCACTTCAGTTAGTCCTACGTTAGTTAGGAAATCTTTTTAGGACCTACAGTTGGTTAGGAATTAAGGCACCACATGAAGGAACTCGTCTACACATGTTGCCCCTCAAATACCCTAACCGAATTTGGTTAGGGTGATCCCCTTCCTTTGGCCGGCTGTCACTTGCTTTTCCCATGTGCTTGCACATGCGTTGGTTGTACATTACTAACTAACTATTATTTATGTAATATTTGTAATATTTACTTAATGCCCCAAGGATCCTCAGTATGTCGTTGAGCACTACTTAATTTATATCATCATTTTAAATGGTCATGTGGAATGGTACTAGACTTTACGCTGGGATGCCTAGTAGTTTGTGTGAAACTATTCTGAAATGATTTTCTTTTAGCTTAGGGCCTTCATTGTAGGTACATTTATTAAAAAATAATCTTGGATTGGGGTATGATAACCCTAAAAGTATATTTCTTATTCGTATATAGAAAATTGACTAATATCCCTTATCCAATTATTTTCTATACTATGCCCAATATTTCTCAACATTAGGCATTAGGGTGCCTATGTACCCCTAATAGGCTACCCTGAGGGCTTACTGGGCTATTTATTAGACATATGATTTTCCAGAATGTTACACTTCTATTGGCCGATGCGCGCAGACAATGACTAATGTCACCCAACCGATGTGCACACGCCACAACTGATGCCTGCAGGCCTTGGCAATCTCCTATGACATTGGTCAATGTGTGTAGGCCACAAATGATGTCACCCAACAATTATGCAAATGCCATACATGAAGCTTGCGTGCCTTTGCTCATGCTAATGCTATTGGAAGACGTCGTCTGCCACTGGAATACATGCTACATCCGATTCTTCTAGAGAATGACCGATTACACATAGCTAATATGTACATGCCATGTTTGATGCCTATATTCCTTGTCAGATGTTTCCTGACATTGGGTTGTATCATTTTCCATATTAGCACATGCTACGCCCGATTCGTGCAGGCCATGATCGATGTCTTTTCCTCTTGGCCGATGTGCACATTGCATGACTGATGTGTCCTAGTCGATGCGCACACACCATGTTTGATGCATCCATGCCTTGGATGATGTCGTCTGTCGTTCGCACGAATCATTTTCCATATAAGAACATGCTATGTCCAATTCGTGTATGCTATGTCTGCTGTCATTTTTTTGTTGGCCAGTGAGTGGAAGTCACAACTCATGTAGCATGGTTGATGTGCAGATGCAACAATTGATGCTTTAAGGCCTTGGTCGATGTCATATGACATTGGATTATTTGTGTAGGCCACGAATGATGTCACTCAGCCAATGCACACAAGCCACACCTGAAGCTTGCACTCATGCTACATTCAATGCTTGCAAAATATAACTAATGAAGCCTAGCTAATTTGCACACACCAAGTTTGATGCATGTATGCCTTGACACATGTCTCCTGACATTGGCAGGTCTCGTTTTCTATATACACACATTCTACGCCCAATGCGTATAGGTCTTGACCAATGTATTCTTCTATTGGCCGATGCCCATAGTGCATAACTAATGTCTCCTAGACGATATACACATACCATGTTTGATGTATGTAAGCCTTTGGAGATGTCGCATTACATCGAAAGGCATAATTTTCCACATACGCACATGCTACGCTCGATGCGTTAAAGCCTTGACCGTTGTCCACTTCTGTTAGCCAATGCGCATAGGGCACCACTGATGCCGCCCAACCGATGTGCACACACCACAACAGATGCTCGCAGTCCTTGGTTAATGTCATATGACATTAGTGATATGTGTAGGCCATGAATGATGTCACCAATCTGATGCACACATGCTACACAACAAGCTTATGATCCTTGGCTGATGGTGATGCTACTTGAAGACATCATTTGCCACTTGCGCACATGCTATGTACATTGCTTTCAGTCCATGACTGATGAGTCCTAGATTATATGCTCATATCACGTTTTTTTTTTGCATGCATGACTTCACAGATTTCACATGATATTGGAAGGCATCAACTTCCTTATACGAACATGCTACGCTAAATGCCTGCTGGCCATAACCGCTGTTTTTTACTTTTGGCCGCTGTGCACATGGCCCCACTGATATCGCCTAACTGATGTGTACACACCATAACTGATGCTTGTAGGCCTTGGGCGACTTCATATGACATTGGCCGACAGTACAGGCAACAAATTATGTCGCCCAGTCGATGCGCACAAGCAACACATAATGCTTATAGGCCTTGGCTGATGTTGATTCCATTGGAAGATGTTGTTTGCCACATCCACACATGCTACGTCTGTTGCTCGCAGATAACGATAACGCCTAGTTGATGTGCACACACCAAATTTGATGCATGCATTCCTAAACAAATGTTGTCTGACATTAACAGGTGATATTTCCATATACACACATGATACTTCTGATGCATGCATCCCACGACCAATGTCTTCTGTTGTTGGGCGATGCACGGAGGCCCTCACTGACGTCACCCAGTTTATGCATACACACAACGCTTGATGCATGGATACCTTTGACAATGTCGCTTGATATTGATAGACGTTGTGAGTCATAGACGCACATCCAATGCAAGAAGTCCATGACCGATGATGGCTAGCATTTTTGATGCGTGCATGCCGTGAGAGATGTTGCCATGATGATTAGCACATGAAACATCTAATGTGCGCAGGCCATGACAGATACTAACTATTATTGCGCACACACAATGTTTGATAATTGTAGGCCTTGTCTATTTTTTTCTATGTCTGCAGATGTTGTTTTCGATATGCTCACATACTACACTAATGTGTTTAGGCCATGACCTATGTCGTTTTTGAAACAACCCTAAAAACGGCGATGCTAAATAATGGTTAAGGTACCTAGAATGCCGACGACTAGACCAGGTTCACACAGATTGACTCATGTAGAACAAGACCTCTAAAACCTTACGAAAGCCAAGCCAACTATTTTGGGGAGTAATTTGATCTAGGAAAAGTTGGGTCCATCCATATAGGGCTCCCAAATATGAAAATTTACTCGGATGAGTCTTTACCGGACTTAAAATAGGGAAATCTTATGTTTGGAGGGTCTAGGGGTAAAATGGTCTTTTTCCAGGCTCAAGTCTCTCTCACATCTCTATCACTCTGATTCACGTTCTCTCTGCCAAATAACGTACAAGAACAGTAGGTTAACCAAAGTTATTCACACTTTATGAACTCACAACGAAAAATAAAATCAAATGCTAAGCAAAATACGTTACGCAAAGGGAGGGTTTTCCGTCAAAAGTTTGGGGTTGAAAATTGGTTTTGGACATGAGTGTTGGAGAAGGTTTGGGAAGAAACTTCAAGGTTTGAACACCATAAAAGTATGGGTTCTCTTCTTTTTTGGTCCCTTTCCCAAGATCCCATTAAGGTTCAGAATATTTAATCCAAAAAACTGGGGTTGCTCCCCGTTGCATGTCCCTGTCACTAGCTCCCAATGATTCTTAGGTTGGGTATGTTTGGTGGTAGATATTGGGCGTGTGTTATGTTTTCCTGATTAATATTTTCATATTTGTGTGTTTTAAATCATATGAATGACAACTTATGTATTTCCGTAACTATGTGTATGTGTGTGCAAGGATGTGACCGTGATTAATGTTCTCGAACAGATTCTCCAAAATTGTAATGTTATGGTTGTTATTTGATGTGCATAAACCTTTAAAAATTGTGATGTTCATGTAAGATGAAATGTGGCTTATTTGAGTGATAATCTCTTGGCTAAACGAGTCTATGGAAAATGCACCCCAAAACGTTTTAAATAGTCTATGAATTACCCTATCAGTTCAAGTGGAAATGTTGAATAATGTGAGCTAAAATGTGACAAATTTCATGCAACTTGCAAGTTTGGTTTGCCTAAAACTAGATGACCAAATCTGGAAAATTAATTGAGAGTAAATTAGGTGAGGTCACTAGAATTTGAACCCGCGACTTCACCCGTGAGATACACTAAAAATGTGAAAAGAAATAGGGGTTAAGGGGATTCGATCTCGGGTGTATTTGGCTGAAAAATAAAATACAAAATTCAAAATTAGAGGAGCGGGATTCGAACCCATAACCTCTCGGTCAGAACCTAAGAAAAACTAAAATAAAAGAAATATGAGGCGTAGGAATCGAACCCATGAACTCTAGGCAGTAAAGAAGAATCAAAATAAAAGAGAAGATAAAAGAAACGTGAGGCGTGGGAATCGAACCCACAAACTCTAGGCAGTAAAGGAGAATTAAAATAAAGATAATGTGAGGATGTGGGGGTTCTATGTTACAACCTCATGGTTAACTAGATATAGTCAAGGAAAACCAAATAAAAAGTGATGTGGGGGTTCGAACCCACAACCCCTCGGCCAAGGAAGAGAATTTTCAAAGGATACAAATAAAAATGAAACATTGATGTTGGTGCTCGATCTAGGGTCCCTATGTCATGTGGATCAAAATTAAATAAAAATAAAATTGTAAACTGTTTTCCAATAGGTTTGAAAACCGGGTTCTCTTTCCCAAATTCCATATTGATACATAAATCATATGTGAAATAAATATTCAAGAATAATGTTGCCTACTTGGATCGAAATCGAGATATTGGCATACATACAAGATGTATAAGTCTTGTACCACATAATCTTAGAAAGATATGAATCACTTAAACGAGCTATGAACGAAGCCTCTTCGCTTGTATGTATAGATCCATAAGTTTAGCATACATTTAAAAATAAGTGAACCTAAGATGTATGTATTGAAATGATGTAACCCTAGAAGGGTTAAGTAAGAGTGTAAAACACACTAAATGGCAAGTGCATTGGCACATGATGGAATGAACAATGAAATGATGAAATGAATAAAGAAATGATGAAATGAACGATGAAATGATGAAACCCTAGAAGGGTTAAGTAAAAGTGTGAAACACACTAAATGACCAAGTGCATTGGCATATGGTGAAATGAACATTCACGTAAAATGGGGTGAGTAATTATGAAGAGCAAATGTGCTAATGTTAATGTATGTGGTGACAAAATGATATGAGGCTAATGTAAAAGATGAGAGAAATCTCAAATGAGACAAAGTAAATGTTACCCAAAACGTACTCACCTATGAGAGTGTAAAGTTAATGAAGAGACCAGTCTCTATGACCACTCTAATAAAAGTATTGAGATTAACACACTTAATACTAATTATGAGATGGGAAATCATCTATTCAGCTTTGATGTCCTCATACTAGAAGACATCTTCCATGACGTATGAGTTGAATGTAATGGAACTTATACTGAACACCGATAGACTAGCGATGATCAGTGATGCCTTCTTTCGGGAAGGGGCATAGGTCACATAACTCTCATTGTCACGACCCAAAACGAGACTCGAGTGGCACCCACACTTATCCTACTATGTGAGCGAACCAACCAATCTAAACCCCAACATTTTAACCATAATGAACAAAATACAATGCGGAAGACTTAAAACTCATTAACGAAATCAATTAAATAACTTCTAAGATTTATCAATCATTATCCCCAAAATCTGGAAGTCATCACCACAAGAACATCTATCCTCAAATTACTAATCTAAGAGTATCTAAGAAACTAAAATAAGTAAAAAGCTAGTCCATGCCGGAATTTCAAGGCATCATGATATGAAGAGGAAGATCCAGTCCAAGCTAGAAGCAATAGCTCACCCTGATATCTAGCTTGATGAGGACTGGCTAGAGTTGCGGTTGAGTTGAAGACGACGGTACGTTTGCTGCACTCCACAATTAACAAAGAAAACAAATACAAGTAGGGGTCAGTACAAACACAAGTACTGAGTAGGTATCATCGGCCAACTCAAAATAGAAAACAGTATATATCAGATAATAACATAAAACCAACCAAATACTTAACAGGTGATAGCAACACGCATAAGAATCATTTGCAACATCACTAACTACATTTATGAGGACTCAAGCCTCCACACCATACTCATTTGGGAATCAGGTTCTTTAGATTGAGTATATTAACATATTTCAAGATTCATTATCTTTATTCTTCTTGTGTCGGTACGTGACACTCCGCTCCACTACTACTATCCTGGTGTCAGAACGTGACACTCCGATCCATATACTATCCTTGTGTCGGAACGTAACACTCCGATCCATACACTATCGTGGTGCCGGAACGTGACACCCGATCCATATACTATCCTGGTGTCGGAACGTGACACTTCGATCCATATGCTATCCTGGTGTCGAAACGTGACACCCGATCCATATACTATCCTGGTGTCGGAACGTGACACTCCGATCCATATACTATCCTGGTGCCGGAACGTGACACCCGATCCATATACTATCCTTGTGTTGGAACGTGTCACTCTGATCCATATACTATCCTGGTGCCGGAACGTGACACCCGATCCTCTATTTCTATCCTAGTGTCGGAACGTGACACCCGATCCTCTAATCTCATTACATTAATTCATCAAGCCTTCTTTTATACCAAGCCATCATCAATCTCATTACTTTAGTTCATCAATCCTTCTTTTATACCAAGACATCATTATTAACAAAGTAAATTTAGGATTCAAGATTCAATAGCCTCATCATGCTAATTCATCACAATTATATAATCACATCAGGTAAGCACACAATTAAGCATATAGAAGACTTTATATTACTACCCAACACATATCATTCGCTATTAAGAGTTTACTACGAATAGCTTAAACCATAACCTACCTCCACCGAAGATTCGTGATCAAGCAAGCAAATTCCCTAAAGCTTTGTTTCCCTGTTCGTTCGTCTCTCTCTATCACTGTTCTTGCTCTTTCTAGTTTTCTTATTCAAACCCTTTTTCTTTTACCCTAATTGTCATATAATTAAGTATAAAAGATGATAAAATTAACCCACTAATTATTTCAAGGTTATCTCCTTTAACCCCCAAGTAATTGAATTATTAACATTAATCCACTAACTTTATAATTATAAGCATGAATAGTCCAAAATGCCCCTTTAAAAACTTTAACAGAAATCCGACCCAGTCTGGGTTACGCAACCTGTGACGGTTAGTCATATCTGTGACGGTCCGTCCTGCAGGTCCGTCACAAAGTTCAGAGAGTTAATTGTGTGGAAAGACTTTTGACGGTCCGTCGTGCCTGCGACAGTCCGTCCTGCCATCCTGTCACGAAGTTCAGAGAGTCGATTTCAATACCAAAATTTCAGAATTCTAAGTGTTTTGGAACAAAACCCCCTCGACGGTCCATCGTGTCCATGACGGTCCGTCATGGGATCCGTCGACCAAGATAGTTTTTCCAGAAATAAAATCTGCTGCTCAAAATGACTAAACAGGTCGTTGCAATAAATAACAATTTACCCATCGTTCGTCCTCAAACGATCCCAAGAAGAAAAACAAGGGCGAAAAAGAGTACCTGAATCTGTAAACAGGTGTGGGTATCTTTCTCGCATATCAGCCTCCTTCTCCCAAGTGGACTCTTCAACTGGTCGATTCTTCCATTGAACCTTGATGGATGCAATCTCCCTTGACCTCAACTTGCGGACTTCTCTATCTAAAATAGCAACAGGCTCCTCCTCATAAGACAAATTCTCATCAAGCAGAACCGAATCCAAACGAATGATGTAGTTTCCATTCCCATGGTACCTTTTCAACATAGACACATGAAATACCGGATGCACTCCTGACAGTCCTGGAGGCAAGGCTAATTCATAAGCCACCTCCCCTAGTCGCTTAAGTACTTCGAATGGTCCAATATACCTTGGTCTTAGCTTACCCCTTTTAACAAACCGCATCACCCCTTTCATGGGTGAAACCTTCAGCAAGACTTGTTCACCCTCCATGAACTCCAAGTCTCTAACCTTTCGATCTGCATATTCCTTTTGTCTACTTTGAGCCGCTAAAAGCTTTTCTTGAATAGATTTCACCTTCTCTAATGAATCCCTCAAAAGATTAGTACCCCAAGGTCTAACCTCAAATGCATCAAACCAACCAATGGGAGACCTACATCTCCTCCCATACAATGCTTCGAATGGAGCCATATCAATACTTGAGTGATAGCTATTATTGTATGAGAATTCTGCCAAGGGTAAGAAGTTATCCCAATGGCCACCAAATTCTATCACACATGCACGAAGCATATCTTCCAATACCTGAATCGTCCGCTCATACTGACCATCGGTCTGAGGGTGAAATGCAGTATTAAGGTCCAACCTAGTACCTAATTCCGCATGCAATCTTCTCTGAAACTTAGAAGTAAACTGCGTACCTCTATCTGATATGATGGAAAGTGGAACTCCATGCAATCGAACAATTTCTGAGATATAGAGTTTGGCTAACTTCTCTGCATTGTAGGTCACCTTGACCGGAATGAAGTGAGCAGACTTAGTTAATCTGTCCACAATTACCCAAATAGAATCAAACTTCCCCAATGTCTTTGGAAGACCAACCACGAAGTCCATTGCAATTCTCTCCCACTTCCATTCAGGAATGGGCATTCTCTGAAGTGTTCCTCCGGGCCTCTGGTGTTTGTACTTTACTTGCTGACAATTTGGACATTTGGCAACAAAATCAACAATGTCGCGCTTCATTCTACTCTACCAAAAGTGTTGCTTTAGGTCACGGTACATCTTGGTTGCACCACAATGTATAGAATATCCGGAACTATAAGCCTCTGTAAGAATAGTGTGGATCAAATCATCAACACGGGGCACACATACCCTTCCCTTAATCCTCAAAACACCTTCCTCATCAATTATTGCTTCTTTAGCCTCTCCTTGCAACACCATATCCCGAATTCGACTTAGTTTCTCATCATCAAACTGTTTTCCCTTGATCTTGTCAAGAAAAGAAGATCTCGCCTTCACACGGGCCAAAAATCCTCCCTTCTCATTTACTTCTAGCCTCATAAAGTCATTAGCCAGGGTCTGAACCTTTCTAGCCAATGGGCGTCTGGAAACTTGTAAGTGGGATTAACTACCCATGCTCCCTGCTTTTCAACTTAAGGCGTCTGCCACAATATTAGCCTTTCCTGGGTGATACAAGATGGTAACATCATAGTCCTTCAGTAGTTCCATCCACCTCCTCTGTCTCAAATTCAAATCCCTCTGAGTAAAGACATACTGTAGGCTACGATGATCCGTATAGACTTCACACTTAACCCCATATAGATAGTGTCTCCATTGCTTTAAAGCAAACACTACCGCAGCCAACTCCAAATCATGGGTCGGATAGTTACGTTCATGCACCTTTAATTGCCTCGAAGGATAAGCAATTACATTCTTCTCTTGCATTAGCACTGCACCCAAACCAGAATAGGATGCATCACAATAAACAATGAAGTTCTTACCCTCTACTGGCAAGGTAAGGATAGGTGCAGTAGTCAGCAAGGTCATGAGTTTCTGAAAGCTTTCCTCACATTCATCCGACCATACAAATGGAACATTCTGCTTAGTCAAGTTCGTCAATTGGGAAGCAATAGAAGTGAATCCCTTGAAAAATCGACGGTAGTAGCTGGCTAAACCAACAAAGCTCCTTATTTGTGACACATTAGTAGGTCTTACCCAATTCTTCAATGTCTCAATCTTAGAAGGATCCACCATCACTCCATCCTTAGAAACCACGTGCCTCAAGAAGGACACTGAATCTAGCCAAAACTCACACTTGGAGAATTTGGCATAAAGCTTCTTCTGCCTCAACAACTCCAATACAATTCTCAAATGCTCCTCATGTTCCTTCTTACTCTTGGAGTATATCAGTATATCATCAATAAATACGATCACAAAGAGATCCAGATATGGCTTAAAAATCCCGTTCATCAAGCTCATGAAAGCAGCAGGGGCATTCGTAAGACCAAAAGACATTACTACAAATTCGTAATGCCCATACCTGGTTCGAAAAGCAGTCTTTGGCACATCCGTTGCCCATATTTTCAATTGATGATAACCGGATCTCAAGTCAATCTTAGAGAAGACACAAGCACCTTGTAACTGATCGAACAAGTCATCAATGCGAGGAATGAGATACTTGTTCTTAATAGTTACCTTGTTCAACTGCCAGTAGTCTATGCACATCCGAAAACTCCCATCATTCTTCTTCACAAATAACACCGACGCACCCCAAGGGGATGCACTTGGTCTAATGAAGCCTTTACTTGACAACTCTTGAAGTTGGGCCTTTAATTCCCTTAACTCCGCTGGGGCCATCCAATAAGCTGGTATGGAAATGGGGCGAGTACCCGGCTCCTGATCAATGCAAAAGTCGATATCCCTATACGGTGGCATACCAGGAAGGTCTGCAGGGAACACATCCAGAAACTCTCGGACTACCGAAACCGACTCAATTGAAGGTACTTGGGTAGTGTCATCCCTGAGGTGTGCCAAGAACGCTAAACACCCTTTACTAACCATTCTCTTAGCACGAAGAAAGGAGATGATACGAACTTGAGTGGAAGTGTAGTTACCCTCCCACACTAACAGATCTGTTCCAGGCTTGGCCAACATTACAGTTTTAACATTACAATCTGGGATTGCAAAATTTGGAGAAAGCCAAGTCATACCCAGAATTACATCGAAATCAACCATTTCTAAAATGACCAAGTCTACATGAGTATTGCTCCCCACAAAAGTCACCAAACAAGACCTATATACCTTTTCAACTATCATAGACTCACCCACCAGAGTAGAAACACGAATAGGCATGTCAAGCAATTCACAATGTAAATTAAGACCAGTAGCAAATGAGGAATATACATATGAAAATGTGGAGCCAGGGTCAAATAATGCAGAAGCCATGCAATCACAAACCAAAAGATTACCTGTGATAACAGCATCAGATGTCTCCGCTTCAGACCGCCCGGGGAAAGCGTAACAATGGGCCCTATCGCCTGTCTGCCCGTTGCCCCAACCATGTTGTGCTGTAGTGGCTCCAGTTTGCTCGTCACCCCGGCTGTTTTGGTGACCACCATTACCTCGACCACCACATCCTCCAGAATGACGGCCTCTTCCATGACCACCTCTACCTCTGACTATGGGAGGTCTGTAACTCTGTTTTGGACAGTACCTCTTAATGTGTCCAGTCTCCACACATCCATAACACTCTCTGGATTCAAGCATCGGTCTATGTGAGAATGACGAAGTAAGGGAATAACCTCCAACCTCAGAGAAATGTTGACCGGTCTGAGGTGGACCCCCAACTACAGTTTGTAGTGAAGACTGAATGGGTCGGGCTGGATAACCTCCTGAACCCTGCCCTCTGGAGTAAGAACCATAAAACTCACCTCCCTTACGAAACCTTTTTGATGTCGATGCCATGGTGAAGTCATCTGGCTTCACTCCTTCCACCTCTATCACGAAGTCTACCACTTCTTGAAAGGATTTTAATGTAGCCGCCACCTGTAAGGCTGAAATCCGCAAATCTGACCTCAACCCCTCCACAAAACGGCGAATCTGTTCTTGTGGACTGAAACAAAGCTGGGAGGCATACCGAGATAATGCTTGAAACATAGCCTCATACACAGTAACCGACATCCTGCCTTGCTCTAGGCTCAAAAACACATCTCTCCTCCTATCCCTGAAGGTCCGGGGGATATACTTCTCCATAAATAAGCTAGAGAATGACGCCCAAGTCATAGGTGGTGCCTGTGCGGGTTGACAATCAACATGTGACCTCCACCACATTTTGGCATTTCCCTGAAACTGATAGGTTACAAACTCAACGCCAAATCGTTCCACTATGCCCATTTTATGTAGTAACTCATGACAATCCACCAGAAAATCGTAAGCATCCTCAGATTCAGCACCCTTGAAGACTGGAGGTTTCAATTTCAAGAACATACTGAAAAGTTCATGCTTATCACTTGTCATTATGGGCCCTGTAGTCAAACGAGGAAACGTGCCTATTTCCAATGAGGCATCCATGCGGGGAGCCTCAGCAGCGGCCTGTCGTACTTATGGAACCTGAGGTGCTGGTGCAGAAGACACTGGAGGTGTCTGGCCTTGATCAGATAACCCGCTAAGATAAGCAAGAACCTGATTAATCATCATTGGGGTAGGTTGGGGTGGTAGTTCCTCATTCTGCACTTGTTCATTCTCCCCTTCCTCACCCTCTCTTATCACTTCCTCAGTCGGTGGAGGAGTCACAACCCTAGTACTAGTTGGGCTAGGTGCTTGTCCTCTTCCTCTAGAGGACATCCTCCCGCGACCTCTACCACGGCCTCTTGCCACTGCTCCTCTCCGAGCTACAACCCCAGTGGCTGGCTCAGATGTATCTTGTCTTGCCGGTGTTGGTGTTGGCGCAGTCGTTGCTCTAGTTCTAACCATCTGCAAAATAGAGTTAAGATGGTCAGATACCAATTTGTGTCACCTAGATACCAATTGGATCCAAGTAATAGCACGAAAGAAAGAAAGAAAGAATGGAATTTTCCTCAAGTCTTATAGCCTCTCAAAGAAAAGTAAAGGCGTCCCCCTACCGTTCCTTAAGACTCTACTAGACTCGTTCTTGTGTGATGAGACCAACGAACCTAATGCTCTGATACCAAGTTTGTCACGACCCAAAACGAGACGCGAGTGGCACCCACAGTTATCCTCCTATGTGAGCGAACCAACCAATCTAAACCCCAACATTTTAACCATAATGAACAAAATACAATGCGGAAGACTTAAAACTCATTAACGAAATCAATTAAATAACTTCTAAGATTTATCAATCATTATCCCCAATATCTGGAAGTCATCACCACAAGAACATCTATCCTCAAATTACTAATCTTAGAGTATCTAAGAAACTAAAGCTAGTCCATGCCGGAATTTCAAGGCATCATGACATGAAGAGGAAGATCCAGTCCAAGCTAGAAGCAATAGCTCACCCTGATATCTGGCTTGATGAAAACTGGCTAGAGTTGCGGTTGAGTTGAAGACGACGGTACGTTTGCTGCACTCCACAATTAACAAAGAAAACAAATACAAGTAGGGGTCAATACAAACACAAGTACTGAGTAGGTATCATCGGCCAACTCAAAATAGAAAACAATATATATCAGATAATAACCTAAAACCAACCAAATACTTAACAGGTGATAGCAACACGCATAAGAATCATTTGCAACATCACTAATTACATTTATGAGGACTCAAGCCTCCACACCATACTCATTTGGGAATCAGGTTATTTAGATTGAGTATATTAACATATTTCAAGATTCATTATCTTTATTCCTCTTGTGTCGAGTACGTGAAACTCCGCTCCACTACTACTATCCTGGTGTCGGAACGTGACACTCCGATCCATATACTATCCTGGTGTAAGAACGTGACACTCCGATCCATATACTATCCTGGTGCCGGAACGTGACACCCGATCCATATACTATCCTAGTGTCGGAACATGACACTCCGATCCATATACTATCCTGGTGTCGGAACGTGACTCCCGATCCATATACTATCCTTGTGTCGGAACGTGACACTCCGATCCATATACTATCCTGGTGCCGGAACGTGACACCCGATCCATATACTATCCTGGTGTCGGAACGTGACACTCCGATCCATATACTATCCTGGTGCCGGAACGTGACACCCGATCATCTATTTTTATCCTGGTGTCGGAACGTGACACCCAATCCTCTAATCTCATTACTTTAATTCATCAAGCCTTCTTTTATACCAAGGCATCATCAATCTCATTACTTTAGTTCATCAAGCCTTCTTTTATACCAAGACATCATTATTAACAAAGTAAATTTAGGATTCAAGATTCAATAGCCTCATCATGCTAATTCATCACAATTATATAATCACATCATGTAAGCACACAATTAAGCATATAGAAGACTTTATAATACTACCCAACACATATCATTCACTATTAAGAGTTTACTAAGAATAGCTTAAACCATAACCTACCTCCACCGAAGAGTCGTGATCAAGCAAGCAAATTCCCCAAAGCTTTGTTTCCCTCTTCGTTCGTCTCTCTCTATCGCTGTTCTTGCTCTTTCTATTTTTCTTATTCAAACCCTTTTTCTTTTACCCTAATTGTCATATAATTAAGTATAAAAGATGATAAAATTAACCCACTAATTATTTCAAGGTTATCTCCTTTAACCCCCAAGTAATTGAATTATTAACATTAATCCACTAACTTTATAATTATAAGCATGAATAGTCCAAAACGCCCCTTTAAAAACTTTAACAGAAATCCGACCCAGTCTGGGTTACGCAACCTGTGGCGGTCCGTCATGTCTGTGACGGTCCGTCCTGCAGGTCCGTCACAAAGTTCAAAGAGTTAATTCTGTGGAAAGACTTGTGACGGTCCGTCGTGCCTGCGACGGTCCGTCCTTCCATTCCGTCACGAAGTTCAGAGAGTCGATTTCAGTACCCAAATTTCAGAATTCTAAGTGTTTTGGAACGAAACCCCCTCGACAGTCCGTCGTGTCCATGACGGTCCGTCGTGGGATCCGTCAACCAAGACAGTTTTTCCAGAAATAAAATCTGCTGCTCAAAACGACTAAACAGGTCGTTACACTCATGATATGAAAATGACCGGCATTCCGGGTATGCATCTCCTTATATCTCCTAATCTTTTAAAATATATACTGCGAATAAAGGGATCTGGCGGTGTTCAATTCCTATGTACGTTAGCATGTCTTGGGTAACTTTGGACGATAATTCCACCTCTTTTCAATGTGCGGGAGAAATTGGATTTCATGATGCTCAAATGATCTATGTCGGTTAAAGTTAAAGTTTCCCATGACTGAATGAGGCCAGCCTCAAATGATGCAAATAATGAAATGAATGATACCAAAGGTGTTAGGATATGATAATCAAGAGGTGAGATAGACTCAAGAAATGATGATTCCACCTCCTTGCTTGGATCACATTTGCATTTTTCATGATTTCTTCATTGATCTTTTCACTCACGTCAAGTTTGAATTTCCTTCTTTTATGTTGGATGGGTGGAAAATCATGATGAGGGGGAAACGTAGAAACCAGTAAACAAACACCCAAACTTGGCATGTCATCATAAGACCAAGCAAGAACATCTTTGTATTCAAACGTAAGTTGTCTGAATGCCTTTCTAATTTCCTGATTGATATGATGAAATATTTTTATTTACTTAACTTTCTTAGTACATGCTAGATTGATTGTTTCAGTTTCACAAAACTTAGGCTTAGGTTTGTGTTCAAACTATTTCAGTTCCCCATTCAATTCCCTAAAAGCCTCTTCTTCATCAAATTCAACCTTTTGACTTGGTGATTCAAGAGTAGAAAGCACTTTGAATTCTGGAAGTGAATTGTGCATGCATGTCATGTTATTAATGTTGGTATTTTAAGAATTTAAAAGTAGAGAATAAGAATTAGGGGAGAGTAAAAGACAAAATTTACTATGAAACTGGAATTTCATTTCGTTGAATTTAAATAAGGGATAGAAGGTTGACACTAATGCAAAATACTTTGAAACATTCGAATCACAATCCTAAAAAAAAAATACAAAAGATTAGAAAAAAAACTACCAAAACTCCTTCCTTATGGGGAAAGGAGTTGCTTCTTAATTGCTTAGATCAATACCTGAACCCACGAGCTATACATTTTCATGAATTATACCTTCATGAACTTGGACCATGTTTACCTCACAAAACATCTGAGATCATCAATAACTTCTTCCATGTCTTTATGGGTAAATAAATCTTTCATTTAGGAGCCCTAAGTATAGATAAAAGAATGAGAAATATAAAGAATTGGTTGTGGCAGCGCCCAATCACTCCTTTTTGGTTGTTAGCGTTATCTCCATTTCTCTTGCTTTGTTTGTATTCGAGGCTAGAGGTGTCCTGGTTTCCTTAGAGAGTAATAAGATCCACGATTACTTGCGAACATAGTCCCAAATATTTACCGAGATAATAACCATATTTGAGCATTGTAATTGCTACCATTACAGAGGAATAAGACAGACATGGTTGAATGATAGGGTCTCCTTGTTTAAAGAGATCAATTAATACGACCTAAAAGACTGGTAAACAATGGACTCACATCCTTATTTTTCCTCAATGTATGGAATGGATGGATCTTTGTATATTGTTGAATTATCTTCCCCATGCACAATGATTTCCTCATAGTTGTATTCAAACATAACAACTTGATACAGAGATGATTGGACTACCTAAGCCATGTGGATCCATGGCTTCCAAAAAGAAAATTCTAAGATATGTCCTTATCCATTACTTGGAACACAATCATAAAGTACACTGGTCCATTTGTCATTCTTAACTTTATTTCACCAATGGTATCCCTCCTTGAGATGTCATAAGCTCGAACAAATACATTGCCAGGGAAAATTCAATCAAGTCTAATTTTCATGTTTTTAGAGTACAAAGAGGACTTATGTCTACCCCTGATCCATTATTTATCATGACTCTCTTTACATAGTACCATTTACATTTCACTGTGAGAAGAAAAGCTCTGTTGCGTCCAACTCCCACCATGGGAAACTCATCTTTAGTGAAAGTGATGGTGTTTGACTCAATTATGCACTTGGCCTTTTTCTCTAAGTGATTTAGCAATGTCTATTCGTCATATGTGCTTCATTCAAAAATTTATTCAACACAAGCCTAAGTTCTTCTGAGTGCAAGCGTAGAGACAACAGTAAAATCTATGCAGGGATCTTCTTCAATTGTTCCACAATAGAGTAATCAGGAACCTTAATCTGTTATAGAAATTCTTCTTCATCAGTAAATGATTTCTTTAGTGGTACTTGTATATTTTGAGTCATCTTCTCTTTTCTTAATTCGTCTGGAGTGTGTCAACCCTCGTGCTTCATCAACCTTTTTGAAGATCTTCTTTCCTTGATAAACTACCGTGATTTGTTATATTTCCAAGGGACAACTTTGAATTAGTTACCGAAAGTTGTTGGATGGCTAAAAAAAGATAGTCTCTTTCAACTTGGTCAAGCAAATTTTCTCATGCTTTATTAATGAAAAGACTTTTGATACATATAGCTTTGGCACACCCGCTCAAACTTCAATTTCATTCGAAACCCTTGGGACACACAAGACTTTGGTATCAGGAGTGACACCTTCCACACTCAAAGATTCAACTGGTTTCAAACTCTTTATAACCTTATCTTCATCTCCAATATTCCTAAACAATTTTTTCATTTTTCCAAGGAGTGTGTACTATTTATCATCAAAAACCATACCCACTATGTTGTTTTAAGCTGGAAGTGGGTTATATTGGGAGTGTTTTGATCATCTGTGAAAACAAGAACTCCATGATTGATTAGGTTTTCTATCGCCCCATTCAAGGTCCACCAATTATCATTTTTGTTTCTTGGGGGCCCTGAATGATACTTTCATCTTTCATTGTGCTGGAAACCTGGAGAATTTGGATTCAGAGTATTTCGTGGGATACACTCAATCACTCTTATTTTTCTTAACTTTTGAAATAAGATGGAGTACGACTCTACTAATTGAGAGAATTTTCTTTTATATGCTTGCTCTTCAGCATAATTTTGCATAGGAGGATGGTTGTAAGGGACATGATATGGTGGTTGTTCTGGGTGAAGGTTTCCTTAATTTGGGGCCCGAAAATGTGATGATTGGGAGGATGCACATATGACTGAGCATTGTTGATGGTATATAGAGATGGAAATACTGGGTATTGAGGGAGAAAAGGGTAGTAATGTTGAGGGTAGCTAGATTTTCCCTAAACTTGTGGAAGGAAAATTAGAAATCCTTTGAGCGCCCCTTGACCCTAGTGGCAACGAAAAAACTTACTCTTTTCTTTCACAATTTCCAAAACTTCTTCAACCACTTGTTCTATAAACCATTTTGAAGCAACACCAGTCAGGCTCTCACCAAAATAAGGCATTATCAATTCCGCTTTACACCTTGCACCTCGAAGTTTCTATATCTCTTAAGGTATACTTATCAAACTTAGGGATTTTGAATCCAAGCGACAAGTGGACATTTGGGAACATACACAAGTATTTGAACGCGACAATTGTGTGCCTTCCTAACACTTGTATACTCTTCATGTGTTGCTCAATACTTTTTGTATTTTTCAACATTATTTCTTGCTATAAGACTTGAGTGGGACTCTCGACATCTATAGGGTGCTGAATTCTCCAAAGGTAGGGCCCCCAAATGGTATCCCAGGAGTATAGTACTGCTCTGGATGAATGGTGAATTGTACCTCTTGAGTTGTTCTCTGGGTCACAGTTGGTTTTGGAGAGTATAGACTAGTCCATCTATCATGACAGTGGATATATTCCGGCATGGCATGCCTTGAGAGTGTGTTTTTAATGATCCGGCCCCATAGTTATCAAATGTACTATACTCTGGAAGGAAAAAAGGGTCTGAAATTGGGACCTGAGAAGATGTAGATCACATACTAATGATCTCAGGAAAATCGCGAATAGACACTGGTGGTTCTTTACCATTGACCCAGGCTTGCCACAACTGTGCCATAGCATGTCTTGACGTTGTATCAATTGAAGTATCCATTGGGTTCACCACAATTTCAGTATTGGTTGTTATTGACGTTCTTACCTTAGACCTGGTAAAGTACGGGTGTTTAGATAGTTTACCACAAACCAACCACAAAAATCTAACTAAAGTAAAGTGAAATGAACAAACTTGTTAGAGGTTAGAAAATTTTACACATCAATCAAACATTTGTTAATGACATGGTAACATAAGTTCAGAAGGCCATTGTTTAATCCAAACTTTTCTACGTTCATTGTGTTTGTTTTTTCTCTTTTTTTTTTTAAAAAAAATTGATCGAAACCTTTGGATGTTGCCTATGTTTCATGTCGCCGCATGAATCAGATCAATACAAGTTCAGAAATTTTGATAACTCAACAAAATTAATTTGGTATAGAAAAAGAAAACCCTTTCTTTCCTTCACAAAAAATAATAAGAGAAACAACAAAACTAATGGGTTTAAACACAACCTTGATCAATATGATCTCCTTGAACAACAAACTTTAAACTAAAACATTAATTCTTTTAACAAAACAAAATTAAAAAAATAGGGTAACAAACTTTAAACTAGGGCTTAATTTTCCTTGCAAGGTCTCATACAAATTCAGCAACACCTTAGGCAAATGTCGAACAATGATCCGTGCTTTATCAAACATTTCTTGACAATTCATAAGGCAGTAATTTTTAATTACATAAAATGTTTGTTCTGCGAGCTAATGAACTTAACACCTACCCCTTCCCATATTTTGATGACATTTATTAAACTCATCACTAATATTGTTCCTCAAGAGGGCCTATCGCGCATCTACTAATTCAAATTTATGGCGAAGTGTTTCTCTTCTCGATGGCAATTTTCTTTGCCTCTCTTCGGTATCAACACCATGACTAATTTTTCTTTTATATTTTTCTAATTGATGCATCCAACACGACCTTTCTTCTTGGATTTCTCCTTCTTTCGCTTAAGTTCTCCTGTTGACAATGTAGGACCTCTTCAGATTCCACTAGTCCCTCTTAAAACAAGATATATTAAAAAATCTACTTTTATCTGTCGTGCCAAGTGAATTCTACTATCCAACTCTTCCTTTAACCGAGCTAATTTTCCCTCTGCCTGGTTCGATTCACTTTCATATCTTGCAACTTCAACATGTGATTTCTTCGGCTTTGGACTTGAACATCTTTATAGGCAATGGTGTCTTTTTCCTTTTCCAAATTTTTTTCCAATTATCTTATAATGTGCTTGTCCTTTCTTTTCCTTTTGGATCCTTTGAGAGTGTTACCAAATGTCATTGGATCAAGAAATCGCAATAGGTACCCAAGTAACAATTTTTCATAATTTTTCTCCATATCCATCTCACTTAGATCACAAATTATACTCCCATACCAAATCACTAGAATATCTTCACTGTTAAAGACAAACTTAGCGGAGTGTTATATACAAACCTACTCATATCATCATTGGCTGAGATTTTTTAAACTCTATCCAACTAAAGAAAAACCTAAAGTGGGCATATAGTTGAACACCTCTAAGCCCAATCAACAAAAGAAACGAGATACCAATAGAAATGAAAATGATATCCTTATTTTGAAACAATAATAATTCCACAATATTTCATCAGACATGATCACCTAATGTTTTTTTTCACACGCTATAATTTCTTTTAAAAAATAAATTTTTGCTTCCCTTTCCTTTTGGGAGGAAACATAATTACACCAGTCTAAAGTGAACCTAGGTGCATGATCTTGTTGATAAAAATGTTCCGAAACCATATTTGATGCAAGATAATGCAGCCTACAAAGTACATTTCCCCACTTATGCATTTAGTCAATGCACATAACATATCTACCATCATCATATGAATAATAGTTTGACTTCTAATTGTAGTTAAAGCCTTCAACACACCAGCCAAATAGTTGTTGATATGCTTGTCCCATTTGGGGGAAATAATGAGCCCCAATAATGCGACCATGAAGGATAAGCACCTATTCTCCTTTCAAATGTTTTCGCCCCCTTTGTTTCTAAGCTGGTTCTTCTCGATCATTGCAGCAACTTGAAAAGCTTCATTTACTATCATATCTTCAGCAATCAGATCATGGAGAATAAGTTGAAGTTCCTGCACCTGTGATCCAACAGTTTTACTATCTACCATTTTATAGTCTAAAAACTTTGCGACCACAAAGATTTTTAGGCATGCATCTTCTGTCTTATATTTATTCTCAAGTGCATTTCATAACTCTTTTGAAGTTGTTTTTGCACTATAGACATTATATAAGTCATCTTCGAAAGCACTCAAAATGTAACCTTTACATAGGAAGTCTGACTGTTTCCATGATTCAACAATCATAAATTTTTCCCTGTCTGGCATATCATCAGCAGGAACTGGAGTATCTTAACTTGTAAATTTCTGCAGACCAAGAGTGGTAAGCCTGAAAAATAATCGTTGCTGCCATCCTTTGAAATTCACACATGTGAATTTACCCGGTTTCTCTGCTTGTGATACAAGAGTTCGGGTTGGTGCAGCAACAACCACTATAACACCAGTGTTTTCCAATTCTGATTAACAAAATTGATACAATATAAATAATCAATAAACTATAATTGCAGACTTAAAGGAGTATAAAGTCACAAAGATTTTTGTCTCCATCAGAAACACAGATTTAATAATTTACTTAAGATTGTTGTCAATCTGTGTTATGAAAATCAGAAATTACAGGTTGTAATAAATCATTTAGAAACACGAAGTAACTGAGATTTTTAGAACCAGTAAGTAAGATGAACAAAAAATTATTTGTAAAAAATAATAAAATCTGTAAAAACTTACCAGAATCTGGAATACTCTTTTTGTTAAATTAGAAAGAAAAATCAAGTCCACTGAATTCACTGTGTCCCCTTAAGGAAATTATTCCCCTCTACTATCCGAGGTTTGATTTGGAATATCACCTCCCAGGGTAAAATGATCTTAATCAGTAGAGTATAGATACCAAAAACTCTACTGTCAGTGAATCAATCCACAGCAGGAAAACACACGAAGAAATATATGTTTTTAAGAAGAAGGAAGATCAGAAAATTCATTTGGAAATATTCTAAAGACTTAATGGTATTTATAGGCAAGAAGAATACACTCTGAAAGGTTGCAACCCTTTCAGAATTGACACTACCATTAATGAAAGGTTGAAAACTTTCAAATGGTATTGACTGTTCCTGAAAGTTGCAACCTTTCAGAACAGTCATGGCGGGAATTTTTTTAAATATAACGGAATTTAAAACGGGTCACGCGTGCGGATCCGAGTCGGGTCGGGTTAACTAAAAAAGTTGAAAACATTTCGGTTAACTTCTGTTATCAACTAATTAATTGAAAATAATTTTTGGCCATTTAATTAATTAAATAAATTTTTCCAAAAAATTATCTCTCGATCGATCATTTGCCAAAGCCAAAGCCAAAGCCGAAGCCGAAGCCGAAGCGAGCGAGCGATGATGACGGCGGCGCGAGGGGGGTCCCTCTTTATAACCCTTTTAACAATTAATATGAGTGTTTATTTATTTTAATTCTCCTATTTTCTTTCCATTACCGATGAGAGACTATTGCCTTTTTCGTTAAAGCATTAGAGGACTTTTCAAGTTCCCAACCTTTCAAGTTCTAAACTTTTCAAATTCCTCTCCCTACCTCTATTTCCCATCAATTCTTGCTACATACAAAAAACATGTATATGAATCCTTCTAACTACAACATATATTCAACTCAATAGTATTTCATTAATTCATAATGCGAGTTTACAAATAACTATTGATCCTTCTTCCAAAACACTTATTATTTATTTGATTGTAGGGTGGCTGATTTTTTTACATTAATCATTTGTGTGTGTTTATATATATATATATACATATATATATATATATATATATATATATATATATATATATATATATATATATATATATATATACATATATATATATATACATATATATATATATATATACATATATATATATACATATATATATATATATATATATATATATATATATATATATATGTATATATATATATATATATATATATATATATATATATATGTACACACACGTTCTCCCATCCAATTCTTTACAAGATATATATAAACAATGTGAAAGATATTTTGGATTTTATTAATCCATATTTGAACTATGAATTCAAATATCTATAATAGTGATATTCCATATTAGTAATTGAATTTTGAATAAATTTTAGGGGAAAACACAAGTATCCCTCTAAGATTCTGATCGAAATCATAGAGATACACCTAAACTTAACTATAGTTCTATGATCCCTTAAACTATCTTAAAATGAAATAGAGAGTGTGAATACTCTCATGAAGACTACTAATGAGTGAAAAAATTTGATACAAGTCATTTTAATTGGTAACTTTATAATTAGTTAGTGTTAAATTTTTTTTGCTATTCAAACTTAAATATGTGTAATTATTTCAACTTCTTTGTTTGTAAAATACTTCTTTAATATCTTTCTCACTTTATAATTTTTGCAACACCCCGAGCCTACACCCTAGACGTGGCCAACATTCAATGACCATTGTTGGCCTTGAGAGAACCCTTGACATGTCTTACTTAACTCAATGGAATACTTAAAATAATCATAAAGCAAGAAAATATTCTAAAAATAATTACTTAAGAAAAATTGTTAAGCAAAATTGGCAATTATAACTCATGATAAGGTGCCTGTAATAAAAAGAGAATACACTGATCTAACTTACTAACTATATGTCTATGAAGCCTTATAATACTAAGATGAATGTTGGGACAAACGCCACAACATTCTATAAACAAAAAGAATGGAAAGCAATAAAAGGATCCCCAAATGCAATAAACTCATCATTGACTATGAGTGCTCGAACTGGATCAACGAGGCGTTGAATGATGTTGATCCTTGTTACATGTGTCAGCATCATGATACGATGAATTAAAATTGCATAAGTAAATTGATGTACGAGTATGAGAGTTGGAATGCTAAACAACAACTTAAGCTTGAAAAGAGTAAGAAGAAAAAATTTCTTTGGCTTTGCTCATCTCATGAATAACAACACTCAATATAATTAACTCATTTTTTTAAATAGCAGTTTAGAGACATGTGTAACATAAATAAATGCTATTTAAAACTTGGTTGTCATCTCTGTGTATGCAAAGATACAATTAACTATTAGATGTATGCAAAAAATACAAAATTAACTGATGTAAACTCATAATCCTAATAAAAGACATATCATGCTTCCTCTCGAAGTCTACACGTGCAATGCATGAATGAAGTATCATACCCATTTAATACTAAGAAGAACCTCCTAAGGAACCATACAACTACTGTTGTGGGAGTTTATCTAACCAACAACCATCACATAATAGTTATAGTATTGATACAGTGTTTTACCTAACGCTACCAAGGACTATCCTAACCTTGTCAGCGTATGAGACCTCAAATGTCTAATGGATCCACTAGTAAACTGTGAAAATGATTCATCTAAAAATTATGATCCTTTCCAATCCATGATGGTTACATGGTTTTCATGGAGACTAGAGTTTATTTGAAACTCGCATGCCCACATCAATGCTTAATACTACTTCTAAAAATATACTTATATTTTATATTTTCAAAACATCTTTTTGATATAAGTGGTCAAAACTTAACTCAACGGCTATCTTGGAAATCTCTGTTTCCCTGCTTGCTTCATTTTTATAAAGCTTTAACTGTGAAAACTAGCCTTAAGGCTCTTTGGAAAACTTAGTTTCCTTACTTGTTTAAATGTGAACTAACTTTAAATCTCTTTGGGGATACTTGGTCCCCCTATACTATTGAAGAAAAGAACTTTAAATTAACTCTTTACTCTTTACTTACCTTGAAACTTGAGTCTTAAAACAACTCTTCGAGAAATACTTAGTTCCCCTATATTTCTTTTAAGGAAGAACTTCAACTCTTTACTCTTAACTTAACTTTAAACTGAAGTTTTAGGGAATACTTAGCTCCTTTATAACTTTAGAGAATTGAACTCAAATCTTTACTCTTTTCTAACTTTAGCCTTTAAAAAGTTAACATGTTTTTTAAAGACTCTTGGAAACTTTAAAAACATGCTTTGACTTTCTTCTTAACTTTTAGACTTGACTCTTAATTTCTTTGACTTTGATCTTAACATTCCTTGAATTAGATTATGGATTTAAGGTTCATGATATCATATTTATTGATGATTTCATAATGTTTTGATGTACCTTATAGTGTTGGAATCAACTAAGAAACCTGGGTAGATCACTTAGGAACTAGTACAGAAAGATCGGGAATGAATGGGGTGAACTGGAGTCCCTGGCGCTCTGAGAATCGTTGGGCACTAGGCCCCAAACTTCAAGGACAAAGTTGTGGTGCTCGGGCTGTCGCGCCACCCGGAGGCCCTACGGATAGAGACTGTTCTGTGGGGTTATGAGAGGTACGGCGCCCCAGTGTCCTACAGACGTGCGTTTTAAATTTTCTTCTCCGTTTTTCAAGTCTTAACCCTCTAAACTTCCATGGTTCTTTCACAAAACACTTAACATCCCTAATATCTTCATTAACCAATAGAGTCGACTTAAAAATCAACCAGTAAACACGAATCAAATCTATTCTAGTCATGTAACAACTCAGAAAACAAGAATTCAACAATATTCTTCAAGAAGTTCACTTTTCACCATTCAATCTACTCAATATCGCTGAATTAAAGTAATTTGTGTGTGGTGAACTAACCCAACACGAGAATATCTGCATAACTTTAAGGGATCACCTCCAAGATTTCACAAGTCGAACTTCGACGATCTTGAACATTCATGCTTGCTCTTCTCCTTTCTCGTCTTTTATCCTCCTCTTTTCTTTAAGCTCAAAACCCTATCAGTTTAGACCCAACGAATATGACCAAAAATGAGATAAAATATAAGGGTAAGGAAAAGACAAAAAGACCCTTAAAAAATCCGTATTGGATTTTTCTTATTCCAACAACACAACTTTCGAAAGGCATAACCTAGTTATATAATAAAAATTGTGAAAACTCGGCTCCGTTGGAAAGATATTTCCAAGTGATTTCCAACTTTAACAAGAACTACCTCTAACTCACCCTCAGTTTGTTATGACGGTTTGAAATTGAGCAAAAACCCACCTTTTAACTTAGTAAAAAAATTCCAGATTTCAGTTCTTTCCAAAACTGACTATTTCAACTTCTACACTTTTTCCTTGATATTTCAATTTAAAGATATTACACTTTTTTTCTTCCATTAATTGCTTTTATTCACTTTTGATTAGTTTTAAAAGTTAAGCGTATTTTTTATAAATAATTGAAAAGTGTATTTTTAGTTTTTATGTTTTATTTGTTTTTTTCACTTGTTTTATTTTTGTTAAAAAATAATTGATTTTGCATATAAGACATTTGAACTGAATTTGAAATCAAATCAAAAGGAAATACAAATAAATAAAAAAGAGTAAATAAGATCAAGCGAAAAACCAAAGAATGAAGTAAAAACAACGTTATGATATTTATTAATACCATCAATGAAATTTGACTGAATTTGTTTATATATATATATATATATATATATATATATATATATATATATATATATATATATATATATATATATATATATATATATACATATTTGCTCAGGAAATTCTTTCCAGACTATATATCGTGTGTAAGGTATGATCTAATTCCATTCTAACTCGACGTTGAGCGCTTAAGATCATGCTTTCTCGTAGAGCTTACGCATGGAATTCTAATGCATGTAATGCTAACACAGTTCCTCTAGTACCTAATAAGGACGTTCAAATGCATAATTTCAGAAAGCCTATTCAGCTTTTGGTCAAGAGTATGACCAGCAAGAACAATTAGCAGGTTCTAGTTCCTACTAATAGAATTGATCTATAAATGGCATCCAGAGTTTGTGATTTTGTTAGGATGAATTCGTCTATGTTCTTAGGGTCGCATGTTGGTAAGGACCCATAGAAGTTCATTGATGAGGTCAAGAAAATATTTTGTGTGATGTCAGTAACTAGTAGTGAAAGGTGATATTGGCATCCTACAAACTCAAGGATGAGACTCACATATGGTTCACTTTGTGGAAAGACAACAGAGATGACATTGCCTTTTGTAACTCAGAATAGCAGTTCAATTCAATGTCATTCAAGAAACTCGCTCATATTTTTAATAAGTCTCTACTCCAATCGGTGGGTATACAAAAATTTCCCTGTCACAATCTCTCAAAAAGTGACCTCAACAGATCTAGTAGAGTTAGAAATGGCAGACTTCGATGTCATTCTAGGCATGGATTGGTTACACTCATGTTATGCTTTAGTCAATTGTAGAACTAGGATTGTTTGTTTTCAGTTTCCAGACAAACCAATCTTAGAATGGAAGGGTAGTAGCTTAGCGCTTTTGGGCTCAATTTATTTCTTACTTTAAGGCCAGAAAGATGATATATAAGGGTTATCTCTATCATCTAGTTTGGGTTAAGTATGCTAGCATTGAAACCCCATCTCTTGAGTCAGCTCCAATGGCCTGTGAATTTACAGAAATATTTCCAAAAGATCTTCCCGGGGTTCCTCCAGAAAGGAAATCGACTTTGGAATTGATCTTATTCCAGTTACCTATCCTATTTCTATTCCTCCTTACAAAATCCCTCCAGCAGAGCTTAAGAATTGAAAAAGCAGTTGAAAGACCTTCTAGATAAGGGTTTCATAAGACCTAGTGTTTCAACATGGGGTGCACCAGTATTGTTTGTAAAGAAGAAAGATGGTTCTCTCAGAATGTGCATTGACTATAGACAGTTGAACAAGGTCACAATCAAGAATAAGTATCACATTTGCAGGATTGATGACTTGTTTGACAAACTTCAGGGTGCTAGTCATTTCTCCAAGATAGACCTCAGTTTGCATGTTCAGTTTCGAGCTATTCAGTATTTACAGAAATTCAGATATAATTAGTTAATTTACAGAATACATTGGGAGTAGCATAATACCAAGTTGGACTAGGGTTTAGCGTACCCAATAATCCCCAAACTACTAGACAAGTAGATTGTAAGACCCCTGTTTGGGCAATCAGTTTAATGATCATGCCAGCATGCCTTTATACCTTTGACAGGGTATATTGGGTCCTCTCGATGGGGCGTATGCATCGGACTCCACATTTAGCTCATGTGGTTTAATATCGGTTATTAGTAGTTTCCACAGTTCAGTGAGACTCTCTTCATTGACCATTTATCAGTATATTCAGTATTCAGTTTTAGCATGTTATAAATTGGTCATTGCAACCAGTTAACTCAGAAATCAGCACATCAGTTCATATAATCATAGTATTATACTTGTTTTTGTGCTTGTTCAGTTATGTTTTATTTCAGATTTACTGTATCCTACATGCTCAGTCACTTTCAAGTACTGACGCATACGTGCGCTACATCTTCTTGTGATGTAGATTCAGGTTCTCAGCATCCAGATTACGCATAGATCGATCTCCCAATCTCAAGTTCATCAGATTCAGTTGTGAGTCCTCATTCTCCGAGGACAACATACATGAGTTTCATTTCATTATTTAGTCATTTAGTTTATGTTTTTGCTAGATTTAGCTGGGGCTTGTCTTAGTATTTCTAGTCTAGTTTAGAGGATATTTTACGACATAGTTAGATTCAGCTTAGTATTGAGTTAAGATTTCTTTTGTATTGAGCTCATTGTTTCAAATATCTCAATTATAGAATATGGGTATTCCCCATCTTTTCAATTTAAGTATGATTTAGCTTCCGCAACATTTTATTATCTTTAGTATGCTCATGATCATGTCTGCAGGGTTAGCTTGGGATCACTTGTGGTCCTAGGTTCTTTGTCTGCGTCATGGGGGTAGCTCGGGGTGTGACAAATGTCATATATTAAATGTCTTTATTTTAACAATATTTTTGCTTAAAATCGCTAAAATAAATTACATTTTACAACATATGTGACTATTTGTGACATTTTTTTCTAAATGTCACTACAATAAATGACATTTTGCAGTAAATGTCATAATATATTCGACATTTATGTTGAATCCACTATTTAAGAGATATTTTTCCTAAATGTTTTTTTAAACCAATGACATTTTGTAATAAATGTCGTATTTTATTCGATATTTGAAGCAAAGGTCATCATTTATAAGACATTTTCGCTAAATGTTGCTAAAAACAATGACATTTTGCAATAAATTTCATTATCATAGTGATGTTTTGGAATAAATGTCATTTTTACGATATTTGATACCAATCTCAATATTTTTATGACATTTGACATCAAATGTAACTGTTTTATGACATTTTATTCTTTAATGTAGTAAAAAATTTTATTTTACGACATTCGTTTCAAATATCACCAAATTAATGTTGTCATATGTACATTTTGTTGTAGTGCATATTCCCATCACATTCAAAGAATCCACCTCTCATTACTTAGTATACTTTTTTAATTATGTGTTTTTACTTATCATTGAAAAAATCCAACATGATAATTGACGCTTGCATCACCCTTTGATTTACAATTTCTTTAATTAAAAATATCTTTAACTACTACTTATTCAAGTGAAATTCTAATTTATACTTACTCTCACTATCTCTCCCTTGGCTGGGTAACTATACTATTATGCGATTAGACACTCGAACTGAAAGTTGTCATTAATTATGCAAAACACTACCGAGCTATTAAACTTTAAAGTGGTCATTAGAAAAGGTTACTTTATCTACTCAAAATCTCGTTAAGATGATTTTTCAATGATATTATGATGTTTAGATGCAAATAGGGAAAATCAATAGAAATACTTTGTGCGTATTGCAAAACTTCTGAACCTCAAAATGATTCATATCATCAAGGTTTCTGTGTTTATGAGTAAGGTATTGCTTAAGTTCAACTTTTTGCAAAGTTAAAGCGGAGTGGTTTTGAAGCATTCGAGAAAGTTAGTTTAAAATAAGCACATTCGGTTGCTTAGTGAAACTGTGCAGAGCTTGCTTAACCACTTTTTGGTCCACCAAATGTACCCATCTCGCCTTATTTTTAATGTTTAAATTATTTAAGGACTACAAATTGAAGCAACAATTATAGCTAGACCTTATGATTGTAGGAAGAAACATGAATCCTTGACAGATGAACCTGCTTCTTAACAAGAATTTTTTATTACCTCCCTCTTTCTCTTTCTCAAATATGGCCTTTAAATTATTGTTATTTGTATTTGAGGAAAATACTTTTTATTTTTGTTGGGATGAAGCCCACTTTTGTGTTCCACTCGTAAATCGTGTTTTGTTTTAATATTTGTGTTGTTCTGTCTTAAAATATGTTTTCTCTATTTTTGTGAATGTTTGAGTTTATGGATCCTTTTTTTTAATTATAAAATGATTTTTACCCTTTCAAAAAAAATTAAATTGTTTGCAAACTTTCTCCACCTGTTGTATGCACTCAACTGTGGCTATTCCTTAGCAAATTTAAGTCTCAGTTCCGATCAATACTTATTACTTAAACACTGCTTACAATCGAATGAAAATGAATGTAGGGCAACGATATGGCCAAATGATGTCGCTTAGACAATATGGGGACTCTTTGCATCTCGTTTAGATAGAAATTTATGAAATCGATTCTCTTGTGATGACTGTTGCACACAAGCAAAAGTGTGGAATCTTGTTTGCCATAACATTTGTGATAAGCTTTTGTTGAACCATGAATGAAGTGCTTAGAATTTTCCCCATCGGTTAAGTTTACTAATTAAGGCTTTCTCTTGATATTATCTTTGAAAATTTTGTAGAGTGTGAGAAAACCTGACATATATTTCTTTTGTGACCTGTCTTGTGTGAGTTTGAACCTCTCTTGAAAACATCTTGAACCTTAAACTCCTTTGGAAGAAACTTGATGATAATTACCATTGTTAATCCATTTCCCATTATCCTCATGATTGTTGATTTCATTGAATTAGCCAGCGTAGGTCAAAAGTCTAAGTTGGTGTCACACCCCGAAACAACACCCTAGAAGTTAGGGTCAATATCAAATATTAACTAATGTACTTAAACACTCGGAGGTCTTGTACAAGCCCTAACATATCATTCATCGCATAGACATAATGAAAAGTAGTGAAGAATGGAAACTTTTCACAAACATACTTCATAGTCTTTAAAAACTCTTTCATATAAAGTCATTGGAAATACTTAGTCTCAATCTCATCAAACTTAAGACACTAGAACACTTGGGACAAGACCCATCTACAATACTAGTATAGAAATACATAATCTATTTCAATACTTTGTAAAGAAAAATAAAGGCATTTATGCCCTCGAATCAAATGAGGACATACTTCAACTTCACTTGAATGATGCTATGATCCATGTCTTGCTTCCCAAATGCTCCTCACCTACCAACAACTATAGAAATAGATAAAAACATGGATTAGTACAACCACATGTACTAAGTATGGGATGATGCATGAAAAATAATGAAAACGGATATATATTATAAGTATGCATCTTTTCATTTAAAATTCAGATTATAATAGCAAGAGCAACATTTAACAATTTAGAAACACATAAGCTAACATTTAATAAATTTAGTTCATATTTGAGCCAACTTAACACTGAGCTCAACTCACTGTACAATGAAGTAATTCACTATTACAGTGAAGTTGTTCTACTTCATCCTTAGTCACTTTATACCATGTAGTCATCCCACATAAAGTTATTCTAATTCTCACTTAAGCAACACAAAGAGAGACCGCCCATACAACCTCCCTAAGAATACCTAAATGACCCTCAAGAATACTTATAATAAGACATATACACAATTACAAGACATCAAACACATCAACATGTAGATAATATGACATTCTCTTACCAAGGGATATTAAAACACTTACATAAGAAAATCAAGAACATAACGTCCATGATTGACCTCTTCAAGACTACCTAAATAATCCTTAAGATTTGCTATGTTTATATCATGTCCACATAATCAACCAATTTCCCTAACTAGAGTCATTCTTAAGACCCATCTAGGTAATATACGAAGTGACCATTCCTATGTCCCCTTCACACTTCAACTAGAAAACCCTTAACTACCCCAGATAAGTACTTATACATTTAGCGTACTTTCTTAACTTAAGTCATTACCCTCATTAGTTCATTTAGGAGACATTCAACACATAAAGAACATTCAAGTAATGGTTTTGGACAAGATCTAGGGACTCTCGTTAACACCTTTAAAGCCTATTGTGCAATGTCTATATTAGTGTCACCATACCACTAACTTAACTTCATAGAATTTCTCTAATGCTAGTAGGTATCCATATGATGAGAATAGTCAATAACCGACATACACCATGATAGCAAATAATGGAATACTAAGTTCTAACCTACTCTGATGAGGGTGTTCTACTTGCCATTGGTAGAACTTAAACACATCCCATGCAGGCACATGGTTAAGGAATATGAAGGGCATGCTTTATAATCTATTCTTATTCTTTAACTAGAACAACTTCCCTTACCATACTCACTCGGTTCTAGACTTGTTTATCATATAGTATTCACACTTAAGGTTCATATAAAAGGGTTCCATATTAAGTTCATAACCTAATCACATTTACCCTATCAAAGAAAGGTCCACTATAGTTACCTCACAATGGCGACAAGAAGCTGATCATGACTTTCGCAAAGATTAATATGATGCCGTTCCATCCAATTAACATTAAATTTATCATTACTTTACTTTGAAGGATACCATTACTGCTTACGAGTTCAACATCCATAGCCTTACCACTATGTTCGCGTCTCACATAAAGAACCCTCTTAACATTATTTAAGGTTATGTACCATTAATATAATCAAGACTAAGAGAATTTAGCATCCTAATTCAAGACATCATATATTCACATTCATTCATACATCAAGGAAGGGACACAAGTTAACCAAGACAAGACACTACATTCTTCACTTTAACTCATATTGCATGTCATTCTAGAAGCAGAAAGAAATAAATCTTATCATATTTTAAGTCATCCTATATATTATCATATCATCATCAATATGACCAACATTGACTCATATAGTCAAGTAGGAACAACCATGCTTCAACCTTAAGACTACACATATAAGCACATAGTCATAGTTTACATGATTTCCTCATATACATAGAAAGAACACATACTTTCACATTACCTCACATGTAGATAGATCTGATCATATTCACATAATATCAATTATTTAAATCATCATAATAGACCAAGTAGTTCCGACAAGGTCATGATCATCATATTTCATAATATAACGCCGACATGGTTACATGAATTGCATGTAAAGCACATAACACCACCACCATAAGTGGAACATACCAATAACAATATAATTAAATTCTAAAAATCATAAAATATTGAAAATAGGAATTATTACCACCACATCATCCTCAACACCTCAATCAATTCTAAAAACACCACATTTGATATCACAAGACTCTTACCCATGTCCATAAACAATAATTCAACATAATTATAACAATATGCATGAAACTAGGTCAACTTACTACATATTCATCAATCCAATACATCATGGATATCAATTTACTATAATTATTATATCAATCAATAGCCTACATAAAAACTACACTAGAATTCATCAACATTAGATCAATATCAAGTAACCCAAAAATTAGTCAAAAAATAGTGTTCATCCAATTCCTGGGTTCATAAGTTATTTTAGTGTAAAATCATAAATATGATAAAAATTCAATTATTATTCCATTTTTGGAAACCAATAATGCAAGAACCCATGGTATAGATCATAAAATTGGACAATTCGACTTGAAAACTTTAAAAAACATCTTTGAAAGTTGGGATCCTTGGTGAAGATAGTTTCAAAGATAAAAATAAATACCTTGAAGAAGCTAATTATTCAATTTAATGAATAATCTACACTCAATTCGTCAATCCAATCCCTTCCTTGAGTATTGGTTCCAATGAAGTTCTAGAGAGATTTCTAAGGGTTGTGGTTTTTGATTTGGAAGAATGAATTCTTCTAAGTGTTAAAAACTCATGTACACACTTAAAATACCCAAAATACCCCTGAGGAAACTCCAATACTCTTTTTTGGAAGTGGATTGAATTTACAACTTCACCCCTCAACTTTATAGTGGCCTGCGCAGAACACAACCCCAATCCACGGTTGCCCATCGACGGGGCGTCAGTCCACACACTGACCATCTTGTCCTACATAGATGGGTTCAGACGCTTAAAATGGAAGATAAAATCCATAGTCTATGTACCAAACGACTCCCTCCACCTACGGGGCGTTGACCGAGCCACTGGCTGTCGATTGCCATCCGTAAGTGGGACTTCATTGGGCAGTTTTGGCCACCAACATGGGTCCTTCCTCAAGAACCCTTTGTTTGTGCTTGGGGATGGTTTCCCAGACGTATCCAACCCAAAAATAATAATATACGAGTTCAGAACCTCTCACATGAATTGCATGGCAAAACGAACAAGCAAAAGTTGACGAAATAGGCCGAGACATACAAGGTCATTTCAAGGCAACACTTTCGAACATCATGGACGTTTGACCTCCAAACTTCACGAAACATGACACAATGCCTATATATAATGTAATAACTAAGTTAAGTATCTTATAAAAACATGAAACACACATAAACACATAAAACCACATATGAGACACATAGGTAACTTAGTCGTCGAACGTCTTAGTCGTTCCTTGACGTTTGATTTCCAATGCACCTAAAATCTTAGACACTACCTCAATAACACATTATAAACTATTTTAGGACCTTATACAATCATGAAAACTATACAAAAAACATCTTGTACAATAAGAGTGAAATGGATGTCTTTAGACTATATCAATTAACATAGGTGGAATAGGAAAGGTATAATTCTTAGATCTTGAGGACCTACCCACACTTGGAGAAAGATATTCGAAGATTTATACAAATTAGCCTCAATAAATCAATGATACGAGACAACATTGTTGTAGTAAACATAGAAACATGGGTTAGTAAACCAATCGTACAAAGTATAGGTATATGCACATAAGACA
This sequence comes from Solanum corneliomulleri, assembly GCA_027704805.1. Taxonomy (NCBI): domain Eukaryota; kingdom Viridiplantae; phylum Streptophyta; class Magnoliopsida; order Solanales; family Solanaceae; genus Solanum; species Solanum corneliomulleri. The sequence continues at coordinate 7,601,875 of JAKWIY010003053.1, read as the reverse complement.
TTTGAAACATGCACGAAAAGGGACAATTACTTTAGGAAACATGCTAAGTCATTTTAAAGCCATTAAATGAACTTATAAGAGATCACATATAATATAAGGACCACAATTACACAAGAAATGTTCATAGCCAAAAATCACCAACATAAGAACCATATCAACATAACAAGTTCAATAGTTCATCTCAACATAACACACAAAACCCTTACCAACAATCCCATCCCAAGCTTACAAGTGCAATGCTCATGTGAAGTCCCATAAACCCCTCATAATCATGTAAAAAGGATATGAAATAAGATGTAATGCTTTGTTTCATATAAAATGTATCATCATTGGTAGTCATACTACATATAAAAATCAAGGCTAACAACCTGTTCATTAATATAGCCAACATCATATAAGATTATCATCATGTAAAAAAAACATAATACGTTTCATAAAATAATATTACATAATTGTATAACAACAACCTCCTAGGACTTCCCTTACGGCCAACTAGTGCAATCCATAGGTAGAGTCTGATACCCATACCTACATTAATTGAAACCCCTTAGGTCACCCTAGTTAGTTTTAACTTTATTAATTTATTTTAATTTTGGGAAAAATTAAATTAACCGACATAGACCACAAGAGCTAAATGTGGAATTCAATTTCATGAAACCCTACACCAAAATAAGAAATACTTCCCAAGGTAGTACCAAAACATGAACATAACGTTCTAGGGGCATCCACTAGCTAGTATTCCTATAGGGGCAACATAGTTCAAGAACTAGGAGACTTAGTAAATACCCTCTTTGTGCCATTGGAATTGTAATGTCAATCTCATGAGAACATAGTGAACCTACCTTGCCTACTTGGGAAGGGACACATCTCACCACTAGTGCACTCAGTGCTAAGCTTATGTCTCTTTTTGAAATGTCTTTAAGTCATCCTTTAACATCATAACTTAGTATAGTTCATAGGAGACTAACCCCTTATATATCATAATTATTAGCTCATTAGGAATTTCATGAGAATTTGTTTTCATAGCAAGCCTTCATATGTGAGATTAACTTATTATCATCATCATGTCATAGTAAGGCACATAGGTGATTAATAAGAAACCTTATATCATTACACCTTAATCATAATCTCACAATTCATATTGTCAAGACATTTCTATTACATCATCATACCAACACCTACTTATCTAATCACATACAGTACTTCAATTGAACTTCACCATCAAGTATAAGTCATCACAATTAAAGTAAAGGATTAAGAACATAAGGTCTTACCAACGATCATAAGACTTCTTTAATGGTCTTACAATCAAAGAACCATATCCACACCTCAATAGGTGTAACAAAATCAGATTGTAGTCAACAGAAGAACTAAGTCAATTGTATAAAAAAAATTCAAATTAACTTCAATATATAACCTAGGGTTAGATGAAAAGGGTTAATCATGAATTCATCTAGAAATAAATACAACCCCAACAATACATTACCCTAGGAAGTCTATTAATGAATTAGAATAGATTAAACAACTCAAACAATCAATACATTCTTTAATTCCCATTAATTCATAAGCAAGATCTAAGATTTGGGGGAATTAGGGAAAGGGACATCATCCATACAAAATTACCATAGTTAAAATGAATTACTCAAAAATCTACACTTAATTAGTAATAGTTAATCACATTTTATCATAATCAATCATCAATTTAAAGTTTTGAAGAAAAACCATTTGTAAAAGAAAAAGCTAAGAATTGGGTAACTTAGAAATCAAATATGAAAGGACCTCTTTTGCAAAGGAATCACAAGAGTGAATATACATACCTTAATGAATATAAATTCACAAAAATTGAGTGAAATTCTAGAGAAACTGGTCTTCTTCTTCAAGCTTTTTTCTTCCTTCAATGGAGGTTCAATAGAGAGAGAAACTAGCGAGAGGTGAGAGCTTTTCGGTTTTGATCTGGGTGAGCATATATGTGGTTACAACTGATTGAAAATCAATATATTGACCTTCTATGAAATACCAAAAATAACCCTCACTTAATTTAACCCTTAAGTGAAGTCAAACTGAATTCCAAAATTCAGATTTTCGTTGGGGAACAAGTCTGCATCGTGGAGCTTTTTCCGCAACTTTTCCATAATTAAATTTTGAACCAGAAAAGTCTGCTATGTTTCCGCATTTCAGACCAATATTATGGATATTGATGTAGCATTTCTGTGACGCGGAGACACTTCTACCAAGGCTAATTTGGTTGCTTCTTTGGTAGCTCGCTTGGCCAAGAGTAGGGTTGTGGACCCCTAGAGTGATCCTCGGGGGGTCCGACCTAGAAGTTCTAACGCTATATACATTATTTTACCTATTTAAAGTCTTTATACTATTTTTTAAATTCCTACAATACCTCCAAACCTTCATGAAACCTAAAGACGTTTTACTAGTTCAAGTGCACTAGCTTCCGGACGTCATGGATGTTTCTTGATGTCTTAACTCTAAAACTTCCTAATGGTTTATAAATCTTATTTTAGGCTTTATGATAGTGTTACTAAACTTATAAAAATATGTGAGACTCTATATTATGCCTTGGACTTTCGGAATGTTACACACTTGGACCATAGTAGGGCCCGTTTGGCCATAAATTTTCCAAATAATATTTGGGAAAAATTTGGCAAATAATGTTTGTCCATACAATTTGCCATTGTTTGGCAAATATTTTTGGCAAATATTCCAAATTTTCAAATACTAGTTTTTTCTAGTATTTGGGCCAAATCTCATTATTTGGGATATTTTAAAAAATAAAATTTTACCCCAATCTTTTATCTGTACAAAAACACCCTCTCTAGTTGTTGCTTGCGTTGTATTACATCATTTTTTACGTGAACACCAAAATAGTGATGAAATATTTAGTGAATATTAAATAATGATATGATTATTGATGAAAATTATTAAAAATTGGCTTTAGGTAACAAATTCATGTACTTTGTCTACTTCACGATGTATGGTATAATTCTTGTTGCACTCACTCCAAATTACCACATTGCTTTAGTGTCATGGACATTATTTGTTATTGTTGTAATGAACATTCAATTGAGTTATAATACAAACTTTTAGTTAGTTTTGATAGTTTTTAAAACTTGTGTGTATAAATCATATTTTTCTAAATAGGTGAAATATATTTCCCAAATTTTATGGCCAAACACATGGTGAAATTTCACCCAAAATTTCACTCAAATAATATTTGCCAAGAATATTTGGAAATCTATGGCCAAACACTAGCTTAGTGTCGTTGGTCACGATATGAATCAGCGAACCATTCAAACATTAGAAGATGTGTTGAGAGATTGCGTGATTCATTTCCAAGGTAACTAAGATGATTACATTTCTCTCATTAAATTTGCTTACAATAATAGCTACAACTATAGCATCCATATGGATCCCTATGAAGCTCTTTATTGGAGAAAATTTGGATCTGTTATTGGATAATTTAAAGTTGGTGAAGCTTTCTTGATAGGACACAATTTAGTTCATCAAGATATGGCAAAGGTAAAAGTGATTAAAGAATGGTTGAAAATAGTGCATATTTATCATATATTCCACACTGATGTTAACAGAAAGGAGTTAATGTTTGAATATATTATTGGGTATATCATAAACATTCACCAGTGAAGGGTGTGATGAGATTTTGTAAGAATGGTAAGCTTAGTCCCCAGAATCTAGTCTCTTATGAAATATGAAAAAGGTGGGTAATATATCTTATGAGTTGGGGCTACCACAAGAGTTAATTGTGATTCATAGGTCTTTCACATATCTATGTTGAAGATTGTATGGGCGATCCTTCATTGGTCATACCAACTGAAGATATTGGGATCAAGGATATCCTATATTATGAAGATATTCCAGATCATATTTTAGATCGCCAAGTTCACCATGTTTTGGACTAAGGAAGTAGAATTAGACAAAGTCTTTGGAGGAATTAATTTGTTGAGGTAGCTACCTCAGAAGCTGAGAAAGATTTGAAGAGGAGACACCCACACCTCTTTGAAACCGTAGAATAACAACGTCAAGGTACAAATTTTCTTTTAGTACTCTATAATTTATATACTTGATGTGTTTGATTTGCTTTTTCGGTGTTGGAAGTGAGTGATTGATATTATATGCTTAAACTAGTAAGAGTTGTCTTGTTCGAGGACAAATTGTCCCAAGGGGATTATATTGTAACGTCTCGCCATTTTGAAATAACCATTTTCCCAAAAAGAAAAAAAATCCAGAAATTTGCTATGTATATTAAGATGAATTTTCGGTCAACTTCAAACGACCATATATCGTAGATCAGGATGAGCTAGGTGTGTTTCCACATATTATAGGAAAGATCTTAGAATAATCTTTTCAACACTATTGCGTTTGCACGATTTTGAGTTTGTATGAGTGAGTTATGCGCATACAAAGTTGGTTTGTTCAAATAAGGAAATGTCCAATCCGTATTTTAAAAAAGTAATTTGGTCTTTTCCATACCCAGCTTATTCGTTTTTGGTTAATATTATAAGTTCTAAACATATAGGATTCAACATGAGCTTTTGAGAAATAGAGTTAGGGTTTTGGGAGAAAGAACACAAGAGAAAGGAGAATAGGAAAAACAAGATTAGTCATTTCATATGGAATTGAATGCGTATTTCATCAATGATTTTATCCTCAAATCTATGTGAGACTTTCATAACGTTGAGTTTGTTTACCGACGATCCAAGCATGTTTGAATGAGCGTAAATTCATTCTAAAAGATTGGAATTTTAATGTTCTTTATAATTGTTCTTGAATTATTTCCGGTCTTAAACACTAGTTGAGATTAAGTATTTTCTTTATATTAAATATAGTTTCCTTGAATTGATTTAGATTTTTTAGTATTTGTTGTGGGTACATTAATCTAAACTGAAATTGAGAAAATCAATAAAAATAATTTAATTAAGGTCAAAAAATGAGTCAAAAGGTTCTTTGGGTTTGCTTGGGAAGGGGCTGGTGTGACGCGCCCTCGTAGTACCCGAGGGGCTTGAACAACGCGCCTATAGTGTGGATAAAATGAGTACCAGAAAATTTGGATGGCGCTTAGCGGCAGGAACACGCCCGGATCATTGTTTTTCACTAGTTTCTCGTCGTTTAGCCTATTTAAATCTTTCTAAAGTATACTAACACTGTTCATTGATTCTAACTAATCTAAATGACTTCTAAACATCTAGAAATTTTACAAAAACATGAATCATTACCTTTAATTAACAAAGTAAAATTCAATGAAAGTTAAGATCTAAGTCTAGGAAGTTCTTGGAGTCTTTTCAAGAAGTATATTAAGTTTGTTTTAAGTGTTAAGTTTCATGTTAAGGAAAGTGTAAATATTTGTGTTCATTTCTCAAAAATTTATATGGGAATTAAGTATTTTCACGAGTTTAAATATGTTTTAACGCTTGAACTAAAAAGGGCAACAACAATTTCCAAGAGAGATTTTAGGCTAAAGTTTTGAGAAACTATATCAAATAAAATAAAGAAATTTTGTTTTAAAAATGAGATAAGTATATTTTGAGAGTAGTGTTGAGCACCGATATGGGGTGCGAATTCATATTAACTCCAGTCTCCATATAAAATGTAATCATTATTGGTATTAATCATACTTTTTAGATTACTTCTTATGTTTCTTTTTATCATAGACTAGTGTATCCATTTAGTTAAGGCGTTATAGATGACATAAAAGTATAGCAGAATTTTGGAAGTGTGGGAAAGATGTTGTATCACTTAGTCCCATAGTGTAGTTTTCCATTTGAGAAACTCCCATAGAAATTATACTTGATAAATAAGGAAAGTTGAATTTTTTATTTCATACCTTTAACAAGTTGATTTGTTGTTTAATGTTTTAAATACTTTGTATAAATTGCACTATCATTGTTTTTTTACAGTGCATTTTGAGTTGAGTAATTTGTTATTGAGTAAAGCCAAGGTAAGTTTCCTTTCATATTCTTTTAAAGCCTATGTTATGTATAGAATTCTAACTCACATACACTTACATTCAATGTAGTGCTGCATGTTGTCCTATATCGCCTTATAGTACATACAAAGGTAACAAGGATAAGCATTTAGCACCTCGTTGATGCAGTTGAATACTTAGAGTCTGTTTGTGATCCTCCTTACATTTTGAATGACTCTTTATTACATTGCATTCTATTTTTCAGATGATAGGATTGTCCATTTTTAATTTATAGTATATACAATTAGTTGATCAATTGTATTTACATTATCATTTCTTATGTGAACACTTGAGTTTCCATTTTAGCCAAACTGACCTTTAAAGATTCTTAGTTATTTCATTAAAAAGTTGAGTGATGTGCATTTGATAATGTAATAATTCTTACAGTCTTCCGCTGTGTAAGTAAGTCATGCCAAGTGTTCCCTTGAGGCCAACAATACTTCTCGAGGGCTAGTCACGTCCGGGGTGTAGGCTTAATGTAAAAACCCTAAAAATAAACTAATATAAACCAGAGATTCACATGATTTATTGAGTTAATAAATTTATAAATTAATGATAAGTAGTATCCAAGGGCTGGTTTTAATGTCTTTGAAGTCAAACGTCAAGAAACAAACAACACGTTTCAAAAACTAGTCTTCTATTCTAGTGTGTCCTTGCACATTGTATGTGTTCTGGTGTGTCGTTTAGAGTCTAAAATTTGGAGAGGAGACCCTGGTACGTATAAGGTCATGTTTAGGGGTTACAAGTCCATGTATGATTACCCAAGGACCACCCTAAGGGTCCTTGAGGAGGACCCTAAACTCAACCCCCACAATTGCAAAAGTGGGGTGATCTATGAGCATGAACTATGGAGAGTAGGTCTTTTGATGGAGCATCAACCACTTCCGTAAGTAAAGAATTAGCCAAGGGAGCCTAATATCACATGGAAAAGTATCTGAACCAAACGATGACCTGCAGGATAGCTCGTGACACCACCTTCGGTCCTTAGGTGGTGGTCCTTGGGAGGGAAGAGTTTAATTTTGACGTTTGAGTCTAAGTGAGGGTTCTATTGTTATAATATATTTAAGATACCTAAAACACTAAACATAACAATAGAACCCTCACTTAGACTCAAACGTCAAAATTAAACTCTTCCCTCCCAAAGAGATACTCTCAAGAACACCATTTAAGGTCTAGGTCAAACTAAAGCTAGGATAAGGGGTTTCAAGTGATTTTTTCACAAATTTTCGTGGGATTTTTAATACTAAGGTATGGTAATCCTTCATTATTGAATAAAATCTTATTTAAGGAGTCCAATTCAAAACTTTTCAAAGGTAGATCAATGATCAATTTTGCCAATTTCTTTTCTATTCATTGGGTTCATTGAAAAACTGTTTTTAAGTGATGATATTGAAGTTATTATGTTTAATAATTTTTCTAAGATTATTTGAATGAAATTCCTTGAAGAACCCATGTTTCATCAAAATCTCCTAAATCGACTTATTAAATGGGTTTTGTGTCTATTATTTCATGTTGATAGTATTGCACTTAAGTGGAGTTGTATTGTTGGTTCATATTGTTATATTTTTCTATCAATGCCTAAATGTGATTAATTTTTGTAAAATTGAGAAGCAATGATCATGGTTTGGATGAAGGGTAAGTTGACCTATATTTTTCTAATTCTTATTGAATTTCTCTTGTGTGGTATGTAATGTATAGGAAAATTGTATTAAGATAATGGCCTTTAAGGCATTGAATTTAAGTAAATAAATGTCATGATGCTCATGTATAGAGATGTATTACGAAGTTATGCATGTGAATCTTGAAGATAGTATGTGTATTGGAGAAAATCTTAATGTGAAGTATGGCTGTGTGTGGATTATAATTAATGTAGGATGATCATCTTTAGAAGACAATTTTGTGAATGATGGTTAATATGTGAAATTCTTTCTCACATAAACACACATGATAGAAAAAATGAAGCTAATGAAAATGTAATGAATGTGTGTCTATTGAAAGGTTTTCTCTGTAGAACTCTAATGAATGAATGGGGAACATTAGGGTGGAAACTTTCTTTGAGCGGAGGCGTAATATCTTGTAAAAACCTCAATATTCCTAAGATCTTTCCGATGAATGAATGATAGGTTGGGACGATTATTATTTCCGTAGTTAGAGTTAGAGTACTTAGTAGCAATCCCTTAACCTATAGTTAATGAATGTAATGAAAGTCTAATCTCTGTCGGGATTAATGCTTTGCACCAAGAGGATATGAAATTGGGTGGATACTCTTTGTGAGTAGAGGTGTAGTATCCAAACGTAACCCTTTGAGTTGGGTACTCTCCGTTAGTTGAGGTGTAGGACATAGATGCAACCTCCTTATCCTTTAACTCTGCACCCGCGTAGGACCAGCTAGTGGTTTTCAATATAATATCTAATAGAATGGCCCTTCCTTAGGCCAGTAAGGATCCCTCATCTAATAGGGTTTAATACTGGAATTCCATGTTAATCTGTCATGGTGTATATTTGCTACATCTAGCTGCCACAGAAGAATGAAATGAACTAGGTCTTCCTAAGGGTGTATTGATATACCGTGGTTTCACGGTATAATTAATACTCTTTCCTTAAGTTTAGTGTGTCCGAAAGCCTTTTTGTGCTAATTTTGATATAATTTTCTCTTTGTTTTGCAGGAAATCTGTCCAAAGGTGAATGCGGAGATTTTGAGCGAAAAAATGCAAAAGAGACCACCTACGGAGCTTATGACGGTCCGTCGTGCCTGTGACGGTCCGTAGGTGGCAGCGTAGTGCAACTGCTGAAGGAAGATGGGGAAGTCTGACCAAGTGTGGGATTACGAAGCTTGTGACGGTCCGTCATGGATATGACGGTCCGTCCTGCAGGTTCGTCGTGAAGATCAGAGAAGTGATCCCAGTACCCAGATTCCAAGAGTTGAAGTATTTTGAAACGGAGACCCTCGACGGACCGTTGTGCCTATGACGGTCCGTCATACTTGCCGTCGAGGGTAATAAGAGAGCAGCAGAAGAAATTGCTAAGTATGGGACGACGGAGTCCATGACGGTCCGTCGCGAGGTCCGTCGACCCAGCCGCGTTTTGGCAGATTTCCAGTAATTAGAATCCTTGTTTAATTAGGTTTTTATTTTTTATAAATAGTTCAAAAAACCTCGTTTTTGAGGTTAGACTCTGCGAGATTAGACATCATAATATTAGACTTTGTGTATTAGTGTTTGACTTTTGGATATTCTTACAAGTGATTTTTGGTGATTAATCAAGCAAACTTTAGGACTTTATTCTTTCTCATTCAAGTAAGTACATGAATTCTTATTTAATATATTTGAATATTGTGTTTATGTCTATGAGTAACTAAACTCCATAACTAGGGTTGTGGGAACCATAGGCAAATAATGAGATAAACCCTAGCTAAAATAACAATTCTAGAATAGTGTCTTGCATGTATTAATAATTCTTTCGCTTAGAAGTCTTTTAAACGGAGGATCAACGTTAGAACTCGCCTTAATGCTACTTGCCGGACCAAGGAGGTAGATAAGAGGAAAAGAATTATTAACATAGATTTAGTGTATACTATCTAATAGGCTAGTATTGATTAGATTTAGTGGATACTATCTAATAGGCTAGTATTGATTGGTACGAGGTAATAACTTAGTCAAATATCGAATATGATGCTTAATATGAGGTAAGGATAAGGGTTAGGATAGCAACACATGTAGCTGGACCAAGGTGCGGAGTGAGATTTTCTAGATGCCGGACCAAGAATTTAGAAATACATAACTTATCACTTTGCATGCAAGATACTAGGAAAGAATTTATATAGTTAGAATTATCAAGTCATGAACCTGTGGGGAATACGTAAACCCTAGTTACTTTGATTAATTGATTAAAATTCAACTTTCAAAACTGTTAAGTGTCTCTTTCAATTTTGTTAGTTATTTTTACTCATTAGGAAATACAAACATACAAACCCCCTTTTTTTATGTTTTTACTTTCTAAGGAAGTCATCAACCGAACAATAGTAATAACAAGTTGAAGTTAAGTCTAGACTATTTTCCTCGTGGGAACGATCCCAACCTCACTAGTTGGGTTACTTACTTGACGCGACCGCTTTACTTCTCATTTGAGAAGTAAGTTTGAGCATAACAAATTTTGGCGCCGCTGCCGGGGAATTTAGCTTTTAGATTAACTTGAACTTATTAATAAAGTTTAGTTGATATTTTCTTGATTTTACTTTGTTTTATTGTTTTTGATTTCCTTTCAGAACTATCCTCATTGTATGCCAAATACACGGAGAGGAAGAGAACCCTTGTTTCCCTACGATCACGAGCTAGAGCGTACACTGCGCAATATGAATCGAAACATGGGAATAAATGATGAGGATCCAAACCAGAACATTCCAGATCCAGTGGATGTTCATGGTCAGATGTTACCCGATGCTCCGGGTGAACATCAACAGAGGGGACAAAATCCCGCTCCACGGCCTCAATCATACTACAGAGGGTATGATAACATAGCAGACTCGTATGGGCCACTTGTCTTGCCCCCTCTACCCAGAGGACACACTTTTGTGGTAACTAGTAGCCTGATGCAAATGCTCACTGCCAGAGGTTTGTTTTCAAGGCTACCTTCTGAGGATCCACATGCCCATATAGCTAAGGTAAGACAGTGTGTAAAAGTTGTGTGGGGAGGCCTGATTTAGATCTAGATGTAATAGGTCTCAGAGTGTTTCCTCTCTCACTGACGGGAGAGGCTGCTATGTGGTTCACTGAGCTCCCATACAACTCCATCTTCACTTGGAACCAACTAAGGGATGTCTTATTAGCACGCTACTATCCGGTCTCCAAGAAATTAAACCACAAAGACAGGGTGAACAACTTTGTGGCACTACCAGGAGAGTCAGTTAGTAGTTCTTGGGATAGATTCACCTCATTTTTGAGAAGTGTTCCAAATCACCGTATAGATGATGCTGAAGGAATATTTCTATCGGGGACAGGATGATAACAATATAGCGGTGTTGGACACTATAGCAGGTGGATCTTATGGAGAATGCCCTTATGCTGAGATTGCAGAAAAACTAGAGAAAATCTCCCGAAATAACAAAGCTTGGAGTACTAGGAAGTCCAATGCAGGGAGAACCACCTTCGCAGTGCAGTCCACTCACAACCCACCCACAGATGATATTCGTGAAGAAATGGCTCAGATGAGAACTGAGCTTGGGTTGGTACTAAAACATGTCACTGGGGTGCAGGAAAGAAAAATGCAGTCAACTACTTGGCTAAACCACCACCTCAAAACGATGAGTGTTATTATGAGGAGGATTCCTATGCAGTAAATGAACAGATGGGGGGTTTCCGACCAAGTGCCCAAGGCTCTAATCAGGAAAATTGGTGCCAAGGTCAAGGGAACCAAGGTTGGAACTATGGTAACTACAATCGTGAGGGTCATTATGTCCGAGATGGAAACTACAATCGGGACAACAACTTCAACAGGGGTAGCTATGGTAACAGAAACGACAAGAATGGATCCTATGTTCCTCCTCAAAATCGTGAAGTTACTCCTAGGGATGGTGTAGGTAGTATGTCGCGAGTTGAGGATATGTTGCATAAAATGATGAGGAGGTTCGATGCTAGTGATGAGCACAATAAAAAGTTGAGGAATGATTTAGCGGGTATTGGGCAAAAAGTTGATACACATGCAATATCGATTAAGCAACTTGAGTTACAATTGGCCCAATTATCTGCAACTGTGAACACACGGCAACCGGGCACTCTTCCTAGCAACACTGTCCAAAATCCAAAAAATGATGGACATTGTATGGCAATTACTACTCGCGGTGGCAAGCAAACCATTGACCCACCTATGACATCTAATGAGAATAAGGTGACAAAAGATACTGATAAAGTGGTAGATATTGATGCTGAATTAGAGGATGAGACTGAGAAAGATGCTGAAGTGCCCAAAAATGTAATTTCTATTCCTAGGCCAGCACCCCCATTTCCTCAAAGATTAGTGAAAAAGACCGAGGATGGCAAATATCGGTGTTTTATAACAATGTTGAAGCAACTTTCTATCAACGTCCCTTGGTAGAAGCTTTAGAACAAATGTCCGGTTACGCCAAGTTTATGAAAGATCTTGTCATAAAGAAAAGATCAGTTACTTTTGAGGATGATGATAGAATGCAGCATTGTAGTGCTATTGCTACAAGATCTCTGGTCCAAAAGAAAGAAGATCCGGGTGAGTTCACTATTCCTTGTACAATCGGGCTATTATATTTTGCGAAAGCATTATGTGATCTGGGGGCAGGCATAAATCTCATGCCCCTCTCGATTTACAAGAAGTTGGGTTTGGGTGACCCAAAACCCACTGCGATGCGGCTACTGATGGCCGATCGAATAGTAAAACGACCTATAGAGATACTCCACGATGTGTTAGTAAAAGTGGAGTCGTTCATATTTCCAACAGATTTTGTTATTTTTGATTGCGAAGTCGATTTTGAAGTGCCCATTATTCTTGGGAGGCCATTCCTTGCTACGGGAGGAGCCTTAGTAGACATGGAAAAGGGGCAGATGAAATTTCGGTTGAACAATGAGGAAGTGACCTTTAATATTTGTAGGTCCATGAGGCAGAGTAGTGAGCTCCAATCAGCATCTGCTATATCCTTCAACATGGGTGAGACATTTGAGACACAAATAGAAGAACGTCTAGGTGTCGAAGCATTAGCGGCAGTGATAATGAACTTTGATAGTGATTGCATTGAAGAGTATGAGTCATTAGGCGCTGCTCTTGACCGATGTGATGTTCGGTTTAAACCGAAGAAATTTGAGCTTGATATGAAGAATCGCGAGTCCCCACCCGCGAAACCATCTATAGAGGAAGCTCAAAAATAAGAACTAAAAGCTCTCCCACCTCATCTCAAGTATGAATTCTTAGGAAAGGGTGACACTTTGCCGGTAATCATTGCATCAGACTTGGATAAACAACAGGTTCAGAGTTTGGTGACGGTACTAAAAAGGTTCAAAAGAGCTATTGGGTGGACTATTGCGGACATTATTGGGATCCCTCCCGGTATTTGCTCTCATAAAATCCAACTCATGTCTGATCATAAGCCGAGTGTTGAGCACTAGAGACGCTTGAACCCTCTTATTCAAGAGGTTGTGAAGAAGGAAATCATCAAGTTGTTGGATGCCGGACTAATATATCCAATCGCTGATAGTAGTTGGGTATGCCCGGTTCAGTGTGTACCGAAGAAAGGGGGAATGACTGTGGTCCCCAACGAAAAGAATGAACTTGTTCCAATGAGACCGGTTACTGGATGGAGGGTGTGTATGGATTACCGTAAACTAAACTCATGGACTGAAAAAGACCATTTTCCTATGCCCTTCATGGATCAGATGTTGGATAGACTTGCCGGAAAAGGGTGGTATTGTTTTCTTGATGGGTATTCGGGGTATAATCAGATTTCTATTGCACCAGAAGATCAAGAGAAAACCACTTTCACCTGTCCATATGGGACCTTTGCGTTCAGAAGAATGCCGTTCGGGTTGTGAAATGCACCCGCAACCTGTTAGAGATGTATGATGTCAATATTTTCTGACATGGTGGAGGATACTATAGAAGTTTTTATGGATGATTTTTCTGTGGTTGGTGATTCATTCGAGCGGTGTTTGACCAATTTATCTGAGGTTCTTAAGAGCTGTGAAGATTGCAATTTGGTACTAAACTGGGGAAAGTGTCATTTCATGGTGAAAGAGGGTATTGTGTTGGGTCATCGCATTTCAGAAAAGGGCATAGAGGTTGATCAAGCTAAAGTTGAGGTAATAGAGAGACTTCCCCCGCCGATCTCTGTGAAAGGTGTGAGAAGCTTTCTTGGGCATGCCGGTTTTTACCGGAGATTCATCAAAGACTTTTCAAAGATTGCACACCCATTGTGCAAATTGCTGGAGAAAGAATGTAAATTTTGTTTTGATAAATCCTGTCTTAAAGCATTCGGTGAGCTAAAAGAAAAGTTAGTGTCTGCGCCTATCATTATTTCTCCGGATTGGAACAGTCCATTTGAGGTAATGTGCGATGCTAGTGGGGTGGCTCTTGGTGTTGTATTGGGACAGAGAAGAAACAAAATCCTTCACCCAATTTACTATGCTAGTAAATCCCTAAATGAAGCTCAGAAGAACTACACAGTGACTGAGCAAGAACTCCTTGCAGTAGTCTTTGCTTTTGAGAAATTTCGCTCCTATTTGCTAGGTACTAGAGTTATAGTGCATACTGACCATTCAACATTGAGATATTTGATGGCGAAGTAGGATGCGAAACCTAGGCTGATTCGTTGGGTATTACAGCTGCAAGAATTTGACTTTGAAGTGCTGGATAGAAAAGGAATTGAAAATCAAGTTATTGATCACTTGTCTCGTCTAGAGGATGAAGCTATGAGAGAGTTAGGGGATAACACTGAAATTGATGATACTTTCCCCAATGAACATGTATTGGCTGCTTCACAAGACTTGATTCCATGGTTCGCAGATTTTGCGAACTATCTGGCTAGTGATATTGTTCCATCAGACTTGTCATTTCATTAAAGGAAAAAGTTCATGTACGATGTGAAGAAGTTCTTTTGGGATGAACCATACTTGTATAGGAGTTGTGCCGACGGGCTTATTCGCCGTTGTGTGCCAGAATGTGAAATGTTGAATGTGTTGGAGGCATGCCATTCTTCACCTGTTGGCGGACATCACAGTGGTATCCGAACCGCTCATAAGATATTACAATGTGGTTACTATTGTCCAACTCTTCATCAAGATGGTCATGGGTTTGCTAAAGCATGTGACAAATGTCAACGAGATGGTGGTATTTCAAGAAAGCAAGAGCTCCCTCTAAACCCCATTCTTGTAATTGAGTTATTTGATGTTTGGGGTATTGACTTTATGGGACCTTTCGTGAGTTCTCATGGAATGAAGTACATTCTAGTAGCAGTCGATTTTGTATTTAAATGGGTCGAAGCCATAGCCCTCGCAAACAATGAAGGGAAGAGTGTCACTGCATTCTTGAAAAAGAATATATTCTTTCGTTTTGGCACCCCAAGGGCCATTATTATTGATGGGGGCTCCCACTTCTGCAACAGATTGTTGAAAGGGTTATTGGAGAAATACGGGGTTCGCCATAATGTGGCCACTCCTTACCACCCTCAAACTAGTGGGCCAGTTGAAGTGTCAAATCGGGAAATAAAATAGATATTGTCAAAAACAGTGAATGCTTGTAGAACGAATTGGTCAAGGAGGCTTGATGATGCTCTTTGGTCCTACCGGACAGCATATAAGACTCCCATAGGTATGTCTCCATACCAACTTGTATATGGGAAAGCTTGTCATCTTCCGGTTGAGTTAGAGCATAAAGCCATGTGGGCTATGAAGAAGTTAAAAATTGATCGGAGCGAAGCTGCAGAGCAACGGTTAAATGGGTTGAATGAACTCGATGAATTTCGCCTAAAATCCTATGAGAGCTCAGCACTATACAAGGAAAAAATGAAGAATTACCATGACAACAAAATTGAAAAGCGAGAATTTATGGTCGGGGATTTGGTGCTTTTATTCAATTCCAGGTTGCGCTTGTTTCCGGGCAAGCTCAAGTCCAAATGGACTGGTCCTTACTTGGTTACCCAACTATTCCCTCATGGATCAGTTGAGTTTGAAACTAAGGAGGGTGTGCGGTTCAAGGTGAATGGAGAGCGCATAAAAATCTATTTTGGGCATGCTGAATCGGCAAATGAAGTGATAGAGGCATACCATCTTGATGAAGTCTGAGTAATCGAGTGTCCCCAGTCGTGCCGCGACATTAAATCAGGCGCTTGTTGGGAGGCAACCCAATACTTATCGTCTTTTTAGTAATGGTAGCATTTTTCTATTAATTGGTTTTTTAAATTTGCAGGCACATCACCAGGGAATTATGCAGAAAATTACTCTGCAGCAGTCACTGACGGACACATCGACGGACTGTTGCACCTGTGACGGACTGTCATATACATCTGTCGTACCAGGTACGCTTTTCCTATATTTTGAAAATAGGGCACATCACGACGGAACCAACGACGGGTCGTCACAACTGCGACGGAACGTCGTCGGGAAACCGTCGCGTAATTAATGACTTATACCCGACCCGACCCGGCTGGACCCTTTTCAAAATCTGACCTTTTAAACACCCCAACCCCTCATTTTCACCCTATTCATTCATTATTCCTCTCATCTCCCCTCTCTTTTCAACTTCCACATTTCCCCCTCACTGATCATTACCCCTACAATTCTCCAAAGCCTTTAAACTATCATCTACTAGTCGGAGCTGCTGCTGTAGGTGTCTACCCTGCCAACTGAGTCATTGCCCATTTGTTTTTTCTCTATTTCTAAGGTATGTGTCTCTAAATTTATACTCATTTATCTTGTATTTTTGTTTATTAGTTAGTATTAGCTTAGTTCTTAGTCGTATTTTGTTTCCTTTACATGATTATGTCTAAACCTAGGCTCAAAATGCTCGAATTTGCCATGTTAACAACCTTAGACATAGGTAATTTTGCATTACTAGTTTCCTAGGTAGTTGGGATAGACACATATAGGTCCATAGCACTACAAGACCATGTGGTTTAATCGGGGTTGCTTAGGGTACCTACAATTCTGTCTCTGTCATTCAGAACGAGACCCCGATGACGGACCGTCGTAGCTACGACGAACCGTCGTAGGGTCCGTTACACAAGCCCTAGCACCCCTATCCTACTGGACACATGTGACGGATCGTCGTCCTCGCGACGGTCCGTCCTGCATAACCTTCTTGCTAGACAGAGACCCTGTTTCCAAGAGTCTCCCATTTTTTTCCAAGTGTCCTTCAACGGACACTTGTGCGGACCGTCGTACCCACGACGGTCCGTCCTGCATGACCGCCATACCGGTCAGAGAACCCTCTTCAAGGGTCTCCATTTTTTTCCAAGTGTCCTTCAACGGACACTTTTGACGGACCGTCGTACCCACGACGGTCCGTCCTGCATGACCGTCATACCGGTCAGAGACCTCTCTCCTAAGGGTCTCCATTTTTTTTCCAAGTGTCCTTCAACGGACACTTGTGACGGACCGTCGTACCCACAACGGTCCGTCCTGCATGACCGTCATACCGGTCAGATTCCACTCTCCTAAGGGTCTCCATTTTTTTCCCAAGTGTCCTACGACGGACATCTACAACGGACCGTCGTACCTGTGATGGTCCGTCCTGCACACACCGTCATGCTAGTAAGAGACCTTCTTTCAGGGTTCTCTATTTATACAGAGTCCAAGTACTTCACGACGGACCTCACGACGGTCTGTCATAGTCACGACGAGCGGTCACCTGGCCCGTCGTGTGTCACTGTTTATACATCATTTACATATTATTTTCACTATTTTATATCGTATGGTTTCGCTTGTCTTGTTTGCCACTATCCGTACTAATAGTGATCCTTTGCAGGTACTATCTACTATGGCACCTAGCAAGACCGAACCTACGCACGCGGGCGCTCAAAGTCTGTTTCCCCGTCTGCACGCTTGATCATCGGCTCTGATGATGAGTGGGACCCTGAGTATGTGCCCCCAGGCACTTCCGCCCCTTCCCATGTTGTACGTGCCCCTAGAGCCACACCCAAAAAGGTGGCGTCCGGCGTAGTCATTGCCTCCCAGTCTGATGAGGAGCGCACACTGACCGGCACACCCTCTGGGTCGGCCACAAATGAGGAAGGAGCGTCTGGCTCCTTAGGACTATCATGGTCTGAGGAAGCCTCTGGCTCTGCTGAGGTTCCTGCACCCGCCACCGCTGCAGCGTCGGCATCGTCTGATGAGGCTGACAGTTCAGACTCTACATCCGGCGCACCAGCCCAGGTCCCCACCCCAGCCTCTGACCAGCCAAATCGGTGGTGTGTCGACAGACAGTTTCAAGTTTACTCCGACACCAAGTTCCTGACTGATAAAAGAGTAATGACTCGAACACTCACCTTGGAGCGGCGGGTACTTACAGGGAGTCTCCCAACGATGCCGGAGATCCATAACCTCTTCACTAGGCATCGCTTAGAGTGGACAGCACGTCCATTGGGACAATATAGCGAAGAAATGGTCCGAGAGTTCTACGCATCCTACGTAGCAACTCTCCGATCACAGATCGACAGGCGGGCTGCCCCTGCTAAACAGGCCCCACTGCAGCAGGTCCGAGTTCGGGGTGTGCAGGTTTACATTTCCCTGCCAGCCATCCGCCGGTTTCTATACGGCGAGAGTGCTGATGCCACTCGGACTCCACACAATGCCGACTTTGACTACCACTGGCATTTAGTGAAGGATGGCCAGTTCTTACGTGAGCCAGCACTGAGAGAGACCACCAAGAGGTGGATGGCTCTGCATCTATCAGTCGACGGAGAGGGTGCCGATTGGGTCACTAAGCCGAAGGGGGCCATCAAGAAGGCCAACCTCACATTCGTCGCAAAGTTCTTGTGGCTGCTCGTCCGTCACTGCCTTTCCCCACAGCTTCTGATAACATCGTCACCTGGGATCGAGCAGTGTTGATGGCGGTGATGATAGCCGGCTTCGAGGTGGACTTCGCATGGCTTCTCCAGGCAGTCATGCACGAGAGGGCATTCAAGGTCACTACTACCTACCCCTTCCCGTGTATGATCTTTGCCATTTGAAGGTCCGCAGGTGTGCCCATATGGCACATAGATCAGTTGAAGACCCCGCAGGGCACCATTGACGTCGGCCTCATCAGAGACGAGGCCAATGAGTTGGCTCCACGCAGAGGGCCCTATCCAGAGCTGCCCCCACTTGCTGATGATCTTGCGGATACAGTTGCCCAGGCCCGCACTGCTACACAGGCGTCCACTGACACTACCCCGGTCGAGTCTATCGCGGGTAGTAGCCCAGCCCCGAGATCCTCTCGCACAGCCCCTCTACCGACACTTGTCCCGCTTGCTAGGGTCCAAAAACTGGAGGCACAAATGGCCACTCTTTTGCATCATATCCAGCCGTGGATGCAGAAGTCGATTACTGAGTCTGAGACGCGTCTAGAGAGGAAGATGCAACAGTTTACCGAGCGCAAGATTGCTGAGGTTAACCAGCGCCTAGATGCATTTGAGTTGAGATTTTTAGCCCGCCCAGCCCCTCCGGTAGATGTGTTGACTCTTCAGGCTGCAGTCGACAGTCTTCGTGCAGAAATCGACACGATCCTAGAGGCAAGAGTGCCGGAGTCTGTCGAGCCTGCTGAGGACACTGTATTGGCAGCCCTGTTTGCTACTTCAAAAATTACCCCACCTCCCCCACGAGAGAGTGCCAAGAGGCGTAGGGGTCGAGCAGAGGATGAGGCGCGAGCAACGAAGAAGGAGCGACGAGAGATGGAGGCTGCGAGGAGAGCCTCACTTGCTGAGGCAGAGGCACACCAAATCAGAGCATCGCAGATAGCTGCTGGGGCGTCTAGCTCCCACACTGTAGAGACAACAGGAGGTACTACTGATGGTGCGGTTGTTGCTGAGGACACCACTGAGGGTGTACAGATTGCTGAGGACACCACTGAGGGTGTCTAGATTGCAGAGGATGTGGCTTCCGGGACATCGGACCCACCAGCTTGCTGATCGACAGCGCTATGCGCCACAGGTTTTCTTCACCTACCACTCTAATATTTAGATTTTTTATGCATTGGGGACAATTGCATGCTTTTTTGTTGGGGGTGGGGTAAATGGAAAGTGAGTGTTAGGGTGAAGTCTGAGTAGCCCAACTCACTATCCTCTTTTGGGGTTTTCTTGCCTGTGTTCTTTTTCCCCAAAAGACTGATTACTTTTTCTGTTGAACCGGCACGTTACATCTTTTGTACATAGTTTTAACTCTGAAGCATGATGGCTAAAATGATATCCTGATAAAACTAGAAAATGTTGCATGACTAGGCGTAGTAACTGATAATTGTGTGGCTCTAAACATGAAATAGAGTTACACCATTGCATTACCCCAAATCTTCAAGTGAAACTAGGTGTCTGATAATCTGGTATAGTGATGAGATGTCAAGTGAGTGTGAGGAAATTTGAATAGTCCACTATTGGTACTGAGCTAGAACTTGCCTGGTTAGTCCTGCTAAAAGTAAGCTGTAACAGACAATTAGGAAAGGATCATAGGCCCTTATTCAAAATAGCCCATTTCTAGCCTAAATAAAAGAAACCAAATGAAAGTTATCCTTCTTTGATCCAAATAATTTGAGCTTAAAATTAGACCTTTCTTTTTCACCCCAACTGATCTTTTCTGGGAACAATATGTTGGCCCTAGTCCCTCCTTGGACATGTGCACCTCAGCTTATGCCAAAAGCATAAGTTGAGGGTGGCTTATGCATAGACAACCTTCTTTATGGCCCTGACCCAACTTTGGGTATTGTGTACCTTGACTCATGGCAAAGCCATGAGTTGAGGGTGGTTGTTTTGAGGAATGCTCTGGAAAGTGGGGTTGAAAGAACAAAGAGAGAGAAAGAACAAAAGTAAAGTGACTCAAGAACTCGTTGAAAGAAAAGTAAAAAAAAAAGGGAAAAGAGTCACTCACACAAATGAAGAAAGAAGGGAAAATAGCAAGGTGAAAGAATGGGAGAAATTAGGCGAGATAAAGTGATAGAAAGTGAAAGGTTTAGCCGATATGTCAAGGAGGGCAAAAAGTCACTAAAGTATACCTAAATATACCCTACCTGACTCTGAGCCTATGTTACAAGCTAAGAAAGTCCTATCGTGATCCTAAGGGTTGTAAAGCGAACTTAAGGCAGTGAAAATAAGGGCAAGCTTATGGCAATAGGTATGAATGTGTGTGACTTTGTTCTGAGAGCGAGTGTTGAAAAGTAATCCTTATACTCAAACTGAAATCATTGTGTGAAAAATGAGGATCTTGTTTTGAAGTGAGGACACAAGTTGCAATACCGGAATTATTAGGACCTCGGTGAGAAATTGAAGAGGATAGGTGTTAGTGCATGGTGAGTCTGTGTTATGTTCGAATCCCACAAAATTCAAGCCTAATAGTGATAGCCAGCATAGATTTGATGAGATTAATCGGGATTGATAGCCAAATGATTGCAAAGGATAAAACATGAATACTACTGTACAAAGATTGTGTAGTGAGTCATAGTGTGTCTCTTGAGGACAAACAACGAATTTAAGTTGAGGGTGTTTATATACCGTGGTTTCACGGTATAATTAATACTTTTTCCTTAAGTTTAGTGTGTGCGAAAGCCTTTTTGTGCTAATTTTGATATATGTTTCTCTTTGTTTTGCAGGAAATCTGTCCAAAGCTGAATGCGGAAAATTTGAGCGAAAAAATGCAGAAGAGACCACCTACGGAGCTTATGACGGTCTGTCGTGCCCTTGACGGTCCGTAGGTGGCAGCGTAGTACAACTACTGAAGGAAGATGGGGAAGTCTGACCAAGTGTGGGATTACGAAGCTTGTGACGGTCCGTCATGGATATGACAGTCCGTCATGCAGGATCGTCGTGAAGATCAGATAGTGATCCAGTACCCAGATTCCAAGAGTTGAAGTATTTTGAAACGGAGACCCTCGACGTACCCGTTGTGCCTATGACGGTCCGTCATTCATGCCGTCGAGGGGAATAATAGAGCAGCAGAAGAAATTGCTAAGTATGGGACGACGGAGTCCATGACGGTCCGTCGCGACCACGACGGTCCTTCGCGAGGTCCTTTGACCCAGCCGCATTTTGGCATATTTCCAGTAATTAGAATCCTTGTTTAATTAGGTTTTAATTTTTTATAAATAGGTCGAAAAACCTCATTTTTGAGGTTAGACTCTGCGAGATTAGACATCATATTATTAGACTCTGTGTATTAGTGTTTGATTTTTGGAGATTCTTACAAGTGATTTTTGGTGATTAATCAAGCAAACTTTCGGACTTTATTCTTTCTCATTGAAGAAAGTACATGAATTCTTATTTAATATATTTGAATATTGTGTTTATGGCTATGAGTAACTAAAATCCATAACTAGGGTGGTGGGAACCATAGGCAAATAATGAGATAAACCCTAGCTAAAATAACAATTCTAGAATAGTGTCTTGCATGTATTAATAATTCTTTCGCTTAGAAGTCTTTTTAACGGATGATCAATGTTAGAACTCCCCTTAATGCTACTTGCCGGAACAAGGAGGTAGATAATAGGAAAAGAATTATTAACATAGATTTAGTGTATACTATCTAATAGGCTAGTATTGATTGGTACGAGGTAATAACTTAGTGAAATATCGAATATGATGCTTAATATGAGGTAAGGATAAGGGTAGCAAAACACGTAGCCGGACCAAGGTGCGGAGTGAGATTTTCTAGATGCCGGACCAAAGATTTAGAAATACATAACTTATCACTTTGCATGCAAGATACTAGGAAAGAACTGTTATAGTTAGAATTATCAAGTTATGAACCTGTGGAGAACACGCAAACCCTAGTTACTTTGATTAATTGATTAAAATTCAAGTTTCAAAACTGTTTAGTGTCTCTTTCAATTTCATTAGTTATTTTTACTCATTAGGAAATACAAACATACAAACCCCCTTTTTATGTTTTTACTTTCTAAGAAAGTCATCAACCGAACAATAGTAATAACAAGTTGAAGTTAAGTCTAGACTATTTTCCTCGTGGGAACGATCCCAACCTCACTAGTTGGGTTATTTACTTGACGCGACCGCTTTACTTCTCATTTGAGAAGTAAGTTTGAGCGTATCATGTATGCAAAGACCCAAAAATGAACTAAGTCAAAGTAGATCCTAATAATTGTGTCATGTGCTTTTAAGATCCTAAAATTATCAAATATGGTGTTAATAGTAAGTATATAAAGTTTGGAGGTAAAAATCCCAAGAACGTCAAATGACATTTGAAAGTTAGCCTTGAGATGAGCTAGCGTGTCTTGGTATATTTCATGAGGAAAGTCAGTAAACTTGCCAAATTTGGATTAGGAAAGTCATGCCATTAGAGTAATATGCATCATCATACTTATCATTTTGAAAGTAGCACATAACATATTACACATATCATATAAAATAGTTCATATGATTCTTTCATATGCCATGAGACCTTGGAATCATGGACTTGACATTAGGACTTTCCAAAATTAGGGCTCAACATATGGGACCTCAACTAAAGAGCCTTCTTTAACAAACACATAGTCTTCTTCATTCATTCATACTTACTTCATTTTCATTCTTTGATATATTAGTGCAGTCACCCGTCATACCTAGGATGTAGTTTAAGACTCTCATTGGGTTTGTTGTGCAATGACCAAAAATAACCTAGTGTTATCACTTAAGTCTAGCTCACCTCTTGATCATCCTATTATAACACCTTTTCTATCGTTCATTTCATTATTTGCATTCTTTGAGGCTGACCTCATTCTTTCTTTGGGAACTTTTACCTTAACCGACATAGATAATGTGAGCATTATGAAATCCAGTGTGTAATCCCCGCACCTAAAAGAGGTGGAATCCCCGGCACAAGTGAACAAAAACATGCTAGCGTTTATAGGGAATTGAACATTGCTAGAATCCTATATTGTCACTAAAGGTTGAAAGAGTAGGATATATAAGGATACCCATACCCGGCATGCCGGACAGTCTCATCTCGTGAGAGTTGCGTGAACCTCCGCCCTTCCCAGAGGTTGGCATCACCTCTCATAGCCCATCGCTGCTAAGTATAAAGTTCCATTACATTCAACTCATAAATCATGGAAGAGGGCTTCTAGTATGAGCACGTCATTGCTCATTAGAAGATTTCACATCTCATCATTAGTATTAAGTATGAATTAAATTCAATACTTTCATTAGAGTGTTTATAGAGACTGATCTATTTATTAACTTTACACTCTCATTGGTGAGTACATTTTGGTAACTTTTACTTAGGCTCATTTTGGAGTGCTGTCATCTTTCTCATTATCCTTTTATCATATTTTCACCTCATTCATTAACTTTAACACATTTGCTTTTCATAATTACTCACCCCTTCACGTAAATGTTTATTTCATAATATGTACATGCACTTGGCCATTTAGTGTGTTTCACACTCTTACTTAACCCTTCTAGTGTTACATCATTTTATCACATACATCTTAGGCTCACTTACTTTTTAAACGTATCTAGACTTATGAGTCCACACATACAAGCCATGAGGATTCATTCATAGTTTGTTTATGTGATTCATGTTTACCCATGATTATGTGGTACAAGACGTATCCATCTTGTAGATATTATTCCAAGATATTGATTTCGATCTTTAGAGGCAGCATTCATTTAATATTTAATTACGTATGACTTATGTGTCATTATGGAATTGGTCAAGGGAACCCGATTTCGAATCCCCTGGACTACACTTAATCTTATTTTAAACTCAATAATTCCTTTTTTCAGATTTGGGGGACCCTAGTTCGATCCCCTTCAACCCCATAGTAATTTTTTTTTCTTTTTCTCCTCTCCTTTTTCGTTTAAGTCAAGGAGGTTGTGGGTTCAATCACCCACAAGGTCATTATTTTTCTTTTAATTTATCTCCTAACATTCTCACCTATCCAAGAGGTTGTGGGTTCAATCCCCACTCTCAAGATTTATTTTATCCTTTATTTTTCACCTAGCTCTCTCATCCATTCAAGAGGTTGTGGGTTCAATCCCCACTCACCACATCAATATTTCCTTGCATTTTTCTCAAGAAATTTTTATGAAATTTTCTTTTGTTGAGGTCATGGGTTCAATTTCAAATGACCTCACATTTTAATTTTTTTTTAAATGAAGCTCATTATTTTAAAAGTTGTCCGAGACTACAATTTCCAGCAAGCTGAAAATTTGGTCTCCTCCAATAATATTTAGTTAATTTTTTTGTATCTTTCATGTAATGATGTCTTGGGTTCAATCCTTAGTGATTTAACTTATTCTACATTCATTTTTCATTTCATTTTATACCAGTTTGATTGGCCGAAACCAACCTACAAAATGCTGGAAATTTGTTCACTATTTTAACCTTCTTGTTATCATCATTTGTTAATTAGATATTTTACGAAGTTTCATGAATCATTTTATGCATATTTAAGTATATTTTTGTCATGGTTATACTCATCAAAGAATTACAATAAAATCCAGCAATATTACATCACTTTTGTACATCATGATTTACACATACATCAGTTTTTAAATACTTTCAGTTGATATAAATTAACATGCTTACGATTCCAAACACATACTCATGAACAAATTATCATTAAAAAAACACTTCATACTTAAACTACCCGCAAATATACAAAAAAGATGATCTCTAACCTATTTCAGATTGAAATAAGAAGGATACTACGCACAAGGAGTTTGACAAGAACGGGAGCAATCCTAGTTTCAAAATTCGTTGAAAGGAAATTATCATGGAGAATGGAGTAAAGTAGAGAAACCCATACCTTGATATATTTCAACACATCTTTCAATGCTGCCAATTCCTACGACACCACTGCCTCACCACCAAAATCCCAAAAACAATATATCGAGAACAATGTTGTTGATTTTCATTTTTAGCTAAGCTTTTCGTTTGAGATTTTGAGTGTAAGTTCTTCAATAGTGAAGAATTATTATTTTCAGTTATTTTACTGATAAAAAACGTGAGAATAAGTGTGAGACACGTGAATGAGGGGATTAGTATTAGGAGACTTAGGTGGAGACTTAGTGAAACTAGGATTCCTAATTATTTCTTAATTTTATCATTACTATTATTTTAATTAAAAATCATATTTTACCCTTACTTAAATAAGATTTATATATATTAATTAATTAATCTAATTCACTTAATAAAATTAAATCAATTTACTCCTTGCTTCCACCAAGGCTCGAACCTTGGTGGAGCTATATTTTGCTTAAAGGGTCAAATTCGGCAACCTCTACCTGAATTGCCCCTCCACCATATTAATTAATTAGTTAAATATTTAGAATAATTAAAATACTACCCTTATCCTGGAAAAGGCCATTTTACCCCTAGAGCCTCCAAACATAAGATTTCCCATTTTTATGTCCAATAAAAACTCTTCTGGGTAAATTGTCATATTTGGATGCCCTACTTGGATGGACCCAACGTATCCTAGCTCGACTAACTCACCAAGTTTGTTAGCTTGTCTGTTGTAGAGGTTCAGAGATCTGGTCATATGCGCATCAATTCGTGTGAACCCGGTCTAATATAGGCATTCTATATACGTTAGACATTACTTAGCATAGTCATTTTAAAATTATTAAATTATCCCCCCTTAGGAACAGTCATTCCTGAAAGACACTACACATCATTTTAAAATAAAGATGGTGATTTTCGAAAATATGTTAACATACCTGAGACTTTACTTTTTGTGAATTTCTATTTTACACTTTTACTTGATAGTGCATGTGACTCAAGTTTGTCTGAAACATCATATTTGAGATTTAGGAACTTCCTTATCAATCACACATAACTTGATGTACCTCACCACTCATGAAATGCAAACAAAAAAACAAAAAATGAATCATGTACACGCTATTCAAAAACAACAACATGACATGCAAACATGAATTCATTTTAACTCACATAGTGCAATTATTACATATACAATTTTGGACTTACAACACCAAGTTGACTATCGCAGTAAAACTAAGAGTTTCTTACACAAAACCAGCCTTATGAGGAGTATATCTAACCCCTTAGTTAACATCTTTTTGGCCTTAAGATTTGAAATATATGGCTTTGTTGGATTGCTACATGCCCCTGCCTCTGAAACCTCACTACCTTAGTTTGATAGTCTATGGTAGCATAACATTTATGGAGAAAATCCATACATAAGCTATTCAATGCTTTTTATTGGTGAATATCTGATTTACATATTAGTAGGTTGGTGCCCATCCTTGAAACCAACTAGCAGTTTCGCATTAATAGATTAAGGAACTCCTTCCTAAACTAGTTTCATCAAAGCATAAAACATAAACAAACACATAAGTCACATCATTCAGCAACAAACATTATTAGTCAAACATATTAACTTCATACTAATGCATAAAACCATACACATGAAAAACTAATTTAGGATACGCACCCGAGACATCACCAGAGGTGTCTTCCCCTACACCCCTAGAATTGAGTACGAAGAATAATTGCCTCCTTGGAACCTCTTCATGTTGACCATTCGGCTGAACTTTATCCTTCCCTTTTTCTCGACCTCTCATATACAGACAATCTTTCATAATGTGACCTTGTTTACCAGAACAGTAACAAGCGTTAGAGTCCATCCTACACTCTCCTAGATGAAGTTTTCCACGCTTCCTAAAAAGTGACCTTTTCTAAGGTGTATCTATTTCATAGTTTCTCTTAACTCTGGGTTCGGAATCCCTATCATAGCAACCCTTGTATGAAATTGGCTCTGCTTTGTGGGAGAGTCCTTTTATAAACTTGAGCTTATATCTGATTTCAGTTCTACTCTTCATTGAAAAATTCTCCTCAGCTTCCCTTGACATGTTCCCTCCCTAGTGTGCTTCCTCTTCCTGCTTATCTTCCACTTGTTGGACATGTATCATAAGACTTAAACGTCCATAATATCGTTCAGCATAGATGCCCTACAATCCTCCTTGATATCCTCAGCAATCTTAGATCCAGTGTAAACGGGAGGATTTACCCTCGTCAAGTCCCTTAACCTGTTAGCCATAGTGCTGGAAGGTGGGTTCTCCTTGCGAACACCTTCTTGCTCAACCTGGGCTAGCATAGCCTGAGCTTGTAAAGGAATGGCTTAGGCCATTTGTACCAAGGCTATCCTCACTTCTCCATCTGTCAAGCCAGTTGGGTGAACATGCATCTCTATTCCAGCAGCTAAAGCATGGGAAGGAACTTGATTTACACCAGCAGCTGCTCCTCCAATCTCTCCGCCTTCGTATCTCCTCGTATCTTATACGCTCAAACATATATCTCAAATAAGAAGTAAAGTAGTCGTATCAATTAAAGAACCCAACTAATGAGGTTGGGATCATTCCCACGAGGAAGATAGTTCAGACTTAACATCAATCTATTATTACTATTATTTAGTCAATTATTTCCTTGGAAAGCAAAGACAATAAAAGGTTTTTTTTACTTCTAACTGAATGAAAATAACTAACTAAATCAAAGTAGACAACTAACAGTTTCAAATGTTGGAGTTTAATTAGTTAATAAAAGAAACAAGGGTTTATGTGTTCCCCATAGGTTCCTAACTTGATAATTCTAACTATTACAATTCTTTCCTAGTATCTTGCATGCAAAGTGATAAGTTATGTGTTTCTAAATCCTTGGTTCGGCTCTAGAAAATTTCACTCCGCACCTTGATCCGGCTAGGTGTGTTGCTATTCTAAAACTTATCTTTACCTCATATTAAGCCTCGTATTCGATATTTGACTAAGTTATTGCCTTGTACCAATCAATACTAGCCTATTAGATAGTATACAGTAAATTTATGTTGATAACTCTTTTCAAATTATCTACCTCTTTTGTCTGGCAAGTAGCATTAAGGCGAGTTCTAAATTTGGCCATCCGCTTAAAAGACATCTAAGCAAAATAATTAGCAATACATGCAAGACACTATTCTAGAATTGGTATTTTAGTTAGGTTCTACCTCAATAGTCGCCTATGGTTCCCACAACCCTTGTTATGGAGTTTAGTTACACATAGTCATAATCACAATATTGAAATATGTATTATAAGAATTCATGCACTTCAATGAGAAAGAATAAAATCAAGAAGTTCACTTGATTAATCAACAAAATCACCAACAATCAATTACTTAAATTAATTGAAGACTAAAGATTCTCCAAAAGTGTAATAATAATCACAAAGTCTAATCCACAAATGAATTTAAAATAATCAAGAGTCTAACTATAAGAGTGTCTCATCACCAAGAGTCTAACCCCCAAAACGAGGTTTTTAAAAATATATATAAAAAACAAAAACCTAATCAAAGAAGGACTCTATTTGCTGGAAATCTGTGTAAACGCGGCTGGGTTGACGGACCTTGCGACGGGTCGTCGTGGCCACGACGGGCCGTCATGGACCCCGTTGTCCCATACTTTGCAAATTCTTCTGGTGCTCTCTTTTTTAATCCTCGACAGCATGTATGGAAAATCATCATAGGAACAATGGTTTGTTGAGGGTCTCCATTCCATAACACTTTAACTCTTGGATTTTAGGTACTGGGACTACTTCTCTAATCTTCATGACGAACCAGCAAGACTGACCGTCATGGCTACGACGGTCCGTCACACACTCCGTAACCCCACACTTGGTCAGACATCCCCATCTTCCTTCAGCAGCTTCACTATGATGCCACCTACGGACCGTCACAGGCACGACGGACCGTCACAAGCTCCGTAGGTAGTAATTTTATGCATTTCTTGCTCAAAAACCTCCACATTCATCATTAAGACAAATTTCCTGAAAATAAAGACAAAATTACATAAAAATTATTACAAAAAGTCTTTTGGACACACACTAAATTTAAGGAAAAAGCATTAAAAATACCGTGAAACCACTGTATATTAACACCCTCAACTTAAATTCGTTGTTTGTCCTCAAGTGACGCACTATGACGCACTACAAAATCTTTGTACAATAGTATCCATGTTTTATCTTTCACAATCATTTGGCTATCAATACTGATCAGTCTCATCATGTTTATGCATGTTATCACTATTAGGATTGAATTATGTGGAACCAGACCATGACATAGACTCACCATGCACTAACACCTATCATATTCAACTTCTCAACGAGGTGCTATTATTTAAAGTATTGTAACTAGTGTCCTCACTTCAAAACAATATCCTCATTTTTCACACAATGATTTCAGTTTGAGTATAAGGATTACTTTTCAACAATCACTATCAGAATATAATCACAACTAATTCATACATATTTCCATAAGCTTGCCCTTATTTTCACTGCTTTAAGTTTGCTATACAACTTTTAGGATCACGATTGGACTTTCATAGCTTGTATCATAGGCTCAAGGTCAGGTAGGGTATATTTAGGTATACTTTAGTGACTTTTTTCCCTCTTTGACACATCGGCTAAACATACCTCTTTTCATCATCTTATTTCTCCCAGTTTCCCATATTCTTTTACGTTGCTGTTTTCCCTTTTTCTTCATTTGTCTAAGTGACTCTCTTTTTTTGTTTCTTGTATTTATTGTATTTTTTATTATTTTTTTTATATTTCACTTTTCTTTCAACTGATTCTTGAGTCACTTTACTTTCGTTCTTTCTCTCTCTTTGTTCTTTCAACCCTACTTTCCAAAGCATTCCTCATAATTGTAACCCTCAACTCATGGCTTTGCAATGAGTCAAAGTACACAATACTCAAAGTTGGGTCAGTACAATAAAAAAAAGTTATTTACTGCATTAGCCACCCTCAACATATGTTTTTGGCATAAGCAGAGGTGCACATGTCCAAGAAGGGAACAGTGCCAACACATTATTCTCTTAAAAGATCTGTTGGGGTGAAAAAGAAAGGTCTTGTTTTAACTCAAATCATTTGGATAAAAAAAAGGATTAATTTCCTTTGGTTTTGTTTATTTAGGCTAAAAATGGACTATATTGAACAAGGGCCTATGATCCTTTCCTAATTGTCTATTACAACTGACTTTTAGCAGGACTAACCAGACAAGTTCTAGCTCTGTACAAATAGTGGACTATTTCAAATCTTCCTCACACTCACTTGACATCTCATTACTCTACTAGATTATAAGACACCTAGTTTCAATTTTAGACTTAGGGTCATGCAGTGGTGTATCTCTATGTCATGCTTAGAGCCACACAATTGTCAATAACTATGGCTAGTCATGCATCATTTTCATTTAATCAGCATATCATTTTAGCCAACATGCTTCAGAGTTAAACTATGTACACAAGATATAGACATGCCGGTTAGATAGTAAAAATAATCAGTCTCTTGAGGAAAAAGAACACAGGCAAGAAAACCCCAAAAGGCGATAGTGAATTGGGCTACTCAAACTTCACCCTAGCACTCACTTTTTAATTTACCCCAGCCCCAATAAAAAGACATACAATTGTCCCCAATGCATAAAAAATTGAGATACAAGAGTGGTAGTTGCAGTAAACCTGTGGCGCAAAGTGCCGACAATCAGCAAGTTGTTGGTTCCGGTTCCCTGGATCCCACTACCCCTGTAATTTAGAAACCGTTAGTAGTGACCTCAACAACAACAACACTATCATAAGTACCTACGGCTATCTCCAAAAAGACTCTCGACCGCAGCCTAAAGGTTCTACACATCCACCTGAGGGGCTAGCCGGTCTAGCAACCACAACTCACAAGCGTCCAAGCGCTGATGAACCTCAGCGATCTTCCGCTCTGTGTGCTGGACCATTCTCCTGCTCCATGCGCTCTTCTGCCTCAGC
Source organism: Solanum corneliomulleri (assembly GCA_027704805.1). Classification (NCBI taxonomy): domain Eukaryota; kingdom Viridiplantae; phylum Streptophyta; class Magnoliopsida; order Solanales; family Solanaceae; genus Solanum; species Solanum corneliomulleri. The sequence goes on along the minus strand of JAKWIY010003053.1, from coordinate 7,570,460 downwards.
AATAGACCTCTGCATCCAAGGCTGGATGTGATGAAGAAGTGTAGCAATCTGTGCCTCTAGTTTCTCTACCCTAGAAAATGGGACTTGAGCGGTGAAATGGGCTGAGAGAGAGGACCTCGGGATAGTGCTACTACCCGAGATAGAGTTGATTGGGGTAGTGTCAGTGGAAACATCCTGCATAGCCGTGCAAGCCTGTGCTACAGTATCAGCTAGATTTTCACCAAGTGGAGGCAACTTTGGACGGGGCCCTCTGTGTGGAGCAAACTTATTGGCCTCATCCCTGATGAGGAAAATATAAACAGTGCCCAGCGGGGTCTTCAGCTGATCAATGTGCCAGATGGCCACACCTGCCGACGTGCATAAAGAAAATATCATTCACGGGAAAGGGTAAGTATTTGTGACCTTAAAATCTCTCTCGTGCATGATCGCCTGTTGAAGTAAAAAAAGTCCACATTAAACCCGGCTATCATCGCCTCCATCAGCACTGCACGATCCCATGTGACTATATTATCAGCGGCTATGTGGGAAAGGTAGTGGTGGACAATCAACATTAAGAACTTCGCCGATAAGGTCAGGTTAGACTTCTTGATGGTTCCCTTTGACTCGGTTACCCAGTCAACACCCTCTCCATCAACAAAGAAGTGCAGGTCAATCCACCTCTTTGTGGTCTCTTTCAGCGATGGCTCATGCATGAATTGGCCATCTTTGACAATTTGCCAATGGTAGTCTAACTCGGCGGTTAGAGGATTCCGGTTGGCCTCAACATCCTCCCGTATCGATATCGATGAATGGCAGGTTTGGGGATATCAACCTGAATGCCACGTACTCGGACATGCTCAAGCGGGGACTGTTTGGCGGGGGCAGCCCGCCTATCAATTTTTGATCTGAGAGTTGCCACGTAGGAGGCGTAGAACTCTCGAACGAACTCTTCACTATAACGGCCCAATGAACGCGCTGTCCACTCTAGTCGATGTGTGGTGAAGAGATTGTGGATCTCTGGCATAGTCGGGAGACTTCCCGTAAGGACCCGCCTCTACAATGTAAGGGTCCGTGTCATGATTCCTTTGTCATTCACAAACTTTGCGTCTGAATAAACTTGATATTGCCCATCGTCACACAACCGGTTGGGCTAGTCGGACAATAGGGTGAGAGCACAAGTTGGTGAGCCGGGTGTGGATTCAAAACTGTCAGCCTCATCAAACGAGGCAGACTTTCCAGCTGTGGCGGGTGCAGGGACATCAGTAAATCCCAAGGCTTCCTCCGACCACTAAACTTTTAAGGAGCCAGAAGCTCCTTCATCATGAGTAGCTAACCTTAAAGGTATGTCGGTAAGTGTGCGCTCCTCATCAGACTGGGAGGCAGTGACTACGCTGGATGCCACCTTTTTAGGTGTGGCTCTGGAAGCACGTGCAGCTCGAGACGGGGTGGAAGTGCCTGGGGGCACATACTCGGGGTCATGCTCATCATCAAAGCAAATGACTAGGCAGGCAGACGGGGCGCCAGACTTCGATCGCCCAGGTGCGTAGACTCGATCTTGTTTTGGTGTCATAATAGATATTACCTATAAAGATTCACTATTAGTACTAGAAGGAGAAAACAAGACAAGGAAAATGACACAAAATAAATAAAAGAGTAAAGATGTAATGTCATTTCTACAGTAACAGTGAAACACGATGGACCAGGTGACGGCTCGTCTTTAGTACGAGGGACCGTCAAAGGGTCCGTCATGTATTACTTTAAACTATGTTAATGTGCAGAACCCATGAAGGAAAGTCTCTAACAAGTATGTCGGATAATCAAGACAGACCATTGTGATAATGATGGTCCGTCGTCGATGTCAGTGGTGGGACACTTAGAAAAAAGTATGGAGACCCTTAGAAGAGGGGTCTCTAACCGTCATGACGGTTATGTATGATGGACCGTTGATGGTATGACGGTCCGTCATAGATGTCCGTAAGGGGACACTTGGAAAAAGTTGGAGAACTTTAGGAACAGGGTCTCTGACAACGAGAATAGTTATACAGGACGGACCGTTGAGGGTATAACGGTCCGTCATAGATGTCCGTAAGAGGACACTTGGAAAAAGTTTGAGACCCTTAGGAATAGGGTCTCTGATCGTCCTGACGGTTATGAAGGACAGACCGTCGAGGGTATGACAGTCCGTTGTTGGTGTCCGTAAGAAGACATTTGAAAAAAGTTGGAGACCCTTAGGAACAAGGTCTCTGACAACCAGAACGGTTGTGCAGGATGGACTGTCGAGGGTATGGAAGTCCGTCATAGATGTCCATAAGAGGACACTTGGAAAAAGTTGGAGACCCTTAGGAACAAGGTATCTAACAACCAGAACGGTTGTGAAAGATGGACCATAATGGGATTGACGGTCCGTCGCATGTTTTCGTTTGAGGACACTCAGAAAAAGTGAGAGACCCTTATGAATAGGGTCTCTGACAACAAGAACGGTTGTGCAGGACGGACTGTCATGAGAACAACTGCCCGTCGCATGTGTCCATTGGTGGACACTTTTAGAAAATTGGACAGTGGGGTGTTAGGTATGTAGGGACGGACCCTATGACGGTTCGTCATGGGTACGATGGTCTGTCATCGGGGTCTCGTTATGTCATTCAGTGATAGAACTAGGGATGCCACATTTATCCCCTTATGACCCAAATTGAATTTTTTGTGTTTTATCCTACATGTGTTTAACCCAAATACCTAGTAAACAAGCAATGCTAAAGCACCTATTTTATCGTTTTTACAAGGCCATTTTAGTATTTTCAACCTAGGTCAGACAGAATATGTATTAAAGAATGAACTCGTGAATAAAAAATTTGCTAATACTTATTTATTATTGAAAATGCAATGTAAATGTGTGGAAATAAGAGATACATACGTGATAATTTGAGAAAAATAAGCGAGGAAGGTACTTGGTGAGCAAGAAAAGAACCACAGCAGCAGACTGCGACTAGTAAAGAGTGGATATTAAGGAATTGGGCAATTTGCGATGGGGAATTTGGGAAAATGATTGGTTGAAAGAGAGGTAGGAAATTGGAAGTTAAAAAAAGAAGGAAATGGGAGGAAGAGGGAAGGAAATGGGTGAAATAAAGGGGTGGGGTTGTTAAATGTTAAGATTTTTTTTTAAAAACCCAGCGGGTCGGGTCGGGTACGCTTCATTAATGACGCGACGAGTCCCCCGACGACGGTCCATCGCAGCTGTGACGGTCTGTCATTGGTTCCGTCGTGTGTGACCTAGTTTTGAATATAAATGAAAGATGTACCTGGCATGACGGATTCATGCGACGGTCCGTCGCGTTCGTGATGGGCCGTCGCTGGGTCTGTCAGTGACTGCTGTAGAGTGATTTTCTGCAGAATTTCCTGGTGATGTGCCTGCAAATTTAAAACCCATTAGTAGAAAATGCTACCATTACTAGAAAGAAACTATAAGTATTGGGTTGCCTCCCAACAAGCGCATGATTTAACGTCGCGGCACGACAGAGGACACTTGATTACTCAGACTTCATCAAGATGGTATGCCTCGATCACTTCATTCGCCGATTCAGCATGCCCTAAATAGATTTTTATGCATTGTACATTCACCTTGAACCACACACCCTCCTTAATTTCCAACTCAACTGTTCCATGAGGGAATAGTTGGGTAACCAAGTAAGGACCAGTCCATTTGGACTTGCGCTTGCCCAGAAACAAGCGCAACCTAGAATTTAATAAAAGCACAAAATCCCCGACCATAAACTCTCGTTTTTAAATTTTTATGTCCTGGTACTTCTTCATTTTTTTGGTAGAGGGCTGAGCTTTCATAAGCTTTTAGGCAAAATTCATCGAGTTCATTCAACCCAGTTAACCGTTGTTCTGCAGCATCACTCCAATCAATTTTCAACTTCTTCATAGCCCACATGGCTTTATGCTCTAATTCAACAAGAAGATGATAAGCTTTCCCATATACAAGTTTGTATGGGGACATACCTATGAGAGTCTTATACGCTGCCCGGTAGGCCAAAAGAGCATCATCAAACCTCCTTGACCAATCCGTTTTACTAGCGTTCACTGTTTTTGGCAATATCTATTTGATCTCCTTATTTGACACTTCAACTTGCCCACTACTTTGATGATGGCAAGGGGTGGCCACATTATGGAGAACCCCATATTTCTCCAATAGCCCCTTGAACAATCTGTTGCCTAAGTGGGAGCCCCCATCACTAATAATTGCCCATGGGGTGCAAAAATGAGATAATATATTCTCTTTTAAGAACGCAGTGACACTCTTACCTTCATCGTTTACGAGGGCGATAGATTCCACCCATTTAGATACATAATCAACCGCTACTAAAATATACTTCATTCCATGAGAACTCACAAAAGGACCCATAAAGACAATAACCCAAACATCAAATAACTCAATCACAAGAATGGGGTTTAGAGGGAGCTCTTGCTTTCTTGGAATGCCGCATTCTCTTAGGCATATATCACATGCTTTAGCAAAATCATGAGCATCTTGATGAAGAGTTGTCCTATAGTACCCATATTGTAATATCTTATGAGTGGTTTGCATACCACTATGATGTCCATCAATGGGTGAGGAATGGCATGCCTCTAAAACACCCAACATCTCACTTTCTGGAACACAACGCCGAATAATACCGTTGGCACAACTCCTGTATAAATATGGTTCATCCCAAAAGATATTCTTCACATTGTACATGAACTTTTTCTTTGATGAAAGAACAAGCCGATGGAATAATATCACTAGCCAGATAGTTTGCAAAATCTGCGAATCATGGAATCATGATTTTTGAGGCAGCCAATACAGGGTCATCGGTGGAAGTATCATCAATATCAGTCTTATCCCCTAACTCTCTCATAGCTTCATCTTCTTGTCGGGACAAGTGATCGGCAACTTGATTTTCCGTCTCTTTTCTATCCCTTACTTCAAAGTAAAATTCTTGTAGAAGTAATACCCAACGAATAAACCTTGGTTTCACATCCTTCTTCGCCATAAAATATCTAAATGCTGAATGGTCAGTATGCACTATAACTCTAGTACCTAGAAAATAGGAGCGAAACTTTTCAAAATCAAAGATTACTTCAAGGAGTTCTTGCTCAGTCACTATGTAGTTCTTCTGAGCTTTTTTAGGTCTTTACTAGCATAGTAAATGGGGTGAAGGATTTTGTTCTTTCTTTATCCCAATACAACACCAAGAGCAACCCCACAAGCATCGCACATCACCTAAAATGGACTGTTCCAATCCGGAGAAACAATGATAGGTGCAGACACCAATTTTTGTTTTAGCTCGCTCAATGCTTTAAGACTGAATTCATCAAAACAAAATTTACCATCTCTCTCTAGCAGTTTGCACAACGGATGTGCAATATTTTAAAAATCTTTGATGAATCTCCGGTGAAAACCTGCATACCCAAGAAAGCTTCTCACACCTTTTATAGAGATAGGTGGGGGAAGTCTCTCTATTACCTCGACTTTAGCTCGATCAACCTCTATGCCCTTTTCTGAAATGCGATGACCTAAAACAATACCTTCTTTCAATCATAAATAAAAACTCCTATAGTATCTTCCACCATGTCAGAAAATATCAACATCATACATATCTGAAATGTGGCAGGTGCATTGCACAACCCAAACGACATTCTTTTGAACGCAAAGGTCCCATATGGACAGGTAAAAGGGGTTTTATCTTGATCTTCTAGTGCAATAGAAATCTGATTATACCCCGTATATCCATCAAGAAAATAATATCATCCTTTTCCGGCAAGTCTATCCAACATCTGATCCACAAAGGACATAGGAAAATGGTCTTTTTCAGTCAATGCATTTAATTTATGGTAATAAATACACACCCTCAATCTAGTAACCGCTCTCACTAGGACAAGTTCATTTTTATCATTTTGGACCAAAGTCATTCCCTCTTTCTTAGGTACACACTGAACAGGGCATACCCAACTACTATCGACGATCGGATAGATTACTCTGGCATCCAACCACATAATGATTTCCTTCTGCACGACCTCTTGCGTAGGTGGATTTAAGCGTCTCTAGTGCTCACTACTTGGCTTATAATCGGGCATGAGTTTGATTTTATGAGAACAAATACTAGGAGGATCCCTATAATGTCCGCAATAATCCACCCAATATCTCTTTTGAACCTTTTTAGAATTTTCACCAAACTCTCAACTTGTTTTTCATTCAGGTCTGATGAAGTGATTACCGGCAAAGTGTCACCCTTTTCTAAGAATTCATACCTAAGATGAGGTGGGAGAGCTCTTAGTTCTAACTTAGGAGCCTCCTCTATAGAATGTTTTGCTGGTGGAGACTCGCGATTATACATATCTAACTCATATTTTCTTCGGTTTAAACCGAACATCACCTCGATCAAGAGTCGCGACTAATGACTCATATCTTCAATGCATTCCTTATCAAAATTCATTATCACTGCCGCTAATGCTTTTAAACCTATACATTCTTTTATTTGTGTCTCAAATGACTCACCAATGTTGTAGGATATAGTAGTTATCGATTGGAGCTCACCACTCTGCCTCATGGACCTACAAATGTTGAAGGTCACTTCTTCATTGTTCAACCGAAATTTCATCTTCCCCTTTTCCAGATAAACTAAGGCTCTACCCGTAGCAAGGAATGGCCTTCCAAGAATAATAAGCACTTCAAAATCGACTTCACAATCAAGATTTACAAAATTTGTCGGAAATATGAACGACTCCACTTTTACTTGCACATCGTGGAGTATCCCTGTAGGCCTTTTCACTTTTTGATCGGCCATCACTAGCTGCATCGTAGTAGGCTTTTGGTCACCCAAACCTAACTTCTTGTAAATCGAGAGGGGAATGAGATTTATTCTTTCCTCCAAATCACATAATACTTTCATAAAATGTAATGACCCGACTGTACAAGGAATAGTGAACGCACCCAAATCTTTTTTCTTTTGGACGAGAGATCTTGTAGTAATAGCACTACAATGCTGCATTCTATCATCATCCTCAAAAGTGACCAATCTTTTCTTTGTAACCACATCTTTCATAAACTTGGCATACCCAGGCATTTGTTCTAGAGCTTCTACCAAAGGGACATTGATAGAAAGATGCTTCAACATTGTTATAAAACGCCAATATTTACCATCCTCAATCTTTTTCACTAATCTTTGAGGAAGGGGGGGGGGTCTAGTAATGGGAATTACCTTTATAGGTGCTTACGCATCTTTTCAAGTACTATCTTCAGCTTCACACTACCCTCTATGACCTTATCATTATCCTCTCTCACCTTTTCCTCATTAGACAACATAGGTGGGTCGATGGTTTGGTTACCACCCCGAGTAGTGATTGCCATACACTGTGCATCATTTTTCGGATTTTGGACAGTGTTGCTAGAAAGAGTGTCCGGTTTCTGTGTGTTCACAGTCGCAGATAAGTGGGCCACTTGCAACTCGATCTGCTTAATTGATATTGCATGTGTATCGACTTTCTGCCCAATACCAACTAAATTACTCCTTAACTCTTTAATGTTCTTATAATTAGAATCGAACCTCCTAATCATTTTGTGCAACATATCCTCTACTCGCGCCATACTATCTCCACCATCCATGGGAGTAACTTCACGATTTTGAGGAGGGACATAGGTCTTCCTATCACTTCTTTTACCATAGTTACCCCTGTTGAAGTTGTTGTCGTGGTTGTAGTTTCCATTTCGAACATAAGGACACTCACCGTTATAGTTACCATAGATCTGACCTTTGTTCCCTTGACCTTGGCGCGAATTCTCCTCATTTGAGCCTTGGACACTCAGTCGGAAAACCCCCGTCTGCTCACTTACTTCATAGGAATCCTCCTCATAATAGCATTCATCATTTGGTGGTGGTGGTTTAGACAAGTAGAAAACTGTATTTATCTTTTCTCCACCCCTAGTGATATGTTTTAATGCCAATACAAGCTCAGTTCTCATCTGATCCATCTCTTCACGCATATCACTTGTGGCTGGGTTGTGAGTGGATTGCACTGCGAAGGTATTTATCCCAATATCTGACTTCCTAGTAATCCAAGCTTTATTGTTCTGGGAGATATTTGTCTAACTTTTCAGCAATCTCAGTATAATGACTCTCCCTATAAGATCCACCTGCTATAGTATCCAACACCACTTTATTATTATCATCCTGTCCCCGATAGAAGTATTCCTTCAGTGACTCATCATCTATACAATGATTGGGGACGCTTATCAAACTCGAGGTGAATCTATCCCAAGAACTACTGACTGACTCTCCTAGTGGTGCAACAAAGTTGTTCACTCTGTCTTTGTGGTTTATTTTCTTGGAGACCGGGTAGTAGCGTGCTAAGAAAACGTACTTTAGTTAGTTCCAAGTGAAAATTGAGTTATAAGGGAGCTCACTTAACCAAATAGCAGCCTCTCCGGTTAGTGATAGAGGAAACACTCTTAACCCTATTACATCCAAGTCGAAGTAAGGCCTCCCTACACAGCTTTTACAGACTACCCTTACCTTAGCTATATGGGCATGTGGATCCTCAGAAGGTAGCCCTGAAAACATACATCGGGCAATGAGCATTTACATCAGGCTACTAGTTACCACAAAGGTGTGTCCTGGTGGTAGAGGGGGCAAGACAAGTGGCCCATCAGAGTCTGCTATATTGTCATAGCCTATGTAGTATTCTTGGGGCCGTGGAGAGGGATTTTGTCCCCTCTGTTGGTTTTCACCCGGAGCATCGGTCATAAATTACCATGAACATCAACTGGATCTGGGATGTTCTGGTTTGGATCATCATCATTAATACACAAGTTTCAATTTATGTTGCGTATTGTATGCTCTAATTTGTGATCGTAGGGAAACAAGGGTTCTGTTCCTCTTCGTGTATTTGGAATACAAGGAAGATAGTTCTGCAAGAATCAAGAAAACGAAGAAACAAAGTAAAATAAAAAATATTGAGTAAACTTTAGTAATCAATTTATGTTAATGTAAAAGCTACTTTCCCCGGCAGCGGCGCCAAAATTTGATACGCTCAAACTTACTTCTTAAATAAGAAGTAAAGCGGTCGTATCAAGTAAAGAACCCAACTAATGAGGTTAGGATCCTTCCCACGAGGAAAATAGTTCAGACTTAACTTCAATATGTTATTACTATTATTCAGTCAATTATTTCCTTGGAAAGCAAAGACAATAAAAAAGGTTTTCTTACTTCTAAATGAATGAAAATAACCAGCTAAATTAAAGTAGACAACTAACTGATTCAAATGTTAGAGTTTAATCAGTTAATAAAAGTAACTAGGGTTTACGTGTTCCCCACAGGTTCCTAACTTGATAATTTTAACTATAACAATTCTTTCCTAGTATCTTTCATACAAAGTGATAAGTTATGTATTTCTAAATCCTTGGTCCGGCATGTAGAAAATTTCACTCTGCACTTTGGTCCGGCTACGTGTGTTCCTATACTAACCCTTACCCTTACCTCATATTAAACATTGTATTCAATATTTGACTATGTTATTACCTTGTACCAATCAATACTAGCGTATTATATAGTATACACTAAATCTATAATTATAACTCTTTTTCGATTATCTACCTTCTTAGTCCGGCAAGTAGCATTAAGGCGAGTTCTAACGTTGGCCATCTGTTAAAAAGACTTCTATGCAAAAAAATAATCAATACATGCAAGACACTAATCTAGAATTGTTATTTTAGATAGGTTTTGCTTCATTAGTAGCCTATGGTTCCCACAACCCTAGTTATGGAGTTAAGTTACCCATCGTCATAATAACAATATTCAAATATGTAATATAAGAATTGATGCACTTACTTCAATGAGAAACAATAAAATCCAGAAGTTAACTTGATGAATCAACAAAATCACCAACAATCAAATACTGAAATTATTGAAGATTAAAGATTCTCCAAAAGTGTAATAATAATCTCCAAGTCTATTCCACAAAAGAAGCTAAAATAATCAAGAGTCTAACTATAAGAGAGTCTAATCACCAAGAGTCTAACCCCAAAGACGAGGTTTTTCGAACTATTTATAAAAAACAAAAACTTAATTAAAGAAGGACTCTATTTGCTTGAAATCTGTCAAAACGCGGCTGGGTCGACGCACCTCACGATGGGACGTCGTGGTCACGATGGGCCATCATGGACTCCGTCGTCCCATACTTTGCAAATTCTTCTACTGCTCTCTTCATTATCCTAGACGGCAGGTATGACAATTCGTCATAGGCACAACAGTCCGTCGGGGGTCTCCGTTCCATAACACAAAAACTCTTGGAATTTGGGTATTGTACTACTTCTCTGATCGTCATGACGAATAGCCATGGCTACGACAGTCCGTCACACACTCCGTAACCCCACGCTTTGTTAGACTTCCCCATCTTCCTACAACAACTTCACTACGATGCCACCTACGGACCATCATAGGCACGACGGAACGTCACAAGCTCCGTAGGTGGTACTTTTCTGCATTTATTGCTCAATAACCTCCACATTCATCTTTTAGACACATTTTCTGCAAATAAAGAGAAACTTACGTACAAATTAATACAAAAAGTCTTTTGGACACACACTAAACTTAAGGAAAAATACCGTGAAACCACGGTATATCTGTATTCATCTTTTTGAATCTCAAGAGTTGATGTTAGAAACGCTCTTAACACCAACAAATCAGACATTAGACAAGGCGCGATAAGATAAGAAGAAGTGAATTTTACCTATGCATCAAGCAATCTCTAATTCAGGTTATTGGTGCACTTCACTACCATGACTTAGAAACTACTTGATGTGGTTGATTTGAACTTATTACCATCGAAATTTAACCTAATCTCTGATACAAACATTTTCATGACCGGAGTCTAGAGTCCATATGAGACCGACGTCTGTGACATCTCAAAGGTCACAGAAAAGCCTACATACATCATCGTTACTTCATTTATGTTAATTTTAGCGGAAAATTTAAAATTTTTGTTACTTAGTATTCATATAAGACATTCTACTTTAACTAATAAACGTTCACGATCAACCATCTAATATTAAGATCATCAAATGAATGAAATAGTTCCATACTACATTAAGTGTATACTTGTTAAAATGGCACCAATACATTATCTAAAATAAAACTAGAAAGAAACGCTAGTAGAACATACTCCACTAACTCAAACCTATATCTAAGCTAGAATATAATGGGAAGCGGCCTCGAAAGCATAAGGGCCTACCGAATCCGGATGAATGCTCCACATCCAGATAGCTATAACGTCGTGTTGTAAGCTCTAACGTTCACCTGTGCCTACACCTAAAAGTAAGTATTGTATGGGATTAGTAATACTTGTACTAAGTATGGGTATATGCAATCACACCAAGGAAATACATGAGTAAGAATAACTCTTTCCTAACAAAAAGATCAATGGAAAATCAAGTAAATGGACTTGACAAATTTATATTAGTAAAGACAAGTCAGTGGACTTGACAAATTTGGACTAGGAAAGTCAGTGGACTTGCCAAATTTGGATTAGGAAAGTCATGCCATTAAATAAACATGCATCATCATATTTATCATTTTGCAAGCAGCACTTATTACACATATCATATCACATAGTTCATATCATTCTTTCATATGCCACGAGACCTTCGAATCATGGACTTGAAATTAGGACTTCCTAACATGGGGCTCAACATATGGGACCTCAACTAGGGAGCATTCTTTAATAAACACAGATTCTTCTTCATTCATACCTACTTTATTTTCATTCTTTTATATACTAGTGCAGCCACCAATCATACGTAGGATGGAGTGTAAGACTCTCATCGGGTTCTCTATTCCATAACCGAGAATAACCTAGTTATTACTTAAGTCTAGCTCACCTCTTGAATATCCTATGCTAACACCTTTGGTATCGTGCATTTCGTTATGTGCATTCGTTGAGGCTGGCCTCATTCTTTCCTTGGGAAATTTAACCTTAAACAACATAGATCATGTTAGCATCATGAAATCAAGTGTGTAATCCCCACACCGAAAAGAGGTGAAATCACCAGCCAAAGTTAACCAAAACATGCTATCGTATATAGGTAATTGAACCCTGCTCGATTCTTATATTGGTATTATCGCTTCAAAGACTAGGACATATAAAGAGACCCATACCCGGCATGCCAGACAGTCTCATCTGGTGAGATTTACGTGAACCTCCGCCCTTCCGAAGGAAGGCATCACCTCTCATAGCTAGCCCATCGGTACTCCGTATAAAGTTCCATTACATTCAACTCACACATCATGGAAGTTTTCTTCTAGCATAAAGACATCATATCTTATTAGATGATTTCTCATGTAATCAATAGTATTAAGTATGCATTAACTTCAATAATTTCATTAGAATGTTTATAGTGACTGGTCTCTTCATTAACTTTACACTCTAATTGTTGAGTATGTTTTTGTAACATTTACTTCGGATCATTTGAGATTGCTCTCATCTTTCATATTAGTCTCTTCTCATATTGTCACCTCATTCAGTAACTTTAGCACATTTGCTTTTCATAATTACTCACCCCTTCACGTGAATGTTCATTCATCATATGCCAATCCACTTGGCCATTTATTGTGTTTCACACTCTTACATAATCCTTCTAGAGTTACATCATTTTATCACATACATCTTAGGCTTACTTACTTTCAAACGTATGCTATACTTATGAGTCCATACATACAAGCCATGAGGCTTCATTCATAGTTTTTCTAAGTGATTCATGTTTACCCAAGATTATATGGTACAAGACTTATGCATCTTGTATATATGCCAAGATATTGATTTCGATCTTTAGAGGCATCATTCATTAAATATTTACTTACGTATGACTTATGTGTCAATACGGAATTGAGCAAGGGAACCCAATTTCGAATCCATTGGACTACACTTAATCCTGTTTTAAACTCGATAATTGCATTTTTCAGATTTGGGGGACCCTAGTTCGATCCCCTTCAACCTCATAATATTTTCTTTCATTTTCTCCTCTCCTTTTTTGTTTAAGTCAAGGAGGTTGAGAGTTCAAACCCCCACAAGCTCATTATTTTTCTTTTAATTTATCTCTTAACTTTGTCACCTATGCAAGAGGTTGGGGGTTCAATCCCCACTCTACACATTTATTTTCTGCATTATTTTTCTCCTAAGTCTCCATCCATTCAAGAAGTTCTGGGTTCAATCCCCACTCACCACATCTAATTTACTTGCATTTTTATCAAGAAATTTTTATGAAATTTTCATTTAGTGAGGTCATGGGTAAAATCCCCAATGACCTCACATTTTAATTTTTTTTAAATGAAGCTCATTTTTCCAAAAGTTGGCCGAGACTACAATTTCGAGCATGATGGAAATTTAGTCTCCTCGAATTTGTTAATTCTTTGTAGGTTTCATTTAATGATGTTTTGGATTCAATCCTTAGTGATTTCACTTATTTTACATTCATTTTTCATTGCATTTTATACAATATTGATTGGCCAAAACCAATATAATCTTCAAGTATATTTTTTTTATGATTATATTCAGCAAAGAAATACCATTAAATAGAGTAACATTACACCACTTCTGCATATCATGATTTACACAAAACATTTGAGCAAACATCACTTTTGGCGTACTTTCGGTTGACATAAATTAACGTGCTTATAATTCCAAACGCATAATCCTGAACAAATTATCACGAAAATAACACTTCATACTTAAAATACCAGCAAACATACCAACAACATGATCTCTAACCTATTTCAAATTGAAACCAGAAGGATACTAGGGACAATGAGTTTGACAAGAACGAGAACAACCCAAATTTCAGAATTCGTTTAATTCGTGGAAAGGAAATTCTCTTGCAGAGAGGAGTCCAGGAGAGAAACCCATACCTTATTGTCGTTCAACACTTGTTTCAATGCTTCCAATTCACACGACTCCACTGCCTCACCACCAAAATCCCAAACACAATCCGTCAAGAAGAATGTTGTTGATTTTCTATTTTAGCTTAGCTTTTCGTTTGAGTTTTTTGTGTATAAGTTATTTAAGAGTGAAGAACTATTATTTTCAGTTATTTTACTGATATAGAACGTGACAATGAGAGGATTGGGATTAGGAGAGTTAGGTGGAGACTTAGTCAACTAGGACTACTAATTATTTATTAATTTCATTAGTATTATTTTTTTTAAATCTGATTTTTCCCATAATTAAATCAGATTTTTAAATATTAATTAATTCAACTTATTTACTTAATAAAATTAAATCAATTTAATCCTTGCTATTACCAAGGCTCGAACTTGGGTGGGCTAGAGTTTGCTAAAAGGGTCAAATTTGCCAACCTCTACGTGAATTGCCCCTCCACCATATTAGCTAAATAATCGATTAAATATTTAGGATAATTAAAATACTACCCTTATCCAGGAAAAGACCATTTTACCTATAGACCCTCCAAACATAAGATTTCCCCTTTTTAAGTCCAATAAAAACTCATCCGAGTAGATCTTCATATTCGGGTGCCGTACATGGTTGGACCCAACCTTTCCTAGCTGGAATAACTCACCAAGTTAGTTGGCTTTGCTGTTGCAGAGGTTCAGAGTTCTGGTCCTACACGCATCAATCCATGTGTACCCAGTCTTATTTAGGCATTCGAGATACATTAAACAATACTTAGCATAGTCATTTTTAGGGTTGTTACACCGTAGGACCATCGATGCCCCTTTGATGAAGTGTGTTGGTTGAGACTTAGATTCTTGATGTTAAGCCACAAGTGAAGGGTCTTTCACTAGAACGATGGTTTCCTATATGATTGGTAGTCTGTTCGATGCCCCATAGGTGGCCCTCGTCGATGCGTCTACAGTTTTCCTGCAGAGTTTCAGCCAATGAAGGGGTGATGTGTTAAATTCCTTAAACGTCCAAATAAATTCATGGGCGGTTAGGTTAGGTAGTTTTAGGTATTTTATAAGTATATAACATTCACAAATTTAATTAGACCCTAGACTCCAAATAAAAGCTCTCTCTTAAATTCGAACTCTCAAGAACACCATAAAAGAAGAAAATAAGTGTGGGACACTACCTTAGAAAGTATTCATCCAGGGTTCAAGCTGGGATTAAGGCTCTTATATAAGGGTCTTGAGATATAGTTTCTTGAAGGGTATACTTTCCAAGGCTCTCGATAAAAGAAGAAGTTGTGAGTCCTCATAGCTTAGCGCAATCATTACTCAATAATTGCATTCAAAGCCTAGCCGCCAAACAACACTTCCATATTTACTAAATTTCGAAAACAAAGAAACCTTAAGGGTGTGTTTTGTACGAAGGAAAATGTTTTCCATGGAAAATGTTTTCCTAGAAAATGTTTTCCAGGAAATCAAGTAGATTTTGGACTTATTTTCTCATGTTTTGTTAGTGAGTGGAAATTTTTTCCGGAAATGATTTTTAGTGTTTGATTTATGAATGCGAAATGTTTTTTGAGAATAATATTTTATTTTTACTAGAGTAGATTATGAATTTGAAAATATTGTTTAGAAATAATTTTTTTTGGGGTGGGTTGTTGGTGTGGGAGAGAGTTTGTCTGTATGGGGGTAGGGGGTGTAGCGGTAGGTGAAAAACTAAAAATTTGAAGTTGAAAACATTTTTCAAAAACACAAATTTCCTTTTTTCAAGGGGTGGGGTGGGGGTAGGGGGCTAGGGTTTGTAGGGGGGTAGGGGGTATGCCTGGGGGGAGGGGGTAGATGAAAAACTAATTTTTGAAGTTGAAAATATTTTTTTAAAATAGAATAAACTTTTTTTTGGAGTTGGGGGGGGGGGGGCTGGTAGGGGGCTGGGGGCATGAGGTAGGTGAAAAAACTAATTTTTGAAATTGAAAATATTTTTTAAAAATAAAATTATTTTTTTTGAGTCGGGGGGGGGGGATTGTAGGTAAATATTTTTAGAAAAAAACTCAATTTTTTTTTGGAAGGTGTGGGTGTGGGAAGCTGGCAGGTGGTGGGTGGGGTGGGGGGGTTAGAGATCTGGTGAAAAATCAAATTTTGAAAATAAAAATATTTTTTAATGATGTTTTGGCCAAAAAAATTTAATTTGAAGTTGGAGGAGAGTTTTGGAAAATGTTTTTCTTAATTTTTTAAAGGGAGTCATTTTTCTTAATTTTGAGGACAATGAGTTGATTTGGAAAATATTTTCGAAGACTTTTTTCCAAACCAAAAATGAGAAAATTGGAAAACATTTTTTAGAAAATATTTCCTTTCATACCAAACACACCCTAACTGGTTTTCTTAATTTTTGTTCCTGTACCACACAACATTATAGTAATAGTATAACAACATGACTTCTCACTTTTATATTCATACCAAATATAAATTAAACCTTTTCGTGTAAATGGAATAATTCTACCATAGTGGACGATTCTAAAATTTAAGCAATTCAATTCTGTGTATACTAAAATATTCCGAATACAAGGACTGGGGCAAGGTTAAATTCTCTAATACAATCGGTTGGCTTTTTGTTGTCGCCGAAACTATTCTCGTCAATTATTATAGTTATCTTCCCTTCGAGAATTTTAGCCTATGCTTGTACGGATATAAATCTATGCTAAACCCTATTAACTTATTGTTAATAGGTAGGAGTAAAATCTTGTAGTATCTTAAATAAGTAATTACTTTATCCCATTAACTATCAATTAAGTCAATTATATACAATTATCCATTAATTAATTAACTCAAGTCAAATGAATCATTAGTATTTCAAAAAATGATCTTGCGGGTCATAACATTATCCTCCACTAAAAATCATGTCCATCGTCGAACATAGTAAAGAAGGAGGAAGCATAACCAACACGATCAAAAGGCCGATGTATGATTTATTCAATGGCGTATTCTTCTCTAAGACCATTCCAACAAGATCAAAAACCAAGAGCTGAACTTTAGAATCAAAATTTGACAGATCTACCAATTAAGAGTGATTATAAAGCCATATACTCACCCATTAACTCAACCTAAAGTGATACCCATTGGACCATAACACAACCATATTCATGTTTAAGCTTTTCTCACATAACAAGGATAATTTTTTCAATAAATACTTACTACAATCAGAAGTGAGCTTGAATCAATCAGATGACACTTATAATACACATACCATCACATATCTTATCACGATTCCTTTTTCACAACACAATCTTTTCATGATCTTAAGTTATAAAAATATGATCTTTACACATCGGGTGACCATCAAGGGAGAATCAAACTTATCTAAGACAAAGAATAAAATGATTAAGTAACCACTCAACAAGCGATACACTTCAAAATACAGAACCTCTACCAACACTCATAGAGAATTCTAACTCTTCATATCTCTTATATAAGCTCTCATAAGCAATCTTGTGTGTGTAGAACTACTGATATATTTCAACTATATTAAACAACACAAAAATAATATAAATGAAATGATCAAGTCTGCCCAAAGGATCCTACCCTATCAAGAGGACATAAGAGGACCGGTACATCTGATCCACCAGGAATTAACCCATAGTTGTAGAAACACGGTAGCACAAATTATGAATCAATACTCAAAACAATGTTCAATATGAAGAAGGTTGTCACATAATAATATACGAAATCAAGGTTGAATAACACAAGATACTCCTTAATAGTGCTCATATACATAAAATTCCATTCATTTGACTCCATCTTTCGATGTTTATCTACCAACAATCAACCAGTCTAACACCCAATACAATATTAAAAATACTAGATTCATCAAACCCCACATATTTCTCACAATATTACACTAATATCATCACTTTTAATACTAACAGAATATCATAACCTCACCATTCATTTACCTTACTCTCAAACCGTCACTAGTATCAAAGTATATTTAAAAAGACATTATCACTCTAAAAATTTCAAAATATGGTTCTCTCTCTTTCCAAATAAGCATTAATGATAAATACGAGTCCCACATAAAGCTGATAGCACAAATTTCAAATTTGATAGTACCTTTTCATCGAGATAAAATATTAAATCACATCGAAATTCAACTCCATGAAATCATTCATATTCCAAGTTTCCATCCTTTAAACCTATCAAATACTTCATGTTAAAACACAGAGAAATTTTTGGTCAGTCTAATTATTCGGTAGACTATGAGGTCATAACCTCTACTCCCAATCATATTCGTATGTAGCACATCATAATTGTTTGTATCATCTCATCAACAAAGTAGTTTCACTCCCATAAAATCCTCATTAATCATATAAAACTATAGGTCCACACCATTGATCATCAATAAGTTACCTATCATAATTTGAAAATTTTAGCTTGACATAACCACATAGAATCTTCCATACATCATTGATTGTCACCCAAACAAAAACTCAATCTTTAGAAAAGTCGATGATAAATTCTTAGTAAGTCTGTACAAAACTAGTTCACATCTCATATTCATATCTTAATTCATATGCAAAAATCAATACATCCTTCATCTACATATTACTGGCTTATACGAAAGGTTTTTTTCCTTCATTTAAAGAAAATCTTTTCCATGACATAAAATTCTAAATATCTTAACCCTTCAATACACAATACTCTTTTTCCTTTTGTTGACTTGCTTACCTATCTTATCCTTATACCAACAATTCATGATACTTTTTTTTACCTTATCCTCTGAATCAAAACATTACGTAAAACCTTACTTGAATATGACAATTAAAAGTAACCAAATTTACTACTCAAATTATTTTTAAGTGCTTCCAAGTGCTTCATACTCAATGTGATTGATCATTTCTTACCTTACCAATGAATACCTTGACAAACACACTATCACAAACCTAAAGTCACAATGAAAACCCTTAATCCTGTTCCAAATGTGTATCAATTTTAATTATCTATCAACATTAAGTCATACCTTGAAGCTTTTAATGAATACACGTATCTTAGCTTATCATTGATCGCTTCTCCATCTACCTTATGATATCGTTTTGCTAAAAATTTAACTGTACTCATTACCAAGACAAAGCCATTATAAAAGCATATAATGACACTCTAGTTGAACATCTATATAAACTCCTTTATAAAGTTTTATCTATTGACACTGAATTTTTGACACATAATAATTTTGATAGTGAGCTCCTTAATTTTCAAAGGATATAGAATAAT
This sequence comes from Solanum corneliomulleri, assembly GCA_027704805.1. Lineage (NCBI taxonomy): Eukaryota > Viridiplantae > Streptophyta > Magnoliopsida > Solanales > Solanaceae > Solanum > Solanum corneliomulleri. The sequence goes on along the minus strand of JAKWIY010003053.1, from coordinate 7,551,288 downwards.
TGGGTTTATAATATTCAAATAGCTTGAAGCTTGTTTTAATGATTTCCGTAGATTTTATAGCATTTTGATATGTTTAGTATAATAATATATGTGCGTATTTATTATATTCCACAAATTTTTGTTAATCATATCGCAAAATTTCTACATTGTTAAGGATAAGCTTTTTTGTTAATTTAATTTTTGCTTGAATTGTAATTTTGAACTTTAAAGAAATTAGTTCATATTTCAATCAATTATTTTATAGCTAAGCTAAATATTTTGTTTCATTAAAATAAATAAGCTCATAATTTAATTATATTAGTCCGCCTATTTGAATTTTAGCCGATTAATTTCAAGTTGGCTGATTTATATATATCCAATTTATCTATAAAAAGACCAAAATGTGGGCCTTTTTTTGCAGAAGCACATTACCCCTTTTTGCTAGTCAAAAATCGGCCCAGAAACATGCACAAAGTCGCAAACCAATATTCTCTAACCCGACCCACCCTTTTCACCCTCACAAAGATCCTGATAATCCCAAAAGGCCAATAAGAACAACGTGCCAAGCGCAACAACAACCATTCAAGATGTGTGGGTAACAAAGAGAAAACCCCATCAACATTTTCAATTGACTGGAAGTGATGAGTGAGTGATGACGACGTTCTCAATACCTATGGCACATTATCCTTTTTCTTCTCTTGTTACTCTAACAAGATTTATAGGAAGAGCGGCCAAAGCCTAAGTCAGTTGCGTCTTCTCTTCCTTGTGACCACAAGATGGTCCGCATGGCGCACAAGGACCATGGAGATGAATCTCATCCACCCACCCCCTAAGGTCAAAAAATTTGAAAAAAGTTTCTCATTAAAAATTGGTGAATGTTTTTGAATTATTAAATTCATGGGCCTTTTCTCGTCTGACATTTTCCCCCTTCCCCACTTAAAAAAGATCCAAAAACCCTAGAAGTTTCCCTATATATACTCTCTTCGCATTCAATGTAAAGAGGGATTTTTTTGGTCACCTTTTTATTTCTGATGGAGATTACTAGAAAATTGTGGGAGTTTTAGTTGGAAGTTTTCACTAAGGAAAACAAAGCTTGAGAGGAATATTTAGTACATGCATAAAATTTACATTGTGGACAGAAGAGATAGTACTTTGGTGCTTAAGTTTGATATTCCGTTCAAATCCTATGCTTACTATTCATGCGCAAGTTCTCCTGTGGTGATGGTCGACAACTTCTTACTACTATCCTAGTCGCTGATCCTAAATAGCTATGTCACTCCCAATTATTTTTAGTTATTTAGTTTTTGATAGACATTTCAGTTTGAGTTGTCCTCTGTATAAGTTTCTATTTATTTGAAGCATGTAAAACCAAGTGTAGTATCTAAATTTGTTTTACCCTTTTCTGAAATAGTTTTGAAGTTTTAGTTGTTAAGAATGACACACTGTTTATATGTTAGAATAACCTCTCTGTTTACAATTTTGTTCGTTCGTTGTCTCTTTTTCCTTATTTGATGAGATAGTCGAAATTGTGTTCTTCAGAGAAACTTGTTTACAGATTTGGTTCATGTTCAATTTAGAGGATAATTTTTTTTGTGCGCATCCTGTCAAAGTCTTTGAGTATTTGTTTTGTTGTTATAGTGATAAGTTAGTTTTTGATTTAAAATTTGTTCTTGTTTTTTTGTGGTCACTTCTCCTCCTTGTCTTGTTAAGTTCACCGTTGTTCGTTTTTTTTTTTTTGGTTTGTAGGGATGAATCCAATTGTTGCCTTATTTGTTTACTGCTTGCCTACTTTCAGTTAGTTTCAAACTTTTAAATGAAAAAAAATAATAATAGTAAATTTCATGTATAAGTGTCATTGTTGTAATGTAATTAAAAGTGCCTGACAAGCTTGAATTTTCTTAAACATTCGTATAATTTTCCAAGTATCATTATCATCTCTATTTCTAAAAAAAAACTATTATTTTTCTCGATTGTGTTTTCTTGCGAGTTTTCAGCTGTGAAAATAATGTGTTCAGATAGAGTTCTAAATAACAGTCTAAAGTTGTAAATTCCATGTATTGGATTTGGAATTTTCTTATCAAAACTTTGGAGGCGTTGTAAAAAATATTCTCATTTGCCAAACAGGGACTTATCATTAATATGTCTATTCACACTCTTTATAGACTATGTTCACCACAGAAATGAAGAATTCTTTTTCATAACATCCTTCGTTTTTTGTTTTATTTTGTGTGAAGAGTTTAATTTTTTTTTTAATAAAATGCCAAAAATGCTTGGAATAAAGAACTAGGTAGTTAAATATTTTATGCACAATAGAATTAGATTGTTTCAGTATATAAAAGATTTTTTAGGGAAAACAAAATTTTGATCGACTATAAATTGTTTTCTTTAATATTTATAAGTTATCTTTAAAAGTAATTACCTAAAGATGACTAATGAATCCTCAAAAGTTTGTTTGTTTTGTTTTCAAAAAGTATTTAAATTAAAAAATATTCACTACTAGAAAACATGCCTGTTGCGACATAAGAATAATTATTTTCATAGACTCAAAGAGTGTTGCAATTGAGTTAATGAAACGGAAACTAGCGTGTTTCTGCAACAGTTGCTAATCGTTGCAACGGACCTATCACAACAAAATTTATTATAAAACTCGACCTAAGCTATGAGAACAATTCTTCATAACTATTGCAACAATGTTATTAAGCGATTGACATAGACCTTTGTAATGGTTAATGAAGGGCTATTGTAGCTATTTTAAAAATAAACTATAATACAATGATAGAACATATTAATCAATATGTACATCAACTTGTACCATTCATATATTATGGATAAAAATTTATGATCTTGATTTACAATTTAAGAGTTGACATACATTGATGTTCACAAAAATTAAGCCTAAACATAAAAATAGTCATAGAATGTTTAAGAGTTGACATTCATTCAATTTCACTAAATTAGGACAAAAAGTAAAAATAGTGCTAGAATGTTCAAGAGTTAGCATCATTTACGATCACAAAATTAAGACAAAAAGTAAAATAGTGCTACAATGTTTGTAGAAACCAATTATTTTAACTAAGGTATGCACTGCTTTCATCACTGCTTTGCTCATCATTTTGTTCATCTAAAATTTCAAAAGGGTCAACAATTAGGAAAAGAGGAAGTTCAAAACCTAATTTTTTCTATTTCTGTCCATGATGAAAATAACTCTCAGGAAATCAAGACTCTAACATAAAGGAAGAAGCTCTAACTGTTCATGAGGAGGAGCCAAAGCTATCAGGAAATGACTCGAAAATATAGCTATAAAAGTGTAACCGTATGTGGATAGGTTTTAGCTGCCAATAAACACTTACAAGAATTAGCATGAGGTGAAGAAGCTGATCGGAAACAACTAAGTCAGGAAGAAATCGGTTAACTAACTACATTAGAAGCATTGCAATTGAACAATACAACTCAATCTACTACCATAGTTTTCAAACTCTCTCCACCAAAGGATGTAAGACATTTAATTAAAATAAATCACAAATTACAATCCTTAGAATCAGAACTAGAAAGATTTTACAATCATAAACATGATATTTGTTGATCAAATATAACAGTTAAACAAAATAGACAAAGCAACAAATAGGATCTACATCAAGAGTACCTACAACAAGAACATATACATCAGAAACAAATGATGAATCAAAGAGAAAAATGATGATCTCAGATACTAAGAATCAATAACACCTAAACTATGCAAACAACACTAACACTAATCTCGATAATATCGACTTCGATAAAAATAAAAGGATCATTGCAGTTGCACTAACAATAATATAAGAAGATTGCAGGAGTAGTAGCACAATAATAAGTAGTATAAGCAGATTAACATAACAATCCATAGATGAAGATGAACCAAACAAGAAAATGTAAAACCAGTAGTAGAAGAAAATAAAAAAGGAAGGGGATTCTGACCTTGATTGTTGCTACAAGTAGATGAACAATGGATTGATCGAATTTTAATTTTTTGTGTTGACGAAACATCAAGTAATGTTTCTAGAACATTAGCATTAATTCGTAGACCTGAATACTGATGTTTTGTTATGCTACAACTTCTTGTTGAATCGTGGTCTTTTATTAGTCAGATTGTTCATTCTGTTCCTCAATTTTTTCCTCCATTCTCATCATTCTCTCTGCTATATTTTTCACGAGTTCATTTATTTCATGTGACTAGGCTTCAAAATGTTCCACTTTCTTTTTCAAAGTAGTTTTTGTAACCCCTCTTCCATATAATCTCAGACATCCTGGATGTTCTGATCCCATGACATAAGAAAATGCATCAATTGTCTTATTTCCATCTTCTTTTTGTTGAATTTCTATATTCTCATCTCAGCCTATAATGTAGTTTTATTATTAAAAAAACAATAGAATTCAAGTACACATATAAGGAGTAAATATAAACAAATTCAAATCAAACAAAATGAAATTTAGATTGAAATATCACAATTTTACTAGTTGTATCTTCATATGTATACTTGAATGATTGATTGATCTTTCTTTTTCTTGTAACCACAAAAAATTCCTAAGTTGATGGAATATCACTAGTTTTCCTTTGTTTTTCCTGTAGACATTAAAAGTGGATTTCAAACATCTTCTTTAAAATGTTACAAGTTTTTATTCAATTCTACGCAAGAGGTCATACGAAATCATTGTGAACTAAAACAACGCTTTTCTTGACAATAGTATGTGGATTCGTCAACATTTTTCGATTCTCACTATTTGTTTATAGCATTTTTTGCAAATAGAAAAGAAGTTCCGCAATGATCAAGTGATTTTTATAGAAGAGGAAAGGTTCTTTCCCGTGAGCTTAGTGGCTCCAAAAAATAAGAGACAGAACAGACACTACCAACAATCAGTTAGAGAAGAAAAGTGATTTTTAAATAACCTAAAATATTTTGGGAAAGAGGAGTAAAAATAACCACCATGTCAACTAATAACAATATTCTCTTACTAAAAGAGAAGTAAGATTCAACCAATAAACATTTATTATAAGTTGTTCTTGGATAAGGACAAAAGGGAAAATGATAATGTAAACTCCAACTTAATATAATTGAACCACTACAAACTAGTAAGACTTACTTGGAATATTTCTGAGTTCCAATGTTTAAGAAGTTCCTTAAATTGAGATGTTGGAAAATCATATGGCTTGTTTTCGATCCGAATTTGATCATTAGCAACGGCATATCAGAGTGGTGTATTTTCAAATCAAACTTACACCTTCTCCAAGATTTTGAACTATTTTTAAAGTCCATCTAACACCAATTTTTGGAATGTCATATTTCTCCAGAAAATTTGAACATTGACTTAGTGCAGTAAATATATTTAACTTAACAAAGAATTGAATACTTCAAACCTTGGTATAATCCCACAAATAATCTTTTGTGTCCATCATCTTCCAATTTTCTATATCAAGAGGACCAAGGAAGCTGCTCAACTCTACCACAAAATCATTTGTAGGACCAACTGGCTGACCCACATTTTTTAGTATAATCATGCCTTCCATGTACAGATGACATCATTGTTTTACTTCTTTGTCTTTTTTTAGTGGAGGACTCTATACTAATAAGCAAATAAATATAACCCGTCCAAAGTAGTATTGTAGTTTGATTTTATAATAACAGAAGAAAATTAAAATTGAAAATAAAATATTGATGTTCTTTCCGTATTTTAGCACATTGTTCATTTTCTTCAACTGCAGTAGAAATCAAATGATGTTCTTCTTCTATTGGTTGTACTAAATTGTTAGTTGAGTCAGCTTGTTTGCAAAATCCTTTATCTGGACAGTGTATTTATAGAAAATCTTGTTCTTCAATTATATCTACTAAACATTGCTGATTTTCGGCGATTACATCTTCTCTTTTTCTAGCTACAACAACTTCTTTTGATTCGTAAAAAATGTGAGTATTCCAGCTGAAACAATTGCTCTTGCTCTCTATTTCTTATTCTTGAAGACAATTGTTGTTTCATGACTACCAAAAACTGCCTACTGTAAAACAAAAGAGATATACAAATAAGGAGTTAGACATCCCAACAGAATCAAGAATATAATGCAGAATCAAAGAAAAGAAGATTACAGTAGCAGTAAAAAGTACTAGTACAAACGAGAAAGGGTGAAGCAGAAATCAAAATCACCACTTCTTGCGACCCGATTCACATATGCTTTGTGAAACAAAATCAATCAGCTCATTTCAACAAAAGAGGCACTAAAACGATCTCCAATAATATCAGGAAAACCCAAAAAGACATAAGTACACAATAAGAATAAAATAGGAAAAATCAACATTCATTCAATTGACCTTCAAACCAATACTACATATAAGAAAATGCAATAGGATATTTAAAATAAGTTTTAAAATTCCTTCGTTAGTCATCAGCCACTATCCAATACCAATTGACATAATCAAAGTCCTCATCTTCTTCTGATGTATCCATATGATCTTCTTCCATGTATTTTGAATATCGATCATGCATTTGCATATCAATGACATAACCAGGTACATATTCTCTCGACCACCTAAGATCAATAATAACATCAGATATTGCATTTTATGATCTAATGTCATTGTTTGGCTACCTAAAAAATGTGTCTCCAATATTAGGGCAATTCTGATCTTCTTCTAAGCTAAATAAATCAACATTAACTTTAGTCCTTGAATTATAAACATCTTTCTCAGTTGGATCCTCCACATTGAAAACTTGATGCACTTGAGATGCTAGTATAAATTTATCTTTAGTGTTGCATAACTAATTTAAGTATACCCGAGATAATCCATATTCATCTACTTCATCAAGAAACCAATCACATTTAAACAACAAAACACTAAAGCAACGCCAATAATCAATCTCTATGATATCTTGAATAACACCAAAGTAGATAACCTCTCCATCAATGCGGTTTTGCTATCTAGCACTAGCAAAACTATCAATCGTTGCGGATAAACTCACTCCATAGTTCAGAGTCATACCTTGACTATCTCGTTTCATTGTATGAAATCGATATCCATTCATAAAATATGTTGTATACCTTTTTGCGGCAATATTAGGACCTTTAGAAAGTTGTCGTAAATATTCAGACACTTCAAAAGAGTTAACTTTCTTCTTAGACCATTTTCCAAATTTCAGACTATTAATCTGTGCTCTAATCCATGCATTGATCTATTATGATTGTCAATTACAGTCTTATGTTCCCCGCAAGAAAGCATAACATGTATATAAGTCTTTAACACTTAAAAATTTTCATTCTTCAAAATCAAAACCCAAAATCCCTAAGAAATTCCCTAGAACTTCATTGGAGCCAAAAACACAAGAAAAGGCTTGGATTGGAGAATTGTGTGGAGATTCTTCATCAAATTTAAGGATTAACATTACTAAGGTTTGGTTTTCTTGAGGATCACTTTGGTGTGTATTGAAAAACGTATATGTGAACCTCCTTTATGTCTTGCCTTGGAGACTTTTAGGATAACCTAAGTTAGAGAAACTTCTACGGAAATGAGTTCACTTCCTCTTTACTTGTCCTTGGAAGTTCACTATTTTGGAATTGTGATTGTTCACTTTAAAAGTCAAAATGAAGTCACAATAATTTAAATTTTTTAATGCAAATAAGTTTTTTATGGTAAAATTGTCAAAATTCTTTCCTAAGTGTTAAATCATTATTCTTATGTTTTTTTACTTCTATATTCATGAATGTTTTACGTATTTGGCATGAAAATGAGTTTTTTAAAAAAATTCCATTTTGCATGTTTTTGCATATGCCATACTTAGTACATTTTTGTACTAACCCCATACTTTTATATACAATATAGCAATAGGTTTGGAAGAAATGTTTAATACCAAAAGACGAAGCTTGGGAATCTACTCTCTCAACACAAAGGGGAAGACCCTTATACGTTGGTGTCAACACCGCCTAGGTTGTGTGCAACCACGAGAGGGCAACGACAGTCCGTGCGCGGAACGATGGGGGATTGATGCCAAACGTCGTCCAACACTTAGCCAAAATGTTGGAAGACCTCAGATTCAAAGTCTCTGACAGAGACGACACTTGTGCAGCACAGAAGGCACATGGCCCATCGACTCACAGACGGACCATCGATCGTGGATCCGTCTGTGAGGGTCAAAAGTTCCTGCACGTTCTAAATTCATTTCATTTATTTATTAAGGGGTTATGTGGTTAATTAGGGGCATAAGGGGGTCTAATTAAGTTAATTAATGACCTATACAATGACCCTAACCTAAATTAAAATAACCTAAGCTCATAATTCCCAAAACCAAAACTCTCTTCCTTTTCTCTTCTTTCTCTCTCTAATGAAGACTCCATTGAAGACCAAGTTAGGGGAGGGTTTTAGGTCTGAAAAGGGACGAATTCACCATCAATTCTTTATCAATTAACAAGGTGTGGGATCTAATTCACCTTTGAGACTCGTTCCTAAAAGGTTTCTTTCATAGTGTATTTCAAAAGTTAGGTTTTCAAGTGGGTTTCACTCAATTATGAATTTTCCATTATGAACTTTGTTGTTTATGTTTTCTTTAGGATATAATGGATATATTAACATGTATTTTAACTTTATTATGGTAATTTGTGATGGTTTGACCTGAATTGAAGAGCATGATCCTTAACCCTTAACCCTAGGTTTGATCTTGATGTAACTTGGGTTGTGATTGATTTAATTGACAATATTTTTTCATCCAACGAAGATGTGTCAAATCCCCAAGATTAACTTGATTTACTAAATGGGTGGGCAAATGTACCATTACATCAAAAAAAAGATGGAGGCAAATCTTTTCAAGGTCACATATGATCTCATTGATTTCAAACTGCATTTTATCAAGATCTACTCTCATTATAACCTTGCTACTTATGACTTTAAAGAAGTCCCAAACCGAATCAAGACTATAGAAACTTTTTGTGGAAACACATTCTTAACAACAACTTGGATCAAGTTATGCAATATGAAATGAGCATCATGGCTCTTGTAACGTCATATTTTCGTCTCATCCACTTCCGCACATCTTGATTTATTTTAAACACAACCTTTTTGTAATTTGACTTTTTTAAAAACAATACCAAACAACTTATTCTCTTCTGGTTTCATAGAGAAACAAGATTTAGCCAAATGAAGTTTTCCATTATTATGTTTTACTGGATGAATATCCTTTTGTATCCCCATTTCTTTCAAGTCATATCGAGAATTAACATGGTCTTTTGACTTTCCAGCTACATCCAACAAAGTCCCGAGCAAACTGTCAAAAATATTTTTTGTATGTGCATCACATAAACATTATGCCTCAGCTTTTTATGTTCCCATTATGGCAATTAAAGAAAATATGGATTTTTTTCCATGGACCTCACTGCACAAAGATTCCTCTTTTGACCCTTTCTGAAAATATTATTGAATCCACGAAACTCCTCCAACAATTCTATGCCAGATAAAGGAGTAGGTGCATATATGTGATCATATTTACCATCAAATTATTTCGTATCTCTTCGAAATGGATGATCAGGAGGTAAGAATGCATGATAAGCCGCATAACACATGGCTATGCTTGAGATATTGAGAGCATATCCCAAGTTGGGCAGACCTTTCTTCCTTTTGTGCTCCAAACACAAAGCATTGCATAGGCGGGAAAATCACTGATTGTCCCAAATAAGGATGCACACAATTGAAATGTTTGGTTAGAATCAACATCATATGTTTCCATCCCAGTTTTCCACAATTCATTCAATTCATCAATTAGTGGTTGACGGTAGACATCAATATCCTTTCCTGGAGACGGTGGACCTAGAACGATCATAGATAATATTATATAATCTTGTTTCATGCAAATTCACGATGTTAAATTATAATTCATTAAAATAACAGGCCATGTAATATGGGAAATACTCATGGTTCGAAACGGGTTAAAACCATCACTTGAAAGAACCAATTTAACATTACGAGGATCTATAGCAAAATCATCGTGCAAGGAATCTAAATTCTTCCAAGCTTCCCCGTCAGCCGCATGCCTTATATTTCAATCTTTGGGTCATTGAGTATCATGCCATTTCATATTTGTAGCTGTTTCAGGACACATGAATATTTTCTGAAGCCTAGCTTTTAAAGAAAGGTACCTTAAAGCCTTTGTAGGAATTTTCGTGCTTTCATAAGTCAAGGGATCTTTAATAGTCTTCCACCAAGATGAGCTACAAACAGAACAATTATTTTCCTTCGCATTTTCCTCGAAAAATAACATGCAATCATTAGGGCATGCATGTATTTTTTATTAATCAAGACCCAAATCTTTCCTCAAATTTTTTTCATTCTTAAACGACTCAGGTACATGTGAAAATGGAAATACCTCTCTTAACTGGTCTAGCAAATCTGTGAAGGTGACATTACTCAAATCATGAATGAATTTAAACAAGAATAATCAAATTGTGAAATTCAGTTTCGAGAAATTCTTACACCCAGGATATAACTCTTTTTTACCTTCCTCCAATAATTTATAAAATTTCTTTTCTTCTTCGGTTAACAACTCTGTCACTCCCTCAAGTCCCAAGCCACCTACAACATCTCTAAAAGTATCATGAAGTAGGCCATCTATATTGTCACACATGTTGGAACCTTCCTTATTATGATCAGGATTATTTCTTGAGGAAATACTTTCCCCATGAAAAATCCATTTGGTCTACCCTTGTACAAACCCATAAAAAACCAAGTGATCCTCTACAACATTTTGTCGATGCCAGTTACAATTAGCACACTTTTTGTAAGGACACAATATTTCATCCCATTTGGAAGCTAGTTCAAAAGTTGTATCAACAAAGTTATTCACACCACTGATATACTCATTAATGGATCTCCGGAGAACCATCAAACTTTTATCAGTGCTATACATTCAAGATTAAATATCCTATATGACACCAAAATCACATTACCAAGATAAGACATAAAACAGAAGCTTTTGATCAGTGGCTCTATCTTATTTTATGTTACAACTTAACTGAAATGTGTGTTTTCCTTGAACTATTTGTTATACATAATCATTTGCCTACTTAAGAATACCAACTTTACCTATAATTGAAATTAGTTAAAAGAGGAAAAAAGTAAAAGATTTAAAATCTAAAAACTGAATCTAAAGATAATAAGACATGACAATAAAGTAAAACAATTTTGAAAAATCTAAACACTAGCAAGATGTAATGGATTTCATATAAAAAATACAAAACTTCATATTATTTTGTCAAAGACAACAACCTCACACAAGAAACTAAGAAGCACACATTGCACGACTTCCTTTAGAGAGGATGAGTAAATGTTCTACCAGACCAAGTATCTACTAGATTAGTTCTAGAATCAGCAATGGTAAAAAAATAGAACTTTAATTAGAAAAAAACTAATATTAAAGTCACATAAAAGGGTAATCTTGTCCAACACTCTAAACTATCTATACGTGCACAACATTTAAAGAGCACATACACGGGGAAAGAATAATCTGGAAATAATTATAAACAACACAATAGAAGAGTTAAAATAAAGATTCATACACACATAAATGGAAATGAGAGTAGAATAAAAGGAAACTAACTACAAAATTAACAGACAAGTGATTATTACCTCTTTTCGAGTAGCAAATAGGTCACGACATTACACGTTACTAGTTATAACCTTTTAAATTTAAGATAAGCACAACTAATCTAACTAGGCAAATTTTAGTTAATAAGTTGAGGGTGTTGTGTCTCTAATTAAAGACTTCTAAACAAATTTAAAGCTTAAAATAAAAGAATTAAAAGACAACAAAATCAAAGTCAATAACCTCGGTAAGAAACTAAGAAACTCAATAGTAAAACTTCAAATTTATAAGAAAAGACAAGGAGCAGCCTTAGAGAACTTGGATGTTTTGTTAAATTTATGCATGAAGATCAAAATCTAGAAGCAGCCTTAGAGAGGTTGTTAACACTCAAAGCCTTATTTTGTGCTCAACTACACCAGGGATCTACTTAGTATATTCCAAAAGCAGAAATGATATTAAAACAGAAAATACAATAGTTATCATAAAAAAGGATATGAAAGGAGAAAACAAAGAGCTACTCAATATATTAGGTTTTATACGGTGATCAAATAATAAGGATGCTAATTTCATAATCAAAGCCTTATTCTATGATCAACTAAATGCGGGGTCTGCTCAATTTATTCATGAACCAGTAATGCTTGTTGAAAGAACCTGGAAACCCTAATCATAATCATTAAAAAATATACGACCTCAGACTTCTGTTTTCATTTCAAGAAGAATCCACACCACCACTACACAACTATGTTTAGAAGAATAACTTTCTTGTATTAGTTTACTTGCAAAGAAATGGACAAGATGGAGTTCACTAACGTAGAACGTAACATGAATGATCTAGTTACCGAAGCTCTTAACTCATAACATAGAAAATTTATCATGAATTTCTTTTTACAATAAACCCATAAAGAGAAAAATTTTCCAACATTCTAAACTTAAAATACATATATTAAATTTGAAAAACATAGTCATATGGAATGATTTAATTGAATAATGAATAAGCACTAACAAATAGAGATTAGTAAGAGAAACCAGAACATTACTAACTTGAACATTACATCAAAGTTAACATACACAAGAACATTAAATCAATAAATGTGCAGGTTACTCACTAATGTGAGTAAGTGATTACGGTTAAATACATTTCTGTTCCTTCCTACCACAACACCTTGTGGAGGAAAGGTACAAAAATGATTGTAGTATCTAATATAGACACCACATGAACAGTATAAGTGAGATGTTTCATTTCTATTTATTTTCATAATTTTATATGCCTATACTGAAATAAAGTGCTGCAAGATGCATTCAGACATCAAACTATGATAAGAAATGCAAAAAACATGTACTCCATCAAGTTTTATTATAACATTTAATCAAAAGATGCATCTACATTCCAAATGTAGCTTCGAATTACATTTAATTGAAGGTAAGTTATTTCAATATTTGACAGACTTACTTTTTAAGATGGAAAAAGATTTATACACACATGTCACGACCCAAAACCGAGCCGCGAGTGGCACCCACACTTATCCTACTATGTGAGCCAACCAACCAATCTAAACCCAAACATATTGAACAAAATACAATGCGGAAGACTTAAACTCATTAATGAAAATCAATTCAATAACTTCTAAAAAAACTCAACATCTATTATTCCCCAAAATCTGGAAGTCATCATCACAAGAACATCTATCCTCAACTACTAAAACTAAGAGTATCTAAGAAAGCTAAAATAAGTAAAAGATAGCCCATGCCGGAATTTCGAGGCATCAAGACTTGAAGAAGAAGATCCAGTCCAAGATAGAAGCATTAGCTCACCCTGAAATCCGGTGTAATGAAGACTTGCTAGAGTTGCGGTTGATTTGAAGACGATGGCACGTTTTCTGCACTCCATAAATAATCAAGAAAACAAATACAAGTAGGGGTCAGTACAAAACACAAGTACTGAGTAGGTATCATCGGCCAACTCAAAATAGAAAACAGTATATATCAGATAATATAATAAATCAACTACAATACTCAACATGTAACAACAACAAGTACTATAATCATTAATAAGTACCGCCAAGTTCACCCATGAGGACTCAAGCCTCAATACCATAATCATTTGGGATTTAGGTTCATTAGAGTGAGTATATTAACATCTTTCAAGATTCATTATCTTTATTTCTCTCGTGTCGGTACGTGACACTCCGCTGCCCTACTACTATGTGTCGGAACGTGACACTCCAATCCCCTACTACTATGTGTCGGAACGTGACACTCCGATCCCCTAATTCTATGTGTCGGTTCGTTACACCCGATCCCCTAATTCTACGTGTCGGTTCGTGACACCCGATCCCCTAATTCTACGTGTCGGTTCGTGACACTCGATCCCCTAATTCTACGTGTCGGTTCGTGACACCCGATCCCCTAATTCTACGTGTCAGTTCGTGACACCCGATCCCCTAATTCTACGTATCGGTTCGTGACACCCGCTCCACTAATCTCATTCTATTAATTCATTAATCCTTCTTTTGTACCAAGGCATCATCAATCTCATTATTTTAGTTCATCAAGCCATCTTTTATACCAAGGCATCATCAATCTCATTGTGTTAGTTCATCAAGCCTTCTTTATACCAAGACATCATCGTTAACAAAGTGAACTTAGGTTTAGAGATTCAATAGCCTAATCAAGCTTATTCATCAGAATTATATAATCACATCATGTAAGCACACAATCAATCATATAGAAGGTTTTATAATACTACCCAACACATATCATTCGCTATTAAGAGTCTACTACGAATAGCATAAAAACCATAACCTACCTCCACCAAAAATTCGTGATCGAGCAAGCAATTTCCCAAAGCTTGTTTCCTCTTCGTTTCCCTCTTTCTCGATTGTTCTCTGTCCCTCTCCTTGTTTTTTCTATTTTTCTTATTCAAACCCTCTTTATTTTACCCTAATTAGCATATAATTAAGTATAAAAGATGAGGAATTAACCCACTAATTAACTCAAGGTTATCTCTTTTAACCCCCAAGTAATTAAACTATTAACATTAACCCACTAACTTTATAATTAAAGCAGGAATAGTCCAAAACGCCCCTTAAAATATGTAACAGAAATCCCACCCATCCTGGGATTACGCAACCTGTGACAGTCCGTCATGGCTGTGACGGTCCGTCGCGCAGGTCCATCGCAAAGTTCAGAGAGTTAATTTCTGTGGAAAATGTGTGACGGTCCGTCGTGCCCACGACGGTCCGTCCTGCCATTCCGTCACGAAGTTCAGAGAGTCGATTTCAGTACCCAAATATCAGAATTCTAAGTGTTCTGGAACGAGACCCCCTCGACGGTCCGTCGTGCCCATGACGGTCAGTCGTGGGTTCCGTCGACTCAGACAGTTTTTCCAGAAATAAAATCTGCTGCTCAAAACAACTAAACAGGTCGTTACAATAGATACCAATTTACCCATCATTCATCCTCGAACGATCACAAGAAGAAAAACAAGGGCGAAAAGGAGTACCTGAATCTGTAAACAGGTGTGGGTATCTTTCTTGCATATCAGCCTCCTTCTCCCAAGTGGCCTCTTCAACTGGTCGATTCTTCCATTGAACTTTGATGGATGCAATCTCCCTCGACCTCAACTTGCGAATTTCTCTATCTAGAATGGCAACAGGCTCCTCCTCATAAGACAAATTCTAATCAAGCAGAATCGAATCCCAATGAATGATGTAGTTTCCATCCCCATGGTATCTTTTCAACATAGACACATAAAATACCGGATGCACTCCTGACAGTCCTGGAGGCAAGGCTAATTCATAAGCCACCTCCCCTACTCACTTAAGTACTTCAAATGGTCCAATATACCTTGGGCTTAGCTTACCTCTTTTACCAAACCGCATCACCCCTTTCATGGGTGAAACCTTCAGCAAGACTTGTTCACCCTCCATGAA
The DNA here is from genome assembly GCA_027704805.1 of Solanum corneliomulleri. Taxonomy (NCBI): domain Eukaryota; kingdom Viridiplantae; phylum Streptophyta; class Magnoliopsida; order Solanales; family Solanaceae; genus Solanum; species Solanum corneliomulleri. Next base: position 7,535,791 of record JAKWIY010003053.1, on the reverse strand, counting down.
CTCCAAGTCTCTAACCTTTCGATCCGCATATTACTTTTGCCTACTTTGAGCCGCTAAAAGCTTTTCTTGAATAGATTTCACCTTCTCTTTTGAATCTCTCAACATATCAGTACCCCAAGGTCTAACCTCAAATGCATCAAACCAACCAATGGTAGACCTACATCTCCTCCCATACAATGCTTTGAATGAAGCCATATCAATACTTGAGTGATAGCTATTATTGTATGAAAACTCCGCTAAGGTTAAGAAGTTATCCCAATGACCACCAAATTCTATCATACATGCACAAAGCATATCTTCCAATACCTGAATCGTTCGCTCAGACTGAACATCAGTGTGAGGGTGAAATGCAGTACTAAGGTCCAACCTAGTACCTAATTCCGCATGCAATGTTCTCCAAAACGTAGAAGTAAACTGCGTACCTTTATCTGATATAATGGAGAGTGGAACTCCATGCAGTCGAACAATTTCTGAGATATAGATTTTGGTTAACTTCTCTGCATTGTAAGTCACCTTGACCGGAATGAAGTGAGCAAACTTAGTTAATCTGTCAACAATTACCAAATAGAATCAAACTTACCCAATGTCTTTGGAAGACCAACCACGAAGTCCATTGCAATTCTCTCCCACTTCCATTCAGGAATGGGCATTCTGTAAAATGTTCCTCCGGGCCTCTGGTGTTCATACTTTACTTGTTGAAATTTTGGACATTTGGCAACAAAATCAACAATGTCTCACTTCATTCTACTCCACCAAAAGTGTTGCTTTAGGTCACGGTACATCTTGGTTTCACCAGGATGTATAGAATATCCGGAACTATGAGCCTCTGTAAGAATAGTGTGGATCAAATTATCAACACGGGGCACACATACCCTTCACTTAATTCTCAAAACACCTTCCTCATCAATTATTGTTTCTTTAGCCTCTCCTCGCAACACCATATCCCGAATTCGACTTAGTTTCTCATCATCAAACTGTTTTCCCTTGATCTTGTCAAGAAAAGAAGATCTCGCCTCCACACAAGCCAAAAATCCTCCCTTCTCATTTACTTCTAGCCTCATAAAGTCATTAGCCAAGTTTTGGATTTCTCTAGCCAACGGGCGTCTAGAGACTTGTAAGTGGGCTAAACTTCCCATGCTCCCTGCTTTTCTACTTAAGGCGTCTGGCACAACATTACCCTTTCCTGGGTGATACAAGATGGTAACATCATAGTCCTTTAGTAGTTCCATTCATCTCCTCTGTCTCAAATTCAAATCCCTCTGAGTAAAGACATAGTGTAGGCTACGCTGATCTGTGTAGACTTCACACTTGACCCCATATACATAGTGTCTAGATTGCTTTAATGCAAACACTACCGCAGCCAACTCCAAATCATGGGTCGGATAGTTACGTTCATGCACCTTTAATTTCCTCGAAGCATAAGCAATCACATTCTTCTCTTGCATTAGCACTGCACCCAAACCAGAATAGGATGCATCACAATAAACAATGAAATTATTACCCTCTACTTGCAAGGTAAGGATAGGTGCAGTAGTCAGCAAGGTCTTGAGTTTCTGAAAGCTTTCCTCACATTCATCCGACCATACAAATGGAACATTCTGCTTATTCAAGTTCGTCAAGTGGGAAGCAATAGAAGAGAATCCCTTGACAAATCAACGGTAGTAGCTAGCTAAACCAACAAAGCTCCTTATTTCTGACACATTAGTAGCTCTTACCCAATTCCTCACTGTTTCAATCATAGAAGATCCACAATCACTCCATCCTTAGAAACCACGTGCCCTAAGAAGGACACTTATTCTAACCAAAACTCACACTTGGAGAACTTGGCATACAATCTTTTCTCCCTTAATACTTCCAACACAATCCTCAAATGCTCCTCATGTTCCTTCTTACTCTTGGAGTATATCAGTATATCATCAATAAATACAATGACAAAGAGATCCAGATATGGCTTACAAATCCCATCCATCAAGCTCATGAAAGTAGCAGGGGCATTCGTAAGACCAAAAGACATCACTACAAATTCGTAATGCCCATACCTGGTTCGAAAAGCAGTGTTTGGCACATCCGTTGCCCGTATTTTCAATTGATGATAACCGGATCTCAAGTCAATTTTAGAGAAGACACAAGCACCTTGTAACTGATCGAACAAGTCATCAATGTGAGGAATGGGATACTTGTTCTTAGTAGTTACCTTGTTCAACTGTCGGTAGTCTATGCACATCCGAAAACCCCCATCCTTCTTCTTCACAAATAACACCGGAGCACCCCAAAAAGATGCACTTGGTCTAATGAAGCCTTTGCTCAACAACTCTTGAAGTTGGGCCTTTAACTCTCTTAACTCCGCGGGAGCCATTCTATAAGGGGGTATAGAAATGGGGCGAGTACCCGGTTCCAGATCAATGCAAAAATCAATATATCTATTCGGTGGCATACCAGGAAGATCTGCAGGGAACACATCCAGAAACTCACGGACTACCGAAACCGACTCAATTGAAGGTACTTGGGTAGTGTCATCCCTGAGATGTGCCAAGAAAGCTAAACACCCCTTACTAACCATTCTCTTAGCACGAAGAAAGGAGATGATGCGAACCGGAGTGGAAGTGTAGTCGCCCTCCCACACTAACGGATCTGTCCCAGGCTTGGCTAACGTCACAATTTTAGCATTACAATCAAGGATCGCAAAATTCGGAGAAAGCCAAGTCATACCCAGAATTACATCAAAATCAACCATTTCTAAGATAACCAAGTCTACATAAGTATTGCTCCCCACAAAAGTCACCAGGCAAGACATATATACTTTTTCAACTATCACAGACTCACCCACCGGAGTAGAAACACGAATAGGCATGTCAAGCAATTCATAATGTAATTTAAGACCAGTAGCAAATGAGGAAGATACATATGAAAACATGGAGCCAGGATCAAATAATACAGAATCCATGCAATCACAAACCAAAAGATTACCTGTGATAACAACATCAGATGTCTCCGGTTCAGATCTCCCAGGGAAAGCGTAACAATGGGCCCTATCGCCTGTCTGCCCGTTGCCCCTACCATGTTGTGCTGTAGGGCTCCAATTTGCCCGTCACCCCGGCCATTTTGGTGACCACCATTACCTCGGCCACCACGTCCTCCAGAATAACGGCCTCTACCATGACCACCTCTACCTCTACTTATTGGGGGTCTATAATTCTGTTTTGGACAATTCCTCCTAATATGTCCAGTCTCCCCACATCTATAACATTCTCTGGGGTCTAGCATAGGTCTCTGTGAGAATGACGAAGTATGGGGATAACCTTTAAACTCAGAGAAGTGTTGACCGGTCTGCGGCGGACCCCCAACTACAGTCTGTAGTGAAGACTGAATTGGTCGGACTGAGTAACCTCCTGAACCCTGTCCTCTAGAGTAATAACCATTAAACTCACCTCCCTTTCGAAACCTTTTTGATGTCGATGTCATGGTGAAGTCATCTGGCTTCAGTCCTTCCACCTCTATCACAAAGTCTACCACTTCTTGAAAGGATTTTGCTATAGTCGCTACCTGTAAGGCTGAAATCCGCAATTCTGACCTCAACCCCTTCACAAAACGGCGAATCTGCTCTTGTAGGTTGAAACAAAGTTGGGTGGCATACCTGGATAGTGCACGAAACTTAGACTCATATGCAGTAACCGACATTCTACCTTGCTCTAGGCTCAAAAACTCATCTCTTTTCCTATCCCTCAAAGTTCGGGGGATATACTTCTCCATAAACAAGCTAGAGAATGAGGCCCAAGTAATAGGTGGTGCCTCTGTTGGTTGACACTCAACATGTCACCGCCACCACATTTTGGCGTTCCCTTGAAACTGATAAGTCACAAAATCAACACAAAACCGTTCTACTATACCCATCATGTGTAGTAGCTCATGACAGTCAACCAGAAAATCGTAGGCATCCTCAGATTGAGCACCCTTGAAGACTGGAGGTTTCAATTTCAAGAACTTACTGAAAAGTTCATGCTGATCATTTGTCATTATAGGCCCTGTAGTCAGACGAGGAAATGTGCCTATTTCCAATGAGGCATCCATGTTGGGAGCCACAGTAGCTGCATGTTGTACCTCCGAAACCTGAGGTGCTGGTGCAGAAAACACTTGAGGTGTCTGGCCCTGATCAGATAACCCGCTAAGATAAGCAAGAACCTGATTGATCATCTCTGGGGTAGGTTGGGGTGGCAATTCCTCGTTCTGTACTTGTTCATTCTCCCCTTCCTCACCCTCTCTTACCACTTCCTCAGTTGGTGGAGGAGTCACCGCCCTAGTACCAGATGGGCTAGGTGCTTGTCCTCTTCCTCTAGAGGACGTCCTCCCACAACCTCTTCCACGGCCTCTCGCCACTACTCCTCTTCGAGCTACAGCTCCAGTGGCTGGCTTAGACGCTTCTTGTCTTGCCGTTGTTGGTGTTGGCGCAGTCGTTGCTCTAGTTCTAACCATCTGCGAAATAGAGTGAAGATGGTCAGATACCAATTTGTATCACCTAGATACCAATTGGATCCAAGTAATAGCACGAAAGAAAGAAAGGAAGAATGGAATTTTCCTAAAGTCTTATAGCCTCTCAAAGAAAAGTAAAGGCGTCCCCTACCGTTCCTTAAGACTCTACTAGACTCGTTCTTGTGTGATGAGACCAACGAACCCCTGGCTCTGATACCAAGTTTGTCACGACCCAAAACCGAGCCGCGAGTGGCACCCACACTTATCCTACTATGTGAGCGAACCAACCAATCTAAACCCAAACATATTGAACAAAATACAATGCGGAAGACTTAAACTCATTAATGAAAATCAATTTAATAACTTCTAAAAAAAACTCAACATCTATTATTCCCCAAAATCTGGAAGTCAACACACAAGAACATCTATCCTCAATTACTAAAACTAAGAGTATCTATGAAAGCTAAAATAAGTAAAAGCTAGCCCATGCCGGAATTTCGAGGCATCAAGACTTGAAGAAGAAGATCCAGTCCAAGCTAGAAGCATTAGCTCACCCTGAAATCCGGTGTAATAAAGACTGGCTAGAGTTGCGGTTGAGTTGAAGACGACGGCACTTTTGCTGCACTCCACAAATAATCAAGAAAACAAATACAAGTAGGGGTCAGTACAAAACATCAGTACTGAGTAGGTATCATCGGCCAACTCAAAATAGAAAACAGTATATATCAGATAATATAATAAATCAACTACAATACCCAACATGTAGCAACAACAAGTACTATAATCATTAATAAGTACCGCCAAGTTCACCCATGAGGACTCAAGCCTCAATACCATACTCATTTGGGAATTAGGTTCATTAGATTGAGTATATTAACATCTTTCAAGATTCATTATCTTTATTTCTCTCGTGTCGGTACGTGACACTCCGCTCCCCTACTAGTATGTGTCGGAACGTGACACTCCAACCCCCTACTACTATGTGTCGGAACGTGACACTCCGATCCCCTAATTCTACGTGTCAGTTCGTGACACCCCATCCCCTAATTCTACGTGTCGGTTCGTGACACCCGATCCCCTAATTCTATGTGTCGGTTCGTGACACCCGATCCCCTAATTCTACGTGTCGGTTCGTGACACTCGATCCCCTAATTCTACGTGTCGGTTCGTGACACCCGCTCCACTAATCTCATTCTATTAATTCATCAATCCTTCTTTTGTACCAAGGCATCATAAATCTCATTATTTTAGTTCATTAAGCCTTCTTTTATGCCAAGGTATCATCAATCTCATTACGTTAGTTCATCAAGCCTTCTTTTATACCAAGGCATCATCGTTAACAAAGTGAATTTAGGATTAGAGATTCAATAGCCTCATCATGCTTATTCATCACAATTATATAATCACATCATGTAAGCACACAATCAAGCATATAGAAGGTTTTATAATACTACCCAACACATATCATTCGCTATTAAGAGTCTACTACGAATAGCATAAAAACCATAACCTACCTCCACCGATGATTCGTGATCGAGTAAGCAATTTCCCAAATCTTGTTTCCTCTTTGTTTCCCTCTTTCTCAATCGTTCTCTGTCCCTCTCCTTGTTCTTTCTATTTTTCTTATTCAAACCCTCTTTCTTTTACCCTAATTAGCATATAATTAAGAATAAAAGATGAGGAATTAACCCACTAATTAACTCAAGGTTATCTCTTTTAACCCACAAGTAATTAAACTATTAACATTAACCAACTAACTTTATAATTAAAGCAAGAATAGTCCAAAACGCCCCTTAAAATATGTAACAAAAATCCGACCCAGCCTGGGATTACGCAACCTGTGACGGTCCGTCATGGCTGTGACGGTCCGTCGCGCAGGTCCATCGCAAAGTTCAGAGAGTTAATTTCTGTGGAAAATGTGTGACGGTCTGTCGTGCCCACGACGGTCCGTCCTGCCATTCCGTCACGTAGTTCAGAGAGTCGATTTCAGTACCCAAATATCAGAATTATAAGTGTTTTGGAACGAGACCCCCTCGACGATCCGTCGTGCCCATGACGGTCCGTCGTGGGTTCCGTCGACTCAGACAGTTTTTCTAGAAATAAAATCTGCTGCTCAAAACGACTAATCAGGTCGTTACAACACAGATGTACATCAAAATTAAAAAAAGAAAAAGAAAAAATGAGAGAGAAATAGAAAAATTACCTCTTTTTGACCAGTGAGCTAAGCTTGATGACCAATTCGTTGTTTGTCCACTAAAATATTCATACAAGAAAGAATGAATAAACTTAGAAGTTGAAAAATATACTCGAAAGAGAGAAACAAAATCCCTTCATGCTCTACTTCAATGACTTTTAGAGTAGAAAAATACTTATATAAGAACTATCATGCAGATTGAAGATTTTATTGTCAGAAATCGTTTGTCCGGTTCAAAAAAAAATTCAATTGATATGAACTATCATGCAGATTGAATAATCAAAACTCTTCTTTCATAAAATTAACTCTTCCTAAACTGAAAATTTCCATCGAAACATTTTTGCAGAGATTTCTCAATCTTCACGAGAATCGAAATACACACTCTAATGCACAAAAAGATGACATTATAAACATAAAATCTAGCAAAACCTACTTTAAAAAAGCCCATTTATCAAGAACCATAGATTCTAATAAATTTCTAACTTTGAAGAAGAAGGAACACAACATACCTGTAGCTGCAGAAACGTACAACTCATGAAGAAAAAGACCCCAAAGTTGCAGATTCCTACAAAAAAAATCAAACAACAATGGTTAAAGCAAAGTTATGGATTAATATTTTCGATTTCAGAGAGAAGAGAGCGAAGTCTAGACCTACGAGGAATGGTCTAAATTTTGAATAAAAATATTGACCTAATGTGAAATATTTATCTTTTATTTTACTTTTTGAAATTATTAAATTGAAATAAGTGGAGGGAAATAATTGAGGGAACTGTTGCCATAGAGTACCTAAGGCAACGATTTTCACCAACAATAGCAATATACAGATATTATGGCAACGGTTGTAGTACTAATACAACGATTTAATTCTTAAAGAGTTTTATTAAGTCTTGTTGTATATTGAAAAGGTTGTAATCGTTGCGAATGAGTAACTATGGAAACATGTATTTAGTTGGTGCTAAATAATTGTTTCTACACGCATGTTTTCTAGTAGTGAGTGTTGATTGTTTTTTGAGTTTTTTTTGCCCATCTGTTAGGTATATTTTGGATAAAATTAATGATACAATTGTCTTCTCTTATCAAATTTTCTATTTATTTTTTTAGCTTAAGGTGCTTCAGTTGAAATTCTCTTTGATGTTTTTAAGGTTTGATAATCTTTGTTAAGCTATGGTGGAGACATACTAACTTTGTTTTCATTTCTTCTGTTGCATGCGAAATCCACATGAGTTCCATATGAACTCCTAGTCCCTTCCTCTCGCATTTCAAGGGAGTCGTAATGGCTCAATTCCTTTCATCGAGTCAATCAGCCCGTAAAATCGTCGTATAAATCCATGTTGAAAAAATTCATACAAGATCGGAGAACTTGGAGGAATTAGGCCAAGGAGTACACAATTTTTATTTTCAAATATAGTATATTTTTGGTGTAAGACCAATTTTGTATTATTATTTTTATGTTTAGTTTAGGACATGTTTAAATAGAATGGGTCTAAATACAAACACAAAAGGGGTCCAAATACCTGTCCAAGAGGAAATAAACCGGATTTTGACCCACACTCTCTCTCTGCCTTAATATATCGCATTTATTTGTTGATTATTGTCGCTAGTCTTAGGGTTAAAATCTCAAACCCCCGCAAGATGCCACCTCGTTTTAAAAGTGTAAGTCAATCAAGTAAATAAACCTAAAATAAATTTTGCAAGTTCTTAACTCACTAAGATAATAGGTTCGTATTAAAGTTTCATCATTGCTACAAAAAATTTCGATTCAAATTATTTTAAGTTAGATCATTTTATTCAAATATTTTATTTAATGGAAAACTGTATTAACAGATATTTTGGGTGCCTTAAACACCTTCCTAAAATAGAAATAGGAATATTGATCCCCTTTAACGTTTTCTTAAGGTTTTCTGTTTAATTTTTTTCAGAAAATTAACTCTTCTTGATTATTATTAAAAAATTAAGTCACAACTCAAACAAGTATCAAAAACATTAAAAACAAAAATTTAAAAATAAATTAGAATGGTGAATCTGCTGGGGATTTGACAGATTCTAACCTTCAGATCCCTAGGCCTACCCTTGGCACAAAAGGCCACAAGCATGATAAGGACGCGATATATGTTTTTTCGACTATTTATATGATGTGTTGCTCTGAATGAGGACTTTACTAACCCTACTCCTTTCCTGAAATTTCCAAAAATATATACAAGTCAATAACTACAAAGTACGACATATTTTTTTGAGTCTTGAGTTTCCCAACAAATAACAAATCTCATCACTAAATCCTAAAACAATGCTCAACCATCTCAGGAAAGGTGAGATCAGAACTGTGGACATAGGGAACAGTATCCAGTCTGAACCAACCGAAGAGGAGATGATCGACATACGGTGGCAACGGAGAAGCGCCTATTTAACATATTGTTTCCCCCTTAAAACACTGAATTGGAGAATGTTGAAGAAATTTATGAGGAAGTGATTGCCCACAAACCTTTTCTTCAAGGACGTCAAACAGAAGGGGACAATAAAGTAACGCTCGAAGCATATCAACAAGAATACAAAATCAGGATGGAAGCCATTCCTTGTGCCCTCATTTTTTAGCACTATGGATCTAGGCATATGTTGAGGCCCGTCGAAAGGGTCCACAGAATCCTTACCCGACCATAGTTTAGATAAGGGAAAAGAAGTAATGGGGAACAACAACAATGAAATTAGTCTTACTGACATTATGGTGGCTCAACCCATTATAGAGGATCAGAATGAACTAATTATGCAGCTAATAAAGCAGATTGCCAAAACGAGAGAGGAAATCAAAAGAAGACAGGATTTTCCTCCACCAGGTTTTACAGCCAATGTTGCGCCAGATGGAAGGCCTCCACTGTACTTTCCTTTTACAAACATGGAGCAGGATCAGAACCCAGCATCTAGTCCTGCTCAAAATCCATCAGTCATTGATTTAATAACACAAAATCCTCAAAATGCCCATCATCAAGCCTCTTCAATGTCACACCCCTGTTTTAGACCCTCTATGAGACCGACGTTGTTAACTCTCATAGTTCGCAGACAAGCATCTTCTTAGATTTCATCACAATCATACAATAAAATTTAGCAAAAACTTGAATTTTTTTTACTATTCTGAAGTGTACTTAGACTTCATATAATTTCTGCGTAAGAGTGATATACCAATAGCTCAATATAGACAACAATCAATTTACAGATTGAACTATTGAAATGAAGAATTCATAATATCACTAATAGTTGCCAAACCTGCGTTAATACAGAAGCTCGAAAAAATGTTTGTAAGGAAACACTAGGGACAATATCCACTAAATATGTCTAATCTACTATAGCTAGAGAATAAAGCGAAGGGAGCCTCAAACTTAAGAGGACCTACTAATGTCTGGAGGTACTAGTCCAAACAACGTGAACTGATATTTAGTCTTCTTCAAAGACCTGCACCTATAAAAATAATATATTTATATGGGTTAGTACACACTTGTATAAAGTATGGGTGTATGCACATAAACACATAAATACTATGCATGATCAAGGAAAGCTCTTCCCGCAACAATGTGCCATTTTTGGAAAGTTAAAAGATCAAGATATCATAGAGAGGTCAATTTTAAATCATTCTAGTTCGAGAAATACGCCACTAACGGCCCTCGAATCATGCATAAATCATCTTAGGGAGAAGAATCAAGGGAGGCACAAATTTTACTCACAATCTTGATGAATAAAATCACCTTTTTCAAAAAAAAAAGTCATTTCATTGTCCTAATTCGTTATTTATGCATCATTCTATTAATATGATGTACTTACAGCATTTAAAGCACACAACTCATTTTCTATATGAACATAAGACCATGGAATAATGAACATAATTTTAGAACAACTTAAGCAAAATTTAATTTTTTTGCTCCCCATAGGCCGAGAGCTCCCTCTCCCATTCTTAATTTATTTTTCAGTCTTTTCTTTTTTTTATTGTGTAGTTCAATGATCTCCTTTGATCCTATGTTTTACTTACGAGTGCAATGATTCATTGTAGTCCCATTTCTACAATGAATCAAGTAAGTAATCCAAAAGACTAAGGATGTGATTTGGCTACCGTACTCACAAGTCATTCTTTCCATTCTTGTTAAATATATAATCCAATCTTTATGGGCTATGCCCATTATTCGATCATTTGCATAATATGAAGATGTTGGGGCATATATTCATACTCAAATTGATGAGTCATTATGTTTTGCTCCCTTTATTGGCATAAGACAATAACAGTTAAGACTTCATTCTTATTAAACACTGATGATTTGATATACTTATCCTTTGCTTACGTAATTCTCTTTGAACTTACTTCTTCTTCTTAGATCTAATGTTCACTTTGAACATGGTAGGTTAACTTAGGATATTCTTTTAAGACTTCCAATGGGATCTTTCTGTGCAATGACTAAGAATGACTTACATCATTACTTAGTGTAACCTCACCCATTTGTCATCCTATCCGAACACCCCTAATCTTCCTAGTTCTTTCTTTCTTTGTTTATTACTTTCTTAATGGAATATTTAGCACTTTAATGACATATATCATGTGAGCTAACATGAAATCTAGTGTCTTCCGCTCACTTAAAAGAGGTGGTTCACTGGCTAAACTGAAACCGAATACTTCCTAGCTTTCTTAGGTGGATCCACTAGCTAGTAGCCTATGCTGGCGACATAGTTCAAAGACTAGGAGAATTTGGACATACTTATCCATCTTGGTGGTAGTATCATCTCATGAGGATTTCATGTTGTTGCAGAAGCTCATTACTAGTCTATTAATTCTTAGATCAATTTTTCATACTTAAAAACTTTTAGAGTTGACTCATACATTATGGAAGCTCGCTTCTAGTATAAGGTATGCTTAGCTCAATGGATAACTTGTCATCCCTGTCTATACTTGATGATTGTGAACATAAAACTACACTATCATTATGGTGTGAATGAGACTTGTCTAACGATTTCCAGCACCCTCGTATGTGAGTATCTTTAACATAATAGTTTAGGTGCAAGTGAGACTTGTCTCACTTCCTTTAACACCCCATTGTAGGTCAACTTCATGACTCATAAGCTTTTAGTTCTTTCATTACTCACCTTATCTTGTTCAATGTTATTTGGTAGTCTTGTACCATTCTTTATGAAATTTGTAAGGGATTATTCAAAGTCCTACTATGTTCACGGTATCATTTAGATAGGCTATGTTGGGACTTGTCCTAATCATTCACATAATCTAGGTTATGAGTTCATTGAGTTACAACTTGTCTATTAAATCTTTAATATGTATTTGGACTTACAAGAAACATCATAATTTACATTGACCATATAAGATTTGAATGATTTACTCATTGCCTAACTCTTTATCACATTTTGGATATAATATTACTAGCCAATTTATTGGCATAAACCAAACTTTCACTAAACACTTGTCGTTATATTATTACTAGCAAAGTCAATTAACTTCATTTATATTCTATAGTAATTTCATCATTTGAAGCAAGCCAACTTTTAACATTTAATTAGATTACAGGGATAATTCAGTGCTTAGTTTGGCCAAGCTATAAAGTTGATTTTGCTTTGAAGATTCATTAACTACCTTTGATTTTCATTCTTATTTCTTCTTAGAAACATTGCATTCCAAACACTTACAAACAATCTACAGTAATTACACAAAGTATTAGAAACTTTTATTCCTTTCAAAAATCTAGTGAATTTCATAAGTGACTTATAACAATTTCATCTTCTCGAACACAATTAGGCATTACAACATTGCTTATCTCATGTAAATGATACTCTAATCATATAGATCTAACCTATAGATTTCATTCGACATTATCAAATCACAGAAACCTACACATGATGATCACTTAGCACCACATACTAAAAAACATGCGCAATATTTGCATTATACATACTACTAGAATAGGAAAAAGGGAGACCAAGGGATATGAAGATCGACAATTTCATTGGGATAAACCCTAGTTTAAATTTTCTTGAATTCAAAATTTTTGAAAAACCTCCTTGTTAAATGAATCGAAGAGACAAAACCCATACCTCACTGTAGAACAGAATCTACGAAGATCACCATATATTTTTCACGAAAATCTTGAAGAATTGCCTTGAAATCGCCTAAGGAGAACTGAGAGTATTTTTTATGTTTTGAGTCGCGAGTTTCTAACCTAGTTAAACGTGAGTCTAAGTATAAGTAACTGAATAATGACTAATTCGACTTAGGCTAATTAACTTAATTAAATAAATCAATTAGATAATTACCAAATCACCCCTCCTAAATTGACTGAATATAGGAGAGCATTTGAATTAGCCAAATTCTTAAAATTTGCTAAAGGTTCGGGTTTGACCATGAATTTACATTATTTAATTGAGTTGCTAATTTAATTAATTAAGTGACCTAACGTATTTACTATAGTACCCCTAAGTAACTAGGACATAACCAACCCATTTTGACCATCCTATGTTAGGTACTAGAATGTTTCTTTAGTTAGCTACTCGGCTAGTCACCATGTTAGGTCTTAGGATTTCGGGCACACTAGTTCGTTTATTTTAGTTAGTACCAGGTTAGTTAGCTAGTTAGGTAAGTTAGTTATAGACAAGGATTTTTTAGGAAGCTAGGTCCCATGTGGCTTGACCCGACGCGCGCCTGCCCCCTAACCACCCTAACCGAATTCAGTTGGGCTTGTTCGTTTGGTCTCTCTGGCGGTAGCACAAGTGTTTCTCCACACTCTTTTCCCAAGGATCCTAACTATGTCCTTGGGCACTGCTTAATCTACATTATCATTTTAAATGATCAATGTGCTATGCTACATAGGCCTTACACTTGGATGACTCGTACTTAATGTGTGTAGGCTATGAACTCAAAAATTTTAGCTTAGGCATTGCATGTACAATTCTTAAACAAGCTTGGATTGGAGAATTTGAACATCAAAGTATATCTTATGTTACTTGTTAGTACATAGAAATTGTCTAACACTCTTAAGCCAATATTCTCTAACATGCGCAATATTACTCAATATTGGTCATTGGGATGCCTATGTACCCCAATACATATTCTTAATACCTAATAGACTCTTCACTAGATAAGTACATTTTCTGGAATGTTACATTATCCCCCCTCCCCTTAAGAACATTCGTCGCCGAATGACACTTCACATCATTTTAAATCAAAGAGGGTATTTTCGAAAAACACATCAACATACTTCAAACATTACTCGTTATGAATATCTGATTCACAACTTAATCTATATGATGCACATCACATAAAGCTTATCTGAATTTTCATATCTGAGATTGAGGAACTTCCTTCTCTATCTCACTTTAACTCAATGCACATCACAACTCATGCAACACAAAATAATGTCAACGCTATAAAAAACAGCAACTTGAATGCAAGCATGAACTTACATTATCTCATATTGTTCAAGTATAAAACACACAATTATGGGATTAAAACATCAAAACCGACTAATGCACTAAAATTTAGAGTTTCATAACAAAAATCAAACATAGGAAGAGTATATCTAACCTGAAGATTTAAACAAGTGAGGGTAACGGGATCACATGTCGGTCTCGACCTTCCATGTTGTCCCTCAACAAGGTGATTCTCCATAACACCTTTACGGTGGAATCCTCCTTGTTCCTCAACTGCTTCACTTGGCGATCTAACATTTCAACAGTAACCTCTTCATAAGAAAGGTTCTCAATGACTCCTAACCCCTCAACAGGCAGGATGGATGGCAGATCACTTAGACACTTTTTAAGCATCAAAACATGAAACAGTGGATGAATAGAAGCCAAGTCATTTGGTAACTTTAGTTCATAGCCAACACTCCCTAATCGCTGTAAGATCTCATAAGGATCTATATACCTAGGGATCAACTTCCCTTTCTTACCAAACCTCATCATACCTTTCATGGGTGATATCTTCAGGTAGACTTAATCACCTACCTTGAATTCAACAGCCCTCATCCTGTTATCAGCATTGGATTTTTGACGACCATAAGCATTAGTCAATCTGTCCTGAGCATTGTCACCTGTTTCGTAGCCTTATGTATGATATTAAGGCCAAGGATGGAAGACTCTCCTACCTCAAGCCACCCTATTGGGGACCTACATCTCCTACCATACAGTTCTTTAAAAGGTGCCATCCGAATACAGGAATTATAGCTATTATTAAAAGATAACTGAATCAGCGGCAAGTGATCATCCCAATTCCCCTTGAAGACAATAACACATGCTCTCAGCATGTCTTCAAGGGTCTGAGTGGTACTCTCTACTTTAACCTGTTTGCAATTGGGGCACTCCTCCACAAACTTAGAAATATCTCGCTTGATACCTTTCACCAATAGATCTCCTTGAGATCTTGATACATCTTGATGTAACCTGGATGACTTGAATACTTGGATCCATGAGCCTCTACAATTATATTAGGTCTCCGATTATCAAATATTGGGTACACACAATATGCCCTAGTAACTAGGAACACCATCCCCCCCAAAGGAGATGCTGCTTAGCTTTAACATCTACAAAAAATGAGGATTGAGAACTTGAATGCACTTGTTGTATCTACCAGCCGTACACCTAAACTAGCCAATTAGTATACCTCTTTAACCAGCTCCTTCTTCTCATTATTAATATGAGACACACTTCCCATCATCAATTGTCTCAAAGCATAGGCCACTACATTGGCCTTACCTGGGTGATAGTGGATAGTCATGTCATAACCCTTGAGCACCTCTATCCATCTTGTATGACGAAGATTGAATTCTCTCTATGTAAAAACATTCTGAAGACTTTTATGGTCAGCAAATACATCAAAATGTAGACCATATTAGTAGTGTCTCCAACGTTTTAACGCAAATACCACAGCAGCTAACTCAATATCATGGGTAAGGTAATTCTTCTCGTGGATTTTCAACTGTCTTGATGCACATGCAATCACCTTGTCATTCTGCATAAGAACACATCCCAAACCTACTCGGGAAGCATCACAGTACACCATATGACCTTCACCACTCCTCAGAAATATGAGAATTGTGGCTGAAGTGAGTCGGTCTTTATGCTCTTGGAGGCTCTTTTTACAAGTTTTAGACTCATAAAACTTCACCTTTTTCTTTATTAAAGCTGTCAATGAAGCAAGAATAGCGAAAAAGCCCTCAACAAACCTGCGATAGTAATTAGCCAAACCTAAGAAACTCCGGATGTCTGTAGGAGTGAGGGGTCTCAGCCAGATCTTTATTTACTCAGTCTTTTTCATATCAACCTATACACCCTAGTTGGACACCACATGAACAAGGAAGGTCATTGATCTTAGCCAAAACTCACATTTGTTGAATTTTGCATACAACTGATGTTCACTGAGTACTTGCAATTTTATTCTCAAATATTGTTCATGTACTTCTCTGGTCTGAGAGTATGTGAGGATGTCAACTATCAATACTATGGCAAAAGAATCATGGTATTAGTGAGACCAAATGACACTACAAGAAAGTCATAATGACCATACCTAGAATGAAAGCCAGTCTTAGGAATGTCCTCCTGTATCACTCTAAGCTGCTGATACCTTGACCGGAGATCTTTATTGGAAAATAAACTTGAACCTTGGAGTTGATCAAATACATCATCAATTTTGGGAAAAGGGTTTTGTTCTATAAAAAGGTTGATCCTGGATCTAACAATGCTTACACAGGAAAAAAACACATGCAAGTTACCAATGACCGCATCAGCGTACTTCTCCTGCCCATCTCCACCTTTCAAAGCATAGAACATGTTCCTCTTTGGAGGCTCGGCTGTAGTAGTAGGATTAGGTCGAAGATGCTTATCTGCCTTGGCCTGATTCTTCACATATGGGCAGTCCCTGATCATATGCCCACTCTTGTGCACCTATAGCAGGAATTACAACCTACTATGCACTCACCTCCATGCAAATGACCAAACTTACCACACGACTTTCTGTCACGCTGGGTATTTCTATCATTTCACTTCTAGGGACAAGACTTGTCCCCTTTGGCATTACCGTTCATAGAAGGTGTAGGATTCCTTAGTGCTGGTGTCCCTTCTCTAGCTTGGGCCTGTCTTGGACTCCAAACAAACTTCTACCAGCTAGAACCATCTTTATCCGAGGGCCTAGTCTTCTTGCCTTCTCGGCCTCTCTTCCTCGGACGACTCTACTCCACCTGTTGTGCATGTACAATCAACCTAGCAAGGTCCTTATTATCATGAAACATGGCTGCCCAAAATTCCTCCTCCAGATCCTCTGATACACCAATCACAAACCTGCTATATCATCCCTGCTACTGGACACCCGGGAATAAGCATATTTTAAATGTTTAATAAACTTAAAGGAATATTCGTTGACTGACATACCTCCCATACATAGGTTTTTGAACTCCTCAACCTTAGCCTCTCTCTACTCTCTAGAAAAGAACCTCTCCAAGAATGCCTTCTTGAGAATATCTCAAGTGATGGGGACTTCTCCTGGTGGTCGGCAATATACCCATATCTTTTACCATACCTGAGCCATATCTTTGAACTGGTACGCATCAAACTCAACCTTTTCCTCTTCATTGACACCCATATCACAGAGAATCTTATGGACCTCGTCCACAAACTCCTGGGGATCCATATTTGTTCTGGACCCAAAGTAGACTGGAGGATTTATCCTGGTGAAATGTCTCAGTTTGCTAGCCATGGTGCAAGCATGTGGGTTCTCCAGGGGAGCACCCTCTCCAGTATCCTGGGCTGTGATAGCTTATTCCTGAGTAGTGATAGCTTGGGCCATCTGATCTAGTGATTCTCTCACTTCTCCATCCGTCAAGATAGCTTGGTTTACAGGCACTTGCACTCCAGCAACTTGGGGGTGAGGAGAAGCTTGGTTTTGCCCAGCAGCTGCTTCTCCAACTCTCTTGGCTGTGTTTCTTCTTGTGTTCATTTTTATATACACACACAGAAGAAGATAGTTAAATGCTCGAATGACACAAAATGTCAAAGTTTTACACAATACGATAAAGATTAGAAGAAGGGAACATTCTTAACATCACTAAGTCTCTAAGTCATGGTTCTGGTACACTTCACAACCATAAGCTAGAAACTATGCAACGTGGTTGGTTTGAGCCTTAGTTCCTAGGAAATTAACCTCTCGCTTTGATACATAGGTTGTCACACTCCGGTTCTATACCCTAGATGAAACCGACGTCGTTAACCTCATAGAGGTCACAGACAAGCATATTATTAGCTTTCATCACAATCATACAATTAAATTTAGGAAATAAATTAAAAAAATTTAACTTTTTTGAAGCTTACTTAGACTTGATATAATTTCTGCATAAGAGTGATATACGAGCATCTCAAAATAGACAACCATCTATTAACATATTGAACAATACAAATGAAGAATTCATAATATCATTAACAGTTTTCAAACCGGCCTTAATACAAAATCTTGAATAGATGTTTGGAACGAAACACTAGGGACAATATCCACTAGCTATGTCTAATCTAATAAAGCTAGAGAATAAAGTGTAGGCATCCTCGAACTCAAGAGGACCTACTAAAGTCTTGAGGTACTAGTCTAAACAGCGTCAACTGATGTTCAGTCTTCTTCAAGGACATGCACCTATAAGAATAATATTTGTATGTAGGTTAGTACACAATTGTAAAAAGTAGGGGTTTATGCACATAAAAACATATAAATATTATGTATGATTAACAAAAGCTCTTCCTGTAAGCGACATGCCATTTTTTGAAAGTGGCGTCATTTCACTGTCCTTATTTGTTATTAATGAATCATGCTATGAATATGACATATTTTATTGCATTTAAAGCACAAAGATCATTTTCTATATAAACATAAGACCTTGGAATGATGAACATAATATTAGAACAACTCAATCAAAATTTAATATTTTTGCTCCCCTTAGGCCGAGAACTCCTCTCCCTGACTTATTTTATTTTTCAGTCTTTTTTTCTTTTTGTTGTTTATTTAAAAAATCTCCTTCGATCCTATGTTTTACTTACGAGTGCAATGATTCATTGTAGTCCCATTTCTATAATGAATCAGGTAAGCAATAGAAAAGACTAAGGAGGTGATTTGGCTACCCTACACACAAGTTATTCTTTCTATTCTTGTTAAATTAAGAATGAAGTTTTTATAAGCCAATCTTTATTGGCTATTACCATTATTTGATCATTTGCATAATATGAAGTTGATGTTCATATATTCATACTCCAATTGTTAAGTCATTATGTTTTGCTCCCTTTCTTGGAATAAGATAATAACTGTTAAAACTCATTCTTATCAAATACTGATGATTTGATATACCTATGATTTTAATTACATAGTTCTTTTTGAACTTACATTTCTTATTCTTTGATCTCATGTTCACTTTTAGCATGCTAGGTTGACTTAGGATATTCTTTTTATGACTTCCATTGGGATCTTTCTATGCAATGTCTAACCTCAACTTTTCGTCATCCTATATGAACACCCCTTATCTTCCTAGTTATTTCTTTCTTTCTTTCTTTCTCACTTTCTTAAAGAAATCTTTAGCATTTAACCGACATAGACCATGTGATCTAACATTAAATCAGTGTCTTCCTCACACTGAAAAAGAGGTGATTCACCGGCCAAAGTAAAACCCAATACTTCCTAGCTTTCTTAGGTTGATCCACTAGCTAGTAACCTATGCTAGCGACCTAGTTCAAAGAATATGAGAATTTGGAGACCCATATCCACTTTTGTGGTAGTCTTATCTCATGGGCTTACATGTGCTTGTACATGCTCATTACTAGTCTATCGGTGCTTAGCTCAATTTATCATACTTTACAACTTCTACAGTTGACTCATTCATTATGGAAGATTTCTTCTAGTATGACGTATGCTTGCTCAATGGATGGTTGTCATCCCTTTTTTATTCTTGACGAATGTGAACTTAAAACTTACATTATCATTATGGTAAGCATGAGACTTGTCTCACGATTTCCAACACCCTCTTATGTGAGTATCTTTAACATAATTATTTAGGTGCAAGATAGACTTATCTCACCTCCTTTTACACCCCATTCTAGGTCAACTTCATAATTCATGACCTTTTAGTTCTTTCATTACTCACCTTATCTTGTTGAATGTGATTTTGTAGTCTTGTACCATTCTTTATGAAATATATAAGGGCTTATTCAATGTGTTACTATGTTCACAAGTTCATTTGGATGTGGTATGTTGGGACTTGTTCAATTAATTGGCATACCCTAGGTTATGAGTTCATTGAATTACAACTTTTCAAACCAATCTATAAAATGTATTTGGACTTACAAGAAACATCATAATTTAAATTACCATATCAGATTGGTAAGACTTAGTCATTGGCCAACTCTATATCATATTTTTGTAATAATATTACAAGCCAATTTATTGAATAAACCAAACATTCAATAAAGACATGTCGTGATATTATTACTAGCAAAGTCAATTAACTACATTTCTATACTATAGTAATCTTATCATTTTAAGCAAGCCAACTTTTAACATTTCATTAGCTTATTGGGATAATTCAGTGCTTAGTTTGGCCAAGCTATAAAGTTTATTTGACACTGAAGATTCATTAACTAGCTTTTATTTTAATTCATAAATCTTGATGGAAACATTGCATTCCAAACACTTATAAACATATATACTGTAAACACACACATTAATGGTAAGCTTCATTCCTTTCAATAGTAAACTGAATTTCATAAACGACTTATAGAAATTTCATCTTCTCGAACATTATTAGGCATTACAACATTGCTTATTTTATGTAAATGATACTATAATCATACTGATCTAACCGATATGTCTCATTCGACATTATCAAATCACAGAAACCTACACATAATGATCAACTATCACCACATACACACCAATATACTCGAGATTTGCATTATACATACTACTAGAATTTGAAATGGGGAGAACTAGGGAGATGAACATTCGATAATTTTATTGGGAACAACCGTAGTTTCGGTTTTCTTGAATTCAAATAGTTTGAAAAGACTTATGAGGAAAGTAATCCAAGAGATAAAATCCATACCTTACTGTAGAATAGAATCTACGAAGATCACCCTGTACTTTGCAGGAAAATCTTGAAGAATTGCCTTGAAATCGCATAAGGAGAATTGAGAGTATTTTTTCTGTTTTTCAGTCGTGAGTTTCTAAAGTAGTTAAACGTGAGTCTAAGTCTTAGGAACTAAATATTGAGTAATTAAACTTAGGGTAATTAATTTCATTAAATAAATAAATTAGCTAATTACAAAAACGTTCTCCTAAATTGACTAAAAATAGGAGAGCATTTCACTTTGCTAAATTCTGAAAATTTTGTAAGGGTTCGGGTTTGACCATTAATTTCAATTAATTAATTAAGTTTCTAATTTAAATAATTAAGTGACCTTGGGTAATTACTATAGTACCCCTAAGTCACTAGGACCATAACCAACAACTTTTGACCATCCTAGGCTAGGTTCTAGGATGTTTCTTTAGTTGGCTACTCGGCTAGTGTCACCAGATTATGTCTTAGGATTTCGGGCACACTAGTTAGTTTATTTTAGTTAGTACCAGGTTAGTTAGCTAGTTTGGTATGTTAGTTATAGACAAGGATTTTTTAGGAAGCTAGGTCCCATGTGTCTTAACCCGATGCGCGCCTGCCCCCTAACCGCCCTAACCGAATTTGGTTGGGCTTGGTCGTTTGGTTTCTTGGCCGGTAGATCATGTTCTTGAACATGTGTTGCTGCACACTTCTTCTACCAAGTATCCTCACTATGTACTTGGGCACTGATTAATCTACATTATCATTTTAAATGATCATGTTCTATGGTACCTAAAGTTTACCCCCTTGGATGCCTCGTATCTAATGTGTGTAAGCTATGAAATCAAAAAATTTAGCTTAAGGTATTCATTGCAGGTAAAATTCCTAAACAAGCTTGTATTGACGCATTTGAACGTTAAAGTATATATTAAGTTACTTGTTAGTACATAGAAATTGACTAACATTCTTAAGCCAATATTCTCTAACATGAAAATATTACGCAATATTGGGCATTGTGATGCCTATGTACCCTAATACATATTCTTAAAACCTAATAGACTCTTCCCTAGACAAGTAAATTTTCTGGAATGTTACATCCAACCCCACAAAAAAAATATTCTACTCCAAAACATCCCTCCATTACCAAGATCAACACACTAACCGCCAAAACTTCATACAAATTTACCAAACTACTCAAAATGCCCCAAGTCCCTTCGTAGCTCCACCTCTACCTAGAAAAACCACTTTCCAATTTTTTGATGAGTGGGATGTGAATGGTTATGAGATCGACCATTATGAATAGAAATATAGACACAAAGGAGGAGATCCGAATAGCAACAAAGGAATTTCAGTGTGTTCCTGAAGTGGCCGGTTCGAACTGTGAGGACTTATGCATTATTTCGAATCACACCTCCCATAAGTGTTTAAGATGAAAAAGTTTGACACTTTTGGAGTAACACGGAACCCCTTAGGGCATCTAAGGGTATACTGTGACCAACTCGTATGAGTTGGGAGAGATATAGATTTACTAATGTGACTTTTTAGCAGAAGTTTGAGAAGGGAAATTTTGGAATAATTTACTTCTCACGAGACCAAACAGCGGTCCAAATAAAGTGGTTTGGGTAAGGACTTCATTGAACTATTTTATTTCAATGTAGAGATCGTTCGTGATTGTTATTCCTTAGCGAAGATGAAATAGACATCCAACGAAAGCTACAGAGAGTTTTCATACATATGGCAAAAGGAGGCAGCCAAAGTTCGACCTCCCATGCCTTAAAAAGAAATTGTTGAGGTATTTTTGTGGGATCAAGAACATGAATACTATGATAGAATCATGATGCTCGTTGCAGGAACGATTGTTTTGGACATACCCTGAGCTAAAGCGCTTCAGCTCAGGGTATGACAAGATCTTTAAGATCTTATTCTCTAGAAGTGTTTTTGTCCTATGGATTCAAAAAGAAAGACCAAGGAAAGAGTCTGATAAGTGAGGGCGAAACTAAAGAATGCTAGTGAAAGATGCAGCCGAAGGAATAATCGATTGTTAAACATTTGGAGAAAACCCCGCCTCAGATTTTTTGTGTGGGTCTTGTTAATGAGTGCAAAACTACATAGGTAAACCTTGATGAAGTCTTTGGATGATAAATACGTGCCCGTGGTCAGCAGCACCGACAATGTAGCGACCATGATCATCCGGGTTATCCGAGGACATCAGATCATCTTCTGTGATGAAGATCTTCCCTTACAAGGGAGGATGCACAACAAGGATTTTCATGTCACTATAATATCTCAGGAAAATCATATATACCATGTTTTGGTAGATGATGTATGTAGTCTCAATATTTGTCAGTTGTCGACTCTGACGCAATTAAGGTTTGATTTGGGGAAGCTTGAAAAAAACCTAGTCAACGTGAGAGCCTTTTATGGGGTGTAGAGAGACACACTTGGGGCAGTAAACTTGGTCATTCAGATGGTTCCTACGGAGTTCAACGCAATGTTTTATGTCCTTGATATGGACACTAGCTACAACTTTCTTTTGGGAAGGTTGTTCATACACATGACCGGGGTTGTGGCTTCTACCTTTCACCAACTCATGAAGTTTGTCTGGAATGAGCAAGAATTAGTTATTTACAGTGAAGGAAGCTACTCTGGTGAGTTTGCGTCAATCATAGATGAAGTCTCTCAACGCACTGACTTCTACATAGTAGAGATGGTTAATGCCATTGGTGATGATTTGGCTTCGCAACCTCATATGCCCTATGTGTACAAGATGATTGCCACGGTGATGCTCTAGAATAAATTCGAGCAAGGTTTTGGATTAGGAAGGAATTTCCAAGGAATTTTCGATCCTATTTAGGTTCCCGTTAAAAGAACAAGGTATTGTTTGGGGTACGTCCCCACATATGACAAATTGAAGATGAAGAAGGGTGTTGATCAAGCATTTGCTAGACCAATCCCTCATCTTTGCTAGAGTATCTGAGGCAAAATTACACATTTTTTCTCATTATTTACCTCACATTTATTCTTGATATTTGTCAGTTTTAAGCAAAACTTTTATGGATTGTGTAATTTGTATTTTATTGGTAGGATAAAATTTGTGGAAAAATGATGAAATTTGAAGATAAAAAAAATTAAAAATGGAAGGTTGAAGAAGGAAATCAAGTAGACAACTTAATGGATGAAAGTGAATAAAATAATATATTTATATGTAATATGCATATTCTGCAGTTGTGAATTGCATAAAAAAGCAGCCATTGGGCAGTTTCCAACGCTTCATGCTGCACTACTTTACACGGGAAAAAAAAGGACAAAAAAAAGCAAGCCAATTATTTTTGGTTTTGGATTTCTAATTTGTTTGGAATTAATTATTTTATTTAATGGTTTCTACTTCTATAAATAAGGAATGAATAATTATTTTTTTGTAGGAACCCCATAAACAAGATAAAAACATAATCTAAATTTTCTTCTAGCTTTGGAGCTTTGTAAGAGCTGCCATGGAGGTTGGAGAATTGTGATTTATTCTTTCTTCTCCTTTATTATTTATTTGTATTTGTGATTAATAAAAATAAAGTTTAGCTATTGTTCTTAAATTTTTATGATCAACACAAACATATTTATTTTAATAAGTTTTTATTGTGCTTTTGAGATGATGAGTAGCTAAGCTTCACTACTAGGTTTGTGGAAACCATGAGCGATTAAAAAAGTATGAAAAGTAATTAAGCAATTTTCAAATAGGTTACTGCATGTATTGATAATTCTTTCGCTTAGAAGACTTTTTAACGGTGGCCAACGTTAGAACTCGCCTTGTTACTACATGCATGACCAAGGAGGTAGTCAATAAAAAAAGAATTATGAACGTAGATTTAGTATATACTATCTAATAGGCTAGTTAAAATTTGTGTGAAGTAGTAACTTAGCCATACATTTAATATAATGCTTAATATGAGGTAAAGGTAAGGTTTAGTAAAGTCTACAAACGTAGCCGGACCAAGGTACGATTTGAAATTCTCTAGATGCCGGGCCAAGGATTTATAGATATATAACTTACCACTTTCCATGCATAACACTAGAGAAGAATTCGTAATACTAGGATTACCGCATTATGATTTTATGGAGAACACATTCCTAATTATTTTTAATAATTTGGATATAAATAAATACTTAGTTCAAAGCTATTTTTATTTATTTTATTTTTATTTCAATTTAAAATCACCCATTTTAATATAACGCCAATCAAGTTAAATATTTTCTACTGATAATATTCTTCCATATTCTCTGTGGAATCGACCCGAACTCATAATTGAGTAAATATATTATATACGATCGTTTATATTTCTTTTAAAGAAGTATATTTGAACGTTATCAAATAATGGCGCAGCTGCCAAGGAATATGGGCTTAGAAGTTGTCTTTAGTATTTATTTTAACTGTTTTTTTCTTAGGATTTTTAAATTTTTTCCTTATTATTATCATCGATTCATCTGAGCCTATAAAAATTGTATATTGATGAGGAAAATTGTGTCTATATTCTTGAATTCATTGTTCCAACATCGAAATAATACAATCCTCACTTAGGATCCAAGAAGTGCATAATTCGATATCTGTTGTTTGGGAACTTTCCTTTATTAACCACCACCCGTTGAGTGTAATAGAAAAATTGATTCAAAATTGGGGGTGCATTTCATATCTTCAAAGTGGAAAAAAAAGTAAATTGATAGTGTCGTATCGTGAACCAATTAGTGGTGTAACTTTTTTTTTTATATTATTATTATTATTATTCTATTTAATCAGTATCACCTTGTTTTAATCTTATTTTTGCACATTAGGGGAAGTATAAGTACCCAACAAAAAAAATAATTAAAGAAACCTGTTTGAGCTTAGGTGTGGGGTGATGACCCTTGATAAAAATTTGGAGAACGTGCTACTAGCTAGGCTTAAAGGCTTCAGGGAGTTTTCCTAACCGTTGTTTTATATTTTTTTTTTAAAAAAATGGGGACATAGCATCTTTTTAACTGTGGGGTGGTGGAATGAATTTCTAGTTTTTACATTTTACTGGGTTTTCTTTTAGGATGGGTTCCTTGTCTTTTGTTTTCAGTTCTTTTCCTGAGGATTGTCCCTTTTCAACCGAGTGCCTTTTATTTTTATTTATTACGAATAATTTGTTTTAATTGTTAGTTTTGGAAAGAAAAAAACATAAACCTTTTTAAGTTACATGATACTTGCTATTTGGGTCTAATTTTAAGTAGTACTTTCTTGTGAATGCTTGATTACTAGTGCAATTACAAAATTTTGACATTTAGTTTCATGGTTGTGCGTTTGTATATAACTTATTAATTTTGTAATTCGCTATTATCCTGTCTGTATTAGAAGTAGAATTGATCGATCTTGATTGATACTTGTGCCATGTGAGGTGAAATTTTGTTTATTCCATGTTTTGCATCTTAGTCAATAACTTGCCCTGCATGTTATTGAAGTGAAATATAAAAAGTGTTGCCTGATAATAGACTTTCTTTTATTTGTCTTATGAATTTTAGCTTTTTCAGATATTTTATCACTAGTTAGCCCTTTTGAGCTTGTAGCTTTTTGTTTTTATCCATATTTTTCCCTTGACTATTTTATTGAATCCCTAGTTTTTGCACCTTGCTTCCTTGAGCATCATAGCACAAAATTTATTTTGATTATCAATTCTTAGAAATAGGGATGGATGAGTGAAAAGGTAATCAATGATAGCTATAAAGTTCATAAAATACCTCTTTGAAAGAATGTGAAAAAAAATATATAAATGGAATGTGACATAAAAAAGAAAAAACTATCTTGATAATGGCCCTGGTCCTTCCAAGGACATCGTGCACCATAACTCATGTAAAATACAGAAGTCGAGGGTGGCTATTATGAAATAAAATAATGAGTGAAACATTCTTGTGATGATGAAAATTACTTGTAAAATAATTGTTTAAGAGAGGACTAAAAATAAAGAGAAGAAAATATGGGTGATAAAGTATAAAAATTGCAAAGTTCTTAAGGAAGTATAAGTCACTATTATATATTTTTTCTACCTGTCCCCTAGCCTATGTTATAACCCGTCAAAGTCCTATTTTATTCTATTCAAGCATGCTTAGTTACTGGAGATGTATATAATGGTCAAGCATATGGTTCTTTGTGCATACATGTGAATTTTATTTGTGAGTGTGAGAGTTGTTCTTGATATGAAGTCCTTAATTTATATTCAATCTTTTGAATTGAGTTTATGGACTATTTATGTTTGTAATGGCACTTGTTTGATGATAGATAGCTGATGTTATTAACTTTATTTATAAGAGTAGATGATCAAACATAAATTTGATGAGTTCAAAATCCTTCCTTGGAGGTAGGAGGTTAGAGGTCTTCTATTTACTTGGATGTCTTGCATTATAATTGATAAGTCTACTTATATTTTAAAATGGATACATGGCCATTGAGTTCGATCCTTCCAAGATCAAGTCTATTCAAGAGTTACCTCCTCCGCAGACAAAAGAATGAAGTAATGAATTTCTTAAGGAGGTTGAACTACATCAGTTAGTTCATAGCTCAATCCATCGTAGTGTGTGAGCCCATATTTATGTTGTTGAAGAAAGATGCTTTGACAAAGTGGACTGAAGAATGTCAGACTTGTTTTGATTCTATAAAGAACCGGTGTTGGTGCCTTCGCGAGAAAGAAGCCCATTGTTGCTATATTTGCCCGTCTCAGATAATTGGATGCGTAATTGGTCAACATGACCAGACGGGGAAGAAGGAACGACCTATTTATTACATAATCAAGAATTTCACTCAATACAAGTCATGTTATACTCTTATGGAAAGAAAATATTTGTGCTTTAACTTGGATTTCCCCGAAATTGAGGCATTATTTGTCTTATTATACTACATATCTCATTTCAAGAATGGACTTATTGAGATATATTTTCCAGAAGGCAATGTCAACCACAAAGTTGGCTAAATTGAAGATGTATGTGAGCGAATTCGATATTATGTATGTGACCCATAAGGCGATAAAAGCACAGGCTTTGGCCGATCATCTTGTAGAAAATCCTGTTGATGACGAATATGAATCGCTCAAGAGATATCTCCCGGATGGGGAGGTGTCGTTCGCAGGAGAAGATACTTCTGAAGCATACCCTGGTTGGAGAGTATTCTTTGATGGAGCGGTGAATCACCAAGGATGAGGTATTTGAGAAATTTTAGTTTCAGAATCTAGTCAACACTATCCCATGGTTGCTAAACTACGATTTAATTGAATTAAAAACATGACTGAATATAAAGCTTGTGCCCTTGGTTTGAAAATGGTCATTGACATAAATATCAAATAGTTGCTAGTTATTGGAGATTCAGATATGTTGATTCATAAGGTTCAAGAAGAATGAGCTGTGAAGAACCCTAATATTACTCCATCGTATAATATATACAAAAGATATGCGGAAAATTCTGTAACATTAAGTTCATAGATTTTCCTAGAACACAGAATGAGTTGGATGATTCTATTTCAACCATTGCCTCAATGATTAAACATAGGGATACAGATTACATTGATCCTCTTGATATAGAGCTGAAAGAACATCTGGCCCATTATTCACATGTTGAAGCAAAAACAGATGGTTTTCCATGGTATTTTTATATAAATAAGTACTAAGAGACCGGAAGTTATTCTGAGGATGGAACATCTAACCATAGGAAGTCGATACGCCGCATGTCCCTCAAAATCATTCTAAGTGGATAAATCCTTTGTAGGAGGACTCCGAATTTAGCTCTTTTCAGATGTACAGATGTTGCTGAAGTTGCGAAGCTTATTAAACAAATACATGATGGAGTTTGTGGTACACACATGGATGGACTCACTTTGTCGAGGAACATCCTTCAAGCAAGTTATTTTTGGATGACTTTGGAGCATGATTGTTGCAAGTTTGTGCATAATTGTCATTAATGTAAAGTGCATGGTGTTTTGATCTTATTGTCGCCTCACGAATTCAATGTTATGATTTCATCTTGGCCAATCATAGCTTGGGCATGGATGTCATCGGTCCAATAGAGCCAGCCGCTTCTAACGGAAATATATTTCATTGGTTCCACTGTTTACTTCACTAACTGGGTTGAAGCAAATTAGTACAGATTCATGACAAAGAAAGTGGTAGCTGATTTTGTGCGTAACACTCTGATATGCATGTTTCGAGTACCAGAGTCCATCAATATTGAAACTGGTGCAATTCTCAAAAGTCACTTGATGATAGATATATGTGAGCAATCTAACATTACTCACCAAAACTCAACCGCTTGTCTTCCTGAAATGAACAGAGCTATAGAGGCCGCCAATAAAAAAATCAAGAAGATTTTGAGAAAAATAATCGTCAATCACTTGGGTTGGCATGAGATGTTACCTATGCTTAAATGATTTATTGAGAGACCATTAGAACGTCGACTGGAGCTACGACATACTTGCTATTGTATCGAAAAGAAGCAGTCATAATTGCTGAGTTGAGATACCTTCCTTGAGAATTATCCAAGAAGGTGAGTTGAGTAATGGTGAGTGTGTCACCAAGTGAAATGATCAATTGACATTGATTAACGAGAAAAGAATGGTTGCCATTTTTATGGTCAACTATATCGACAGAGAATGATTCGTGCTTTCCACAAGAGAGTCAGAGCTTGAAAATTTTAAATTGGTCAATTGGTTTTTTAACGTATTTTTCCTTATTAGGATGAGTATAAAGGGAAATTTTCATTGAATTGTCAAGGGTCTTACATGGTTCGCAAGGTATTATTTGGCGGTGCTTTGATCATGTCGGAGATGCATGACACCGCATGACCAAAACCGATCAAATAAGATGTTGTCAAGAGACATTATGTGTGGCGATTCACTTGGTATTTCTTTTATTTACTTGTAATCGTTCTATTTTCTTGTATATGCTTTTTTTAATTTTAATCCCTCTTATAATAAATTACGTCCGACCTGAATTCTCATGAATGAGATACATAGGCGGCATATGTCAGCCTTGGTCACCTTATTATAACTTTTTATATTTCTTTTTATGTGAACTATGTTGGAACAAAATTCTCAAGAAATAGATACGTAGGCGGACTTTGTCCGCCTCAGTCAGTTTCTTTGTAAAATTTTACTTTGGTAACCTTTGATGGGATAACAACATTTGACCTTATTCGTGCCTCAATGGGATACGTAGGTGCCACAAGGGTTCCGATCATATCTCCCGTAAGATTTCTATTTCTCTTTACAATTAAAATTAGGATAGAATTTTAAGAGGTATTAAAGAATTCTCGAGAAGAAGATTTTTCTTAACAAGTCAAGGTTAAAGTTGCTTTGAATTTTTCCACTAGAATAAATTTTTTTAGAGGATCTCAAAAATTTCGTGATTTACTCATCAACAGTTACAAAGAGTTGATACAGTTAACTGGATCAAAATATTGAGGATGGCCTCAAAATTTCAATTGGGTTTATCGACAGTCTATAAGTGACTTTGAGTACACCCGAGCGAATAATCAGATAGACTTCCATGTATCAGACTCAAAGAAGTTCGCTAAGCCTGATGTGACGTGATACTTGGTAGTAACCTTTTTTCAATATACTATTTTTTGAAAAATTATTTTCCTTAAAAAAAATTCCCCTTTCTGTTTCATTTGTTTGGGTATAAGATATTAAGTTTTATCCATCAAGAGTCGGGAGATCAAAAAATCAATCAGAGATGGAAAGACAAGGAGCAGACAACTGAAGAAATCGACATAGATAAGTTCATTTCAAAATGAACATTTTTTTGTCGACAAAGGTTTATAGGTTGCTCTGAAATCAACAAAATTTCTCCCAAAAACTCATGCATCACAGGAAAAAATCATGCTTTGTAAAAAATCACGCATCACGAGTTGATATTCATGAATCAGAGAAGTTTATACATCGCTTAAAAACTTGCATCGCGAGAAGATATTCGTGTACTGCGGGAAAATGTAATGCATTGCGGGAAAATCATCCATCACGACAAAATATTCATGCATCATGGAAAATCATGCATTGTGAAAATATGTTCATGCATCACAGAAAATCATGTAATGTTAGTTGATATTCATGCATCCCAAAAAATCATGCTTTGCAAAAAGATATTCATGCATCGCGGAAAATCATGCATCACGAGTTGTTATTCTTGCATTGAGGAAAGTCATGAATCACAAGAACATATGCATGCATCACGAGTTGATATTCATGCATCGAAGAAGATGTCCTGCATTGCAAAAGAAAATTCATGCATCATAGAAAATTCATGCATTGCGGAAAAATCATTCATTGTATAGAAGAATTCATACATTGCAATTGAAAATTCACGCATCGCGATAACGTATTGATGAACTGTGAATTTACGGTATATTCAATGCTTTTTCCTTAAGATTGGTGTGTGTCTAGAGCCTTTTTATCGAACTTTTAAAATGTTTTTTTATATTTGTTTTGCAAAAAGGTGTCCAAAACAAAAATGCAG
Source organism: Solanum corneliomulleri (assembly GCA_027704805.1). Lineage (NCBI taxonomy): Eukaryota > Viridiplantae > Streptophyta > Magnoliopsida > Solanales > Solanaceae > Solanum > Solanum corneliomulleri. The sequence continues at coordinate 7,504,537 of JAKWIY010003053.1, read as the reverse complement.
AAGGCAATGGTGATTTAATGCAGAGGTGGACGAGAAGGTCATCGACAGACCGTCGTTCCATTGATAGACCGTAGATGGTGACCATCGAATGGAAGTTTAGGCATCTGGAGAAACAAGGGGAAATCTCACCAAGTGTGGGGCTACGAAAGGATCAACGGATCGTCCTGTTGAATCGTCGATTGGATCAGCGATAGTCCCAATACCCGAAGTTGAAGAAACTCTCAGTATGGAACGACAGAAGGAACCAAAGGACAGTAGATGCATCGATAGACCGTGTTGTTTGTCTATTAGTTGATTCAGAGAAAATGCCAGATGAAGGAGAAAAATGTCAAGTATGGACTGACGGAAGCAGGACGGTCCATCGTTTCATCGACGGACCGTCTGTGGGGGTCGTCAATTAAAATTGTGTTTTTTTGACAACTTTCCTTTTTTTAACTCTTTTTAAATTAAGAAAATATTTTTCTATAAATAGGGTGTGAAACCTCTTTTTTGGGGTTGGACTATATACATTTATTCTTAGTTCATGCCTCACTGAAAATCATGCACCGCAAAATGATATTCATGCATCACATAAAATCATACATCGCGAGTTGATATTCGTGCATCGTAGAAAATCATGCTTCACAAGAAAATATTCATGCATCAAGGTAAATGATGCATTGAGAGTTGTTATTCATGCATTGAGGAAATTCATGAATCGCGAGAAGATATGCATGCATCGCGAGTTAAGATTCATGCATCGAAGAAGAAGTCCTGCATTGCAAGAAAAAATTTGTGCGTTGCGGAAAATTCATGAAATTCGGAGAAGAATTCATACATTACAAGAGAAAATTCATTCATCGCGATAACATATAGATGTACAATGTGTTTAGGGATACATTCAATGCTTTTTCGCTAAGATTGGTGTGTGTCTACAACCTTTTTATCCAACTTTTTATATCTTTTTTTATCTTTGTTTTGAAGAAAGGTGTCCAAAAACAAAATGCAAAATGCAACTGAGATTTAGTGTAGAGGTGAACCACGAAGGTTATAGACAGTCCGTAGTTCCATCGACATACCATAGATGGTGACCGTCGACTGGAAATTCAGGCAACTGGAGAAACTAGGGGAAATCTGATGAAGTGTGGGTCTAAGAAAGGATCTACGGACCATCTGTTGAATCGTTGATTGGATCAGAGATAGTGCAATGACCCGAAATTCGAAAAAACTCTAAGCATAGAAAGACGGAAGGCATCGAAGGACAGTAAATGCATCGATAGACCATGTTGCTGGTCTATTGATTGATATAAATAAGATACCAGATAATCGAACAAAATTTCAAGTCTGGACTGACAAAAGAAGTGACGGTCCATTATTTCATCGATAGATCGTTTGTGTGGGTCATTGATTACAGCCGCATTTTTCGGCGAACTTTCCTTATTTTAACTCTTTTTAATTTAGGACAATATTTTCCTTAGTTCATGCATCACAGAAAATCATGCATCGCCAAATGATATTGATGAATCACAGTAAATCATGCATCGTGAGTTGATATTCATGCATCCTAGAAAATAATGCTTTGCAAGAAAATATTAATGCATCGCGAAAAATCATGCATCGAGAGTTTTTATTCCTGCATTGAGGAAATTCATGAATCGCGATAATATATACATGCATTGCGAGTTGATATTCATTCATCGAATAAGAAGTCATGTATTGCAAGAGAAAATTTATGCATTGCGGAAAAATCATGCATTGTGGAGAAGAAATCATACATTGCAAGAGAAAAAATCATCCAATGAGATAACATATTGATGTACTGCGAATTTACGATACATTCAAAGCTTTTTCGTTACGATTAGTGTTTGTCTAGAGCCTTTTTATCGAACTTTTCATATCTTTTTTTTTATCTTTGTTTTGCAGAATGGTGTCCAAAACCAAAATGCAAAAGGCAACTGAGATTTAATGCTGAGGTTGCCCACGAAGGTCATAGATAGACCGTTGTTCCATCGACATACCATAGATTGTGACCGTCGGTTGGAAGTTCAGGCAACTAGAAAAACTAGGGGAAACTCTAAGCATGGAATGACGGAAGGCATCGAAGGACAGTAGATGCATTGACGGACAATGTTGTTGGTGTATTGATTGATACATATAAGATACAAGATGATGGACCAAAATTTCCAGTCTGGACTGACAAAAGCAGTGACGGTCCATCATTTCATCGATAGACCATCTGTGGGGTTCGTCGATTAAATTCGCATTTTTTGTATAAATTTACTTATTTTAACTCTTTTTTATTTAGGACAATATTTTCAATACATAGGGTGGAAACCCTCATTTTTGGGGTTATATAATATTAATACTATTCTTTGTTCTTGCATCCCGAAAAATCATGCATCGCGAAAACATATTCATGCATCACAGAATATCATGCATCGCGAGTTGATATTCATGAATCCCGGAAAATCATGCTTTGCTAGAAGATATTTATGCACCACAGAAAATCATGCATCGCGAGTCGTTATTCATGCATTGATGAAAGTCATGTTTCACGATAATATATCCATGTATCGGGAGTTAATATTCATGTATCGAAGAAGTCATGCATTGCAAGAGAAAATTCATGCATCGGGGAAAATTCATGCATTGTGGAAAAATCATGCATCGTGGAGAAGAATTCATACATTGCGAGAGAAATAATCATCCATCGTGATAACATATTGATGTACTGCAAATTTACGATACATTCAATGCTTTTTCCTTAAGATTTGTATGTATCTAGAGCCTTTTTATCGAACTTTTAATATGTTTTTTTATCATTATTTTGCAGAAAGGTGTCCTAAACAAAAATGTAGAAGGCAACAGAGATTTAGTGTAGAGGTGGCCCATGAAGGTCATCGACAGTCTGTCGCTTCATCGACAGACCGTAGATGGTAGCCTCGACTGGAAGTTCAGGCATCTAGAGAAACTAGGGGAAATCTTACCAAGTGTGGGGCTTCGAATGGATCGACGGACCATTCTGTTAAATCGTCCATTGGATCAGAGATAGGCCCAGTACCCAAAGTTTAAGAAACTCTAAGTATGGAATGAAGGAAGGCATCGAAGGACAATAGATGCATCGAAGTACCTTGTTGTTGGTCTATTAATTGATTCAGAGAAGATGCCAGATGAAGGAGAAAAATTTTAATTCTGGAATAATGGAAGCAACGATCGTCCATCATTTCATCGACGGACCGTGTATAGGGATCGTCGATTATAGCCCCGTTTTTTGGACGACTTTCCTTATTATAACTCTTTTTAATTTAACACAATATTTTCTATAAATAGGGTGTAAAACCTCATTTTTGGGGTTGGATTATATTACTACTATTTTTAGTTTATCTTTGGAGATTGGGTTTTTGCAACTTGGGCATTAAATAAAATTTTCTGATTTGGTTTTAAGTGATTTCTTATTGTTCCAAGTTGAATTTCTGAATTGTCTACGAATCTGTCTAAGTAAGTTCATGATTTATTATTTATCCACTATGAATTGTGTTTTTCGATGCATGAGTAACTAAATCCACAACTAGGGTTGTTGGAACTATGGGTGGTTTACAAAGTAAACCTAGCTTTATAAGAATTCTCAAATAGGTCATTGCATGCATTGATAATTCTTTCGCTTAGTACTCTTTTTAACGAGTGCACGCATTAGAAATCCCCTTATTGTTACTTGTCGCAACAAGAAGGTAATTAATAGGAAGAGAATTATCAATATAGATTTAGTTGGATACTATCTAATAGGCTAGTTTTGATTGGTGCAAAGTAATAACTAAGTCATACATCGAATATGATGTTTAATATGAAGTAAAGGTAAGGGTTAGTATCTTAGACACACGTAGTCAGACCTAGGTACGGGGGTGAAATTCTCTAAGTTTTGGATCAAGGTATTAGAGTGTAACGACCTGTTTAGTCGTTTTGAGCAGCAGATTTTAATTCTGGAAAAACTGGCAAAGACCACGGGCACTGCGACGGACCGTCACAGGCACGACGGCCTGTCGAGGGTGCATCGTTTCAGCATACTTAGAATTCTGAAATTGGATACTGAAAATCGACTCTCTGTAAATTGTGACGGACCTGCAGGACGTGCCGTCACATTCACGACGAACCGTCGTGAGTTCCCGTTGCAAAACAATTAAACTTTTGAGAATTTGGTACAAGAAACGAGTTTCTGACCGTCAGGACGGAGGTGCAGGACGGACCGTCACTGGTGTGACGGGCCGTCATAGTTCACCTGGATTTTGGGAGGCTGCGACGACCATCGTGACGAACCGTCGCAGGCACGACGGCCCATCACAAGTTGCGCAAGTCCCAGGCAGAATCGGATTTCTTCACACGTTTTAAGGGACGCATTGGACTATTCTTTCCTAAATTATAAAGTTAGAGAGTTAATATTAATAAGTCTAATTACTTGGGGGTTAAAAGAGGTAACCTTAAGGTAATTAGTGAGTTTTATTGTCCTCTTTCACACTTAATTATATGTTAATTAGGGTAAAAGAAAGAGGGTTTGAACAAAAGAAAACAGAAAGAACAAAGAGAAAGAGAGGAATCGATCGAGAGGCTGAGGAGAAAACAAAACTTTGGAAATTCTTGCTTGATCACTAGTCTTCGGTGGAGGTAGGTTATGGTTTTCATGCTAGTTGTAGTAAACTCTTAATAGTGAATGTTATGTGTTGATAGTATTGTAAACCCTACTATGTGCTTAATTGTAAGCTTGCATGAATATGAATATGAAATTGTGATGAATTAACAAAGCATGATGAAGCTATTGAATCCCAAATCTTGAAAGAACCCTAAACTACTTGTTATTGATGATGCCTAGTATAAAAGAAGGCTTGATATATTATATAATGAGATTGATGATGCCTTTGTATAAAAGAAGGCTTGACGAATTAGGAGATCGGGTGCCACATTCCGGTACGAGGATAGAATGAGGATCGGAGTGTCACGTTCCGACACCAGGATAGAATTATGGATCGGGTGCCACGTTCCGGTACAAGGATAGAATGAGGATCGGAGTGTCACGTTCCGACACCAGGATAGAATTATGGATCGGGTGCCACGTTCCGGTACCAGGATAGAATGAGGATCGGAGTGTCACGTTCCGACACCAGGATAGAATTATGGATCGGGTGCCACGTTCCGGTACCAGGATAGAATGAATATGAGGATCGGAGTGTCACGTTCCGACACCAGGATAGAATTATGGATCGGGAGGCACGTTCCGGTACTAGGATAGAATGAGGATCGGAGTGTCACGTTCCGACACCAGGATAGTATATGGATCGGGTGCCACGTTTCGGTACCAGGATAGTATATGAGGATCGGAGTGCCACGTTCCGGCACCAGGATAGAAATAGAGGAGCGGAGTGTCACGTACCGATACAAGAGGAAGAAAGATAATGAATCTTGAAAGATAATGAACATACTCAATCTAAATGAACGTAATTCCCAAATGAGTATGGTATTGAGGCTTGAGTCCTCATGTGTGAACTCGGTTGTATTTATTGATGAATTAATATTGTTATTGCTACATGTTGAGTATTGTAGTTGATTTACATTATTATTGATATATACTGTTCCCTATTTTGAGTTGGCCGATGATATCTACTCAGTACTTGTGGTTGTACTGACCCCCTACTTTTACGTTTTCTTCTTTGTTATTTGTGTAATGCAGCAAACATTCCGTCAACTTCAACTCAACAGTAGATCTAGCCAGTCTTCACTACCTTCGGAAATTCAGGGTGAGCTAATGCGTCTAGCTTGGACTGGGTCTTCTTCTTCAAGTCTTGATGCCTTGAACTTCCGGCATGGACTAGCTAGTAGTTGTTTTAGCTTCTTAGACAGTTTTAGTTTAGCAATTTGAGATAGATGTTCTTTTGATGATGACTTCCAGATTTAGGGGATAATAATAATAGTTTTGAATTGTTTTATTAATGAGTTTAAGTCCTCCGCATTTCTTTTGTTGATATTGTATTAAAATGTTAAGGGTTAGATTGGTTGGTTCGCTCACATAGATGGGTAAATGTGGGTGCCAGTCGCGTCCCCGATTTGGGTCGTGACAAACTTGGTATCAGAGCCTTAGGTTCATTGGTCTCATCACACAACAACGAGTCTAGTAGAGTCTTAAGGAACGGTAGGGGGACGCCTTTACTTTTCTTTGAGAGGCTATAAGACTTTAGGAAAATTCCATTCTTTCATTCTTTCTTTCGTGCTACTACTTGAGTCCAATTGGTATCTAGGTGATACAAATTGGTATCTGACCATCTTCATTCTATTTCGCAGATGGTTAGAACTAGAGCAATGACCGCACCAGCAGCAACAACGGAAAGACAAGAAACGACTGAGCCAGCCACTAGGGCTGTAGCTCGAGGAAGAACAGCGGCAAGAGGCCGTGGAAGAGGTCGTGAAAGGACGTCCTCTAGAGGAAGAGGACGAGCACCTAGTCCATCTGAGGCTAGGGCGGTGACTCCTCCACCGACTGAGGAGGTGGTAAGAGAGGGTGAGGAAGGGGAAACTGAACAAGGGCAGAACGAGGAAATGCAACCCAACCTACCCCAGAGATGATCAACCAGGTACTTGCTTATCTTAGTGGGTTATCCGACCAGGATCAGGCACCTCCAGTAGTTTCTGCACCAACACCTCCAGTTTCAGAGGTACGACATGCGGCTTCTATGGCTCTCCGCATGGATGCATCATTGGGAATAGGCACATTTCCACGTCTGACTACTGGGCCTATTATGACAAATGATCAGCATGAACTTTTCAGTAAGTTCTTGAAATTGAAACCTCCAGTCTTTAAGGGCGCAGAATCAGAGGATGCCTACAATTTTCTGGTTGATTGTCATGAGCTACTACACAAGATGGGTATAGTAGAACGGTTTGGCGTTGAGTTCGTGAGCTATCAGTTTCAAGGGAACGCCAAAATGTGGTGGCGGTCACATGTTGAGTGTCAACCAACAGAGGCACCACCTATGACTTGGGAATCATTCTCTACCCTGTTTATGGAGAAGTATATCCCAAGGACTTTGAGAGATAGAAAAAGGGATGAGTTCTTGAGTCTCGAGCAAGGTAGGATGACGGTTAACGCATATGAGGCTAAGTTTCGTGCTTTATCAAGGTATGCCACCCAACTATGTTTCATTCCGCAAGAACGGATCCGCCGTTTTGTGAAGGGGTTAAGGTCAGAATTGCGAATTTCAGCCTTAAAGATAGCGGCAACGGCAACATCCTTCCAAGAGGTGGTAGACTTTGTGATAGAGGTGGAAGGAGTGAAACCAGATGACTTCACCACGACATCGACATCAAAAAGGTTTCGAAGGGGAGGTGAGTTTAATGGTTCTTACTCTAGAGGACAGAGCTCCGGAGGTCACTTAGTTCGACCAATTCAGTCTTCACTACAGACTGTAATTGGGGGTCCACCTCAGACCAGTCAACACTTCTCTGAGAGGCCGATGCGTGAACCCAGAGAATGTTATGAATGTGGGGAGATTGGACACATTAAGAGGTATTGTCCAAACCAGAGTTACAGAGCCCCACTAGCTAGAGGTAGAGGTGGTCATGGTAGAGGCCGTTATTCTGGAGGGCGTGGTGGTCGAGGTAATGGTGGTCACCACAACGGCAGAGGTGATGGGCAAATGGGAGCCACTACGACACAACATGGTAGGGGCAACGGACAGACTGATGATAGGGCCCATTGTTACGCTTTCCCTGGGAGATCTGAAGCGGAGGCGTCTGATGCTGTTATCACAGGTAATCTTTTGGTTTGTGATTGCATGGCATCTGTATTATTTGACCCTGGCTCCACGTTTTCATATGTATCTTCATCATTTGCTAATGGTCTAAATTTGCATTGTGAATTACTTGACATGCCTATTCGTGTTTCTACTCCGGTGGGTGAGTCTGTGGTAGTTGAAAAGGTATATAGGTCTTGTTTGGTGAATTTTGTGGGGAGCAACACTTATGTAGACTTGGTTATTTTAGAAATGGGTGACTTCGATGTAATTCTGGGTATGACTTGGCTTTCTCCGAATTTTGCGATCTTGGATTGTAATGCTAAAACGGTGACGTTAGCCAAGCCTGGGACAGATCCGTCAGTGTGGGAGGGTGACTACACTTCCAATCCGGTGCACATCATTTCCTTTCTTCGTGCTAAGAAAATGGTGAGTAAAGGGTGTTTAGCTTTCTTGGCACATCTCAAGGATGACACTACCCAAGTACCCTCGATTGAGTCAGTTTCGGTAGTCCGTGAATTTTTGGAGGTGTTCCCTGCAGATCTTCCTGGTATGCCACCAGATAGGGATATTGACTTCTGTATCGATCTTGAACCGGGCACACGCCCCATTTCTATACCCCCTTATAGAATGGCTCCCGCAGAGTTAAGAGAGTTAAAGGCCCAACTTCAAGAGTTGTTGAGCAAAGGTTTCATTAGACCAAGTGCATCTCCTTGGGGTGCTCCGGTTTTGTTTGTGAAGAAGAAGGATGGGAGTTTTCGGATGTGTATAGACTACCGGCAGTTGAACAAGGTAACTATTAAGAACAAGTATCCTCTTCCTCGTATTGATGACTTATTCGATCAACTACAGGGTGCTTGTGTCTTCTCGAAGATCGACTTGAGATCCGGTTATCATCAATTGAAAATACGGGCAGCGGATGTGCCAAAGACTGCTTTCCGAACTAGGTATGGGCATTATGAATTCGTAGTGATGTCTTTTGGTCTTACAAATGCCCCCGCTGCTTTCATGAGCTTGATGAATGGGATATTTAAGCCTTATTTGGATCTCTTTGTGATCGTGTTTATTGATGATATACTGATTTACTCTAAAAGCAAGAAGGAACATGAGGAGCATTTGAGAATTGTATTGGAAATGTTGAGGGAGAAAAAACTTTATGCCAAATTCTCTAAGTGTGAGTTTTTGCTAGATGCAGTGTCCTTCTTGGGGCACGTGGTTTCTAAGGATGGAGTGATGGTGGATCCTTCTAAGATTGAGACAGTGAAGAATTGGGTAAGACCCACTAATGTGTCAGAAATAAGGAGTTTTGTGGGGTTAGCTAGTTACTACCGCCGATTCGTCAAGGGATTCTCTTCTATTGCTTCTCAATTGACGAACTTTACTAAGCAGAATGTTCCATTTGTATGGTCAGATGAATGTGAGGAAAGCTTTCAGAAGCTCCAGACTTTGTTGACTACCGCACCTATCCTCACCTTGCCGGTAGAGGGTAAGAACTTTATTGTTTATTGTGATGCATCCTATTCTGGGTTGGGTGCAGTGTTAATGCAAGAGAAGAATGTGATTGCTTATGCTTCGAGGCAACTAAAGGTGCATGAACGTAACTATCCGACCCATGATTTAGAGTTGGCCGCGGTAGTATTTGCACTAAAGCAATGGAGGCATTATTTTTATGGGGTTAAGTGTGAAATCTATATGGATCATCGTAGTCTACAGTATGTCTTTACCCAGAAAGATTTGAACTTGAGACAAAGGAGATGGATGGAACTACTGAAGGACTACGATATCACTATCTTGTATCATCCGGGAAAGGCGAACGTTGTGGCAGATGCCTTGAGTAGAAAGGCCGGAAGCATGGGAAGTCTAGCTCATTTGCAAGCTTCTAGACGCCCATTGGCTAGAGAAGTGCAGATCTTGGCTAATGACCTCATGAGGTTAGAAGTAAATGAGAAGGGAGGATGGTTAGCTTGTGTGGAGGCAAGATCCTCCTTCCTTGACAAGATTAAGGGGAAGCAGTTTGATGATGAGAAATTAATCCGGATTCGAGATAAAGTGTTGCAAGGAGAGGCTAAAGAAGCAACAATTGATGAGGAAGGTGTTTTGAGGATAAAGGGAAGGGTATGTGTACCCCGCATCGATAATCTGATCAACACTATTCTGACAGAGGCTCATAGTTCAAGGTATTCTATACATCCGGGTGCAACCAAGATGTATCGCGACCTAAAGCAACACTTCTGGTGGAGTAGAATGAAGCGCGATATTGTTGACTTTATTGCCAAATGTCCGAACTGTCAACAAGTAAAGTATGAACACCAAAGGCCCGGAGGAACGCTTCAGAGAATGCCCATTCCGGAATGGAAGTGGGAGAGAATCGCAATGGACTTTGTGGTTGGTCTTCCAAATACAATGGGTAAGTATGACTCCATTTGGGTGATTGTTGATAGGTTAACTAAGTCCGCTTATTTCATTCCGGTCACGGTGACTTACAATGCAGAGAAGTTAGCAAAAATCTATCAGATAGAGGTACGCAGTTTACTTCTAAGTTTTGGAAAACATTGCATGCTAAATTGGGTACTAGGTTGGATCTTAGCACTGTGTTCCATCCCCAGACCGATGGTCAGTCTGAGAGAACGATTCAAGTGTTGGAGGATATGCTTCGTGCATGTGTGATAGAATTTGGTGGTCATTGGGATAGCTTCTTACCTTTGGCAGAGTTTTCATACAATAATAGCTATCACTCCAGTATTGATATGGCTCCATTTGAAGCATTGTATGGGAGGAGGTGTAGATCTTCCATTGGGTGGTTTGATGCATTTGAGGTTAGACCTTGGGGTACTGATCTCTTGAGGGATTCGTTAGATAAGGTGAAGTGCATTCAAGAAAAGCTTCTAGCGGCGCAAAGTAGACAAAAGGAGTATGCAGATCGAAAGGTTAGAGACTTGGAGTTCATGGAGGGTGAACAAGTCTTGTTGAAGGTTTCACCCATGAAAGGGGTGATGCGGTTTGGCAAAAGAGGTAAGTTAAGTCCAAGGTATATTGGACCATTTGAAGTGCTTAAGCGAATAGGGGAGGTGGCTTATGAATTAGCCTTGCCCCCAGGGCTGTCCGGAGTGCATCCGGTATTTCACGTATCCATGTTGAAAAGATACCACGGAGATGGAAACTACATCATCCGTTGGGATTCAGTTTTGCTTGATGAGAATTTGACTTATGAGGACGAACCAATTGCTATTTTAGATAGAGAGGTTCGCAAGTTGAGGTCGAGAGAAATTGCATCCATCAAGGTCCAATGGAAGAATCGACCGGTTGAAGAAGCTACTTGGGAGAAGGAGGTAAATATGCAAGAAAAATACCCACATCTGTTTATAGATTCAGGTACTCCTTTTCGCCATTGTTTTTCTTCTTTTGATCGTTCGGGGACGAACGATGGGTAAATTGGTATCTATTGTAACGACTTTTTTAGTCGTTTTGAGCAGTAGATTTTAATTCTGGAAAAACTGGCAAAGACCACGGGCACTGCGACGGACCGTCACAGGCACGACGGCCCGTCGAGGGTGCATCGTTTCAGCATACTTAGAATTCTGAAATTGGATACTGAAAATCAACTCTCTGTAAATTGTGACGGACCTGCAGGACGTGCCGTCACATCCACGACGAACCGTCGTGAGTTCCCATTGCAAAACACTTCAACTTTTGAGAATTTGGTACAAGAAACGAGTTTCTGACCGTCAGGACGGAGGTGCAGGACGGACCGTCACTGGTGTGACGGGCCGTCACAGTTCACCTGGATTTTGGGAGGATGCGACGACCATCGCGACGAACCGTCGCAGGCACGACGGCCCGTCACAGGTTGCGCAAGTCCCAGGCAGAATCGGATTTCTTCACACGTTTTAAGGGACCCATTGGACTATTCTTTCCTTAATTATAAAGTTAGAGGGTTAATATTAATAAGTCTAATTACTTGGGGGTTAAAAGAGGTAACCTTAAGGTAATTAGTTGGTTTTTATTGTCCTCTTTCACACTTAATTATATGTTAATTAGGGTAAAAGAAAGAGGGTTTAAACAAAAGAAAACAGAAAGAACAAAGAGAAAGAGAGGAATCGATCGAGAGGCTGAGGAGAAAACAAAACTTTGGAAATTCTTGCTTGATCACTAGTCTTCGGTGGAGGTAGGTTATGGTTTTCATGCTACTTGTAGTAAACTCTTAATAGTGAATGTTATGTGTTGATAGTATTGTAAACCCTACTATTTGCTTAATTGTAAGCTTGCATGAATATGAATATGAAATTGTGATGAATTAACAAAGCATGATGAAGCTATTGAATCCCAAATCTTGAAAGAACCCTAATTCACTTGTTATTGATGATGCCTTAGTATAAAAGAAGGCTTGATATATTATATAATGAGATTGATGATGCCTTAGTATAAAAGAAGGCTTGATGAATTAGGGGATCGGGTGCCACGTTCCGGTACCAGGATAGAATGAGGATCGGAGTGTCACGTCCCGACACCAGGATAGAATTATGGATCGGGTGCCACGTTCCGGTACTAGGATAGAATGAGGATCGGAGTGTCACGTTCCGACACCAGGATAGAATTATGGATCGGGTGCCACGTTCCGGTACCAGGATAGAATGAGGATCGGAGTGTCACGTTCCAACACCAGGATAGAATTATGGAACGGGTGCCACGTTCCGGTACCAGGATAGAATGAATATGAGGATCGGAGTGTCACGTTCCGACACCAGGATAGAATTATGGATCGGGTGCCACGTTCCGGTACCAGGATAGAATTAGGATCGGAGTGTCACGTTCCGACACCAGGATAGTATGTGGATCGGGTGCCACGTTCCGGTACCAGGATAGTATATGAGGATCGGAGTGCCACGTTCCGGCACCAGGATAGAAATAGAGGAGCGGAGTGTCACGTACCGACACAAGAGGATGAAAGATAATGAATCTTGAAAGATAATGAACATACTCAATCTAAATGAACGTAATTCCCAAATGAGTATGGTATTGAGGCTTGAGTCCTCATGTGTGAACTCGGTTGTATTTATTGATGAATTAATATTGTTATTGCTACATGTTGAGTATTGTAGTTGATTTACATTATTATTTATATATACTGTTCCCTATTTTGAGTTGGCCGATGATATCTACTCAGTACTTGTGGTTGTACTAACCCCCTACTTTTACGTTTTCTTCTTTGTTATTTGTGTAATGCAGCAAACGTTCCGTCAACTTCAACTCAACAGTAGATCTAGCCAGTCTTCACTACCTTCGGAAATCCAGGGTGAGCTAATGCGTCTAGCTTGGACTGGGTCTTCTTCTTCAAGTCTTGATGACTTGAACTTCCGGCATGGACTAGCTAGTAGTTGTTTTAGCTTCTTAGACAGTTTTAGTTTAGCAATTTGAGATAGATGTTCTTGTGATGATGACTTCCAGATTTTGGGGATAATAATAATAGTTTTGAATTGTTTTATTAATGATTTTAAGTCTTCCGCATTTCTTTTGTTGATATTGTATTAAAATGTTAAGGGTTAGATTGGTTGGTTCGCTCACATAGGAGGGTAAATGTGGGTTCCAGTCGCGTCCCCGATTTGGGTCGTGACATAGAGATACCTAACTTATCACTTTTAATGCGAGCCAGTAGGGAATAATTTTTATAGCTCGGAATATGGCGTTGTGAATCTATGGGGAAAATTTACACTGTAGTTTCTCTCACAACTTGATATACATGAAAGATTTACTCCTTTTTACATAGAGATAACAAAAGAGTTTTAACTCACAAAACCCCTCTCCCCCCCCCCTTTAATTACTTTTTTTCAGAAAGGACTTGACCAAATAGAAGTAATCATACATTGAAGTTAAGTCTAAATAATTTTCCTCGTGGGATTGACACCAACCTAATAGTTTGGTTCTTTACTAGATGTGACCGCTTATACTTATTTAGGGAGGTGTAATTTGAGCGTATCAAATATTGGTGCTGCTTTCGGGGAAAGTGGCTTTTAGATTAACCTTAATAACATTACTGAAATTTAGTCAACAATTTCTTGATTTTACTTTTTCTTTTGTTTTTGTTTCTCTGAGGTCTAGCTCTAATGTATGCCAAGTACACGGATTCGAGGAGAACGAATAATTCTATTCGATCCTGAACTGAACCCTATACTTGAAAGAATGAATAATCAGTAGAAGCCAGCTAATCTAGGTGATAGGATCAATCACCAGCTCCTACCACCAGTAAATGCTCATAATCTAATGGTTGCGGAAAATTTGAATAACAATTTTTTGAGGATGAAAACTCCCATCCAAACATTCAAGAATTTTATATGGGTAAAATAAATATCACTGATTCTTATAGGCCTCTTGTCCTACCTCCTCCACCGCAGGGGCATACGTTCGTGGTAACTAGTAGCTTGATGCAGATGCTCACCGCAAGGTTTTTTTTTTCAGGGCTACCATCTGAGGATCCCCATGCTCACATAGACAAAATGAGATCGGTGTGCAAGAGTTGTGTAGGGAGGCCAGACTTTGACATGAGCGTCATTGGGTTGAATGTGTTCCCTATATCGCTGAGGGGAGAGGCTGCAATATGCACAATCAAGAACCTATATAATCCAATAGTCACATAATGCATAAGTCAAAACCATGTACAACATAAGACCAATAATAACATGTAATAGTAAAGTCAACATATATAAGAGTTAATAACATCATAAAATAAGTAAAACCCTTACTCATAATCCACCATTTACCCTACAAGTGCAATCACCAAGCGAACCCCCATAACCTTACTCAACTAAGTAAACCAACCAAAGGATCCCAAGTAATATCCAACTCTACATAATATAGCATCAATAGTAGTCATCATCATATTTAGAAATATCGACAAATAGTATGTCCAATAATGAAACAATGACACAATAGATGTATGCATGCCTTGACTAATAGAACCTGTTGTTGGATGACGTAACATGCTAATGGGTGCAGGACACGTAAGATTTATACAAGCCTTTGATGATGCTTTTTTCATTTGCCAATGTCACTTTAATGATGCGTGCATGCCACGACCGATGTTGTCAAGCTGATGTGTGTATATGACGATTAATGTCACCAGCCGGTGCACACACTCTATGTTTGATGTGTGAAGGCCTTGGCCTTTGTCATTTACATTGGACGATTCTCGCTAGCCATGAACGATATCACCTATCGACACGCACACACCATGGGTTATGATTGAAGGCCTTGGATATTGCTATACCATTACAGACATTGTTTTCCAGATACTCACAATCTATGTATGATTCCTGTACGGCATTTCCTATATCACCTAGCAAATGTGCACATTCTATTTTTCAAGTGCACATGCATTGACCGATGGCGCATGACATTGACACACATCATTATCCAATAGAAGCATATGTAACATGCGGTGCGTGCATGCCATGAGTGATGTTATCTGCCTTTGGCCAATGCGCGCATGACATGATCGTTGTCTCCTAATTGATGCACAAACACAATGTTTGATGCGTGCATGCCTTGGATAATGTCGCCTAACATTTGCCGATTAAATGAGGCCAGAACCGATGATGCCAATAAATGTGCATACTCCACAACTAATACTTGTAGGCCTTGGACGATACCATCTGATGTTGGAGGATGGGTGTAGGCGACTAATGATGCCACCTAGCCTGTGCGCACACGCCATGTGTAAATATTTCAAGCCTTGGTTGATGCTGATGTAATTGGAAGATGTCGTTTTTCACTTGCGCACATGTTATGTTTGATGCTTGAAGGCCATGATCGATGACACTTAGATGATGTGCAGACACCATGTTTGATGCATTTATTCCTATGCATATGTCGCCTGACAGGTAATTTTTTCCATATACATACATGTTACGCATGACGCGAGAATGCCATGACCACTGTCTTCTTTAGTTGGGTGATGCGCGCAGTCCATGACTTAAGTTTCCCCGCCGATGTGCACATACCAGGGTTGATTCTTGCTGGACTTGGCTCTTGATGATGCCATTGAATAACGTTGTTCACCACCTGCGCACAAGTTATGTCTGATGTGTGCACTCCATGACCAATATCGCCTAGCCGATGTGCACAGACCACATTTTATGCATCCATACCTTGACCAATGCCGCCTGACATTGGAACACATAATTTGGTAATAGAATAACATGCAATATTTGATGCGTGAAGGCAATGAACGATATTATTTAACTTTGGACAATGTGCGCATGCCAAAACTGATGTTGACTAATTGATGCACACACAAAATATTTTATATGTGAACGCCTTGAACGATATCGCCTCACATTGGCCAATGCAAGAAGGCCACAATCATTATGACATAGTCGATGAGCACACACCATATATAAGCTTGCAGGCCTTGAACGATGTGTTATGACGTTGGAAGATGCGTGTAGGCCATGAGTGATGTCGTCCTACCGATGTGCACACATCACATGTGAAGCTTTCAGGCCTCGGCTGATGCTGATCTCATTGGAAGACGTTGTTTGCCACTTGCGCACGTGCCACATTCGATGCTCGTAATCCATGACAGATGACGCCTAACAGATGTACACACACCAAGTTTGATGCATTCATTCCTTAGAAGATGTCGCCTGACATTGGATGGACTTTCTTTCATATATGCAAATGTTAATCCTAACGCGGGAAGGCCATTACCACTGTCTTCTTCAGTAAACCGAAGTACGCAGGCCACGACCGATGTCTCCTAGCCGATGTGCACACGCCACAATTGATTCTTACATGCCTTGGATGATGTCATTTGACATTGGGCGATGCGTGTAGGTCACAAATGATGTTTCTCAACCGATGCTCACACGCCACGTGTGAAGCTTGAAGGCCTTAGATAATGTTGTTGGCATTGGAAGACCTCGTTTGCCACTTATGAACATGCTACATCTAATGCTTTCAGAAAATTATTGATGACGCCTAGCTGATGTGAACAAACCACATTTGATGCATGCATGCCTTTGCAGATTTCACCTAATAGTAGTAGGCGTCATTTTCTGTAGATGCACATGGTACGCCAGATTCAAGTAGGCCATGACAATGTTCTAGTTTTGGTCGATGCGCACATGCCATGACTTATGTTGCCTAGCTTATGTCCACACACCATATTTGATGCATGCATGCCTTGGCAGATGTCATCTCACATTGGCAGACATTGTTTTGTAAATACGCACAAGCTACACTGGATGCGTGTAGGAAATGACCGATGTCTTCTTCGATTGGTTGATGAGCGCAAGACACGACTATTGTCACCTAGCATATGTGCACATGCCACAACTGATACTTGTTAGCCTTGGCCAATGTTATATGACATTGATCAATGTATGTGGGCCATAAATAATGTCGTCTAGTCCATGCGCACACGCCATGCATTAAGATTGCAGGCCTTGGTTTATGTTCATGTCATTCAATGACGTCGTATGCCACTTTTATACATGCTACGTCTGTTATTTGCATACAATGACCGGTGACACCTAGATTATGTGCACACACGATGGTTGATGCATGCATGCCTTTGTAGATGTCGCTTGGCATTTAAAGGCGTCAATTTCCTTATAATCACATGCTAAGACTAATGCGTGGAGACCATGACCAATGTCTTCTACTATTGCTTATGCGCGCAAGCCATTACTAATGTCGACCGATTGATGCGCACTAACTATGTTTGATGTGAGCATACCTTGGACTATGTTACCTGATCTTTGTAGATGTCGTTATCCATATGCCACATTTGTGTCAAGACCCGTATTCTAGAATCCGAATTGCAACCGGCTTTGTTGACCTCTCAGAGGTTGCAGACAAGCCTCTTCTTTCATTCATCACATTCATACGGTTAATTTTAGAAGAAAATTTAAATTGTATTGTTTATATTTGAAGTATATTTATAGGCATCATATAAACGCATTCTTGTAAGGAAATTCATTGCTCATAAATCAACCATCATAATTATAAGATCATGAAACTTGAAATATATGGAATCTCATGTCATAAGTAATTCTTTTCAAAACGGCATCATTACCAGTATCTTAATAAAATAGGAAAGAAACACTAGTGGAACATACCCCACTAGTTCAAATCTACTACTAAGCAACAAAATATAAAGGCAGGCACCCTCGAATGCATGAGGACCTACCAAGTTCGTATGAAATCTCTGAGTTCGAACAGCTGCATGATACCCTCAACATCAACCTGAGCCTGCACGTAAAATAACAATATTGTATGGAATTAGCAAACACTTTTACTAAGTATGAGCACATAAAACAACACATAACCGTAATGCATGAACAGGAATGACCTATCCTAATCAACATTCTTTCTTATAAGGTCAAGTCTCTTGACTTTGACTATTTCATAATAGGAAGGTCATCCCATGAATATAACATACATAATACACACATAGATTCACATATAATACATTTCATGTTTCATATAGTATACATTTTATATCCATGAGACCTTCTAATCATGGACGTAGCCTTTAAGACATCTCAAGTGAGGGCCCAACATATGGGATCTCAACCTGAGTGTCTCCTTTAGAAAACACGGAGCCTGCTTCATTTGTTCATTTGTACTTTAAATTATTCATTTCATTCATTCATAGGTTGAAGTAAGCACCAATTATACCTAGGATGAAAATTAAGACTCTCATCGAGATCATCAAGTGAAATGACCAATAATGACCTAATGTCATTACTTGAATCTGGTTTCACCTCTTGATTGTCTTGCACAAACACCTTCAGTGTTGTTCATTTCATTATCTTTATTAGTTTGAGGAATCTTGAACCTTAACCCACATAGATCATGTGAGCATCATGAAATATGGTGTCTCCCCCATATACAAAAGAGGTGGAGTCACTGGCCAAAGTAAAAAAAAATACTAGCTTTAGGAGTTCGAACCAAGATAGTTCCCTATGTTTGAAACATAGTTGATAGACTAGGAGATTTAAGGATACCCATACCCATCTTGGTGGACTGTCTCATCTCATGAGATTTATGTTAACCTCCGCCCTTCCTGAAAGAAGGCATCACTACTCATAGCAGGCCTATCGGTGCTTAGTTTAAAGTTCCTATTAATATTCAACTCATACGTCATCGAAGCTTAGTTCTTAGCATGAGGTAGTCATATCTAATTTGATAATTTTTGATCTCTTTTATACGTATTAGGTGTGAATTGTCCTTACACTTATATATAGAATGTGATTGAGACTTGTCTCTTAAGATTCAACACTCTCTTAGGTGAGTACTTTTAGTGACCTTTACTTAGGCTTGGTTGAAACATGTTTGACCATTAATTTAGCCTCTTATGAGGTTGTCACCTTTTTCATTAGAAACATAATTTAACATAAATTAATCACCTTATTACGTGAATGTTCATGTATTAATCTTACCATTAACTTATGGTATTACCCATTTCGGGTTACTCATAATTGACTAAGTTTTTCATGATAATCTAAGTATAAGTTGTGTAAGACTAATGCATTTTGCACATTTAGCCAAGGGTTCCATGTTCGATCCCTAGTTGTTGCATTTCATTTCATTATATGTTAGACTTATGTGTTTCACAATTTCAATCAAGGGGACCCATGTTCGAGTCCCTTGGGCAACACTTCATTTTTAAATATTTATGCTATGTGACTTCATTCATTCGGCCAAGGGGATCTTGGATCTAATCTCAGTGGCCTCAATTTATATTATTTTATTTTCGTGTGAGATTTATGTATCTCACACCCTTATCAAAGGAGCCGAGTTCGAATCCCCTCTTTCACACTATTTCCTTTTCTTTTAAATTAACACTTCTTCTCTTAGTTTTAGGACCTTAAGGCCTCAAGAAACACCTAAATGTCAGCATCTATTTCTCTTCAGTTATAATAGTGACTACCGAAACCATGTTCATTTAACATATAATTTTAATTCACATTCTTAGATTTAGCCTAGGCTTTTAACTTATAGTTTTACACATACTTTTAACCAATTAATTAAGGAATCTACTTGAAATTTCTTGTTCATGAATATCACAATTTCTTTTTGTATGTTAAAAAAAAGATATTACATAACACATGATTCAAAATTTTGTTCATGTAATATGGAAAAAAGAGCATGTTTTGTGCACATCTAACCTTCAATATTAAGAGGTACCTAACAACATCATAATAATTTCGAGAATAGACATTGCAGACAATCACAATTATTCCTAAAATCACCTACCAGAAGTCAAAGGATCTAATGACTGACGCATGTAATGAGGGACAACCTTAGTTTCTCGATTGGACTTAAACTGATCCTTGGGGGAATCTTGGCGAAGGGACCAAGAGAGTAGAAAACACATACCTTTTAAGCCTTGACAACCAGCCACAATCACACGTCCCCACCCACACACAAACTTTTCTTCTGAGCTTTGATTCTTGTTACCACGTGAAGTTGTTTACTTAAAACACTTAGGCGTACAAATTCATTCTTTTTATGCAGACAAGAATACTTTTAGAGAAGTGAGTTTACATTTATTTTCTATTTTTGAATTATGAGTTAAAGCTGAAGATGTTTTTAGGAGTAATATAAAGTCTTAAGAGTGGGCATGAAGCACACTCCTAGTTATCATAATGCCCCTGGTGATTTTTATTTAAATTTAAGTAATTTAAGTGGTCCCTTTTTGTGCCTCCAACTCGGCATCAACCCGAGTGTGGAGATCCGGTAAAACTCAGGTTTGACCACAAATCTTTGACCCATTTTAAATAATTATAACATTATTTAATTAATTAAATATCAGACTCGGTAATTACCATACTATCCCGAGCCCCAAAATTACCTTTTTACCACTAGAATCCTTAAAACCTAAGACTAACCCTTTAAGTCCGATTAAGACTCATCCGGGTCAATTCTAGTATTCGGGTACTTAACATGGTTGGAACCAACCCTCCCGAGCGAAACTAACTCACCAAGTTGGTTAGCATGTCTAGTGCATAGGTTTAGAGGTCTGGTTCCACGCGCATTAATCCGTGTGAACCCGTCTAACCTATGTCTCCTAGGTGTGTATCAATCTTACTTTGCATAGTCATTTTCAAATTGATACAATTTGATGCATGAAATCCATGACCAATGATGACTTACATTGTTGATGTTGGAATGCCATGACCAAAGTCGCCAAGCTGATTCGCACATGCACCATCTAATGTGTGTAGGCCATGACCGATGTTATACTGTTTTTGCGCACACGCCACGTTTTATTTGTATAGGACTTGGCCTATGTCACCTGACATCAGCAGTTGTTATTATTCATATGCCCATGTTACGTGGATGATTGCAGGCTATGACAGATTGATTTTACCATTCACCGATATGTGCAGCCTACGACCTTTGTCGCCCAGTCTATACGCACACAACCCATTTGATGTGTAAACCACCAGGACGATATCCCACAACATTGGTAGACGTCGTTTAAAATATGTTCATTTCTGATGTGTGTAGGCCATGATCGATATTGGCCGTCGTTAGCCGATATGTGCATGCCACGATTGATGTCGCCCAATTGATTCAAACATTCAACATATGATGCATGAAAAGCATGTCTGATATTGCCTTCCATTGCACACACACCATATATGATGCATGCAGACCTTGGTCAATTTCGCCTAACAATGGAAGACATCATTTTCTACAAGTGCACATGCTCTGCAGATGAGTGTAGGCTATGATTAATATAGTACAACTGATGCGCACACACCACGTTTGAAGCGTGCAGGCATTGGCCGATGTCTCCTAAAGATTCCAAATGTCATTTGTTTTATGTGTACATGTTACGATGATGCACGCAGTCGATGACCGATGTCTTCTGCTATTGGCTGATACGCGCATGCCACGAATGATGTCGCCCAACGTATTTGCATACGCCACAGCTGATTCTTGAAGGCCTAGGCCCATGTCATATGACATTGGCTATGCGTGTAGGCCATGAATGATGTCGCCCAAATGAGGCACACGCGCCATGCGTGAAGCCTGCAAGGCTTGACTGATGTTGATGCCATTCGAAGAAATCTATTTGAACTTGAGCACATTCTACGTCAAACGCTTGTAGACAATGATTGATGAGACCTATATAATGTAAACACACCACATTTTATACATACATGCATGGGCAGATTTTTCCTGAGATTGGCAGACATCGTTTTCCATATATGCATATGTTATGCCCGATCCGTGCATGCCATGGTCGATTTCTTCTGCTGTTTGCCAATGCGCGCATGCTATAACTTATGTCACCAACTGGATGTGCATACATGATGTTTGATGCGTGAATGCCTTGACGATGTTTCTGAATGTTGGAAGACGTCGTTACCCATATGGGCACGTCAAATGCAACCAAACCATGACCGATGACGGCTGGCATTGTCGACGTGCGCATGCCACGACCAACGTTGCCAATCTTATTAGCACATGCAACATATGATGTGCGGAGGCCATGACCGATGTCTCCTCCCCTTGCGCACACTCCACGATTGATGTGTGTACACCTTGGCCAATGTTGTATGACATTTGCAGACGTTGTTTTCCATCTGCGCACATGTTTACGCTGGATGTGTGCAGGCCATAACCAACGTCGCCCAGCTGATGCACAAACGCATGTTTCATAAATGCATAACTTTGACGATGTCGCCTGACGTATGAAAATGTCGTTTGACATGTGAGCACATGTGTTATGTCGTTGCTTGCAGGCCATGACCATTGTCGTTTGCAGTTTGCCAATAAGCTTAAAGCACGACTTATGTCGCTTTGGTGATGCGCACACACCACGTTCGATGCATGTTGGTTTTCGAGGATATTTCCGGATCTTATTGGACATTATTTTCCATATGCACACATCCAATACGTGCGGGCCATGACCTATGTCGTCTGTCATTCACCACGCATGTATGATGCCCACATTCTACGTCCTATGCGTGGCACACATAGAGATCTTTGTATCATTGGGTTGATTCTAACTTAAAGGATTCGATATTGTGTTTCAAAAGAATTATAATGAACATGTACAACCTACATATGTACGTTCTAAGGTACAAACACACATTTGCTTTTTATCATAAATGAATTTTTAATGAATAAAAATATAATTTTCAATAAAATATTTCAATTTTTATTTTTTCGGCAAATCACGAATGTGAGTAACTAATTGATAAAAAATAATTAATATGATAAAAATCTAAAATCAATGCCAAATTTCACAAATAAGTAGCGTAACCTTAAATTCAACACTTTTTTGTCACTTTTGTTTTTTTGAGCACATATCGAGAATGAGTAAATAATTTATAAGAAAAATAGGATAAAAATATAAAATTTACGCCAAAAAATCATATATAATCATACTAACCTTAAAAAGTTCAACTATTTTTTTGAATAATTATTTTTCTCCCAGCATATCCCAAAAATGCATAATTAATTAATAAAAATAAGAAAATTATGAAAAAAAAATATATGAAACTAATGCAAAAAAATCACAAATAAATATAGTAACCTTAAGTTCCTTTATTTCAACAATGAGGTCAAGCAAATTACGAAAGTCCCCAAACCGATGTCTATGAAGTAAGACAACATTTGACGCCGACAGACCGATGTGTGTATATTAAATAGATACGGGCATCCCATGTTCAACATCGGCAAATCAATATATGCAGGCGATGTTCGATGTTGGTGTGCTGTCCAAAGTCGTTGTCGTAGGCCATCTCTAACGTCGCTAATATTTGTGTGTAGGCCAAGGGCGATGGGGGCAGGCCGCACCAAATGTTTATTCAGTTATGTTTATATGCCACGCCAGAAGATGACTATGTAATGTGCACAATGCGGGCAGTTAACTGTCTATATTGCGTGACAAAGGTGTCTAGGCCACGACTTATGCAGGTACTCACGGTGAATGTCTTCTAGCTGATGACGCGTGTTGTTGGATGATGTGCACTTTCCACATCAAATGCAAGTTAAAATCGATTGATACTGAATTGATATTGCCAGTTTCTCCCAGCCGATTCACATCTGCAATATTAGGTACATGCATGTCTTGACTGATGGTACCTTCCGTTGAGTGATGTTGCCTAACGATGTGCTCAAGACACGCATATGAGTTCAGGATTTTGAGGATACAATATGCATTGGATGACGTCTCCTGATCGATGTGTGTAGGCCACGAACTTTGTCGCCAAGCCGATGTAAATATGACAGAATGATGTCGCCTAGTCGATGCGCAAACTCCAAGTATAATGTTTGCATTCCTTGTCAAATCTCATGTAATATTTGTTGATGCTCAAAATACATAACTCATATCTCCCTACCAATACACACACGTCACGGGTGATGCTTGCAGGCCTTGGCTATTAATGTCATTGGTTGATGTCATTCGCCACATGCGAACAAGCTATGTTTGATGCTTGTATGCCATTTCCAATGTCGCCTAGGCGATGCGCACATACCACATTTTATGCGTGCATTCCTTAATCGATGCAGCCTAACATTGGTACACATTGTTTGCCAATACAAGAATATGCAATATCTGATGTGTACAAGCCACGACTGATGTCGTATGCCTTTAGCCAATGCGCGCAGGCCACAATTGATGTCTTCCAATCGATGCGCACACACAAAGTTTAATGCGTGCATGCTTTGAACAGTGTCGCCTAAAATTGGACGATAAAGGCAGGCAAGAACCGATGTCGCCAAGTCGATGCGCACATGCCACAACTAATGCTTGAAGGCCTTGGACAATGTCATATGATGTTGGTTGATACGTGTAGGACACTAATAATGTTTCCAAGAAGACGCGCACATGCCTTGCGTGAAGCTTCAAGGCCTTGACTGATATCAATGTCATTTAGAGACACCACTTACGCTCATGATACGTCTGAAGCCTGCAGGCCATGACCGATGACACCTAACTGATATGCACACATTATGTCTAATTCATTCATAACTTAGCAAATGTCGCCTAACATTGGCAAGGCATCCTTTTCCATTTATGCACATGCTACGCCTGGTGTGTACATGCCATGATCGTGTCTTCTTCTATTAGCCGATGTGCGCACGCCACGATTGATTTCGCCCAGCTGATGTGCACACGCCACAACAAATGCTTCCAGGCCTTGGCCGATGTCATATGACATTGGCCGGTGCATTTAGTCCGAGAATGATGTTGCCCTACAGATGCGCACACAACACGCGTAAAGCTTGCAGGCCTTGGCAGATGGAGATGCCATTGGAAGATGTGTTTTTTCACTAGCACACATTCTATGTCTGATAGATGGAGAAAATGACCGATGACACCTGGCTAATGTGCACACACCAAGTTTGATGCATGCATGCCTTCGCAGAGGTCGCCTGACATTGCAAGGCATAATTTTTTGTATATACACATGCTACGCCCGATTTATGTAGGCCATGACAGATGTCTTCTACTGTTGACCGATGTACGCAGGCCATAAAAGATGTTTCCCAGTAGCAGCACACACACCAGTTTGATGCATGCATGCCTTGAAAGATGTCGCCTCACATTGACAGGCATCATTTTCAGTATATGCACATGCTACGCCTGATGCGTTCGGGCAATGACATTTGTCTTATTCAGTTGACTGATGCGCGCAGGCCATGACTTCTGTCGCCCAGCCGATGTGCACATGCAACAACTGATGCTTGCAATCCTTGGTAGATGTCATATAACATTGGCCATTGCGCGTATGCAACAATTTATATGTCCCAGCCAATGTGCAAACACCAAATGTGAAACTTGAAGGACTTAGTTGATGCTAATTTTATTGGAAGACGTGGATTCCCACACCCGCACATGCTACATTAGATGCTTGCAAACCATGACCGATGACCCCTAACTGCTGTGCGCATACCATGTTTGATGCATTCATTCCTTGGAAGACGTCGCCTGACATTGGTAAACATCATTTTCTCTAAATGCAGATGATACGCCCAATGCGTGTAGGTCCTTACTCCTGTCATCTTTAGTTGGCCGATGCGTGCAAGCCACAACTTATGTGCCTAGCCGAAATGCGAATGACATAACTTATGCTTGCAGGACTTGGCTAGTATTATTTGACATTGGACTATGCGTGCAGTCAATGAATGATAACGACCAGCTAATGCACACACGCGACGCGTGAAGGTTGCACGATTTGGCTGATAATGTTGAAATTAGAGGACATCATTTTCCACTCGCGCATATGCTACGTCTGATTCTTGGAGACAATGACTAATGATGCCTAGCTGATGTGCACACACCACGTTTTATGCATACATGACTTTTAATATGTAAACCTGACATTGGCAGGCGTCGTTTTCCATATGCGCACATGCTACACCCAATTTATGCTAGACATGATCGATATCTTTTGTTGTCGGCCAATGCGCGCAGGCCATGACTGATGTGGCCCAATAGATGTGTACAAGTGTACAAACCACGTTTGATGCATGCATGCCTTGACATATGTCTCCTGACATTGGCAGACATCATTTTTGATGTACAAACATGCTACGCTCGATGCTTGCAGGCCATGAGAGTTGTCTTTTTAATTTTGCCAATGTGTACAGGACACCATTGATGTAGCCCAGCCAATGTGCACACATCATAACTTATGCTTGTAAGTCTTGGCTGATGTCATATGACATTTTCCTATAAGTGTACTCCACGAATGATGTCGCCGAACCAATGCAAACGCGCCACACCTAAAGCTTGTAAGCCATGACTAATGTTTATGCCATAAGAAGACGTTTTTTGAACTTCTGCACATTCTACATTCGATGCTTGTAGACTATGATTGATGATGCCTAGATAATAAGGATATACCAAGTTTCATGATTGCATGCCTTGGCAGATGTCGCCTAACATTGGCACGCGTCATTTTCCCTATATGCACTTGCTATGAACGGTGCGTGAAGGCCATGATTGATGTCTTCTTCTAATGTCCATTGCGTGTAGGCAATGACTTATGTCGCCAAATCAATGTGCACGCACCATGTTTGATGTGTCATTCCTTGGACGATGTTGCCTCATGTTGGTAAATATTGTTAGCCATATACGCACGTCAAATGCAAGCAGGCCTCTACCGATGACGGCTAGAGTAATCAATGTGCGCATACCATGACCGATGTCGTCAAGCTGATTAGCACATGCAAAATCTGTTACGCGCAGGACATGATGGATATCTCCTGTTGTGGTGCACATACCACATTTGATGTGTGTAGGCCTTGTCCAATGTCTCCTAACGTTTGCAAATGTTTTCCACATGTGCACATGTTACGCTAATTCGTACAAGCCAGGACTAATGTTGTTTGCCACTGTCCAATATGCGCAGGCCACAACTTTTGTAGAAAAGTCAATGCGCACACAACGCATTTGATGAATAAAGCCCTTAGACGACGTCTCCTGACATTGGTAGACATCATTTGCTACATGTGAACTTCAGATATGTGCAAACCATGACCGATGTTAGTCGTGTTTTGCCGATGTGCGCATATCACGACTGATATCGCCCAGCTAATACACACATGAAATGTTTGATGCGTGCGAACGATTTTACTTGCCATTATACACACACCACATTCAATGCGTACAGGCCTTCGACGATTTCTCCAGACACTAGCAGACGTCATTTTTTCCAGTAGTGCATATGCTACGTCTAATACGTTAAGGCCATGAATAATTTTTCCCAGCCGATGCGCACATATCACGTTTGATGCGTGCATGCCTCGGATGATGTTGACTGACTTCTGCAAACGTCTTTTTCCATAGGCGCACATGTTATGCAGTTGCGTGCATGTAATGACAAATGTGGTCTGCCACTAGCTGATTGATGCAAGCCATGACTGATGTAGCTCTGTCGATGCACACACACCATATTTGATGCAGGTGGTCTTCGAGGATGTCTTATTGTTTTGGTGAAAGTCTTATTCCATATGCGCACATCCAATGCGTCTTTGCCATGACCAATGTTATCTTTTGTCCGCCGATTCACATGTCTGATGCCTACATGATACGTCCTATGGGTGGCCCACATAAAGATCATAATTCGGTTGCACCGATTCTCACTTAGAGGAGTAGGAATCATTTTTTCAATGAATCATAATAAAGATGTAAAACCCAAATATGTAAGTTCCAAGAAAAACACACATTTCCTTTTTATCATAAAAATATAGTTTTAAAAAAAATAATTTTTTTCGCACGAATATGAGTAATTAAATAAATAAATAGAATTAATATGATACAGATATAGAATTAACGCCAAAAATTCACAAATGAATAGATTAACCTTAAATTCAATAATCTTT
This sequence comes from Solanum corneliomulleri, assembly GCA_027704805.1. Classification (NCBI taxonomy): domain Eukaryota; kingdom Viridiplantae; phylum Streptophyta; class Magnoliopsida; order Solanales; family Solanaceae; genus Solanum; species Solanum corneliomulleri. The sequence continues at coordinate 7,476,428 of JAKWIY010003053.1, read as the reverse complement.
TGTAATTGTTTTTTGAGAAAATCTCGAGAATGAGTAATTATTTTATTAAAATTAGGGAAAATATGATAAAAATATAAAATAATACAAAAAAATTACAAATAGATAAAGTTACCTTAAATTCAATAATTTCATTTTTTTCTGAATTTTTATTTTATTCCTCAAATAACAAAATGTTTAATTAATCAATAAACAATAGGAAAACTATAATAAATGCATAACTAATTAATTTATAAAAATTCGGAAAATTATGCAAAAAATATGAAAATAATGCTAAAAATTCACAAACTAATATAGTAACCTTCCATTCCTTTATTTAAAAAATGGGGTCACACAACATTCGACGTCTCGAAATCGATGTATACAAGACACGAATGATACATGCATACGATGTTTGACGTCAACAGATCGATGTGTGTATGCAAAATACGATGCGGGCAGTCCACTTTCATAGTCGGCAAATCGATGCATGCAGGCCATGTTCGATGTTGGTTTAACGTTGTGTGCATGCCAATATTGACGTGGGCAAGCCATGTAAGACGTCACTGATTCTTATGTATAGGCGAAGGGTAGTGGGGTTAGGCTATGTAAAATGTTGGCTGAACGATGTTTGTATGTGACGCCTGAAGACAACAAATTAATGTGCACAATGTGGGCAGCCAACGATCGATATCGGCTGAGCAAGGTGCATAGTACTTGACTTATGCGGGTACTCCACGGACATTTCCTCTTGGCCGATGACGCGTGTAGTTTTCCTACATGCACATTCCACGTCAGATAAATTTAAGCATCATTTGATGTTGAATGGAAGACGCCAATTTTTCCCAGTCAATGCACACATGCCGATGCACACACACCATACTTGAAGACAGCAAGCCTTTGCTGATGTTGATGCCATTGGAAGATGTCATTTTCCACGTGCGCACATGCTTAGTGTGATGCTTGAAGACAATGACTGATGACTCCTAGTTAATGTGCACACACTACGTTTGATGCATAAATAGCTTGGTAGACGTCTCCTAACATTGGCAGGCGTTGTTTTACATATACGTACATGCTACGATCGATGTGTGAAGGCCATGGCTAATGTCTTTTGCCATTGTCCGATGTGCATAGGACGTGAATGATGTCTCCTAGTCGATGTGCATGCACCATGTTCGATTTGTGCATGCCTTGGAAGATGTCTCCTCTCGTTGGTAGATTTTTATAGCCAGATAAAAACGTCTGATGCAAGACAGCCATGACCGATGATAGCTTACTCTGTCTATGCGTGCATGCCACGACCGATGTCGCCAACATGATTAGCACATGCAACATCTGATGCATGCAGCCAATGATCAATATCGTCTGTCGTTGTGCACACACCATGTTTTATGCGTGTAGGCCTTTACCAATGTCCGTTAACGTCTACAGACATGTCTTCCATATGCAAACATGTTATTCTGATGTGTGCAAGCCTTGACCAATGTTGTTTACCATTGGTCGATATAAGCATGCCATAAACTTTCACTATAACAAAAAAGGGATATATCGTCTATTAAAAATTGAATTAGTTGTTAGGTAGTGGAGCCTGATTAATATTTGATGTACTGTCATATATTAATGTTCACGGGGTTCAAAAAATACTATTTATTCTCTGTAGCCAAAAAAAACTCTGAATAATTAATATATACCCCACCGCCGTAGAAGTTTACCCACGGGGTGTTACCACAAACTATTGGTTTCACTTTTTGTCTCTCTAGATATCTCATTTCTCTCTCGAAAGTTCTTGTGTTCTTTATTCATCAAGTGTGTGACTGTGTAGATTCGATCCTTACAACTGGTATCAAATCTAAGGATATTCAACACGATCACTGAAGATGGATATTTTGAAGCTTGGAATCAAGAAGTTTGATGGATACGATTTCAGTTTTTGGATTATGTAGATCAAAGATTACTTGTATCAAAAAGATCTACACGATCCGTTGACTAGGGTGAAGCCGGAATCCATGATGGAGGATTAGTGGAAACTCAAGGATCGCAAGGATCTAGGGTTGGTCTGGTTTAATATGTGAAGAAATGTGGCGTTCAACATCATGAAGGAAAAGACTTCGTATGATATGTTGAAGGGACTGTCAAACATATATGAAAAACCATAGGCGATGAACAAGGTATATTTAATGCGTAGATTGATCAATTAACAGATGTCTGAGAATGGATATGTTACTAATCATACAAATGAGTTCAATATGATTGTGAGTCAACTCAGTTTAGTGGATATTAATTTCGAAGATAAAATTAAGGCAGTGATTTTGATGTCATCTCTGCCCAAGTCTTGGGATACTGTTGTTGCTGCGATTAGTAGTTCCCGTGGATCTGAGAAACTGAAGTTTGATAAAATCCGTGATGTTGTTCTTAGAGAAAGCATTTGCAAATGAGAAGTGGGTGATTCATCGGGCAGTGCTCTCAGCGTTGATCGAAGAGGGAGAAGTAAGACGAAAGGGCAAAATCAACATGGTCGATCAAAATAAAAAAATTGAGGAAAATCTCCGAACAGATGAAACGTGACTTGTTTTAACTGTGGAGAAAAAGGGCACTTTTGGACAAGCTGTACAAAGCCAAAAAAGAAACAAAATTAGAAATCTAGAGATGACAATGATTTTGTAAATTCAGTAGAGGACATTGGGGATGCTCTAATCCTTAGTGTTAATAGCCCGGTTGCATCATGGATTTTGGATTAACGTGCATCTTTCCATTCTTCTCTAACCAAGGAGTTGTTCCAAAATTTAAAATCTAAATTTTTTAGAAAGGTGTATCTTTCTAACAATAAAGCCTTAGAGATTGAAGGAAAGGGGGATTTTTGCATAAAGACCCCCTTGGGAAACCAATGGACATTGGAGGATGTAAGATATATTACGTGGTTCCAGAAAAATCTGATATCTGTTGGTTAGTTGGATAGCATGGGATATGCAGCAGAGTTTGGGAAAGGTTCGTGGAAGATTGTGAAAGGTGCTATGGTAGTAGTTCATGGCAAAAAATCTGGAACCGTGTACATCATTGCAGGTTTTATCAATATGGCCGCTGTTGGTGAAGGTGCTCCCGATTCATGTCTATGGCACAACAGACTTGGACACATGAGTGCTAAAGGAATAAGATGGTGGTTGCAAAAGAAGCATTAGAGGGCATGATGTTTGTTGATATGGTTCTTTGTGATAGTTGTGTTATGGGCAAACAGAAAAGAGTAAGCTTTAGAAAGACTCCTAGAGAGACAAAGAAAGTGTTGTTGAAAATTGTCCATACAGATGTTTGGGGACCATCTATAGTATCATCAATTAGAGGATCCAGATTCTATGTTACCTTCATTGATAATTCCAGCAAGAAGGTATGGGTTTACTTCTTGAAGCATAAATAAGATGTGTTGGCAACTTTCAAGTAGTGGAAAGCTGAAGTTGAGAATCAGAACGGTTTGAAAATGAAATCCCTAAGGTCTGATAATGAAGGAGAGTATGAAAAATCAGAGTTCAAGGCATTCTGTGCTGCTGAGGGAATTAGATTGATGAGAATAGTTCCTGGTAAGGCAAGGCAAAATGGAATTGCTGAGAGGATGAACAGAACATTGAATGTGCGTGCAAGGAGTATGAGGATACACTGTGGGATTCCCAAAACATTTTGGGTGTATGTTGTGATCACAACTGCATACTTCATCAATAGGGGATCATTAGTTCCTTTAGGGTTCAAGATTCCAGAGGAGGTTTGCACAGGAAAAGAACTCAAGTACACACACTTGAGGACTTTTGGTTGCACTTCTTGTGTTCATGTTGACCAAGAAAAAGAGACAAGCTTGATGCCAACGCTGTGAAGTGTTACTTCATAGGCTATGGTTCTGATTTGTTTGGTTACAGGTTTTGGGATGACAAGAACAGAAAGATCCTGAGACATTGTGACGTGACATTTGATGAGTCTATCTTTTATAAGGACAGAGATCATAATGTTCTAAAGATTACAAAGCAAGTGGGAGTTAAGTTGAGTTGGAGAAGAGTAAACATAGAGATGTTGAAGCAAATACTCAACCAACTCCTACTGAAGAATCTGAAGTGGAGCAAGTTACACCTGAGCAGGTGTTCAGGAGATTATCCAAAACCATCAGGGCCAGATAGGTATACACCTTTATTAAACTTTCTATTGCTGACTGATGAGGGGAACTAGAGTCTTTTCATTAGGCCCTACATGTGGAGGATTCGGTAAAGTGGGAGCAAGCCATGGATTGTGAGATAAGGTCACTTGAGAATAACGACATATGGGTGTTGAGTGAGTTACCTGCAGGGGCGAGAGCATTGCTGAACAAGTGGAGGTTCAAAATCAAGACTGAACTAGATGGCAAAAGATGGTTTAAGGCTCGTTTAGTTGTTAAAGTATATTAAGAATGGAAAGGTATTGATTATGCTAAAATATTTTCTTCTATTGTGAAGTTAACATCTATTAGAATTCTGTTGAGTATTGTTGCATCAGAGAATTTGCATCTAGATCAAAAGGATGTAAAAATAGAAGTTTTTTACATGGAGATCTGGACAAAGAGATCTATATGCAGCAACCGGAAGGATTTCTGGTTCCAGGAAAGGAACACATGGTGTGCAAGCTCACCACGAGCTTGTATGGACTAAAGCAACAACCAGCAGTGGTACAAGAAGTTTGACTCCTTCATGAGCAAGAGCGGATTCTACAAAGCTGAAAATGATTCGTATTGTTACTTCAAGAAATACACTATTTCATATGTCTTTCTACTCTTGTATATGGATGATATTGTGATTGCAAGATCTAGTATGAGGGAGATTAACAATCTGAAGACAAGGTTGTCTGCAACGTTTGATATGAAAGATTTGGGTCCACCGAAGAAGATTATGTGGATGAGGATTTCTTGGGATACATTTGGTGGCACTTTAAACCTATCTCAGGAATTGTATATTGAGAAGGTTTTGAGCAGATTCCGTGTTAATGATGCTAAACCCAGTACTACTCCATTCGTAAACCACTTTAAATTGTAAAAGAAGCAGTCACAGAAGATAGCCGAGGAGCGTGAGCATATGGCACTTGTTCCTTATGCTTAAGCAGTTGGGAGTTTGATGTATGCTATGGTCTGCACTAAACCTAATAAAGCACATGCATTGGGAGTCAATAGAAGCTACATGGCGAACCTGGGAAAAGAGCATTGGGAAGCTGTGAAGTTGCTTCTGAGATATCTGAGAGGTACATCCAATGCTTCACTTTGTTTTGGCAAAGGCAAGGTGACTACAAGGTTTTGTGGATGCTGATCTTGGTGGGGATGTGGACTCGAGCAAGAGTACATCTGGGTACATTTACACCATAGGTGGAACAGCTGTGAGTTCGATGTCCAGGTTTCAGAAGTATGTTTCTCTTTTATATATTGAAGTCGAGTATGTTGCAATAGATAAAGCAGGGAAAGATATGATATGGCTGGAAGATTATCTGGAGGAATTGGGCAAAAAGTAGACCGAGAAGATTCTTTACTCATATAGCCAGAGTGCAATACAGTTGGTGAAAAATCCAGTCTATCATTCGAAGACAAAGCACATCAGAAGGCGGTACCATTTCACTCACAGGGCAGTGTAGGATTGTGATATGTGCTTGGAAAAGATAGAGGGTGCAAAGAACCGGGCAGACATGTTGACGAAATGTGTTGATGTTGGGAAACTGGGCTTATGAAAAACCTCGGTTGGTCTACTGTAGTTGTTGCGGTGCGGTAAAGATGTTGGTAATGAAGATTCTTTTTGAGAATGTATATTTTTGATAACTGAATCAGTCTCCATGTGGGAGAATTATTAGGTTGTGGAGCCTAATTAATATTTGATGTAAAGTCATATATTAATGTTCACTCCGAATTAAAAAATTCCACATGTCAAAAATGGGTTTGCAAAACAATTTTTAAATACAATGGCATGAACCAGTCTTTTCTTTAATATTAATAGCATAAATGTGCCAAACTTTTAACTGGTGACATAAATGAGACTTTTATGAATGTTCAATTGCATATTTGTGTCTTTTCCCATAAAAATGTTACAAGGGTTGACAACTATGTTGATGACTTTGGGATAAAATTTGACGGTTGGCAATACATCAACATCATTATCAGAATTGTAAAATGAAAATTCCATGGTATGCAAAAGATACATAAGTATGAAGATATTCTCAACCTTGACAACAACATTGAAAAAAAAGAGCCACATATTCATAGCATGAGGACAAACCATGAAAGAACCAAAACCTTTTACAAGCCTGAGTAAAAAACTATAAAAAATAGTTCAGTATAATAAAAAATATGAGAGTAATTTAACTTGAAGCAATCTTCACCATATCAATCAACAACAAAAATTAACAAATTATAAGAATAGAAAGATACAAAACAAAATAGACTAATGCAGGCCTACTAAATGCACAATACATATACATACAAACATACATTATTCTATCTGAAAACCAACGTTCAAAGGGGATAACAACAGGTAAAATTTATATCAGTATTGAACAGTTAAAACAAATTTAAGGTTTCTTACAACTCAATAACTCTACAATATACCAAGTTACATTTGAATCTAATGCCTTAAACTCCTTACTCGTAACGTGACACTCGGGCACCGAAGCAGCTTGAGTGTACCTGTAGGGTTCAAAAACATTATAACGAATATGGGTTTAACACTAGATGATTTAGACTGAAATCAATCAACAGACTAAAAAGCATTACAAAGATAATGTTAGAGGTAAAAAGTTGAAAAGATGTCTTACAATATATTTTAGGTGAAAGAATATATTGTACAAAGTTAGACCACAAAATAGTGTTAAGGAGACAATGGTATATACTTTAACTTTGTATCCATTTGGAAGTGAAACAAGACAAGTAATAGGTAATGTTTTTAACATTGAAGAGTAAAGAAGAATCAGATTGATGTCGTGATTTAATAATCTATAATCTATAGTACAAATGCTATTACTAATCTTAGTAAACAAATATGTTTTGAATAAAACATTGTCAGTCAAGATTTTACCTATAAAATAAGCATAAACGATGAGGATTAGTATGTGGTGAAAGATAAGAGTGCTGAAAATTGAACAGTATATTGAAGGACGAATCATTAGTCAGACTAGAAACACTGAAAGGCAGGTAAGATACATGAGATTAATCAGAACCTCAGATTGTGAACTTGTATGACTTGGAGCAAAGGTTTCAAATTCAACCTATCTTATTGTCTTTCTTAGACCAGTATTCATAGGTTCACTAGTATACTATGTGAACTTGAAATGAGAAGGATAATAATGTGGGTTGTAACATTTGCCAATGGTGTGATTGTCTTCACAATACAAAAAAAAGAGGTTGTGATGGATCAAATGATAATTTGGAAAGGAAATGTGTTTTTGAGACTCTAGCAGTGAATGAAGCAGAATCGGATCCTAAATAAGAAGTACAGTAGACTTGCCTTTCTTTCTATTCAACAAACAAGGAAGTGGGTTCATAATAGGATGTTAAGCACATCCCTTCTCACTCAATAGATAAGTCTCATTGAGTCATATTATTTCTATAAGTTAAGAATAATATTTGGACAACAAATGAACTTGAGAAAAATACTGAAGTAGGGGATACACTGATATAATGTAAGTCCCTCATACTTGTGCACACTACTTTAAACATTACAGAAGCACAATAATGTACTATTAATTTGATCTAGATCTTTGAAGTTCAAAAATTATATGAAAGCAAACCTTTTCAACTATTTTTTTAATGGTAGTTATCTTTTTATTGGAAAACAGAACATAAAAAGTTATTTCGTTGAATAAGGATACTGTTTTCTAGAATTGAATATATTCATTGCATGATTAGAAGACTCGATCGAGTAATCTGACAATCAATAGACTGAAAAGCACTACAATGATAGTGCTGGAGGTAATAAGATTATGTGAGGTCTTAGTAGATCTTTTAGGTAGAAGAATACATTGTATAAAGAAAATAGAATATGTCGTGATCTAATGCGCAAGAATCTTTAATGTAAATTGTATCACTAATCTTAGTAAGCAAATAAGTTTTAAACTAACATTGTCAGTTAGATTTTACCTAAAAAGTAAGCAAATACTATTAGGATTACTAAGTGTAGAAAGATGACAGTGCAACAAATGGGATATTATGTGTAATTATTGATCTATAGTCTGATTAGAAACATTGACTAGCAAGTTAGAAACACAAGATAAACTAGATATTTCGATTGTGCATTTGTATGACCCGGACCAAAAGTTGCAAATAACTGGTTAATATAGATAAAACTAACTACATTTAAAGGGTTAGCAACAATGTAGATGAATAAGTATAAAATTCAAGATTTGCAAAAGCATCGACAAGAGGTGGCACAATTGAAAAATGAAAAATCGATGATATGTAGATATTCAAGAGCATATAGAACATGGGATGAGGTGTATAAGGATTAATTCAAGTAATCAATTCATTAACACTTAGCTTTAAAAATAGAACCTACAAATAAAACTAAGTAAACATCACCAAAGAACAATAATTGAGATGAATTTGGACTCAAATAGTAAACAGTCGCATTAATGGATAAATATGAGTAATACTATCAAGAGTTGGAGTATATTTAGCACACAATAGCTTTTCCTCTTGTTTGTGCTATTCTTCTATGGCCACTATCAACGTCGTGGACCTGACAAATATTAAGAAAATAGTTAAAAATAATTATGATTAAATTTTATTTAAAAATAATGTCCAAAACTAATGAAATCAAGTTACACGTCCATTTGAGGTGCCATTGATATTTTGAGGCCTGCATTCATTAGGAGCATGTTTGAGGATAAATTGTTAAATTTGGAGTAATTCTTATTGAATATTATCCTAATTTTGTTACATCATATTAATTTACTCATTTTATTTCACCTTCACCTCATTTATCTGTTGTTCTAACCTTTTTAGAATTTTATTAGATGAATCCTCTACATTAGTGTTCTCTAAGAAAGATCTACTGCCCCATTGAGAAGAATGAGTTGGACCAAGTCCAACACCACGACCATACAAACTTTCATTAACCACAAGATGATCATATGTTGTATTCTCATTTACTTGATAAAAAAGACAACATTCTGTACAGACAAATTTTGTCTCCGTTTTGTTTTTCAGAAAAGGCATGATTATAAAATCCTTGACTCCATCGCAGTATTATTTACTAACTCTATCACAATATATCAACTTTTTATTCTTAAGATTGTCCATAAATTTTAAGAAATTCTTATTTTCAACAATTATTGTAAGAACTAAAAATCCGTTAGTAAAAAGCAGTGGAATTAATAAATATGTAATTTCATATCTTGAAATATGTCCTAGCTGGCTTATATGTCATGGTTATAAATAAAGTTATGACTTACATAGATGACTTAAATGGGGTGCACAAACTGATCAGATTATGTGTTATGTAGAATGAACTAGAGAACGTTGAAGCACCGTTTCTTTAAGAAACGATTTAATACTATCTTTTCGTCTCAACTTTTATAACTTTTGTTTGGTCTCAATGACTAAGGGTGTGTCAAATATCTATGGGCTGGTATGATAAAGTTAGTTGGGCTATAAAAAATGATAAAAGAATTTCTAGTTAAGCTTACATCTTCATTATATTTAAAGCAGATTCTATAGAGTTTTTTTATTAGAAAGGAACTATCTAGGTAAGCATTGTATAATTAACAAAGTTGTAAGATGGGTTACTGGAGATATCTATGTTTGACGAATACTTAAAGAAACTTCATGATATGTCGTAGCACCTACTTATATATTTCATGGTTTGACAATTTATCTATTTGGAGAATTTAATAGAAATAAAGATATGTTTTATGTAGACGACTGAAATGAGGCAAACAAATTGATTTGATTGTGACCTGATTGTATGTCAATTTATCTAGCAGCACCTTGACACAACTGAGAGCCTTTTCTTAAGTGTTGATTTACTAGTATATTGTTGTCTAGAACAATCAGTCGAAAGAGGTGAGTCAAACAACCTGCAAGTTCCAAGATGCAGAGCAGGTCTATATCATTTTGAATCTGCTGGTCCAGAAAATGTATCATGCTGGAATAATACCCATTTGAAGCAGATAGTAGTAGTTTACATGTTGTAGGTGTCTTATTATAACACTGATGGGAAGCTTGTTGAAAGCAACAACTAGGCATTTATATTTGTCTTTTATCTTTTATTACTTGGTTGAATAGTTGAGGTCTGCATGAACTGGCCTCAACACCTCTATTACATAAGAAAGATGCAGGAACATGGACATCAAATGAAAATGGTTAGGTATCTAAAACACAATTTTGTAAAAAGTAAATCCCCAACTTAATTAAAGAAGGTTATACATCCGTTTATAGATTTTTGTTGATCCTAAGAGACAAGACATAAAAGCTAGCATAATAAATACTATGAATCCTACTTTTTGATAAAGTTCAAGAAAAACAAAGGAAACAATATAAAGGTTAATAAAATTGAGCAAACACCTTTGTCCGAGTTTTCGAACAAATATGAAAGGAATAGAAACTATTAGATACAAGAAATTACTAAATAGTGTCAAGAGAATCACACAATTGTGAATATCCTAAGAACAAAAACGTACTGTAGCACATAACACCCTTGAATTCAATATGATCGGTGTTGACATAAAAAATTTCACTGCGTTAAATGTTGATGACATGCACAAAGTTTCGAGTCCAAAAAAACATCAAGAAGACATGGAAAAACTAGTGCATCGAGGTGTGCATGAAGGGGCTTCAATTCCTCTATTGCATAACAAAAGATGCAGGAACACGGTCAACAAATTCAAAGGGACAGATATCTAAAAAACAATTTTGTACCAAGTATATCCCCAATGTTCTAAAAAAATGTTTATAGACTATTTTTCAGATTTTTATTGACCCTAAGTGAAGAGAAACCAAAGCCAACACAATAACATCTATGATTCCTAGATTCTGATAAAAGTTCAACAAAAATAGAGGAAACATATTAAGGCTAAAAAAATCAAGCAGACACCTTTGTCTGAGTTATTGAACGAAAAGTAAAAGGAATTTCAACTATTAGCCATAAGAAATTAGTAACTAACGTCAAGAGAATCACACAGTTATAAGTATACTAAGAACAGAAACATAATGTAGAACATAACACACTTGAATTCAATACGATCAGTGTTAGTCTATGAAAATTCTATTGCGTTAAATATCAATGTTAAGGACAAAGTTTCGAGTTTGAAAAGAACATAAATAAAACATTGAAATAAAAGTGCATTGGGGTGTGCATGAGCGAGCTTCAACGCCTCTATTACATAAGAAAAGATGCTGTAAAACGGACTACAAATGCAAAGGGTCGGATATATAAAAATCATTTTGTACCAAGTAAACCCTAAGGTCAATAAGATAAGGATATAGACTAGTTTTCATATTATTGCTGAGACTAAAAGACATGACACAATATCCTACAGAAGTACTATGAACCTTAGTTTCTGATAAAGTTCATCAAAAACAGAGGCAACATATAAAGGTTAACAAAATGTAATAGTCAACTTTGTCCACGTTTTAGAATTAATATGAAAGTGTTTGCAACTATTAGATACAAAAAATCAGTAACCATTATTAAAAGAATCACAAAATTAAGAATATGTTAACATAAGAAAGATAACGTAGCACATAATATACTTGAATTCAATATAATCAGTGTTGACGTATGAACATTCCACTGCATTAAATGTCAATGATAAGCACAATGTTTCGAGTTTTAAAAGAACATCATGAAGGTAGACAAAATAGCGCATATAAGTTCACTCCTCTTCTCTCTTTGAATGATAAAAGCACTAACTTTGTAGACATTCAAAACTAAATCAAAGGTAATTCACGAGAGTTGAATAAATGAACATTAACTTAATAAACATTGTAATCATCTTTATCCACTGTATATCATATAAGTAGCACACGACTATCGTATAACACAAAAAAATCAAATTACTTTTAAAAAATTAATCATAGTGTATTAGTACCTAGGGAGCAGAACATTTTCCCGACAAATATATGAAAGTGAAGAATAAGAATTGATCTTCTAAAACCTACAAGATAGAATAAATTAAGAACATAATACAATAAGAAAATCTTAAGCCTTAAAAGCATTCCAAAACCATCTTTTGTTAAATAAATTTAAAGAATAGATCCATACATAGAAGCACAACAACAAAATCTTTGCAGTGATATGTGATAAGGGTTGGTTTCATCCTTGAATTGTTAGATATATCCCCGGGTTTATTGCTCCTATGGATGCATCTGGAGAGTCTTAAACTGAGATTCGTATGGAATCAAAACTAAAATTAGTTGTGAAGATGGAGATCGTGATTTACCTTTGAATCAATGGTGATTGAGATCAACAGATATTCTTGATGACTAATGTGATGAAGCATTGACACTTTTGCGGTCTCAAGCTTATGCGCGCAGTAATAGCATATTAGGTTTTTCATTTAATTAGAGGGAATAGTAATGTTTCACCAAGAAATTTTTGAGGGAAACAGAGAAGGGATGAAAGTCATTTTTAATTATGTTATTTCCTGCCAAGCATGTTTTATTGTCACTAAAAATATATATATTAGCGGCTATTGTTCATATGCCGCTAATTGTTTTTCTTAAAGATATAATTCGCAGCAAATGATCATTTGCCGCTAAATAATTGTCGATAAAATCCTGTTTTATAGTATTGTTTGTCGCCAAGTCAATGAGCACACAACTTGTTTCAAGCATAAAGCCCTTAGACGATGTCCCCTAACATTTGTAGATGCAGTTTTCTATATGCGCACTTCCGATGTGTGCAGGCCATGACTAATGTAGCCCTTCGTTGAATGATGTTTGCATGGTGCGATTGATGTCGCCCAGCTGATGCACACATGCAACATTTGATGCGTGCAAACCATGATCGATGTCACTTGCCGTTGCACACACATGATATTTGATGCATGCAAGCCTTTGCCGATGTCTCTTGAAACTGGCAGACGTCGTTTGGCAGAAGCAAACATGCTACATCCGATGCCTGTAGTCCAGGAACAATGTTGCTCAGCCCATGCGCACACACTATATTCGATGTGTGCGGGCCTTGGACGATGTCGCCTGACGTCTGCAACTACCGTTTGCCATATGTTCACATGTTACACTATTGCGTGCAGGCCATGATCAATGTCTTATCTCGTTGGTTGATGCATGAAAAACACGATTAATGTCGCTCAATTGATTCGCACACACCCTGTTTGATGCGGCCGAGCCTTCTAGGATGTCGCCAGATATTGGTGGATGTCATTTTCCATATACGCATGTTCGATGCGTGTGGGCAATGACCAATGTCGTCTGTCGGTCGCCGACGCGCAAGCCTGATTCTCAGATGCTATGTCCTATGTGTGTCCCACATGGAGCTCTAGATTCTGTTGCGCTGATTCAATCTTAGATGAGTAGGCATCGTTTTCCAGTGAATCATAATGAACACGTACAATCCAAATAAGTACTTTCTAAGGTACAAACCCGCATTGGCATTTTTATCATAAATAATTTTTATATATATTATAATTTTCAACAACTTTTTTTGATTTTTTCGGCAAATCATGAATATGAGTAATTAATTAATAAAAATAGTATTGATATGATATAAATTATAGAATTAATACCAAAAAAATCACAAATAAATAGAGTAACCTTAAATTCAACAATTTCAACATTTTTTTTGTAATTTTTATTTTTTTGAGCGAAATTAGAGAATGAGTAATTAATTTATAAAAGAATGAAAAATATGGTAAAAATATAAAATTAACGCTAAAAATTAACAAAAAATATAGCTACCTTAAATTAAACAATTTCAACAATTTTTTTTTTTTTTTATTTTTTTTGTTAAATCCCGAAAATTAGTAATTAATAATTATAGATATGATAAAATATAAAATTTATTCAAAAAATTCACATACAATTATAGTAACCTCAAATTAAACAACTTTAACAAAAAAAAATTTGAAAAATTGTTGTCCTCCCGTCAAATCCCAAAAAAAATATGTAATTAATTGATTAAAAATAAGAAAATTTTGAAAAGAATTGAAATTAACGCCAAATATTCACAAATAACACATGCCACATTAGATGCATGCAAGCCTTGAGTGATGCCTGCTGATGCGTATAGGACACGTCAGATACTTGTACGCATTTGATGATGTTGTCCGTCGTTAGTCGACATCGCACGACTCATGCATGTAGGCCTCGACCGATGTCGCCAAGTCGATCTGCACATGCCATGACTGATGTTTCCTAGCTGATGTGCACATTTCATGTTTGATGTATGTAGGCCTTGGTAAATGTCATGTGACGTTGATCGATGCTCGCAGGCCATGACAGATGTCGCCCTACCAATGCGCACACGCCATTGCCAGACATCATTCACCAAATGCGAAAACTATGTCTGATGCATGAATGCAATGACCAATATCACCTAGACGATGCACACACACAACATTTGATTCGTTCATGCCTTGGCCGATGCCACCTGACATTGGCAAACATGATTTACCAATACAATCATATGCAACACCCAACGTGTGAAGTCCATGACCAATGTCATCTGCTTTTGATCAATGTGCTTATGCCACGAACGATGTCGCCCAATCGATGCGCACACACAATGTCTGATACGTGCATGCCTTGGATGATGTCGCCTGACATTGGCCGATGCAAGCACGCCACAAGTGATGTTCCCTTGTAGATGCGCACATGCCACAACAAATTGATGAAGGCCTTGGACGATTTCATATGAAGTTGGTGAATGCGTGCTGGCCACGAATCATGTCGCCCAACCAAAATGCACATGCCACACGTGAAACTTGTAGGCCTTGGGAGATACTGATGCCATTAGAAGACATCGTTTTCCATTTTATCATATGCTACGTCAGATGCTTTCAGGTCATAACTAATGATGCCTAGATTATGCGCACATATCAGGTTTGATTCATGCAAGCATGCCTTGGCAAATGTCTCCTGACATTGGCAGGCGCCGTTTTCATATACGCATATGCTACGCCAATACGGTTTCTTTCAAGTTTTCCTGATGTCATTTTACATTAGTCGATGTGTGTAGGCTATGAATGATGTCTCCTAGCCGATACACACACGCCACATGTGAAGCTTGCAGGCCTTAGCTGATTTTGATGCCATTGGAAGATGTTGTTCGCCACTTGTGCACATGCTACAGCTGATACTTGTAGACAATGATCGATGTGGTCTAGCTTATGGGCACACACAACATTTTATGCATGCATTCCATGGCAGACTTTACCTGACATTGCCTAGCGTCATTTTCCATGTATGTATATGTTACGCCTGATGCGTGCAGGACATGACCGATGTCTTCTTCTTTTGGTCTACTGGGGTCTCCAAATCGGTTGGCACACACCGGTTTGAGGCATGGATGTATTGGTAGACGTCTCCTAATATTGACAAGCGTCATTTTACATGTACGCATAAGCTATGTTGGATTCGTGCAAACCATATATTTTAATTTCTTCTATTAGCCGATGTGCATAGGCCACGACTTATGTCCCCTAGCCAATTTGCACATTCCACAACGGATTCTTGCAGGCCTTGGCCGATGTCATATGAAATTGGCCGATGCATGTAGGTTGCGAATGATGTCACCCAGCAGATGCGCACACTCCACGCATGAAACTTGCAGTCCTTGGCTTATATTGATGCCATTGGAAGACATCGTTTTGAAGTTGAACACATACTACGTCTCATGACGCCTAGCTAATGTGCAGACACCACGTTTGATGCATGCATGACTTGGAAGATTTACCCTGACAGTGACATGCGTCGTTATTCATATACGCACATGCTATGCTCGATGTGTCCATATCACAACCAGGGAGCACGCCCTAGAAGGAACACGGCGTACTTGACCTCTCGGATGTCATATAAAATCCCATAGTTATCATTCATCACATCGACATAGTAAATTTAACAGAAAATTTAAAAGTTTTCATATCACCTCATATGATAGAAACATTACTATACAGATAAAAGATAAGTCATAATACATATATAGACTTTAAGTCACTTTGTCATCTTAGACTCAATAACTTTAGAGTACATTAAGGATAAGGACCTTATGACATAATACAAAACTATACATTACTAAATAGAATTTACAATAAGCACACATGGGGACATCCTTGGACTTAAGTATTCATTTCCTTGAGCTTGGGAAATCTCCTATCAAGATCCTCAATCATAGTCCTCCTTTAAGCTTTCCATTACCTACACTTTGTGTAAAAAGTAGAGTAGAATGGGATTAGCACAAGAATGTACTAAGTATGACAACCATGCAAAAATAAGCATTTAATAAGGGACATTTTTTATTGAAATAATACTTTATGCCATTTTAAGTAAATCATCATAAAACCTTTATCAATAGCATATTTGTCAGTTTCATACTTCATTGAAACACAATCAAAGGACAAACATCATATAAAAGCACATATAGAATTTAAGTCCAATTTGAGGTCACTTTATAGTGAACTCTTCCTTTTATTTCATTTGTCTTCCAAAAAATCCTTTAGTGATACATGGTGCAATGTATCACTTTAGGACCACAATGAAAAACATACATATGATCTACACAAGACAAAACATACCATAATAGAAGTATAATACCACATAGACATAGTTAAGTGAAGACCTTCATCATATATTCAACAAGATAAACATCACGCATAAAGACTCATATCATACACATCTTTATAAAAAGTAGACAAATACTACAATGTCATGCATAAGGAACACATATGTAGTGACATGCATTAGAATACCTTCCTAGAACTTCCTTAGGAGTTACTTGTGCAATGTCTAGATGTGTTCATTACTTCCACCAATCCTGAATAATCTCCCTTATGTCGTTCTATTTAGAGTCCTAGTCATTAACTTCCATTGTCCATTTTAATCTAGGGAAACTATAGCCTTTACCGACATAGACCATGTGATGCTATACATGGAATTCGGTGTCATGAAAACCCACACCAATAAAGTGTGGTATACCACCAAAAGTAGAACCCATCATAAACATAACTTTCATGGTTGACACACTAGTCGCAACATCATTTAAGGAACTTGGGGGATACAAGGAAATATAAACTCTAAAGCTATGTTGGGTCATGAGGCTATCCACTCAATGAGAGTTATAGTAGACCTACCTTCCCACATTAGAAAGGGATAGACACTCATATCCAAGTTCACTTGGTTCTAAGCTAAGTTCCATTTATTTAAAAATCCTTCATTAACATTTACATGTAAAACCGTAGGCTTAGGAGAGTCATCCCCTCATATGCTTAGCTCATAGGTCATAGATGAAAGTTCGTCAACCTAAATCATGTGAGAATATCCTTTCACATGGACATAGTATATGTATTAGAACTATCTAGTTTAAATAACACTTGAGAACACCTTTCAAGGCTCCTCTATCGACTAGATCATCATTCATGTGTATGAGTGTATACAGATACGTGAGCAAAACATTCACATAACACATAATGTCACACATGTTCATATGTCAATGCATGAGTCTATGGTCATAACTGTATGACCAATCCTTTAACATACCTACTAAGACACTATGCACATTTTTACTTCATCATATCATATACATCATATTCATAACATGATCATATATTCATCTTTCATATACATAGAAACCAAACCTAGGAACTATCGTATCAAGATACACATGTGCAATGTATAGACAAGGTCCCATACCCTTGCCAATACTAGTACACCTATCAATTCACCCTAGCAAGGAATACATAAAACTTCACATTCATATACTTTATATGCATAGTAGTGGACACTAGTGAATATGACAACTACCTTTCATCTAGACACAATGACCTATATTACTTGTAACATACATGTATGTGAAAGTGTGTGTACATTGACCAATATTATCACATAATGCCTATCAATTACTCCTTCAGGCATCCACCCTCTTATACCAAATTATACTTCCAATAACATACAACACAACACATAATAGCATAGGAGTCAAGACAATATAAACATTATAACCAAGGCTCCTAACTATAGCTACTTACACGTTCATATAAGGGGTACATGGATTGGGGATACTAATAATTTTAACACATCAATGGAAGAAACTATACAATACCCTAACATGAATATACACATGCTCATACAATAGCCACACAACTTAGATCACATCTAGATTGGAAAATAGGCATAGTTACTCATACGTGATCCTCTAAATCTCTAAATCATATATTCATAAATTTTCCATCAAGGCTATGGTCAACATATATATAATAAAAAAAAAAGTAAAAACCTCCACCATAAGTGGCACATAACACACAATGTCATACAAGGCTTCATCAACATTACTATAAAGAAATAGAGAAGTGGAAGAGTAGAGGGAATAAGCATTCTTACCAATTTCTGACACTTTGATCATCATTGATCAATAAAACACAAATATTTTTGTAGCTAAATATACTTCAAACATATAAGAAACCGTGTACAAGTCACTACAAGATTATACTATAACATAATACAACACATCAACATACTTGGTAAGTATAATAACATAAATCATTAGCTAATTTCCCTTGCATTGTATTTAAATAATATGTAATACATATTATGAGTCTAAGTCAGTACTTAAATATACATTTATCCATATCGAAATGATAATTACATACCCTAAAGATTAAGGTTACCACATAGGCATTTAGGCTTATCAATTTGCTATAGTATAGAACTCATTACTAATACTATGAACTCTCTATGTATTTGATTATAATTCATATTTTATCAACAATACTCTCCTTAGTAAGTAGCTGATTCGGTAGGAAATTAAAAAAAACCATGCTTAATATAGTAACAACTCAAGATCCATAACAGACTTAGATTTTTGACTTTACAGCCTAAAGGGATCTAAATCAATTTATGAAAGCCTTTCTTATATTGTTCATTAAGGATTTATACCTAAGCAATTCATCCATTATATCACCCTAATACAGTAGCTACAGCAGTTCGTACACAATCACAACTCTACACAACCGATCTTACAATCGACTTCAAGGCAACATGTAGAAACATAGGATATTCATGTTCAAATCTTCATATATTTATCATCCTTGAATTATAATCATCAATTCACCATCAATTAACGTAGATAACAATAAATATAGGCAACTCCATATAAGAAATTCATTATTCAGCTAAGAACAAGCCATGATTACAAAGCTCATGCAAGAGCTCAACCAATTTTGGAATGAATATGGGTTCATCATGCAATTGGAGTGAAATCAAGTAAAAATCATTGTTTTAACTTCAATTCATCATGATTTAATCATTAAAAAAAATTTGTGAAAGAACCCATGGCTATAATGGAAGATTGGAAACTTGATCATAGTTGAAAACCTCTTAAATTTGATGATTCATCCATGGAAAACCCAGCTTGAATCTGTTCTTGAGTTCACCAACAATGGTTGTTTCTAGAGAGAGTATTTTTTTAGGCAAAAACTGAAAACATGTGAGTTGATTTAAGAATGAATTGATCACGTTTTGGATGACTTATATACACCGAAAATCACTTAATTAAACCCTTAATTAATAAGGTTAATACGTGGGGTGAATTTCTCATTCACCACTTTATTTAACAGCAAGCAGGATGCCAGTTGCAGGCCACCTGCGACGAAAGAAGTGATGGGGCGTCGTGACCTTGACGGACCGTGCCTGGCCTCCGTCGTTGGGTACTTATAAAAATATTTTATTGAGACCTTCCCAAGTCAAGTACCCATCGACGTGACCTTATCTACGGGTCGTTCGTGGCCCAACGATCTGTCGTTGGGTCCGTCAATGGACACTTCCCAAGCATTGTCTTAGGCAGCTTTGTGTCCTTCCTTTGGGGACTCTTGTGAGGCCCTTTAGAATTCGTACACGGGCGTTTACAACGTGATTACGAACCTTAATAAGTTATATACCTTTCACATATATTTAATCCAAAACAATTACCTATAAGACGTCCAAACATCCTTGGCCCTAACATGACAATGGATGAACGTGATAAGGGCTATCTTTCGAACGCCTTGGACCTTCTTGCGCGTTTGACCTCCAAACTTCACGAAACTGCATATATAAAAATTAAGCATAATTTTAAATCATTTCAAGAGTTATTAGGATCATTAAATACAGACTTAAGCATGCATAGACACATGAGGCACATAAGCGACTAGTCGTCGAACATCTTGGTCGTCCCTTGACAATCAACTTCCAAATCACTTCAGACTTTGCACACTGCATATAAACAATAAAATAAGACATTTTAAAACATTATAACATCACTACACACCCATAAACATATAGAACCACATATTAGGCATCTAGGTGACTTAGTCGTCGAACGTCTTAGTCTTCCCTTAACGTTCTACTTCCAATACCTTTAATATTTTAGATACTACCCATATACTATATTATAAGAATATTTAGGAAATTACAACTTTAAGAAAAACATCTTATGCTCTAGACACCTTATCTCAGTTTTGGGGTCTTAGAATGTCCCCCAAAATTTGGGAACATTCTTCCTAAAATTACACTCAGGGATATATAATCACAACAAGGACATCAATGCATATAAAATCAGTTCATAACATTAATAACATCATCAAGTAATCTTAGAACTCAATGCACACAAGCAAGAAAAATCATTACGCACTCACTCTTTAAGGCATCAAAGACAAAGGTCCTTTTTATGTTCATAGGAGAACATCCTTCTCTTAATTATAACATGATCATTACATCTAAATTCATTACAATAAAATCTTGAAATTCTACTCTAGTAAGATCATAACCCATATTCAGAGTTACTTAAGCACTGATTCTCCAATACACATAAACATGAGTTAGTTAAATCACAAACATCTTGCCATAAAGGTCATAATCAATCATACCATACTTAGCGGTGTCCATGGATGAATGTTCTTCTCCTCAATACACTTAAATGTATCATGAGTTTCACACCTTAGCAAGTCAAGGTCAAATTCCTCTTTAAATGAGAAATTCCCACCTTTTAACCAATTCATGCTCATGGTTCGTTCCTAGTGAAGTATAAGTGCCAAGTCACACCAAGTACATCACAAAAAAATAGGAAGCCATTCCCCAAATTTCATTTCTTAACATAATACTCACCCTTATAGTAAGCCTAATTTTTGAAAAATAACACAAATTATAGGTGCACACATGGACACTTAGCTAAACATGCTTTCACTTTTCAAGAATAAGCCTACAATTATGTATTCCAAATCATCAAGTCACTGAATTTTCAAGAAAGTCAACATATTTCATTTTGAAAGAGACTCAACTTTTCATGTTAAGGCTAAACAATTTACCTTACAAGTGACTATTACCAAGTTCCTTGTATTATCTCATGAACTCAAATTCACAAGTAGTGTATCAAGATGTAATCCAACATGAGAAAACATGGACTTCATCAAAAATTTCCTTTCATGCTCTTTGGAAAATTAATCATGTACCAAAGATGATGAAAATCAATTCATACCAATCATATAAAGTTCATGCAATTCACATTTTATACAAGACTATATTGATGAACAAGCTTACTAAAAATTCATTATTTTCCAATTCAAGTAAGAATAGAAGAACAATGTAGACAATTTCTACAACCTCATTACTGAAACACCATTCCCCACTTAGGGTAAACCTAATTAAGAGCAACTTAACCCAACATATAAAGGATCTTAACTACACAACCTTCATTTTCATCACTCAAAGTGATTACTACTTTCGATATTAATTCAATTTAGAAACACTAAGGTATTCCAAGCCTTATTATTTTAGGCAAATCATCCTCAACTATCAATTTTGATCATAGTATTCAATTAACATCAGGTCTTCCACAATGCAATAGACACTAAGGTCATACATCATTTGAGGAAAATAACAAGAAGGTTCATAACACAATAAGAAGTTTAGAAATAACTCTACGACTTATCATGTCATAAGATTCTTTTTCATAATCTAAATAGGAAATTTCCTTTTCACATTCATTAGAATGTCCATATTCATCAATTCTACACATATTTCAAAAACATTCAATCAAAGGTCAATTTAGTTGATTTTCCAAAAATGTTACAATAAGTTGCCCAGTCTTTATAGTGAGCATGCTTCTACATATCAAAAAATGCAACATTTAGACAATTGAGTGGACAAGAAAGGCAATAAAAGATACAAAGATTATCAACTTATCCTTCATAACCTTCATACTATCTTTACAACTAGGATCAAGTGTCTATAAGGGGCTCCAATTTACACTACCAACTTATTAAGTATATCTTATATACAAAACGAGACAATGCACACTTTTAATCACATACATTCAAAGGATAGCATTCTTGCATAGGTAGTTATTAAATATTCCAAGTTCAAATCCTAGTATAATCTAAGATAATTCACTTTCACCACCATAACTTCTAGCATGCTTTAACTATATCATGACATACATTATTTGACATATCTTGCTATTTTAAATAGATTTCATATAACGCCATAATTTGAATCACATCATTAAATAAGAGATATTTCATACATAGTAAGGTAAGATAACCAATCATAATCCCCATAGAGTTAACATGTGCAATGATCAAGTAAAGCCCCATAACCCTACTAATTCAAGTAACCCAATAGGAACTACAATTAGCACCATACTCCACTCATCTATATCCTTCATGCATACATAACTCCATATCTTTAGCACATTAGCCTATTACATGTTTATTAGCATAGAGATCATCACATAAGGACATAAATATTTATCATCATACACATACATAATATTAACCTCTTAAAGTCTCCATCAAGGTAAACTAGTGGAAGACATAGGAAAAGTCTCATACCCCTACCTAAGTATACTTAACCCTTCAAGTCGCCTTAGTTAGTTTATACATCATCAAATAAGGACAAGTATCACCTTCACACATACTCATTCAAACCATAAAACAAATATAAGCATTGTAAACTCACCTTTTTCTCCCTCAAGAATAGAGCAACTTCATCCAAGCAATAACATCTAAAAGGCCACCACACAAGATAGCATAAGAGAGAGATCTTATAGACTTAAGTTCTATGGCATGACATGGGAATGATGAAGAAGGACACTCTATCATCCTATAGCCTCTCATACCATTTGATGTTTTGCCACTCACCACCAATGATACAAGACTCTACTAGATATGACAATATGAAACTTCTTGGAACCTATGACAACTTTATAAAAATCGTGCTCTGATACCACGTTTGTCATAGCCATGGGGCACGCCGTAGAAGTAACAGGGCGTACTTGACCTCTCGGAGGTCTTATACAAGCCCATAGTTATAATCCATCGCATCGACATAGTAAACTTAAAGAAAAATTTACAACTTTTCATAGCACCTCATATGCTAGAAACTCTACTTCATATACATATAAAGTACAAGTCATAATACATATGTCGACTCTAAGTCTCTTTTCCATCTTAGACTCAATAAATTTAGAGTATATTAAGGACAAGGACCTTATGACATAATACAAAACTATGCATCATTAAATAGAATTTACAATGTGCACAGATGAGGACATCCTTGGACTTAAGGATTCCTTTCCTTGAGCTTGTAAAATCTCCTATCAAGCTCGTCAATCATAAACCTACATTATGAATTCTATTACCTACAATTTGAGTAAAAAGTAGAGAAGAATTGGATTAGCACAAGAGTGTACTATGAATGGTAACCATGCATTTAAAAAGGGACATTTTCATTGAAATCATACTTTATGCCATTTTGAGAAAATCGTGATAAAACCTTTATCAATAGCATATATATCATTTTCATACTTCATAGAAATACAATCCAAGGCCAAACATCATACAAAAGCACATGTAGAATTTAAGTCCAATTTTAGGTCACTTTACAGTGAACTCTTCAATTTATTTCATTAGTCTTCCAAGAAATACTATAGGGATATATGGTGCAATATAGAACATAAACACCACAAGGAAAATCATACATATCATCTACATAAGACAACACATAGCATCATAGAAGTATAATACCACATAGACATAGTTAAGTCAAAACTTTCATCACATAGTAAATAAGATCAATATCATGAACAAAGACTCTTGTCATGCATATCTTAATAACAATCAGAAAAATACTGCAATGTCAATGCACAAGTAACACATACATAGTGACATGCATTAGATCACATTCCTAGAACTTCTTAAGGAGCTACTTGTGCAATGTGTAGATGGGTTCATTAATTTCACCTATCCTTAGTAACCTCCCTTAAGTCATTCTATTTAGATTCCTAGTGTAACACCTTGAAAATCCAAGACTTATGGAAAGGCCTAACATAGGTGTCATAAAGTCTAAACACTGTTTCTATGTCCATTTGTAATGAATACAGGTCAATTAGAAGGTTTAAGAACCAAATTTCCAAAGACATCTGGGAAATTAGTTCAAAGAGGTGTTAGTGTGCCTTAGCTTTTTTACTAACTTTTAGAAGTGGGAAATGAACGGAAATGACAGGGAAGGTAGATGGTGGGTAATTAGAGTGGTTTCATGATTGAAATGTCAGGGTACGACTCCCCAAGGACCAACCAAATTCCGTCCAGGAGAACCCCTGCACTTTTATGTAGCACTGACTGGCATTTTCCATAGACGAGGAAGACGACGGTCCGTAAGTGGCCCAAACTAGTATCGAAGGCCACCGTCGTCCCAAACTTAGAAAAATTGTGAATGCCCTTATTTATCTAATTAATGTTACTCTCGATGATAGGGGAAGACGAGGCGTCATGGGCTCGACGAGGTATCGAGGCCACTGTCATCCCATACTACAAAAATTTGAGGAAGCCTCGCCTCGAATGTCTTTGATAGAGACGATGGAAGTGCAGGGACGGGGGGGCTGTCCGTCGACCCACCAACGGACCGTCGGAGGGTCTAATTTCATTCAAGGATTTTAATGATTTCATTTAAACTAATTAAATGGTTTAGGGGTTAGTTAGTAATTTAAGGGAAACTAATTAAGTTAATTAATCCCCTCTATAAATACAAATAACCCTCATTAACCAAAATCCTACTCTTAAAATAAACTATCTTCCTCTTCTCTTATTTCTCTCTCTACAAGATCCAACTATTGAAGGTATGGGTTCGATTCATCTTTGAGATCCTTTTCCTCAAAGTGTTCCTTCAAAATGAATTTCAAAAGTTGATTTTTCTTATGGGTTTCATTCAATTAGGAAACTGAAGTTATGGATGGAGATGTTAATTTATTATTGGGGTTATATTTAGTAGATTTACATGTAATTCCACTTGTTTATGAAAATTGTTGATGGTTTCTCCAAATTGAAAAACTTGATCCGCTCTCCCTAAACCTAGGAAGTTATCTTGATCTATGTTGTATGTTGATCATCCAATTGAGTTGATTGTTGATTATATTACTATCCATTGGTGCTATTATTGTTGAATTAAAATGAATTATAGGCCTATAATTCTAGTTATTGAGATGTAATTTAGGTTATGAATTGCAATATGAAAATTATCCTATGTATCTTCTCTCAAGTTATGATATAAAGATGAATTGTGTTATAGAGATGCAATTGTCCTTGTTATTCTACTGATTATAATTGTTTGATGATGTTACTCCATAAGTTGGGTTGAGTTATGGGTTGATGCTAAGACCTTGATGGTAAATTATGAGAAAGACTTGGTAACTCTTAGAATCTCTATCTTTATTTTCGATTGTGATTATTTGTTGTTAAGCTATGGAATTATGTTGGAGTATGCCTTATATTAAGATTATAGGGTTGTATGATGTTGAATTGAAATTTCTTGACTATGTTATGAGGTAGATTAAGGTGATGTGCTATAAGGATATTGAAAACTATAAATGTGCCTTAATATGTTATGAAATGCTAAAAGTGTAAACGTCACCTATATGGATTATGATGAAAGGACTTATACTCATACAATTCTTATTGAGCTATGGATGATTATTATTATACAAAGGTTAGACCCTATGACCTAAACTAAATTATGATTACAACAAGACTAAAGAAATTTCAATAAATGGACCTCGCATACCACCGAGTGAGCATGTATGTGAGGGAGGTACATTTTCTTATATAAGGAAGGTATGGTTCACTACGGTCCTCACGGATGGATATAGTCATGACAGAAGGTAGGGTGTAGAGTTGATATCTCCATGATTTATTCCACAAGCCCCATAAATTGTGTTGCCACCATAGGATACTAGCTAGTGGATCTACCTAGATAGCTATGTTTATGTTAGGTTCTATCTTGGTCGGTAGACCAACATCCATCGGTGTAAGTTTTCATGACGCCGTATTCAACATTAGCACAGGTTGTCTATGTCGGTTAAGGCAAGAGTTCCTTAAACTAAAATGAATTAATGAAGTATAAACTAATTGAAGTGACTTTAGTGGTTTAACTTTAGCTTAGGTAGGTGTATGGGACTCTACCTTTGCGTTGTACTAGTTTACCTGGATAAAATCTTTGAGAAGTTAATATTATATATGTAAATGAAGATATAAAGTAAATGACTTTATATGTTGAATAAGATGCCTATGAAAATGAATTTTTTTTCATTGTTAAACGAAAAATAATATATGTGATGGAAGACTATGCTATGTGAAGTAAATTACTAATCATGATCTTTGGTGGTGTACTTCATTAAGAAGTGTTATGGGGTTTTGCTTGGTCATCGCACTTGTGGCTTCTGAAGGATTATAGTTGGTAGGGTTGCTTTGTTATTTACATGGTTTACTCTTATTCATGTTTGTGATATTATTACGTGATGATAGAGTCACATAAGATTATGGGTTTGGTATGATGAAGTGCATAAGGTATAATTAATTAGTTTTGTATGTTCAAAGGATTGGCTTAAATAACATGATTTCATTAAAAGTCCCTTCTAGCATACTTTGTTGGTATTTGTGCATATGGTCTCATACTTAGTACATCTTGTGTACTAACCCCATTTTCACCCTTTTCCTAAAACATTTTAGGTTCCAGTCTTTGAATTTGATTTGAAGGAAGACTTGGATGTTCTATAATCAAAGTGGTAGTTCCTCATTTTCCCCAAGGTCGATGCCAATATTCTCTTTGCAAAGTTACTTAGTTAATACAACTTTTGTATTGACTCCATTTCCTATTTTATACAAAGTTGTATAAAGTTTACATGCGGCTTACTTTCATTGATGAAGGGTTATGGCCAACGTTATTGTCCTTGTTTAGATGCTTTATGAGTTTAGACAAATTTCTGACTCTATTTCTTTACTATATAAGTGTGTGAAATAAAATTAGAAAACTATGTAATCTTCTTATACAAACGAGTCTATGTATAATCAATATTATTATGATTATGTGTATGTAGAGGTCTATGTAATCTCCAATTAGAAGTAACTGAAAATTTTTAAATTCTTCCGTATTTTAATCGATGAATGCAATGATTTAAGACTAAGAGCATTGTCTTAGTCCTAAAAGAGGACGACAATGCCGGTTACATGTAGGGGGTAAACCCGAATGTTACAAACTTAGTATCAGAGTATGTTGTTTAATATCCTTGATACTGATGTCTCTCTCCACCACGTCTATGTAGGGTTGTTCATAATTTTGAAGCGTGCCACACTTATGAGTAGGAACCTATATGATGCTTAGGAGTCACTCTATTTCTTGGAAATCTTATATCATGCCATTAGAGCATACTTATAGTGTGCTTTTGCATCTAATCATATTGTTGTTCTTATAGGAAACAGGAACACTCGAAGGAATGCGGCTCGAAGACTTGACGAGGAAGATTCTAATGTGGGAGCTCTTTTCCATGATGAGCAAGTTCCTCCACTAGAGGCAAATGCTAATGTTGATCAAGCTCTGGCTAACCCTCCATGTATGACAGATGTGGACATAAAGGGTATTCTTGATCAAATGGCCCAAGCCATGACTACACAAGCACAAGCCCCAACTTTCCGAGCTTAAACTATGACTGCCCAAGATAATTGGGATATTTCACCTAGGGTTCATGAGCAAACCATGGCTTCTTGACTTAGGTACTTCAAATATATGAATCCCCCTACCTTCTATGGGTCTAAGGTTAATGAAGACCCTCAAGTGTTCATTGATGAGGTTTATAAGATACAATGTGCTATGGGGTTGTCGTCCAATGAGAAGGTCGAGTTTGCCACATACCAACTCATGGATGTGTCTCAGACATGGCATGTATAATGGAGAGATAATAGGCCACTCCAAGGTGGGACGGTAACTTGGGAGATCTTCAAGAGGGCATTCCTTGATCGGTTCTTCCCTAGGGAGATAAGAGAAGCTATGGTTGTGGAATTCATCAACCTCAAATAGCTAAATATGATCCTTCCTTAGTATTTGATCCTAGAGACGAGATGAGTCAATTTGAGTTGGGTGTAGGAGATGACTTACAAGAAGAATGTCATTCGGTTATGTTACATGACAACATGAATATTAGTCGTCTTATGGTGCATGCTAAAAAGACTGAGGAGGATAGGGCAAAAAGGAAGGATAGGCATTCAAAAAGGACAAGATCTTTTGAGGGTGGATCTAGTAAAATAGGCTTGGGATTCAAGACAAGCCTATATTGAAGAAGAAGTTCTTAAATAAAGCTCTATCTAAATTTTCTAAGGCTAGGGAGGAGAGGGCCCCTAGGCCAAGAGTTTAAAAATTGAAGAGTGGAAATTCATCTTATGAGAAGCCACCTTGTAAGGAACGTGGAAGGAAACACTTTGGTGCTTGCCTCTTTGGGTCGGACAAATGCTTTGGTTGTGAAAAAATTTGTCACAAAGTGCGATATTGTCCTAATTATAAGGGGAAAGAGAAGAGTGGACAGACAAGTTGTTTTAGTGATGCTCTTAAAAAGAACCGCTTCTAATTCCTTGATAATTGAGATGACAAAGAGGCCTCTCCCGATGTGGTGACCGGTATGTTACCAAACTTTTTTATTGATGTATATGCTTTTCTTGACCCGGGTGCTACTTTGTATTTTGTTACTCCCTTAGTAGCTAAAAAGTTTGGTACTTTAGCCGATGTTTTCTATGAACCTTTTGTGGTATCTACTCCAGTGGATTAGTCAATTATAGTAAAAATAGTCTATCAAAATTGTCCTATTTCATTGCCGAATAGATTTTCTTATGTAGATCTAGTTGAACTAGATATGCTTGATTTTGATGTCATTTTTGGTATGGATTTGTTGCATGCTAGTTTGCTTCTTTTGATTGTAGGACTGGAGTTGTGAGGTTTAGTTTCCCAAATGTTGAGTGGAAGGGTGTGAATTCTATTCCTAGAGGTCACTTCATATCTTATCTAAAGGCATGAAAAATGATCTCAAAGGGATGTCTTTGTCACATTGTAAGAGCCCAAGAATTGGATTAAAAATTCCACCTATTGAATCTGTCCCCGTGGTGAGTAAATTTCTTGAAGTGTTACCTAATAACATTCCTGGTATTCCTCTCGAACGGGAAATTGATTTTTGTATCCATTTGCTACCGGAAACTAACCCTATATCTATTCCTCCTTATCGAATGTCTACGGCCCAATTGAAGGAGTTCAAGGGACTACTTAATGTTTTGCTAGACAATGGATTTATAAGGCCTAGTATTTGTCCGTGGGGTGCTCCGGTCTTGTTCCCGAGGAAGATATATGGGTCCTTAAGAATGTGTATTGACTACCGCAAACTTAGCAAGGTTACTATTAAGAACAAGTATTCTCTTCCGCGGATTGATGATTTATTTGACCAACTCCAAGAAGGGAGCTATTTCTCCAAAATTGATTTGAGGTCGGGGTATTACCAGCTAGGGGTAAAGAGTGAAGATATTCCAAAGACGGCCTTTTGGACTCACTACGGACACTATGAGTTCGTGGTCATGTCATTTGGTCTCACAAATAGGGTGTTTCAAAACTATCTTGATTCATTCGTTAATGTGTTTATTGATGAGATCTTCGTGTATTCGAAGAATGAGGTTGATCAAATGGGTCATTTAAGGATAATATTTCAAACCCTTAAAGAGCATCAATTTTTCTCCAAATATAGTAAATGTGAGTTTTAGTTGAGGTAGGTGTAGTATTGGGCACATACTCTCTAGAGAGGTTGTTGAGGTAGACCCAAGGAAAACGAAAGTGGTGAAAAATTGTCCTAGACCATTGACTTCGACTAACATTAGGAGTTTCTTGGGTTTAGCGCGCTACTATTAGAGATTCGTGGATGGATTCGCATCCATTGAGTCTCCTTTGACTACTTTGACCAAAAAAAGTAGAAAGTTTGATTGGTCGGAGGAATGTGAGAAGAGTTTCCAATTGTTGCATGATAAGCTTACTTTCGCTCCGGAGATGACCTTACTGGAGGTTACAAAGGGTCTTATGGTGTATTATGACGCATCCTGAGTGGGTTTGAGATGTGTGCTTATGCAGAATCGAAAAGTGATTGTCTATGCTTCAAGGAAAATAAAGGTACATGAGAAGAATTTTGCTTTGAAAATTGTGAGGCATTATTTCTATGGGGTTCATGAGAATATTTTTATCGATCATTATAGTCTACAATATGTGTTTACCCAAAAATAGTTAAATCTCAGACCAAGAAGGTGGCTCGAGTTGTTGAAAGATTATGATATAAGTGTGCGTTATCACCTAATCAAGGCTAATGTAGTTGCGGATGCCTTAAGTCAAATGATTGTGGGTAGTGTATCCTATCTTTATGAAAACAAAAAGGGCCTAGCAAGGGAAGTCCATAGGTTGGCTTCGTTGGGGGTGAGGTTGGAGAGTGCTCCGGATGGGGGTGTCGTAGTTCATCATAACTCCGAGTCATCGTTAGTGGTCGAGGTGAAGTCCAACCAACACCTTGAATTAGCCTTGATGGAGTTTAAAGAATCGATTCTTAGCAAGTTGAATGAGTCTTTCTCCATGAAGGTTTCGGCACTAGGGTGAAATTGAGTATCGCTTTTCATCCTCAACGGTATGGTAAAGCAGAACACACTATTCAAACCTTGGAGGATATTTTACAGATTGCATTATTGATTTTAAACGAAATTGGGATAAGCACTTGTCGTTGGTGGAGTTTGGTTATAACAATAGCTCTCATACCTCGATCTTCATGGCTCCGTATGAAGCCTTGTATGGTATGAGGTGTAGGCCTCCTAAAGGGTGGTTTGATGATGGTGAATGATCGATTCTTTGTCCCAACTTTATTTATAAGACTTTGGAAAAGGATCATGTCATAAGTAACCCATTGCAAATAACCTATTGCCGGCAAAAGTCTTATGCCGATAATTGGAGAAGGGATTTGGAGTTTGAAGAAGGTGATAAGGTGTACTTAAAAATTTCCCCAATGAAAAGGGGTGGTTAGGTTTGGCGAGAAATGGAAATTGAGTCCTCGTTATGTGGGTCCCTATGAAATATTGCTATGGGTTAGTAAGGTTGCCTATTAATTGAAGCTTCCTAAAGAATTGGCTTTGGTTCATCCGGTAATCCTTGTTTCTATGTTTAAAAAGTGTATCGCTAATCCCGAGTCCATTATTCGTACTGAGGGTCTTGGTGTCAAGGATAACCTTTCTTATGAGGAAGTCTCCGTTCAAATTCATTATAGGCAAGTCAAGAAGTTTAGGAATAAAGAAGTGATTTTTGTGAAAGTGTTATGGAAAAATTAGACAATTGACGGTGCTACATAGGATGTCGAGGTGGATATGAAATTCCGTTATCCTCATCTTTTTTGAGAATTAAGGTTATCCGTCCTTTTAATTATGTAATTATGACAAAGATTTGTGTTTCTTGATTTTTAAGTAAAATGCTGCAAAAATGACAATTTTTTTAAAAAAAAATCTCACAGTAAGTGTTACGGTGATGTCACTGTAGTGTTGCTATTCAAAACATGAAATTTTGCTTTTTGCTTTCTTTAAGTTTTGTTTTGTATTTTGATATGGTGAGTCTTCACGAAATGATAGGTAGCATATTGTTAAGTTGAACTTTGTGCTAATTGACTCATATAATGTACGTTGAGCTCATAAATGTTGTGAGAAGAAAATGCCTCGTGAGTAAATCTTTTGAGCCTAAGGTGTCGTAATATGAGTTTTGATATTTGCTTCGATGAGGTGATATGATTTTTTGTTAATTTGATATTGTTGATTGGTTGGGCTGCTATTCTTTGGTCTATTCCTTCCTTTAAAAGAGTTTTAGTGTCATTCGAGGACGAATGTTCCTAAGGGGGGGGGGGATAATGTAACCCCTTGAGAATCAAAGATTCATAGAAAGGCCTAACATAGGTGTCATGAATTCTAAACACTGTTTCTAAGTCCATTTTTAATGAATATAAGAGGTGTTAAGAGGTGTTAGTCTGCCTTAGATTTTTTACTAGCTTTTAGAAGTCAAAAATGGACAAAAATAAGTGGAAAAGTAGATAATGGGTGTTTGGAGTGGTTTCATGATTGAAACGTCGGGGAACGACTCCCCAAGGACCAACCAAGGGCCCTCGAGGAGAACCCTACAGTTTGATGTAGCACTGACTGGCAGTGTGCATCGACGGGGCAGACAACGGTCTGTAAGTGGCCCAACAAAGCATCTAAGCCCACTGTCGTCTCTCACTTACAAATATTGTGAACGCATTTGTTTATCTAGCTACTGTTACACTCGGCGGAAGGGGACGACAAGGCGTCATGGGCTTGATAGGGAGTTGAGGCCACCGTCATCCCATACTTCGAAAAATTGGAGGAAGCCTCGCCTCCAAATTCTATGATAAAGATGACGGAAGTGCAGGACGGAGGGGGGGCTTTTTGTCGACCCACCGATGGACCATCGACGGGGCCTCGTCGGTGAGGGTCAAATTTCATTCATGGATTTTAATGATTTCATTTAAATTAATTAAATTTTTTAGGGCTTAGTTAGTGATTTAAGGAAAACTAATTATATTAATTAAGCTCCTCTATAAATAACCTTAAACCTCATTAACCAAAAAAAAACTCTCAAAATAAACTCTCTTCCTTCTCTCTTATTTGTCTCTCTAGAAGAACACACCATTGAAGGCTAGCAAGAACTTTGGTTTGGGGGTTGAAACAGACTGGATTCTTCATCAAATTTCTGGGAGACATTAAGTTATGAGTTCTATTCACCTTTGAGATCCTTTCCTAAAAGGGTTCGTTCAAAATGGATTCCAAAAAGTTGAGTTTTCGTATGGGTTCATTAAATTTTGAAATTGAAGGTATGGATTGAGTTTCTTGTGGATTCTTTGGGTTATAATGACTATATTTACATGTAATTCAACTTGTTTATAAAAGTTATTGATTGTTTGGTCAAATTGAAGATCATGATCCTTTATCCCTAACCCTAGATAGTGATATTGATCTATGTTGTATGTTGATCATCCACTGGAGTTAGTTGTTGATTAGATTACTATCCTATGATGCTATAATGGTTGAATTAATAGGATCTCTAGGCCTATCATTCTAGTTCTTTATATGTAATTTAGGTTATTAATTGTAATGTGAAAGTAGCGTATGTATCTTGTCTCAAGTTATGATCTAAACATAAATTATATTATAGAGATGCAATTGGCCTTGTTATTCTACTGATTTTAATTGTGTGATGATGTTACTCCCCATGTTAGGTTGATGTTTTGTTTTATAGTAAGGCCTTGATGGTAAACAATGAGAAGACTTGTTAAGTCTTAGAATATCTATCTTTATGTCCGATTATGATTAATTGTTGTTAAGCTATGACAATACGTTGGAGTATGCCTTATATTAAGATTATAGGATGGTATGATGTTTAATTGAAATGTCTTGACTATTTTATGAGTTAGATTAAGGTTATCTGATATAAGGATGTTGAAGACTATCAATGTGCCTTAATATGTTATGAAATGCTAAAGTGTTAACCTAACTTATATGGATTGTGATGAAAGGGCTGAAATTCATACCATTCTTATTGAGCTATTGATGATGATGATTATACAAGGGTTATACCCTATGACCAAAACTATGTAATGATTACAACAAGACTAAAGGTATTTCAACAAAGGGACCTCTCTTAAAAGCGAGTGAGCTTGTATGTGAGGGGGTGACATCTTTTTATATAAAGAAGGTAGGGTTCACTAAAGTCCTCACAGGGTGGATAGCCTCATGATATAAGGTAGGGTTTAGATTTGATATTTGCATGATTTATTCCCCAATCTCCATAAACTATGTTTCGACGATTGGATACAAGCTAGTGGTCCACCTCTATAGCTACGTTTATGTTAGGTTCTACCTTATCGGTAGACCACCGTTCATCGGTGTAAGGTTTCATGACAATGGATTCCACATTAGCATATGTGGTCTATCTCGATTAAGTCAAGAGTTCCTTAAACTAAACGAATGAATGAAGTATAGACTAATTGAAGTGACTTGAGTGGTTTAACTTTAGCTCAGGTAGGGGTATGGGACTCTACCTATGCCTTGCACTAGTTCGCTTGGATAGAAGCTTTGAGAACCTAATATTATGTATATAAATGATGATATAAAGTAAATGACTTTATATGTTGAATAAGAGGCCCATGAATAGGAAATTTGGTTATCATTGTTAAACAAAGAATAATATATGAGATGGAAGACTATGCTATGTGAGGTAAATTGCTAAATATGATCTTTGGTTGGTTACTTGATTGAGTAGGGTTATGGGGCTTTGCTTGCTCATTGCACTTGTGGCTTCTCAAGGATTATAGTTGGTTTGTTTGCTTTTTTATTTACATGGTTTACTCTTATTCATGTTTGTGATATAATTATGCGATGATAGAGTTACATAAGATTATGGGTTTAGTATGATGACATGCATATGGTATAATTAATTTGTTTAGTATGTTTTAAGGATTGTCTTAAATAACATGATTTCATTAAATGTCCCTTCTAACATACTTTGTTGGTATTTGTGCATATGGTCTCATACTTAGTACAGGTGACACACTAACCCCATCTTCTCACCATATCCCAAACATTTTAGGTTCAGGTCGTTGAAGTTTATTTGAGTTGATTTGAAGGAAGACTTGGATATTTTACCTCCAAGTGGTAGGTTCTCATTTTCCCCGAGGACGATACCCATATTCTTTTTGCAAAATTACTTAGTTACTGCAACTTTTATATTGACGCCATTTCCTTTTTGAGACAAAGTTGTATAAAGCCTATATGTGGCTTACTTTTATTGATGTAGGACTATTCCCAAGCTATTTTCCTCGTTTAGCTGGTTTATGCGATGAGACGAATTTATGACTCTATTTCTTTATTGTATATGTGTGTGAAATAAAAGTAGAAGACTATGTATTCATCTTTTACGAACTAGTCTATGTATAGTCGATATTATTATGATTATGTGTATGTAGAGGTCTTTGTAAACCTCCGATTCAGACTACGAGGCTTGTCTTAGTCCTCAAAGAGAACGACGACGTCGGTTACGTCTAGGGGGTAAACCCAGATGTGACACTTTGTCAATAACTTCCATTGTCGATTTTACTTTAGGCAACCTATATCCTTAACTGACATAGCCCATGTGATGATAAACATGGAATCTGGTGTCATGAAACTTCACACCGATAAAGGGTGGTCTAGCGGCAAAAGTAGAACCCATCATAAACATAGATTTCTAGGTGGATCCATTAGCTAGTATCCTATGGTGGCAACAAAGTTTATGGAACTTGGGGGATTCATGGAAATATCAACTCTACACCATATGTTGGGTCATGAGGCTATCCACCCCATGAGATTTATAGTAGACCTACCTTCCCACATTGGAAAGGGACACACACTCATATACAAATTCACTCGGTGCTAAGCCAAGATACCTTTATTCTAAAAGCCTTTATTAACATTTTTTTATAAAAACATACGCTTAGGAGAGTCATCCACTCATATGCTTAGCTCATAGGTCAAAGATGAAAATTCATCATCCGAAATCATGTGAGAATATCCTTTCACATGGACATAACTTACGTATTAGCACTATATAGTTTAGGATACACTTGAGCACACCTTTCAGGGCTCCTCTATTGGCTATATCATAATTCATGTGTATGAATGTATACATATATGTGGGCAAACCTTTTACATTTCACACAATGTCATATATGTTCAAATATTAATGCATGAGTCTATAGGCATAACTATATGAGCAATCCTTTCACATACCTACTAAGACACTATGCACATTCACACCTCATCATATCAAATACATCATATTCATAACATGCTCATATATTCATCTTTCATATACATAGAAACCAAGCCTAGGAACTATCATATCAAGATACACAGGTGCAATGTATAGACAAGGTCCCATACCGTTTCCCATACTAAGACACCTATCAAGTAGACCTAGCAAGGAAAACATAACATACTTAACATAGATATACTTTACATGCATAGTAGTGGACAGTAGTGAATTTGAGAACTACCTTTCATTTAGATACAATGGCCTATACTACTTGAAACATGCATGTAAGTAAGAGTGTGTGTACATTGACAAACATGATCATATAGTGGCTATCAATTACTCCTTGAGTAAGCCATCCTCTTAGACCACATTGTACTTCGAATAACAGACCACACAACACATAATAGCATAGGAGGCAAGATAATATAAACGTTATATCAAAGGCTCCTAACTTTAGCTATTTACACTTTCATATGAGGGGTACATGGGTAGGGGATACTAAACATTTTAACACAACAATGGAAGCACCTATGAAATACCCTAACACGAATATACACATGATCATACAATAGTAACACAACTTAGATCACAACTAGATAGGAAAATAGGCACAATTACTCATAAGGTGATCACCTAAATCTCTAAATCATATATTCATCAATTTTCCTTCAAGGCCATGGTCAACACATATATAATTAAAATAAAGTAAACACCGCCACCATATATGGACCATACCACACATTGCCTTACAAGTATTCATCAACATTACTATAAAGAAATAGATAAGTGGAAGAGTAGAGAGAATAAGCATTCTTACCCATTTCTCACCCTTTGATCATCATTGATAAATACACCTTATTCATCAATAAAACACATATATGGAAGTATCTAATTGTACTTCAAACATATAATAAACCATGTACAAGTCGCTACAAGATTATACTATAACATAATACAACACATGAACATACTAGGAAAGTAGAATAACATAGATCATTAGATAATTTCCCTTGCATTAATTCAAATCATATTTAATACATATTATGAGTCTAAGGCAGTAACTAAACCTAAATTTAACCATATTGAAATCGTGATTACATACACTCAAGATTAAGGTTACAACATAGGCATTTAGGCTTATCAATTTGCTAGAGTATAGAAGACTTTACCAATACTATGAACTCTCTAAGGCTTTGATCATAATTCATATTTTATTAACAATACAATCCTTACTAAGTATATAATTTTGTAGGAAATGAAGAATAAACCATTATTGATATAGTAACAACTCAAGATCCATCACGCATTATATCACCCTAATAGAGTAGCTACAAAAGTTCATACACAATCACAACTCTACACAACCGATCTCACAATCGTATTCGAGGCAACATGTACAAACATAGGCTATTCATGTTCAAATATTCATATATTTATCATCATGGAATTATAATCATAAATTCACCATAAATTAACATAAATAACTATAAACACAAGCAATTCAACGTAAGAAATTCATAATCAAATAAGAACAGTCCATGATTACAAAGCCCATGCAAGAGCAAAACCAATTTTAGAAGGATAATGGCTTCATCATGCAATTGGAGTGAAATAACGCTCAAATAATTGTACCAACTTCAATTCATAATGATTTAGTCATTAAAAACATTTTGAGAAAGAACCCATGGCCAGATTGGAAGATTGGAAATTTGGTCATAAGGTTTCTTTGAAAAACAATGAGAAGAACTCTTCAAGTGAAAGGTTACTTGAATATGAAGGATTGCCATAACTTTGTATAGTTGAAAAATTCTTAAACCTGATGGTTTATCCATGGAAAATCCAGCTTGAATCATTTTTTTAGCTGTACCAATAATTGTGGTTTCTAGAGAGAGTATTTTTGGAGGGAATAATTGATTTTAGAATGGGTTGATCACGTTTTGGATGAGTTATATACACCCAAAATCACTTACAGAACCCCTTAATAATCACGTTAATACATGGGGTTAATTTTGGATTCACCCCTTTAATTAACAGCACGCAGGTTGCCAGTGGCAGGTCACCTGCGACGAAAGTAGTGACGGGGTGTCGTGGCCTTGACGGACCATGCCTAGCCTCCGCCTTTTGGGTACATAGCCAAATATTGGCTTGATACCTGCCCAAGTCAAGTCCCCATCGATAATACATAATCGACGGGCCGTTGGTGGCCAAAGATCCGTCATTGGGTCCGATAATGGACACTGCCCAGGCAGTATATTAGACAGCTTTGGGTCCTTCTTTTGGGGCCTCTTGTGGGGCCCTGTTAAAGTCATACCCACGAGTTTCCAACCTGATTCAAATTTTAACAAGTTATAGACCTTACACATAAATTTTATCCAACGCAAACATCTATAAGACCTCTAAACAGCCTTGGCCCCAGCATGACATCCGATGAACATCTCAAGGGCTATCTTTCGAACGCCTTGGACGTTCTTGGGATTTTGACATCCAAACTTCATGAAACTTCATATAAAAACATTAATAACCATTTAAAAACATTTCAAGACCTATTAGTCTCGTTTTATACAGACATAATCATGCATAGACACATGAGGCACATAATCGACTAGTCGTCGAACGTCTTGGTCGTCCCTTGACGTTCGACTTCCAAATCACTTAAAACTTTTCACACTGACAATAAACCATATATTAATACATTTTATAACATTATAACATCATGAAACACCCATAAAATCATAAAACCACATATTAGGCCTCTAGGTGGCTTAGTCATCGAACGTCTTAGTTGTCCCTTAACATTCAACTTTCAATACCTCTAATATTTTAGCTAATTCCCATATAGTATATATCAAGAATATTAAGGAAATTATAAATTTAACAAAAATAGGTTAAGATCTAGAAATGTTGTCGCATTTTTGGGGTCTTACAGTGCAGGCCATGAACGATATCTTCAGCTGTTGGCAGATGCGTTCAAACAATGGCTGATGTCGCATGCCTTGGAAGATTTCAGCTATTTTTTGTATACATCATTATCCATATGGGAATGTCCAATCTAGGCAGTCCATGATCGATGACGACTAACATTGTTGGCGTGCGCATGCCACAACCGATGTCGCATAACTTATTAACACATGCAACATCTGATGTGTGTAGGCTATGATCGATGTCACATGTCGTTGATAAAACATCACATTTTTATTCGTCTAGGCCTTGGAAAATGTTGCTTGACATCTGCAGAAGTTATTTTCCACATGCACACATGTTACGCTATTGCTTGTAGGCCATGACCGATATTGTTTGCCAATGGCTGATATGCACAGGCCATGACCTTTCTCGCCCTGTCAATGAGACGATAAGTCGTTTGATGTGTCAAGACTTTGGATGATGTCCCATTACATTTGTGGTCGTCGTTTGCGATATGTGCACTTCCGATATGTGCAGGCCATGACCGATGTCAGTTGTCATTGGTCGATGTGTGCATGCCATGACTGTTGTCGCCAAATGGATGCACACAGGCAACATTTGATGAGTCCAAAACATGATCGATGACTCCTGCTGTTGTGCACACACCATATTTTATGCGTGGAGGGCTTGGCTGATTTCTCGAGACACTACAAACATCATTTTCCAGAAGTGCATATGGTATGTCATATATGTGCAGGCCATGACCAATGTTACCAGCCGATGCACAAACACCACGTTTGATGCATTTAGGCCTTTGCTGATGTCACCTAATGCTTGCAAACATTGTTTTCCATATGTACACATGATACACCATTGCGTGCATGCCATGACCAATGTCATCAGCCATTGTCCGTGCATTCAAGCCATGACATATATCGCTACGTCGATGTGCATACACCATATTTGATGCGTGCGGGACTTCGAGGATGTCATTTGATGTTGGTGCATGTTATTTTCCATATGCGCATGCCCGATGCTTGCGAGTCATTACCGATGTCTGTTGTCGTTCACCTATGCGCATGTATGATCCCCACATGCTATATGTCCTTTGTGTGGCCCACATGGAGCTCTTCATTCTGTTGCATTAATTCTTACTTTTATGAGTAGCCATCGTTTTTCCAATGATAATAAACATGTACAACCCATATATGTACATTCTAAATTACAAACCCAAATTTGATTTTTATCATAATTAACTTTTATATATAAAATATATACTTTTTAAGCATTTTTATGAAAAAAAAATTCAACAAATCATGAATATTAGTAATTAATTAACAAAAATAGAATTAATATGATACAAATATAAAATTAACGGAAAAAATTCCCAAATAAATAGAGTAACATTAAATTCAACAATTTTAATATTTTTTGAATTTTTTAGTTTTTGGAGAATATCACGAGAATGAGTAATTAATTTATAACAAATAGGCAAAATATGTGAAAAATATAAAATTAACACAAAAAATTCACAAATAAATATAGTTACCTAAAATTCAAAAATTTTAACAATATTTTTGAATACTTATTTTTCGTCAAATCCCTAACATGAGTAATTAATTAATTAAAAATAAGAACAATATGATAATATTATAAAATATACTCCAAAAATTCACGTATTATAATAGTAACCTTAAATTTAACAATTTCAAATTAATTTTGTATGATTAATTTTCTCCCGGCAAATCCCAAAAATATGCTTAATTAATTAATGAAAAATAGAAAAATTATGGAAAATAAATATTAAACTCTGTCAAAAATTAACAAATAAATATAGTAACCTTAAGGTCCTTTATTTAAAAAATGTGATCATGCTAAATTCGACGCCCCCAAATCGAAATATATAGGCCACGAATGATGCATCCAAACAAAGTTTGAAGTTGGAAAAATTGATGCCTGTATTCTAAATATGATGAAGGAAGCCCACGTTCAACATAAGCAAATGCTTGTACGCAGGCCACATTTGATGTTTGTTTAATATTTTGTGCAAGCCAAGGTCGGTGGAAGCAGGCCATGTCCGACTTAGCTAATAGTTGTTTTAGGAAATGGGCGATGGCGGCAGGCCACACCAAATGTTTGTTGAACGATGTTTGTAGGCCACGGTGAAGGCGAATAAATAATGTGCACAATGCGGGATTCCATTATCAACGTTGACTGAGAAAAATGAGGACGCCACAACTGATGCCGGTACTACACGATCAATGTCTCCTCGCTGATGACGCAGGTTATTTAGTGTCGTGCACATTCCACTTCAGATGCATGTAAAAATTGGTTGATGCTAAATGGGAGATG
Organism: Solanum corneliomulleri; assembly: GCA_027704805.1. NCBI lineage: Eukaryota > Viridiplantae > Streptophyta > Magnoliopsida > Solanales > Solanaceae > Solanum > Solanum corneliomulleri. The sequence goes on along the minus strand of JAKWIY010003053.1, from coordinate 7,434,835 downwards.
CAAGCACATGCAACATCTGATGCATATATGCCATGACCTGTGTCATCTACTTTGCGCTAATGTGTACAAGCCATGACCGATGTCGCCCGATCGATGCACACATACAATATTTAATGCGTGCATGCCTTGGACGACGTCGCTTGACATTGTCTGATGCAAGTAGGGGATAGCCAATATCGCTCAGTCGATCCACACACACCACAATTAATGCTTCCAAGCCTTGGATGATGTCATATGACGCTGGCCAATGCGTGTAGGCCACAACATATGTCTCATATCCGATGTGCATGCACCACGCTTGAAGCTTGCAGTCCTTGTATAGTACTGATGTCATTGGAAGGCATCATTTGCCAATTGCACACACACTACGTCAGATGAGGCCTAGCTTATGTGCCCACACCACATTTGATGCATGCATTACTTGGAAGATGTCTCCTGACACTAGCAAGTGTCGTCTTCCAAATACACACATGCTATGCTTGATTCATGTAGGCCATGACCGTTGTCTTTTTTTTGGCTAAGGAGCACATACAAATATTGATGTCGCCCATCAGTTGTGCAAACACCACAACTGATGTTTTTTGGTCTTGGTCGATGTCATATGACATTGGTGGAAAAGAATAGGCTACGAAAGATGTCGGCCAACCGATGTGCACATGTCATGCTTTAATCTTACAGGTATTAGCTGATGCTGATGCCATTTAAAGACGTCATTTTCCACTTGCACACATGCTACGTCCGAAGCCTGCATAATGACCTATGACGCCTGATAGATATGCGCACACCACAATCAATGTGTGCACATCATTTCCATAGACACACATGTTACGCCCCATGTGTGTAGGCCATGACTTATGTCTTCTGTTTGTTTACCGATGCATGAATGTGTGTATGCCTTGGACGATGTCGTTTGATGTTGGTAGACATTGTTAGCTATATGCGCACGTCACATGCATGCAGGTCATGACCGATGACCACTGCGTTGTCGATGCGTGCATGCCAGAATTGAGGTTGCCAAGCTTTTTAGCACATGCAACATCTGATGCATGTATGCCATGATGGATGTTGCCTCTCGTTGTGCACATACCACGTTTCGTGCGTGCAGGCCTTGGAAGATGTTACCAGACATTGGCATCCATCATTTTCCATATATGCATAATCTATGCCCGATGCGTTCAGGCCATGGTCGATGTCTTCTCTTGGTTGGCGATGCGCGCAGGTTATGATTGGTAATGCCTAGTTAATGCGCACGTACCATGTTTGATGCATGCATTCCTTGTATGATGTCACCTGATGTTGGTAGATTTTGTTAGCCATATGCATACGCGATGCACGAAGTCCATGACTAATGATAGGTTGTATTGTCGACGTGTGTATGCCACGAGTGATGTGGCCAAAAATATTAGCACATGAAACATTTGATGCATACAGCACATAACCGATGTCGCTAAGCGAATGTGCACATTCCTCGACTGATGTATCCCAACTGATGCCCACACTCTGTGTTTAATGCGTGAAGGACTTGGAAAAGGTCATCTGACGGAAGCCGATCCTCCTAGGCCATGACCGATGTTGCCCTAACGGTTTGCACGCGCCATGGGTGATGCATGAAGTCCTTGGATTTTTGTTATGCCATTGGAAAATTCCTTTTGCCACATGTCAATAAGATGTGTCTGAAGCGTTTAGGTCATGATCGATGTGACCTAGATGATGCACACACACCCCATTTGATGTGTTCATGCCTTAACTGATGTCTCCTGACCACCGAACATAACCCATTAGGGGCACTTGACTTAGACAAACTCACCCCAACAAGAATTGCCCTATAATTCGTCCCACAACTCTTTCAATTCGCGAAACACTTAAGCGATGAACAATGCGTATTCTTAGAGGGAATTAGCAGGGAGTCATGAAATTATTTCCTCAGATCAAATCTGACTTAATCAAGGATCAAGGGCTATATGCATCGATTTAAGGAAACAAGGGATACATAATATTCAAAAATAAAGAGATTCCATCATGACAATCAAAAAATATAATGGGGAGATTTCTAGGGTTATTGAAGAAAAATCGCCAGTTACTCGATCTTAATTTTGGAAAACATCAAAGAATATTCATGGATATTTACACACTGGGATTACTCCCCTGATGAAGGGGTAGACCTCGCACCGATTTCAAATAGAATCAATGGCCGAATTGCTGGCAACCAGCTTTCCGGCGTACGAGCTACTTAACTCAGAAAAAACATTGATGAGGACACTAATTGGAACAATCTATGGAGCATGATAATCACCTTACGAATATTTCAGCTCATCTAGATCAGGAAAGAACTTAAAATGAAATTCATGCGAGTAAAGAAAAATCTTTGAGCAACCAACCGATTGAAGGGGTTGATATGGGAAGTTCTTCACTTTTCATTTGGTGTTAAACGAGTGGAGGCAGTACCAAGCAATGATCCAACACCAATTACAAGTAAAGGCAAGGAGGTGCTAAAAATTCTCAGAACAAAGCACAGGAACATAATCCACCTGATTGAGTGATGCAGAACACTATGAGTGATGCAGAACACTAATCGAAACGTGAAAAGCAATTGCAACGGTGTGTCTTCACCTCATATTTGTACTCCTAATCATCATCATAATGATAATAGTGTTGTCCATGAGTATGTTAATTCCAGGGGAAAGATAGCTGGCGTAATTATTTAACAGGTATAAGGTCAAAGCATAAACAATGTTGAACAACAATTTATCTAGAACCAAGGTATTGTCATGGAGAGTTTGAACCATGTTAAACAGACCATTCCCAATTATATGGAAGCATCTACCATAAAGACTTCCCAAAATATCTAGAAATTTTCATAAACCAACTCTTCCTCTACTGAAAGACCAACAGAACAGTTCTCTCATAAATCCAAATGAAGCTACCAATATCAAGTTACTCAATCCAATTCCACGGACAAAGTGAGTAAAATAGCTCCCTATACATTTGTCAAAACTTTGACTTCTAAATTAAGAATATACATGTTGCTCAAACCCCCATCATTGTAACAAACACTCCTAGACAAAGAACCAAACAATGGTGCCTAGTTGTGCTCTATGATATGAATGATTATATGCAAACTCTGACAATAGACTGTAAATACATTTTTGTTGGGAAGTTCACTAATACTATGACAAAGATGGAACTTATTAGAAAGATCTTCATCCAACATACTCAATTAAGTAGGGGGGTTAATATTGCACACTATAACTCAAGGCATGTGTTTATTGATCTACTAAATGAACTGGACTATAACACATCATGGATAAAATAGAAAATGACCATTAAGGTAAACCTCATGAGGATACAAGCATGAACTCCCACTTTCAGCCCAGAAGAAGAAACTCCCATAGTTCCAGTGGGTGCTATTGTTAGGTTTACCTTGGCACTTCTTTAAGAAACCTTCTCTTACTCCTTTGTTACAAACTGTTGTTAAAGTCTTATATTTAGATACAAAATCTATATAAAGATCCAAGGAAGGAACGGAAAAGGTTAAACTGCATGTGGATTTAACTAATGCTAGGCCTAGACATGTGTTGATTGGACTAGATGATGATGACTTCACGATAGGACAATCGAAACTAATGAAATAATAAAATCTGCCCCCCATACTGTGAGTATTGTAGACACGAACGAAATTATATAGAAGAGCGCAATTCCAAAATAAGGGATTATGAATATAGACACAGGAAAGAACAGGAGAATGAAAAGAAAAACAAAAATAAGGAAAATCAAAGAAAGAAAGATAAACAAAAAAATCAAGAAAAGCCACCAAAATTTGGGCATCAACAACAACACAATAACATGGAAACAAAAAAAAAACACAGCCATAGCAACAAAAAAAGGAATGACAAACACAAATAAAGAAAATTCACGAAGATTAAGAGGAACGAACTCAAAAGACAACATGGAAACCAACTAGATCACTTAATCACACAACAAAAGGAATGCCTCAGCCAATATGTCAACAGACCACTAACCCCTCTATTTCACATCACAATGCTTTCACTAACTTGAATGGACAGGAAATACACACTATAATAGGTGAAGAATCAACTAGCAAAGAATATTAAGCAGCACAAAAACCTCAAAACAAAAACACTCCATGAAATTACAAAAGAATGCATGAAGGTGAGAACAATTCCAAAACCTCGAGTACAATAGCTATAAAACTCAACTCCAGTAGACCTTATATATGCATTCCTGAGACTGCTTAATTTGAAGGAGGGATGGATAGGGGAAGTCAGGAAAACCATACTAATTTTCAGGATGGGATAACCAAAGGGAGGAGTTTGCCTCATGTTTTATACAAGGGGGTTAACACAAACCAAAAACCTAGACCTTAGAGACCCTGTTAACAAAAAAACACAGCAACGACAATTGAAACAACAACAGATTCAACAGCCACCTCAGACTAAAGGTAAAAGACAACATAACACTATAAAAGCAAGAAAAAACAACATAAAGAAAATGGCCTTCATAATAAACATAGGAAGGCTTCCATGGAAGAAGATATGGGAAACAAAACAAGTACTAGTAAGCCTGAAAATACTCCCAAGATAAAAAAAATAAGCCTAGCAAATGATAGAGGGATGTAGCTAAAAGAAGACTGAGAAAACAACAGCAAAGTGAGCAAGAAAGGGAGCAGGAAGGGGGGAGGGTGGTAGAACCATGCACTAAATTCATTTTTTGTAAATGACCATCAGGGTGTGGACATCCCCCCTTTACAAGATCAATATATGACTCCACCACCTTCGGATTATCCAGAGAAGAGACAACAGTTTTTTGAACTCAACACTGCACCTCTTATATTTGAACATAAAGTTTATAATTCTGAAGATGACCTTGACAGAGACAACCAATCTTTATAAGACCTTGATGATGATTATGAGACTAGTGAAGGTTTAATCAAAGCTTTCAGTCCTCCTAATGATCAAGCTCTTGAAGGTGAGATCCAATAAGTTACTCAAAATCAATGTCTATCTCAAAGAGTGTTTCAATATGACAGATTCCATTTCAACAATAAGGATATTAGCACTGTCACTGCAGGAAGACCAAATACTAGACTTTATACCTCTAGATCATCTCAATGATTAACCTAATCATATGGAATGTGAGAGGAATTAACACCCAAGTTGTTGTGGAAAGACTCAAAATGCTATAGAAAATAAATCATCTCTCTATCATTGCAATATTGGGACCTTTTTCAGATAGTGTCAATGTTCAGAACTTTAAAACACAATTAGCAATGTAGAATGTTGTGAGCAATTGCAATGGAAAAATATGGTTATTGTGAAATGGTGATGTCGATTGTAAAATCATTGATGAAAATGGGCAACAAGTTACATGTGACATTATTCACAATGAGACACAAACACAGTTCACTACCACATTTGTCTATGCATAATGTAAGGTCATATCAAAAGACCTCACTGGGATAAAATGATTCAATAGGCAAATAGGGACATTAAACCATGGTTCATGGTAGGAGATTTTAATGTTATACCTGCTTGGGAGGATACAATGGGAGGGGTACCATACAACACAAAAAAAAGTTTTGAATTTATATCTATTATTGAAGCATGTGGTCTTCTGTACATAGGCTTTAGTGGTTAGAGATTTACATGGTCCAACAAGAGGGGTATCTACCACAAAATTTGGAAGATCTTAGATAGGGGTCTTGCGAATGATGCTTGGCTTGAAGTCATGCCTCAAACAACCATTACTCACTTATCTTCTACTAATTAAGATCATTATCCACTGCTAATGGAAATGATCTCAAACGAGGTTACTAACACCAAATACTTTAAATACCTCCACTTCTTGGTAGACAATCCTAACTTTCTAAATATTGTGAAGGCATGTTGGAAAACATATACAGAGGGCAATAGTATGTGGAAATTCCATCAAAAGCTTAAAATATTATCTAACACTCTGAGTTCTTTGTTGAAAAAAAAAATTGGTGACATTTTATTGAAGGTTAAGGAGTATGAAGAAAAGGTAATAAATGCTCAAGAAAACCTTTTCCTAGACCGGAATGAAAACAACAGAACCTCCCTCCATGAGCTTAATGCCAAATACATATAAAAAATATTAAACTAGAGGACTCCATCATGAAGCAAAAAACTCAGTTACAGTGGTTCAAATATTGATCACAAATTCCAAATAGTTTCATGCTCTGGTAAGGGGAATAAGGAGAAAACTTTTTATTCACACAATCATCAATGAAAATAGGGAGTGGTTATAAGGAGATAACAATATTGCTAAGGTTGCATGTGATCACTTTCAACAATCTTCACTGGTGATGATAGTGTGTCATTAATGAGGAGTCCTTGGATTGCATACCAAGGATGGTGAGCCAACAACAGAATGATAAATTTACCACTATCCCTAATATGGAAGAGTTGAAAGAAGAGGTTTCTCTATGAATCCCATCTCTGTTGCTGGTATGGATGGCATGAATGACTATTTGTTTTTAAAATGTTGGCATATCATCAAACAAGATCTCTTTGGAGTTTTCCAAGATTTTTTTAGTGGCTAGAAAATTCCTAAGTACTTCGCCCGTTCTTTTATTTTCCTGCTGCCTAAGGTATGTAATCCCAACAAATTGACAGAATTCAGACATACAAGTCTAAGAGCCTGTTTGGCTCAGCTTAAAAGCTGGTCAAACTGACTTAAAAGCTGATTTTTGACTTATTTAACTGTTTGGCAATACTCAAAATAGCTTATTTTAAGTTTAAAAAAACTTATTTTAAGCCAAAACTTAAAAGCTGGGGTAGGGGTGCTTTTTTCTTTTTAGCTTATAAGCTGTTTTAAGTTTACCACATTTTTATGTTTTTTCCCTTAATATTTTTATACAATCTCCAAATTACTCATATAACCCTAACATCTCTTTCTTCTAGTTTCCCCTTTTCAGGTTTGACATAACAACTTCAGCACTTTTATCCAAACGCATAACTGCTTATTTTAAAAATAAGTTTCAGCACTTTTAAAAGTACTTTTTTAAAGCTGCTTTAATTAAGCCCATCCAAACGGGCCCTAAGAAACTTCACCAGTATGATTATTTCTAAACTGATAAGCAATAGACTTAGTCCCATTCTACCTAGTTTGATATATCTCAATCAATCCGGATTGGTAAAAGGAAAAACAGTTTTGAGAACATTATTTTTGCAAAAGAGATCATCCATCAGATTAAAAAGCCTAATATTCGTAGTAACCTCATTATTAAGCTGGATATGAAAAATCTTATGATAGAGTCTCTTGGTTCTACATTTCTTTGGTCTTAATGAAAATGGGATTTGGGGAATGGTTCATTTAAATGGTGTGGAGAATCATGGCTAACAATTGGTATTCTATCATTATAAATGGTAAGTGGTATGGTTTCTTTCACACACTAGAGGTCTCAAAAAAGTTGACCCTCTTTCACCTACCCTATTTTTTTTATGTGTAGAGGTACTTTCAAGATCATTAAATACAATCCACATAATCCACACACTTCCATGGTTTCTTCATGGACATGAGAGGTCCGTGGGTGAACCACGTGAGCTTTACAAATAATAATATTTTATTCACCTCTGAAAGAATCAAGACTTTGGAACTCATAATGCAAATCATGAATGCTTATGAATACACATCTGGTCAGTTGATCAATGGTTACAAAATCCACTTCATGATAAACTCATATTCTTTTAACACTACAAGGGATAGAATTAGGAGAATCACCGGTTTCAAGCAGAAACGGGGCCCCTAACCTACCAAGAAGGTCTTTGTTTGTGGATAGACCTAGAATTATCTACTTTTTTGACCTTGTTTATAAAGTTTTTTGGAGGATCACAGGCTTGCACACTAAAAAACTAATTAATGGAGCAAAAGCATTGTTAATCAAGCATGCATTACAATCCCTCCCCATCCACATCCTTTCAGCAGTAACAACTCCATCCACTGTCCTTAAACAGACCCAAATGCTCATGGCTGACTTTTTTTAGGGATGGATGAATGATAATAAGAAATATCATTGGGCTTCCTAGAACAACTTAAGTTTCCCTTATGCAGAAGGGGGGATTGGTATGAGGAATCTCCATGATGTTTGCATGGCTTTTCAATATAAACAATGGTGGATCTTTAGGACTAAACACACGCTATAGGGAGAGTTTTTGAAAGACATAGATTGTCAACGAACAATCTCTTTTAGCAAAAAATGTGAACCTGGAGATTCAATTACTTGGAAACATATGCTGCAAAGCAGGATTAAGTCGAGCAACATACACTTGAGACTAAATTGTGGTTCATGCAATTTTTGGTGGGATAATTGTCTAGGATCTGGCCCTCTTGCGCAGTTCTTCCCCAATAGCAATATGTTCAGTAATAGTACAATAGAAAAATTTTGGTGTCAAGGCAAATCGAATGGGAACAAACTACTACAACAGGATCCAAGCTATCAATTCGCAAGCATCCTAGCTATAAAATTGCCTCTTCACCAACATCTACCAGATCAGACAGGTTGGAAGCTAAAATATAATAAAAATTCACATGCTCAACATCCTAGAATGAAATCAGGGATAAATAATATAAAACTCACTTTAACTCTTTTATTTGGTGTAAAAATATTCCTTTTAAATGCTCTTTTTTAGTTTCTAGAACTTATAGAGGAAAACCCCAACTAATGATAAAAATAATCACTTTTGGCAAAGAACCAACAAATTGTTTTTGTTGTTTCAACTCAATAATGGACAATTTGTTGAATATGTATGGAGGAGTTTTGCAGCAGCTGGTGGAATCAACCCAGACCACAGTTCACTGCAACACCTCATCCTTCAATGGTGGACAACTACATACAAGAACGGGGCACATAGATTACTCATTCAAGCCACACCTATCTTCATTTGTTGTAATCTCTGGAAGAAAAATTGTGCTAGCAAATATGAGGGAAAACCATCAAATATTAGTTAGGGTTAAGTAGGATATAAACAAGGATAACTATAAACGATTGACAGCAACATTCCCCCAAGTTAAATGGCGTTCAACTTTGAAAGGTTTAATTCAACTAGGAAAAAATTGTGTCCACAATACAAAAGTAACTATGGTTGCATTGAAAAAAAACTAGAAAAGTGGATCAAAATTAACACTGATGGCAGTGCACTTGAACGATGGTGTTTGCTTTTGCAGTCACTCTTGGTGAAGGTAGAAACAATCAAGCAGAACTTGAAGTTGCTTTTTTCGTTAGACCTGGGGGCTGCAAATGGGATATAGTCAAATTTTGCTGGAAATGGACTCAGAACTTTTGGTGAACTGGCTCTCACATAAGACCAATCCTCCATGAAACATAAGGACAGACGTGGAGAAGCTACAAATTCTTATAAATCAGATCCAAGAATTGAAGTGCAAACACATCTTCACATAAGCTAATTTTTTGGTTGATTATTTATCCAAACTCAGCACACAGCAACCACTCTGCAACTTTTCTTTGACACTCAATTACTACCAACAGAAACATACCAGTTAGAGATCCAAGAGATGCCAAGTTTCAGAACGAGGAAGATCAAGAAAATCAAAGAACCGGATATACAAGGTTCTAACCCCTTTTAAACTTAGCTATAACATTAAGTAGCTTCTTTGAATAGGTTAGAAAGCTATTTTTGAGTAGTAATTCTATAAAGGAAGGGTATACCTAGTTAACTTCCCTAGATTCTTGGTATCGAGAGGAGTCTACTAATTTAGGTTCTTAGTTTGTTGGTTACCCTTTTTTTGTAAGGGGATGAGTTAACTTCCTTTAAAACTTGACTCTGAACCACCATAGGCGGAAGTAAGGTTTATGCCCCCTTCCTTGTACTTTTCTTTTATTATCAGGCCTGGGGTGTTGCTCAAACCCTACCCCTCCAAGGGTTTATTCAACTAAACAAAGGTACAGGTACTCATTTTTTTAATTATAAATCATATATATATATATATATATATATATATATATATATATATATATATATATATATATATATATATATATATATATATTATATATATATATATATATATATATATATATATATATATATATATATATCAATATTTTTTTTGAATATATTTTTTTTAAAAATCACGAGTATGATAATGAATGAATAAAAGTAGAATTCATATGATAATAATATAAAATTAACGCCAATAATTAACATATAAATAGCGTAACCTTAAATTCAACAGCTTAAACAAATTTATTTTAATTTTGGTAGTTTGAGCAAATCTCGGGAACGAGTAATTAGTTTATAAGAAAATAGGAAAAATGTGATAAAATTATAATATTAACGCCAAAAATTCACAAATAAATATAGTTACCGTAATTTTTTATTTTTTATTTTTTTCGTCAAATCAAAAAATAAATAATTAATTAATAATATAATAGGAAAAATATGAAAAAAATATAAAATTTACGCCTAAAATTCACACGCGCACACACACACACATACAAATATATATATATCGTAACATTAAATTCAACTATTTTTTTTTGAATAATTATTTTTCTCCCGGCAAATCCCAAAAAAAATATATATTAATTAATAAAAAGTATAAAAATTTTGAAAAAAAATGAAACTAAAGCCAAAAATTCACAAATAAATATAGTAACTTTAACTTCCTTTATTTCAACAATGCAGTAAAGTACCGTTCGACGTCCCCAAACTGATGTATGCTGGCCACAAACGCAGAATTGAAACATTATTTAACATCGAAATACCAATGTGTGTATGCTAAATATGATGCGGGAAGCCCACATTCAATATTGGTAAATCGATGGGGGAAGGGCACACCAAACATTGGTTTAACAATGTTCGTAGGCCACACCCGAACACGACTAAGTAATTGCACAAATGCGGGAAGTCCACGGTCGACGTCAGCTGAGGAAGGTGCATAGGACACCACTGATGCGGGTACTCCAGTGCCAATGTCTCATGGTCGGTGATGCATGCATCTGCTTGACGTGCACATTCCACATCAGATGCATGTAAAAAATGATTGATGTTTGATGGAAGGCGCCAATTTCACCCAGCCGATGAGCACATGCCACGTGAGATGCATGCATGCCTTGACTAATGTTACCTTTCCGATGAGCACAAGACACGTTAGATGCGTGCAGGCCTTTGATGATGATGTTTGTCATTGGGCGATGTCGCTTAACCGATGCATGTAGGCCACGACCAATGTCTCCAAACCAATGTGCACATGCCACGACTGATGTTTCCCATATGATGTGCACACTCCAAGTTTGACGCTTGCACGTTTTTGCCGATGTCATATGATGTAGGACAATGCTCGCATGCCATGATCAATTACACCCTACCGATGCGCACACGCCATGGGTGATGCTTGCACAACCTATGATGTTGTTGATGCCATTGGCAGGCATCGTTTGCCACATGGTCACAAACTACGTCTTATGCATGCAGGCCATGACCGATGTCGCCTAGAAAATGAGCAGACACCACTGTTTATGCGTGCATGCTTTGACCAATGTTACCTTACATTAAAAGACATTGTTTGTCAATACAAGCACATGCAACAACTTATCCGTGCAAGCCATGCAAGATGTCATCAGCCTTTGGCCAATGCATGCAGGCCACGATTGATGTCACTCAATCCATGCGCACACACAATGTCTGATGCTTGCATGCCTTGTACGATGTCTTCTCATATTTGCCGATGCAAGAAGGCAAAAACTGTTATCGCCCTATTTATTCATACATGCAACAACTAATGCTTGCAAAACTTGGAGGATTACACATGACGTCAGCCAATGTGTGTTGGACACGAATAATATCGCCCATCATAAGTGCACATGCCACGCGTGAAGCTTGCACGCCTTCGATGATGTTGATGCCATTAGAAGATGTCTTTTGCCACTTGTGCACATGCCACGTCTAATGCTTGCAGTCCATGATCGATGACGCCTACCTTATCTACACACACGACGTGCGATGGATGCCTTGGCAGATTTTACAAGACATTGCCAGGAATCATTTTCTACATACGCATATGCTACGCCCGCTACGTGAAGTCCATGACCACTTTCTTCTTTTGTTGGACGATGCGTGCAGTCCACAAATAATTTTGCCCAATCGATGTGAACATGCCATAACTGATGTTTACACGCCTTCGCAGTGTCATATAATATTGGACGATGCGTGTATCCCACAAATGATGTCGCCCAGTTGATGCGCACACACCACGTTTCATGCATGCATACCTTTGAAAATGTCTCCTGACATTGGTAAGAGTCATTTTCCATATAAACACATGCTACACTCGATGCGCGTAGGCCATGAACATAGTCTTTTTCTATTGTCAATGCGCTTGCCACGAATGATGTTGCCTAGTCAATGTGTATACGCAACAACTAATGATTGCATGTGTTGGGTGATGTTATATGACAATTGTCTATGTGTGTACACCATGAATGATGTCTCCTAGCCAATGCGAACAAGCCATGTGTGAAATTTGCAGGCCTTGTCTGATGTTTATACCATTGGAAGACATCGTTTGCCACTTGTGCACATGCAACGACTAATGCTTGTAGAATGACATCTGAATCCTAGATTATGTGCACACACCACGTTTCATACATGCATGCCCTGGCATATGGCGCCATATTGTTTTCCATATAAGCACGTGTTACGAGCGATGCATGCAGGACATGACTAGTGTCTTCTACTACTAGAGGATGCGCGCAAGCCGTAAACTATGTCGCATTCCTTAGAGGATGTCTCCATATATTTGGTAGACGTCATCATCAAAATGCGCATGTCCAATGCAAGCACTCCATGAACGATGATGTTTGACATTATCGACGCGCACATGCCATAGCTGATGTCGCAAAGCTGATTAGCACATGCAACATCTGACGCCTACAGGCTATGTTCGATGTAACCTGACATTGAGCACACACCATATTTTATGCATGTAGCCCTTGTTCAATATTGCTTGACATCTAGATACCTTGTTTTCCATATGAGAATATGTTACGATGATCCCTGCAGGCCATGAACAATGTTGTTTTCCATTTGCCGATATGCGCAAGCCATAACCATTGTCGCCTAGTCAATGCACATATAACCCGTTTGATGCGTAAATCCCTTGGATGATGTCTCCTTACAATGGTGAACGTCGTTTACAATATGTGCCACTTTAATGTGTGCAGGCCATGACTGATGTCGGCTATCTTTATCCGATGTGCGCTTGCCACGAGTAAAGTCTTCCAATTTTGATGCGTGCAAACCATGACAGATGTCGCCTGTCGTTTTGCACAAACCACATTTGGTGCATGCAGGCCTTGGCAAATATCGTCTGACATTGGAAGATGTCGTTTGCCAGAAGCTCATATAATACATCATATGTGTTCATGCCATGAGCAATAACACCCAGCCGATGGGCAGAGATAACTTTTGATGTGTTGAAGCCTTTGCCAATATCGCCTGATATCTCCAAATGTCGTTTGCCATATGTGCACATCTTACGTTGTTGCGTGCATGACATGACCAATGTCGTCTTCCATTGGAAGATGCATGCATGCCACCAGTGATGTCGCTCCGTCGATGCGCACACACCATGTTTGATATGTGCGGTCCTTGGAGGATGTCTCCTGATATGGATGGACGTCATTTTCCATATGCGCATGTTTGATGCGTGCAGTCCGTGATCGATTTCGTCTTCCATTTTCTTATGTGAATGTTTGATGCCCACATGATACGTCCTTTTTGTGGCCCACATGGTGCTCTTGATTCCGTTGCGTTGATGCTTACCTAGAGGAGTAGGCATCGTTTTTCCAATCATAATGAATCTGCACAACCCATATATGTACGTTCTAAGGTACAAACACACAATTTCTTTTTATCGTCAATAAGTATTTTATCTATAAAAATATAATTTTAAACAATTTTTTTATTTTATTTTTCGGCAAATCACAAATATGAGTAATTCATTAGAAAGTAGAATTAATATATTAAATATATAAAATTAACGCCAACGATTCACAATTAAATAGAGTAACCTTAAATTCAACAATTTCAACATTTTTTGTAATTTTTTTATATTTTTAGCATATGTCGATAAATAAGTAATTTATTTATAAAAAATAGGAAAAATATGATTAAAAATTTATCACAAAAAATTCATAAACAGATCTAGTTACCTTAAATTCAACTATTTTAACATTTTTTTGTCAAATCTCGAAATTAGTGACTAATTTATAAAAAAAATAGGAATATATGGTAAAAATAAAAAATTATCGCAAAAAAATTATAAATAGATCTAGTTACCTTACATACAACAATTTTTTTCAATTTTTTTTTTGGTAAAATCTTGAAAATGAGTAATTAATTTATAAAAAAAATAGGAAAATATGGTTAAAATATGAAAATTAATGCCAAAAATCTACACATGGTTATAGTAACCTTAAATTCAATACATCAAACATTTTTAATATTTATTTTTCTCTTGGAAAATTCAAAAAAGAATGCGTAATTAATTAATAAAAAAAAGGAACATTGTGAATAAAAATATGAAATTAACGCCAAAAATTCAAAAATAAATATAATAACCTTAAGTTCCTTTATTTCAACAATGCGGTCAAGCAAAAATGTTAGAAATCCCCAAACCGATGTATGCAGGCCAGAAACGATGCAGTGAGATGACGTTTGACGTCTGCAAATCGATATGTGCATGCTAAATGTGATGAGTACAACCCACTTTTGACATCGGAAAATTAATCTATGCAGGTTACGTCTGAAGTTGGTTAAACGTTGTGTGCAGGCCAATGTCGATGCGACCAAGCTATGGCTGACATCAGTAAATGTTTTTCGTAGGTAAAGGGCGATGGAGGAATGTCATGCCAAATTTTGGTTGAATGATGTTTGTAAGCCACGCCTGAAGACGACTAAGTAATGTGCACAATGCGAGCAGTCCACGGTCGACATCGTTGAGCAAGATACATAAGCCACGACTGATACGGGGACTCCACAACCAATGTCTACTTGCCGATGACGCGGGCCATTGGCCAACGTTCACATTCCATGTCAGATACATGTAAAAGTAGGTTGATGTTGAATGTGCGACGCTAATTTTGTCAAGCCGATACACACATGCCACGTTAGATGCATGCATGCTTTGACTAATGGTACCTTTCATTGAGTGAAGTACCCTACTGATGCGCTAAGGACACGTCAAATGTGTGCAAGCCATTGATGACATTCTATGTTGTTGGCCGAAAATGCGTGACGATGCTTGCAGGCCATTATTGGTGATGCCTACATTATGTGCACACACTATATATGATGCATGCATGCCTTGGAATATGTCGCCTGACATTGGCAGGCGTTGTTTTCCATATATGCACATGCTAGGCTCGATGTGTGCAAGCCATGATAGATTGTTCTCTTCTATTGGCTGATGCGTGCAAGCCATGAATAATTTCACCTAGTTGATTTGAACTCATCCTGTTTGATGCGTTCATACCTTGGAAGATGTTGCCATGTTTTGATAGACGTTGTAAGACATATGGTACGTCACATGTAAAAAGGCCATGACTGATGAAGGCTGGCATTTTCGACGCGCCCATGCCACACCAATTTCGCCAAGCTGATTAGTACGTGCAACATCTTATGCGTGTAGTCCATGACAAATGTATCCTGCCATTGCGCACACACAAAGTTTGATGTATGTAGGCGTTGGCCAATACTGCGTGACATCATCAGACATTATTTTCAATCTGCGCACATTTTATGTTGATGCGCATAGGCTATTACCAATGTCGAATTCCATTGGCTGATATACGCAGGCGACAATCTTTGTCGCCCAGTCAATGCGCACATAACCCGTTTGTTGTGTAAAGCCCTTGGCCGATGTCCCTTGACATTTGTAGATGATGTCCCCTGGCATTATAAGATGAAGCTTGAAATCCTTGGCCGATGTCATATCACATTGGCCGATATGTGTAGGCCACGAATAATGTCGCCGAGATGATGCGCACACGCCACACATTGAGCTTGCAAGTCTTGGAAAATGGTGATGCCATTGGAAGACGTTGTTATCCATTTGGACACATGCTACGTCTGATGATTCCAAACAATGATCGATGACGCGTAGCTGATGTGCACACTCCACGTTTGATGCATGCCTACTTTAGCAGATGTCCCCAGACTTCTGCAAACGTCGTTTGACATATGCGCATATTCTATGCCATTGCGTGTAGGCCATGATCAAAGTTGTCCGCAATTAGCCGATGCGCGCAAGACACAACTCATGTCGCTCATTCGATGTGCACACACCATGTTTGATGCGTGCGGGCCTTCGAGGATGTAGCCGATGTTAGTGGATATTACTTTCCATATGTGCACGACCGATGCGTGTGGGCCATGACCGATGTTGCTTGTCGTTCGCCGATTTGCATGTCTGATGCTCACATACTACGTCCTATGTGTGGCCTAAATAGAGCTCTTGATTCCGTATCGCCGATTCAGACTTAGAGGAGTAGGCATCGGTTTTCCAATGAATAAAAATGAATGTGTCGAACCCAAATATGTATATTCTAAGGTACAAACACACATTTTTTTTAATCATAAAAAACTTTTATATATGTAAAAATATAGTTTTTAAAAAATCTTTTTGAATTTTTAGTTTTTTTGACAAAATCACAAATTTGAGTAATTCAATAGAAAAAATTCAATTAATATAATAAAAATACAAAGTTAATGTAAAAAGTTTACATATAAATATAGTACCCTTATATTAAATAATATCAAACTTTTTTTGTAAATTTTATACTTTTGAGCAAATCTCGAAATTGAGTAATTTATTTATAAAAAATACAAAAAATATGATAAAATTAAAAAACTAACGCAAAAAAATAATAAATAGATATAGTTACATTTAATTCAACAATTTAAACAATTTTTGTGAATTTTTATTTTTTGTCGTCAAATCTAAAAAAATAAGTAATAAATTAATTTTAAAAAATAGGAAAAATGATAAAAATATAAATTTTACGCTAAAAATTCACACATAATTATAGTTACCTTAAATTCAATAATTTCAACAATTTCAACTATTTTTTGGAATAATTATTTTTCTCCAGTGGATCCCAAAAAATGGGTGATTAATTAATCAAAAATAGGAAACATATGGAAAAAAATATGAAATTAATGCAAAAATTAAAAAATAAATATAGTAATCTTAAGTTTCTTTTTTTTCAACAAAGCAGTCACGCAATGTTCGACGTCCCCAAATCGATGTATGTACGCCACGAGCTATGTAGCCAGATGACGTTTGACGTCGGCAAAACGATGTGTATATGCTAAATACAATGAAGGCAGCGCACGTTTGACGTCGGAAATTAATGTATGTTGGCCATGTCTGATGTTGGTTTAACATTGTGCGCAGGCCAAAGTCAATGTGACCAAGCTATGTCCGACGTTGGTGTCAATTGTCTATAGGACAAGGACGATGGAGGATATCCACGCCAAATGTTTGTTTAATGATGTTTGTAACACACTCCTTAAGATGACTAAGTAATGTGCAAAACGTGCGCAGTCCACGGTCAACGTCTGCTAAGCAAGGTGCATAGCCCACGACTGATACGGGTATTTCACGACCAATGTCTACTGGCCAATAACGCGTGCTATTGGCCGACATTCACATTCCACGTCAGATACTTGTAAAAATTTGTTGATGCTTAATTCAAGACGACAATTTCTCCCAATCGATACTCACATACAATGGTAAATGCATGCATGCCTTGACTGATGGTTCCTACCATTGGGTGAAGTAGCCTACCAATGCGCTCAGGACCCGTTAAATTTGTGCAAGACTTTGATAATGTTGTATTTTTACTGGCGACGTTGCGTGAACGATGCTTGCAGGTCATGATTGATGACAACTAGCAAAGGTGCACACCACGTTTGATGCATGCATGCCTTGTCATGTGTCACCTGACATTGGCAGGCTTTTTTTTTCATATAGTCACATGATACAAGCGATACTTGTTCTCCATGACTGATGTGTTCTACTTTTGGCTGATGTGCGCAGTCTCTGACTAATGTCTCCCAACTGATGCATACACACCACGTTTGATGCTTTCATACCTTGGGAGATGTCTCCATACGTTGGCAAATGTCATTTTCCATTTACGCACATTCCACACCCGATGCGTGCAGGACATAACCGTTGTCCTCTTCATTAGGCAGATGCACGTAGGACACGACAAATGTCGCCCTGCCGATGTGCACACGCCATATCTGATGCTTATAGGACTTGGCCTATGTCTTATGACATTGGGCGGTGCGTGTAGGCCATGAATGATGTTTTCCAACCAATGAGCATACGCCATGTGTTAATCTTGTAGGCCTTGGTTGATGGTGGTGCCATTGCAAAATGTCGTTTGCTACTTAAGCACATGCTACGTCAGATGCTTGCAGAAAATTACCGATGATGCCTAGCTGATGTGAACAAAGCATGTTTGATGAATGCATGCGTTGCCATGTGGCGTCTTCAATTGGTAGGATCCAGTTTCCATATATGCACATGCTACGCCTGATGCGTGTAGGCCATGACCGTTGTCTTCTTCTTTTTGACGATGTGCGCAAGCCTCGACTTATGTCAACGAGCAAATGTACACAAGCCACAACTGATTCTTGCAGGCTTTAGACAATGTCATATTACATTGGATGATACATGTAGGCCACATATGATGTTGCCCACCTACGTGCAAACGCCACACATGAAGCTTGCGGGTCTAGGCTGATGTTGATGACATTGGAAGACATCATTTTCCACCTGCGCACATGCTACATCCGAAACTTGCATACAATGATTGATGATGCCTAGACGATTTGCACACACCACGTTTGGTGCATGCATTCTTTGGCAAATGTTGCCATGCAGGCGTCGTTTTCCATATACTTGCATGCTACACCTTATGTGTGCACGCCATGAACGATGTCGTGTGATGTTGTCCAATTCACACAGGTCATGAATGATGTCACCGAGTCAATGCGCACACACTATGTTTGATGAATGCATGATTTTAATGACGTCGCCTAATATAGGTAAGCACTGTTAGCCATACTCGCATGTTTGATGCAAGCAGGTTATGACCACTGATGGCGGGCGTTGTCGAAGTGCATGCCACGATAAGTGTCGCAAAGCCGATGATGCATGTAGTTCTTGGGCAATATTGCCTGATATTTGCAAATATTATTTTGCAAATGCGCACATCTTAGGCTTATGCGTGCAAGCCATGACCGATATTATTCACCATTTGTTGATATGCAAAGTCCACAAACTTTGTCGCCAAGGCAATTCCCACAAATCTCGTTTAATGTCTAAAGACCTTGGACGATGTCCCCGGACATTCTTAGACGTTATTTTCCAAATGCACACTTCTAATGTGTGCATGTCATGGCCGAAGTATGCATGTCATGACGTATGTTAGCAAGATGATGCACACACGCAATGATTAATGCATTCACACAATGACCGATGTCGCCTGTCGTTGCACACAAACCATATTTGATGCTCGAAGTCATTGTCCTATGTTTTCTTACACTGGAAGACATCGTTTGCCATAAGCGCACATGCTAAGCACGATCCATGTAGGACATGACCAATGTCACCCAGTAGATGCGCACACACCATATTTAAAGCGTGCAGGCCTTGGCACATGTCCCCTGACGTCTGCAAACGTCATTATACATATGTACAAAAGATACGCCTTTCCATGCAGGTCATGAACAATGTTGTCTTTCGTTGGACGATGCTTACAAGCCACGACATATGCCTCTTAGTCGATGTGCATGCACCACGTTTTTTGTGTGCGGGCTTTCGAGGATGTCGCCTGATGTTGGTGGAAGTAATTTTTATATGCGCACATCTGATGCATGCAAGCCATGACTAATATTGTCTGTCATTCGCCGATGCGCATGTCAGTTGCCCACATGCAACGTACAATGCGTGGACCACATGAAGCTCTAGATTCCGTTTTGTCAAATCTTACTTAGAGGAGTAGGCTTCGTTTTTTCCATTAATCATAATAAACATGAACAACCTGAATATGTACATTATAAGGTACAAACACCGATGTGCTTTTTATACTAAATAACTTATATATATATATATATATATATATATATATATATATATATATATATATATATATATATATATATATATATATATATATATATATATATGTTTTCAATAATTTGTTTTGAAACTTTTTTCGGCATATCAACAATATGAGTAATTAATTAATAAAAAATTAGTTAATATTAAAAAAATATAAAATTAACGCCAAAATTGATAAATATAAGAGTAACCTTAAAATTGACAAGTTCAACAATCCTTTAAATATTCAATTTTAAAGAAAATATTGAGAATATGTAACTATTTTATAAAAAATAGGAAAAATATTATAAAATTGTATAATTAACGCCAAAAATTTACAAATAAATTTTGTTTTCTTATATTCAACAATTTCAACAGTTTTTATGAATTTTTATTTTTTCGTCAAATCTAAAAAATGAGTAATTAATTTGAAAAAAGTAAAATATGATAAAAATATAAAATTTACCCAAAAACTTCACATATAAATATAGTAACTTTATATTCAATTTCAACTATTTTTATGAATAATTACATTTTTCTCCCGGCAAAACCGTAAAAATGAGTGATTAATTAATAAAAAATAGGAAAATTATGAAAATATATTAAATTATCGCCATTGAGCGCAGGACATGATTGATGTCATCCAGTTGATGCGAACACATAATATTTTATCCATCTATACCTTGTGCGATGTAGCCTAACATTGGCCCATGCAAGCAGGCCATAACCGTTGTCGCCCAGTCAATGCATGCACACAACAATCATTGCTTACAGGTCTTGGACGATGCCATATGACGGTGGCTTATCCGTATAGTCCATGAATGATGTCTCCCAATCGATATGCACACGCAACGTGTGAAGCTTGCAAGTATTGGCTGATGCTAATGCCTTTGAAAGACGTCGTTTGGCAGATGCACACATGCTACGTCCGATATTTGCGAGGCATGACCTATGATAGCTAGATAATGTTAAAACACCATGTTTGATGCATGCATTCCTTTGAGATGTCTCCTGACATTGGCAAGCATCATTTTCAATATAACATTTGCTACGCCTGATGCATGAAGGACATGACCGTTGTCTTCTTCTTTTGGCCAATGTATGCAGGTCACGGCGATGTAGCCCAGCCGATATGCACACACGACAACTTGTTCTTACAGGCTTTGGTCGATCTAATATTACATTGGACGATATCTGTATGCCATGAATGATGTTGCCCAGCCTATACTCACACGCCACGCATGAAGCTTGCACGCTTTGGATGATGTTGATTCTATTGGAAGACGTTGTTTTAAACTTGCGCACATGCTACGTCGATGCTTGCAGACAATAATTGATGAATCCTAGCTTATGTGCATACAACATGTTTGATTCATGCATGCCATGACAGATGTCTCCTGACATTAGCAGACGTCATTTCCGTATACGCACATGCTACTCCCTATGCGTGCAAGCCAGTACCGATGTCTTTTGTTGTTGGCCAATGCGTGCAAGCCATGACAGGTGTCGAACTGTTGATGTGCGCAGGCCATGATTGATGTCGACTGATTTTTGTATACGTCATTAGCCATATGTACAAGTCCGAAGTAGGGCATTTTTAACGCGTGCATGCAACGACCGATGTCACCAAGCTGATTAGCACATGTAACATGTGATGTGTGTAGGCCATGACAGATGTATCCTGCCATTGTGCGCACACAAAGATTGATACGTGGAGGCCTTTATCAATATCACCTAACGTCAGTAGATGTTGTTTTCAATATGCGCACATTTTAAACTGATGCCGGCATACAATGACAAATGTAATTTTCCATTGGCCGATGTGCGCAAGCGACAAACTTTGTCGCCCAGTCAATGGGCACACAACCTGTTTATTGCGCAAAGCCCTTGGACAATGTCGTCATAAATCGGTAGATGATTTCCTCTTACATTTTAAGCTGATGCTTGCAGACCTTGGACAATGTCACATGACATTGGGCGATGCGTGTAGGCCACTGATGATGTCGCCCAACTGATGCGCACATGCCAAGTGTGAAGCTTGCATGCCTTGGATGATGTTGATGCGATTGGAAGACGATGTTTGCCACTTGCACACATTCTACGTGTGATTCTTGCTGTCAATGACCTATGATGCCTAGATGATATACACACACAACATTTTATTCATGCCTGCTTTGCAAGATGTCTCCGGTCTTCTGCAAACGTCATTTACCATATGTGTACATGTTATGCCGTTGCGTGCAGGCCATGACCAATATTCTTTGTTTTTGGTCGATCTTCGCTATCCTTGATTAATGTCACTCCTTTGATGCGCACACACCACGTTTGATGTGTGCGGACCTCCGAGGATGTCGCTTGATGTTTGTGGACATTAATTTCCATATGCGCACGTAAATTGCGTGCGCGACATGATCAATGTCGTCTGTCGTTCACTGATGCTCATGTGTGATGCCCACATGCTACATCCTATGCGTGTCCCACATCATGATCTTGATTCCTTTGCGTCAATTCTGACTTAGATGACTAGGCATCAATTTTTCCAATTAATCATAATGAACATGAACAAACCAAATATGTCTGTTCTAAGGTACGTTCTATATGTATAAATATATATATATATATATATATATATATAGTTTTCACTCATTTTTTAATCTTTTCCGGCAAACCAAGAATATCAGTAATTAAATAATAAAAATAGAATTAATATGATTAAAATATAAAATCAAAGCCAAAATTCATAAATAAATATAGTAAACTTAAATCAACTATTTGTATATTTTTTGAAATTCTTAGTTTTTAAGTAAAATCTCGAGAATCAGTAATAATTTATATAAATAGGAAAAAATGATAAAAATATAATTTAACACAAAAAATCACAAATAAATATATTTTCCTTAAATTTAACAAATTTCAATAATTCTTTTGAATTTTTTTCGTCAAATCTCGAAAATGAGTAATCAATTAATAAAAATAGAAAAATATGATAAAAATATAAATTTTACGCCAAAAATTTACATATAATTATAGTAACCTTTAATTAAATAATATTTAATATATTTTGACTAATTATTTTTCTCACATTAAATCCATAAAAAAGACATTTAATTAATTAAAAAAAAAGGTAAATTATGAAAAATATGAAATTAACGCTAATGCGCGCATGCCACGATCGATATCTCCCAATCAATGTGCACACATAATATTTGATGCGTCAGTACCCTGTACAGTGTTGCTCGACATTGGCATGTGCAAGCAGGCCATAAACGATGTCGCCAAGTCGATTCACACATGGCACAACTAACGCTTGCAGGCCTTGGAGGATATCATATGACATTGGCGAATGTGCATAGGCCACGAATTATGTCGCCCATCAAATACTCACAAGCCATGTGTGAAGCTTGAAGCCTTGGTTGATACTGATGCTATTGGAAGACGTCGCTTTCCACATGCGCTCATTCTACATCCGATGCTTCCAAGCCATGACCGATAACATCTAGATGATGTGCACAGACCACGTTTGATGCATGGATGCCTTGGAACATGTCTCCTGACATTGTCAGACGTTGTTTTCCATATATGCATATGCTACCTTTGATGCGTGCGGGTCATGAAAGTTGTCTTTTTCTTTTGGTCGATTCTTGCATGCCACCACTAATGTCGCCTAGCCAATGTCCACACACCACAAATAATTCTTGCAGGCTTTGGTCAATGTAATATTACATTAGCTGATGCGTGAAGGCCGTGAATAATGTTTCCCTGTCGATGTACACATGGCACGTGTGATGCTTGCAGGCCTTGGCTGATGCTAATGCTAGTGGAATACGTTGTTTGCCACTTGCGCATATTCAACGTCGATTGATTGCAATCAATAACCGATGACACCTAGATGATGTGCACACACCACGTTTCTTTCATGCATGCCTTGGCAAATGTCACCTGACATTGGAAAGCGTCGTGTTCCGTGTAGGCACATGCTACTCCCAATGCGTGCAAGCAATGACCGATATCTTCTTTTCTTGGCTGATGCGCGCAGGCCATGACTGATGTCCGATGCATGCACACCCCGACCGATGTTGTCATTCATTAGCCGATATGCATATGTGGTGCCCACATACTACGTCCTATGTGTTTCCACATGGAGCTCTGTATTCCGTAGCACCAATTCTGACTTAGAGGAGTAGGATTCATTTTTTAAATGAATCATAATGGATATTTCTAACCCAAATATGTAAAATGCAAGGTAGAAACACACATTTGAATTTTTATTATCAAAAATATCTTTTATATATATAAAAAAGAGTTTTCAACAATTCTTTTTGAATTTTATTTTTATCGAAAAATTAAGAATATGAGTAATTCATTAGAAATAAAATAATTAATAAGATAAAAATATGAAATTAATGCCAAAATTTCACAAATATATAGACTAATCTTAATTTTATCATTTTCAACAACTTTTTGTAATTTTTATATTTTTGAACAAATCTCGGAAATCAGTAATTTATTTATAAAAAAATGATAAAAATAAAAAATTAAAGCAAAAATTTCACAAATAGATAAATTTACCTTAAATTCAACAATTTAAACAATTTTTTTGAATTTTTATTTTTTTCATCAAATCCAAAAAATGAGTAAATGATTAATAAAAAATAGGAAAAATATGATAAAATTATGAAATTTACCTTAAAATTCAAATATAATATAGTAACCTTGAATTCAATAATTTCAACAATTTCAACTTTTTTTAATAGTTATTTTTCTCTAGGCGAATCATAAAAAATGCATAATTAATTAATAAAAAATGAAAATTATGAAAAAATATTACATTACGAAAAAATCAAAAATAAATATAGTAACGTTACATTACATTTTTTTGACAACGCGGTCACACAACGTCTGATGTTCCCAAACCGATGTATGCACGCCACTAACGATGAAGCTAGATGATATTTGACATCGGCAAACCAATATGTGTATGCTAAATACGATGGGTGAAGCGTACTTTTGACGTCAGAAAATTGATGTATGCAGGCCACATTCGATGTTGGTTGAACATTGTGTGCAGGCCAAAGTCGATTCGATCAGGCTTTGTCCAACATCGCTGACAGTTGTGTGCATGCCAATGCAATGGAGGAAGGCCACTCCAAGCGTTGGTTGAGAGAAGCTTGTAGGCTACGGCCGAAGACGACTAAGTAATGTGCAAAATGCAGGAAATCCATCATCGAGGTCGGCTGAGCAAGGTGCATAGGACATAAATAATATGGGTACTCCACGGCCAATGTTTACTGGCTGATGACGCGTGCCGTTGGCCGAAGTTCACATTCCACCTCAGATACATGTAAAAAAGCATATTGAATTTGAATGGAAGATGCCAATTTCTCCCAGCCAATGCCACGTGCCACGGTAGATGCATGCATGCCTTGCCTGATTGAACATGCCGTTAAGAGAAGTAGCCTGCCGATGCGCGCAAGACATATCAAATGTGTGCAAGCCTTTGATGATGTTGTATGTTGTTGCCCGACGTTGTGTGAACCATGCATGGAAACCATGATTGATGACGTCTAGTTTATGTGCACACACTACGTTTGGTTCATGCATGCCTTGGAATATGTCACCTGACATTGGTAGGCGTTGTTTTCCATATAGTGACATAATACGTCCGATGTGTGCAGGCCATGACCGATATCTTCTACTATTGGACGATGTACGGTGTCCATGACTAATGCCACCCAATCGATGCACACACACCACGTTTGATGCATGCCTTGGAAGATGTTGCCTTTCAATTCCAAACATCATTTTTCATCACATGCTACGCCCGATGCGTGCAGGCCATGGCTGATGTCTTCTAGCGGATGTGCACACGCCACATCTAATTCTTTCAGGCCTTGGCCTATGTGTTGTGACGTAGGCCGGTGCGTGTAGGCCATAAATGATTTTTCCTAGCCGATGCGCACATGCCACGTATGAAGCTTGTAGGACTTGGTTGAAGTTGGTTCAATTGGAATATGTCATTTTCTACTTGGGTACATGCTACGTTTAATGCTTGCAAACAATGACCGATGATGCCTAGCTGATGTGCAAAAACCACGTTTGATGCATGCAAACGTTGGAATATTGCGCGACATTGGTAGGAGTCATTCCTTGGCACATGTTTCCTTGGTACATGTTTCCTAACATTGGTATGCGTTATATTACATATATGCACATGCTACGCCTTATGCGTGCAGGGAATAACCGATGTCTTGTGTTGTTGGCCGACGCACGCAGGCCATGATTAATGTAACCCAGTCGATTTGCACACACCATGTTTGATATGTGCATGATTTTTGAACGATGTTGCCTGATGTTTGTAGGAATAGTTAGCAATACGCGCATGTCCGATACAAGAGGGCCATGACTGATGATGGTGAGCGTTGTCGTAGCACATGCAAAGATTGGTGTCACCAAGATGATAAACACGCAACATCTTATGCGTGTAGGCCTTTCCCCATCTTGCCTGACATATGCAGATGTTGTATTCCATATGTGCACATATTACGCTGATGCTTGCAGGCAATGACCTATGTGGTTCACCATTTGCGGATATGGGAGGCCACAAACTTTATCACCATGTCAATGCCCACAATTTTGTTTGATATTTAAAACCCTTGGATAATGTCCCCTGACATTCCTAGACATCATTTGCCATATGCGCACTTCTGATGTGTGCAGGCCATGACTGATGTCAGTCGTTGTTGGGTGATGTGCGCATGCCACGACTAATGTCGGCCAGCTGATGCACGCATTCAATGTTTGATGCTTTTAAACAATGACCGATGTCTCCTACTGTTGTATACACACCACATTTTATTCTAGAAGTCCTTGACCGATGTCTCCATTCATTAGCAGACTTCGTTTTCCAGAACTGCACATGCTATGTACAATGTGTGTAGGACATAACCAATGTCACCCGGTCGATGCTCACACACCACATTCAAAGTGTGCCGGCCTTGGCGGATGTCGCTTGACATCTTCAAGCGTCGTTTGCCATATGCGCAAAAGTTAGGCAGTTGCATGTAGGCCCTGCCCAATGTTGTCTGTCGTTAGATTATGCACGCTAGCCATGATAGCTGTCTCTGTGTCGATGCGCATACACCACGTTTGATGCGTTGTGGCCTTCAAGGATGTATCCTGATATCTGTGGGCTTCATTGTTAACATGTTCATATCCGATACGTGCATGCCATGACTAATGTCGTTTGTCATTCACTGATGTGCATGTTTGATGCCCACATGTTGTCCTATGTGTGTCCCACACAAAACTCTTGATTCCGTTGTGTCAATTCTGACATAGACTAGTAGTCATGGTTTTCTTCATCAATCATTATGAACATAAACAACAAAAATATGTACATTCTAAAGTACAAACAAATATTTGCTTTTTATCATAAATATCGTTTTTAATAGTATTTTTATTTTTTTTCAGCAAATTAGGAATATGTGTAATTAATTAATAAAAATAGAATTAATATGATAAAAATATAAAATTAACGCCAAAATTCATAATTAAATAGAGTAACCTTAAATTCAACAATTTTAACAATTTTTTATTTTTGAACAAATCTCGAGAATGGGTAATTAATATATAAAAAATTGGAAAAGTATGATAAAAAGTTATAATTAACCTAAAAATTCACAAATAAATATAGTTTCCTTAAATTCACAATTTCGACAATAATTTTTAATTTTTTGTCAAATCTCAAAAATGAGTAATCAGTTAATAAAAATAGGAAAATATGATAAAAATATAAAATTTACGCCAGAAATTCACATATAATTATAGTAATCTTAAATTGAACAATTTCAAAAACAAATTGGGTAACTATTTTTTCTCCAGGAAAATAAGTAAAAACGACATCATTATCTAATTAAAAAAAGGGAAATTACGAAAATAATGAAATTGTTGTCAATGCACGCAGGCCACGACCAATGTCTCCCAATCTATGCGCACATTTAATTTTTTATGCGTCCATAACTTATACAATGTTGCATGACATTGGCATATGCAAGAAGGCCACAACTGATGTCGCCCAGTCGATGCGCACATGCAAAATCGAATGCGTTCAGGCCTTGGACGATGTCAAATGATGTTGGTCGATGCACGTAGGCCATGTATGATGTCGCCCAACCGATTCGCACAATCCACGCATGAAGCTTGAAGGCCTTGTTTGATGCTGATGCCATTTGAAGACGTCGTTTGCCACATGCACACATGCTATATCCAATGCTTACAGGCCATGATCGATGAATTATAAATGATGTGCACACACCACGTTTGATGCATGTAAGCCTTAGAAGATGTCGCCTGACATTGGCATGCATTGTTTTCCATAACCGCATATGCTACGCCTGCTGCAGGGATGGGGGAAGGCCACTCCAAACGTTTGCTTAATGATGTTTGTAGGCTACACCCGAAGACGCCAAAGTAATGTGCCAAATACGGGCAATCCACGGTCGATGTCATCTTACCAAGGTTCAAAGGCAACGACTCATACAGGTAATATACAACCAATGTGTAGTGACTGATGCGCACGTGCCACGGTAGATACATGCATGCCTTGACTGAATATACCTACCGTTGAGGTAAGTAGCCTACCAATGCGCGCAAGACACATCAAATATTTGAAAGCCTTTGATGATGTTGTATGTCTTTAGCCGACGTTGCCTAACTGTTTCTTTATGGCCATGACTGATGCCGCCAAGACGCTGTGCACATGCCACGACAAATGTCGCCCACCCGATGCACACACTCGACATTTGATATGTGTATGCCTTGGATGATGTCATATGATGTTGGCAGATGCTAGCAGGTCATGACCGTACTCGCCATACCCATGTGCAGACATCATGGGTGATTCTTGCAGGCCTTGGCTAATGTTGATGCCATTGACTGACGTCATTTTCCATATGCGCACAAGCTATGTCTGATGCGTGCAGTCCATGATTGATGTACCTTAACCGATCCACACAAACTACATTTGATGTGTGAATACCTTGGTAGATGTTGTGTGACTGGCGATGACCAATATCGTCTAAGAAGGGCTGATGAGCGCAAGCCACCATTAATGTCGCTCCGTCGATGGAAAACACCACATTTTATGTGTGTGGAAATTCGAGGATGTCGCTTGATGTTGGTGGACGTCACTTTCTATATGCGCACAATCGATGTATGCGGGCCACGATGTGTGCTATCGTTCACCGATAATAATGTCTAATGCCAATATGATACGTCCTATATGTGGCCACATCGAGCTCTTGATTCCGTTGAGTCGATTGTGACTTAGAAGAGTAGGCGTCGTTTCCCAATGAATCTAATGAATTTGTACACACATTCGATGCGTGAAGGCCACAATGTGTTCTATCGTTCGTCGATAATAATGTCTAATGCCAATATGATACGTCCTATATGTGGCCACATTGAGCTCTTGATCCCGTTGTGTCGATTGTGACATTGAATAGTAGGCGTCGTTTTCCCAATGAATCATAATGAATGTGTACAATCCAAATATGGATGTTCTAAGGTACTAACACACATTCTCTTTTTATCATAAATAACTTTTATATATATGAAATTATAGTCTTCGATAATTTTTTGAAATCTATACTTTTTTTGATAAATCATGATTATGAGTTATAAATTAAATAAAAATAGAATTAATGTGATAAAAAAAATATAAAACTAATGTTAAAAATTCATAAATTAATATAGTAACCTTAAATTCAACAATTTGAATCAGTTTTTGTTTTTTTATTTTTTTTTTGAAAATATTGAGAATGAGAAATTAATTTATAAAAATAGGAAAAATATGATAATAATATTAAATAAACGCCAAAAATTCACAAAAAAACATAGATACCTTAAATTCAAAATTTTAAAAATATTTTTGAATTTTTATTTTCTTTGTCAAATTCAAAAATGAGTAATTATTTAATAAAAGAATAGGAAAATATGATAAAAACGAAAAGTTAAGCCAAAAATACACATTTAACAATATTTACCTTGAATTGAACAATTTCAATAGTTTGAACTTTTTTTTGAATAATTACTTTTCTCTCAACAAATACTAATAAAATGTGTGATTAATTATTAATAAATAAGATAACTATGAAAACAATATCAAATTAACAAAAAAAATTCACAAATAAATATAACAACCTTAAGTTCCTTTATTTCAACAACGCTGTCACGCAATGTTCGGCATCTCAATACCGATGCATGCAAGCCACGAATGATGAAGTTAGATGATGTTTGACATCGACACACCAATGTGTGTATGCTAAATTCGATGGGGCTGCCCTTGTTTGACGTGGAAAATTGATGTATTCTGATGTCGCTGACAATGGTGTGTAGGACAAGGGCGATGGGGGTAGGTCATGCGAAATATTGGTTTAACACAATGTTTGCAAGCCAATCCTTAAGACGACTAAGTAATGTGCACAATGAGGGCAGTCCACGATCAACGTCAGCTGAGCAAGGTGCAAAGGCCACGACTGATGCAAGTACCCCATGACCAATGTCTCTTGGTCATTGATTTTTGTCATTGAACAAAGTGCAAATTCCACGTCAGATGCTTGTTAAAATTTGTTGATACTTAATTGAAGACGCTAATTTTGCCAAGTGATGCGCACACGCCACATTAGATGCATGCATAACTTAACAAATGATAACTGTCGTTGAGTCACGTAACCTATGTGCAAGACACGTCAGACGAGTACATGTTTTTAATGATGTTGTCTGTCATTTGACGACGTCTCTAAACCGATGTATGCATGCCAAGACCGATGTCGCCAAACCTATGTGCACATACCACGACTTATGTCGCCCAACTGATGCACACACTCCATGTTTTATGCGTGCAGGCCTTGGCCGATGTCATCTAACGTTTGCCAATGCTCGATAGCCATGAGCAATGTCTCCTTACCGATGCGCGCACGCCATGGGTAATGCTTCAAGCTTTTGTTGTTGTTGATGTAATTGGAACATATTGTTTTCCTCATGCGCACATGCTATGTTTGATGTGTGAAGGTCATGAACGATGTAGCCTACCATGCGCACACACCATATTTGATGTATGCATGCCTTGGCCGTTACTGCATTACATTGTAAGACATTGTTTGCCAATACAAGCACATACAACATCCAATGCATGCACGACAATGACCGATTTCGTCTGCCATTGGCCAATGCCCACTTGCCACGACCAATGTTTGCCAATCAATGCTCACACACAATGTTTTATGCATGAATGCCTAAGACGATGTCGCCTAACATTAGACGATGCAAGCAAGCCACAATAGGTATCTCCCTGTTAATGTGCACATGCCACAAATAATTCTTGCAGGCCTTGAACAATGTCATATAACGTTGGCCGATGCATATAGGCCACAAATGATATCACCTAGCCGATGCGCACAAGCCACGTGTGAAGTTTGTAGGCCTTCGCTGATGCCGATGCCATTATAAGACATTGTTTGCCACTTGGGAGCACATGCTACGTCTGATGGTTGGAGGCCATGACCAATGAGACCTAGCTCATATGGACACAAAGTGTTTGATGTATGCACGTCTTAGTTGATGTTGCCTGTCATTGGATGATGTCATTTTCATTATACGCACATGCTATATCTGATGCGTCAGGCCATAACTGTTTTCTTCTTCTATTGTCCTATGCAGTCAGGCCACGATTGATGTAACCAAGTCGATGTTAACATGCCACTACTAATGCATGCTGGACATGGACGATGTGATATGACATTGGCCGATGCATGTAGGCCACGAATGATTTTGCGCTACTAATGCACACACGCCACACGTGAAGTTTGAAAGGATTAGGTAATGTTGATGCCATTGGAAGACGTCTTTGGACACTTGCGCACATGCTACATTCCTTGCTTGCAGTCCATGATCGATGATGCCTAGCTGATGTGCACACACCACGTTTGATGCATTAATACCTTGGGATATGTCTCCTGACATTAGCACGAGTTGCTTTCCATGTAGGCACATGTTACAACCTATATGTGCAGGCCATTACTGATGTCTTATACTGTTGGCCTATGCGCGCAGTGCATGACTGATGTCGAACACCACCTTTGATATATGCTTGCCTTGGAAGATGTCGCCTGACATTGGTAGACATATTTTCCATTTACGCACATGTTACGAAAGATGCATGCAGGCCATAACCGTTGTCTACTTCTTCAGGCCGATGTGACCACACCACGATTGATGTCTCCCAGCTGATGTGCAGACACAACATCTGATGCATGCACGATTTGGCCTATGTCATATGACATTGCTGATTCTTGTAGGACACGAATGATGTCCCCCAGCCGATACACAAACGTCACGCATAAAACTTGTAGGCCTTGGCTAGTGTAGGTGCCATTGGAAGATATTGTTTTCCATTTGCACACATTCTATATATGATGCATGTATAGAATGACCAATGATGCCTACTTGATGTGCACAAACCACGTTCAATGCATGTATGTGTTCGTATATTTCGCCTAACATTAGCAGTCGTCATTTTCCATATACGCACATGTTATGCCTGATGCGTGCAGACCATGACTGTTTTCCTCTTCTGTTGGCCAATACACACAGGACACGACTGATGTAACCCAACCTATGTTCATATGTCAGCGTGAATCTTTCATGCCTTTGTTGATATTGATGCCATTGGAAGACGTTGTTTGCCACTTGCCCACATGCTACATTTGATGCTTGCATAAAATGACTGGTGACCTCTAGCTGATGTGCACACACCATGTTTGACGCATGCAAGTCTTGGCAGATGTTGTGTGACATTGGGAGGCTTCTTTTTCCAGCTACGCCTGATGCGTGCAAGCCATGATCGATGTCTACTTTTGTTGGCCAATGCACACAAGCCATGACTAATGTTTCCCAATCTATGTGCACACACCATATTTGATGGGTGCATGATTTGAATGATGTATCCTTATGTTGGTAGGCATCGCTATCTATACATGCATGTCCGTGGCAAGTTGGCCATGACCAATGATGGCGGGCTTTATCGAAGCGCATGCCACAATTGGTGTCGTCAAGCCGATTAGCACATGCTACATTTGATGCATGCAGGCCATAACTGATGTCTCTTGCCATTTCGTACACACCACGTTTGATGCATGTAGGTCTTGGACAATATTTCCTTACATTTGAAGACGTTGTTTTCCATATGCACACATGTTATGTTTATGTGTGAAGGCCATGACCGATATTTCTTGCCATTTGATGATATGTGCAGGCCACAACCTTTGTTGCCAAGTCAATGCCCAAACATTCCATTTGATGTGTAAAGCCGTTGGATGATGTCCCCTGACATTGCTAGACGTCATTTTCCATATGCACGCTTTCGATGCATGTAGGCCATGGTTGATGTAGGCCGTCATTGGCCGATGTGCGCATGAAACGATTGATATCGCTCAACTGTTGTACACGTGAAAACCATGACCGATGTCGTCTATCGTTGCCCACCACCACATTTGATGCTCGAAGGCCTTGGTCGATGTCGCCTGATACTCGCAGATGTCATTTGCTAGAAGCTCACATGCTACGTCCAATGGGTGCAAGCCATGACCAATGTCGCCAGTCAATGAGCACACACCACGTTTAATGCGTGCACGCTTTGGACGATGTCGCCTAACGTCTGCAAACATCATTTGTCATATGTGCACAAGTTACGCCGTTGCATATAGGCCATGACCAACGTCATCTGCCGTTGGATGATGCATGCAAGCCACGACTGATATCTCTTCATCGATGCGCACACACAACGTTTGCTTCATGAAGGCCTTTTTGGATGTCGCCTGATGTTGGTGGATGTCATTTTCAAATGCGTACTCCGATGCATGAAGGCCATGAGTGATGTCGTATGTCATTAGTTGTTGTGCATGCTTAATGCCCATATGCTACGTCCTATGCCTGCCTACAGGAAACTCTTGATTCTGTTGCGCCGATTGTGACATAGAGAAGTAGAATTAATATCATAAATACATAAAATTAATGTTAACGAATCATAAACAAAGAGAGTGGCCTTAAATTCAACAAGTTCAACAATTTTTTTAAATTATTATTTTATAAGAAAATCTTTAGAATGGTAATTTATTTATATAAAATATGAAAAATATAATAAAAATACAAAATTAGCGCAAAAATTCATAAATAAATATAGTTTCCTTAAATTCAATAATTTCAACAATTTTTTCTGAATTTTTATTTTTCGTCAAATCTGGAAAAAAAGTAATTTAATAAAAAATAAGAAAATATGATACAAATGTAAAATTTACGGCAAAAATGCACATATAAATATAGTAATCTTAAATTCAATAATTTCAACTATTTTTTTGAATAATAATAAAAACGCACATATAATTATAGTAATCTTAAATTCAATAATTTCAATTATTTTTTTGAATAATTATTTTTCTCTCTTCAAATCCATAAAAATGCGTAATTAATTAATTAGAAATAGGAAAATTATGAAATTCATTCCAATGCGCACAGGCTATGATCGATGTCGCCCCATCGATGGGAACATACAATGTTTGATGCGTCCATACCTTGTGTAATATCGACTAACATTGGTCGGTGAAAACAAACAACAATCGATGTCACCCCATCAATGCGCACACACCACAACTAATGCTTGAACGCCTTGGAAAATGGCATATCACGTTGGCCTATGCGTATATGCCACAAATGATGTCGCGAAGATGATGCGCACATGCCACACGTGAAGCTTGCAGTCTCAGGCTGATGCAGATGCCATTGGAAGACGTTTTTTTCCACATACGCACATGCTACATCCTATGTTTGCAGACCATGAATGATGACATCTAGTTGATGTGCACACACAACGTTTGATGCATGCATGAGTAAGATGATGTCTTCTTAATATT
Organism: Solanum corneliomulleri; assembly: GCA_027704805.1. Taxonomy (NCBI): domain Eukaryota; kingdom Viridiplantae; phylum Streptophyta; class Magnoliopsida; order Solanales; family Solanaceae; genus Solanum; species Solanum corneliomulleri. The sequence goes on along the minus strand of JAKWIY010003053.1, from coordinate 7,399,691 downwards.
GGCATGCGTCATTTTCCATATACGCATATGCTACGCCCGATGTGTGTAGACTATGACCATTCTCTTCTTCATTTGGCTGATGTGCGCTGGTCATGACTTATGTTGCCCAACCGATGTGCACACGCCACAACTGATGCCTACAGGCTTTGGTCGATGTCATATTACATTGGCTGATACGTGTAGTCCATGAATTATGTTGCCCAACCGATGCGTATACGCCACATGTGGAACTTGCACGCCTTGGAAATTGTTGATGCCATTGGAAGACGTTGTTTCCCACTTGCGCACATGCTACGTCCGATGCTTGCAAGAAATAATCGGTGACACCTAGCTGATGTGTACACACCATGTTTGATGCATGCATGCCTTGGAAGATGTAGCCTTGCATTGGCAGCCGTCGTTTTTCATATATACACATTCTACACCCAATCTGTGCAAGCCATGAACGATGTCTGCTGCGTTTGGCCGATGCACGCAGGCCATGTATGATGTCGCCCTGTCGATGTGCACACACCATGTTTAAAGTGTGCATACCTTGGACGGTGTCTCTTGATTTCGGTAGACGTCGTTAGCCATATGTGCACGTTCGATGTAAGAAGGCTATGACCGATGACGACTGGAGGTTTTGATGTGCGTATACCACGAATGATGTCGCCAAGATAATTAGCACATGTAACATCTGATATGTGTAAGCCATGACAGATGTATCCTGCCATTGCACACGCACAAAGTTTAATGGTTGTAGTCCTTTGCTAATATCTCCTGACATCCCCAAATGTTTTTTTCAATATGTGCATATTTTAAGTTGATATGTGCAGGCCATGACCAATGTCGTTTTCCATAGGCCGATATGTGCATGCGACAAGCTTTGTCTCCTAGCTAATGCACACAAAACCCGTTTATTTCTTAAAGCCCTTTGACGATGTCCCCTAACATTTTAAGTTGATGCTTGTAGGCCTTGGATGATGCGTGTAGGCCAAGAATGATGTTGTCCAACTAATGCGCACACGCCAAGCGTGAAGCTTGCAGGCCTTGGTTGTTGCTGATGCCATTAGAAGACTTCATTTGCCACTGGCACACATGCTTCGTCTAATACTTGCAGACAATGACTGATGACACTGAGATGATCTGCACACACCATGTTTGATGCATACATGCTTTGGCAGATGTCGCCTGACTTAGCAAACATTGTTTTCCATATGCACAAATACTACACCGTTGCATGCATGCTATGACCAATTTTGTTCGCTGTTGGCTGATGCGCACAAGCCACGGCAGATGTCACTATTTTGATAAACACACACTATGTTTAATGCGTGCAAGACTTCGAGGATATCGCCTAATGTTTATGGACGTCACTTACCATATGCGCACGTCCGATGAGTGCGGTATATGAGTGATATCGTTTGTCGTTCACCGATGCGCATGTCTGATGCCCACATGCTACGTCTTATCCGTTTCCCACATGGAGCTCTTAATTACGTAGCATTGATTCTAACATAGAGGACTAGGCATCGTTTTTTTAATGAATCGTAATTAACATGTCCAACCCAAATATGTACATTCTAAGTTTCAAAGACACATTTGTTTTTTTAATTATAATTAACTGTTATATATAAATTAAAGTATAATTTTCAATAATTCTTTTTGAATTTTTAGTTTTTTCAGAAAATGACGAATATGAGTTATTCATTAGCAAAATAAAATTAATATGATAAAAATATATTATTAATTCCAAAAATTCCTTAATAAATACAGTAACCTTAAATTCAACAATTTCAATAATTTTTTGTAATTTTTATATTTTTGAGTTAATCTAGAAATGAGTAGGTTATTCATAAAAAATAGGAAAAATATGACAACAAAAATTTACGCAAAAGAATCACTAATAGATATAGTTTCTTAAATTCAACAATTTAAACAATTTATTGAAAAAAATTTTCTCCTCAATCCCGAAAATGAGTAATTAATTAACAAAAAATAGGAAAAATATGAAATTTAACCGATAATTTCAAATATAATTATAGTACCATTATATCCAATAATTTAAACAATTTCAACTTTTTTTTGAATAATTATGTTTCTCAAGGTGTATCCGAAAAATGCGTAATTAATCATTTATAATTGGAAACTTAAAAAAAATATATGAAATAAATGCCAAAAAATCTAAAATAAATATAGTAACCTAAAGTTCCTTTATTTCAACAATATGGTCACGCAACGTCCAAAGTACCTAAACCGAAGTTATGTAGGCCACGTATGGTGCAGCCTGATGAGACTTGACGTTAGAAGACTGATGTGTATATGCTAAATTCTATGGGGGCAACCCATGTTTGACGTCAGCAAATCGATTTACGCAGGCCACGTCCGATGTTGGTTTAACGTTGTGTGCAGGCCAAAGTTGATGCAACTAATCTATGTTCGATGTTACTGACTTTTGTATGTAGGCCAATGACGATGTGGGAAGGCCACACCAAATGTTACCTTAACGATGTTTCTAGGCCATGACCAAAGATGTCTAAGTAATGTGCACAATGAGGGCAATCTATGGTCGACGACGGCAGAACAAGGTGGATAGGCCACGACTGATACAGGTACTCCACGACCAATGTCCACTAGATGATGACGCATGCCATTGGCCGACGTTCACATTCCACATCATATACATGTAAAATTAGTTGATGTTGAATGGAAGATGCAAATTTTGCCCAGCTGATGCGCACTTGCCACGGTAGATGCATGCATGCCTTGACTAATGGTACCTGCCCTTTAATGAGGTAGCCTGCCTATACACACAAGACACCGCAGTTGTATGAAGGACTTTGATGATGTTGTATGTCGTTTGTCGATGTTGTATGACCAATACGTCTAGGCCAAGGCCGATGTGCATATCCCTCATTTGATGTTGCCCTGCCGATGCCCACACTCCATATTTGATATGCGCATGCCTTGGACAATGTCATCTGACATTGACCGATGCTTAAAGGCCATGACCGATGTCGCCCTACCAATGCACACACATCAAGAGTGATTCTTGTATGCCTTGGTTGTTGGCGATGCCATAGGAAGACGACGTTCACCACATGCGTGCACAAACTATGTCTGATACGTGCAACTGATGTCCCCTAGCCGATACACACACACACACCATATTTGATGCCTCAATGACCCTGCCGAAGCCGCGTGACATTGGCAGAAATCATTTGCAAATATAAGCACATGAGCATCCGATGTGTGTAGGCCATGACCGATGTCGTCTTCCTTAGGCCAATGCGCGTACTCCACAACCGATGTTTCTAAGATTATGCGCATACAAAATTTTTGATGTTTGAATGCCTTTGACGATGTCGCTTGACATTGGCCGATTCAAGCATACCACAATCGATGTCGCCCAGTCTGTGCACATATGCCACATCTACTGCTTGCAAGCCTTGGACGATGTCATATGACGTCAGCCGATGCGTGTAGGTTCCAAATTTTGTCGCCCAGCGATGCACAAATGCCACGCGTTAAGCTTTTACTCCATGGCTCATGTTGATTCCATTGGAAGATGTCGTTTTCCACTTGCCCACATGCTACGCCAAATGCTTGCAGGGCTTGACTAATGACGCCTACCTGATTTTCACATGCCAAGTTTTATGCATGCATGCATTGGGTAATGTCTCCTAACATTGGTAGGCGTCGTTTTCCATATACGCATATGCTACGCACAATGCATGCATGCCATGACCGTTGTCTTCTACTTTTGGCCGATGTGTGCAGCCTGAATGATGTAACCAAGCACATGTGCATAGGCCACATTTAAATCTTGCACGCCTTGGCGGATATCAAATGACATTGGCCGATGCGTGAGGAAATCAATGATGTCGCGTAGCCGATACGCACATGCCATGCCTAAAGCTAGAAGGCCTTGGTCGATGTTAATATCATTGGAAAACGTCATTTTCCACTTGAAACATGCTACTTGCAAAACTTGTAGACAATGACTGATGACGCCTAGCTGATGTACACATACAATATTTGTTGCATGTATGCCTTGGCAGATCTCACCTCACATTGGCAGACATCATTTTCCATATATGCACATATTACGCCTAATGCGTGCAAGACTTGACCGATATCTTCTGCAGCTGGCCGTTGCGCGCAGACTATGATTGATATCGCCATATCTATTCGCACACACCATGTTTTATGTGTGCATGCCTTGGACAGTGTTGCTTGATGTTGGTAGACGTCATTATCCATATACGCACCTTCGATGCAAGTAGGCCATGACCAATGACGGTTAGTGTTGTTGACACACACATGCAAGGAATAATGTCGCCAAGCTAATTAGCACATGCAAAATCTAATGCGTGCAGGCCATGACTCATGTTACCTGCCGTTGCGCACATACCACTTTTGATTCATGTACGCCTTTTCCAATATCGCCTGACGTTTGCAGACATTATTTTGCATATATACACATGTTATGCTGATGCATCTAGGCAATCATAGATATCATTTATCATTGGCCAATATACGCAAGCACGACCTTTGTCACCCTGTTAATGCACACACAATTCGTTTGATGTGTAAAGCCCTTGAACGATGTCCCCTAATATTAGGAGATATTATTTTCCATATGCGCACTTCCGATGTGTGAAGGACATGAACGATGTCGGTCCTCGTTTGCCGATGTATGCATGCCACGACTGATATCGCCCAACTGATTATACATGCAAAATTTGATGCCTGCAAACCACGACCGATGTCACTAGTCGTTTCGCACACACCACATTTGATGCATGTAAACTTTGGTTAATGTCTCTTGATATTGGCAGGCGTCGTTTTTCAGAAGCGCAGTGAAATGTTCAATGCATACTGGCCATGACTAATGTTGCCCAACCAATGCGCACATACCACGTTTGATGCATGCAAGCCTTGATCGATGTCTCCGGACATTTGTAAGTGTCGTTCTCCATATTCGCACACGTTATACAGTTGCCTATAGTCCATGACAAATATCATTTGTCGTTTGCCGATGAGCGCAAACCACGATTGATGTCACTGTGTCGATGTGCGATCATCACATTTGGTGTGTGCGGACCTTCAAGGATGTCGACTTATGTTGGTGGATGTCATTTTTCATATGCGCACGTCCCATGCTTGTGGGCCATGACCGATGACTTCTGTCGTTCATCGATATGCATGTTTGATGCCCATATGATAAGTCCTATGCATGGACCACATGGAGCTCTTGATTAAGTTGTGTCAATTCCTACTTAGAAGAGTAGGCACCATTTTCCCAAATGAATCATAACGAATGTGTACAACCCAAATATGTACGTTCTAAGGTACAAACACGCATTTCTTTTTATCCTTAATATTTTATATATATATAAAAATATAGTCTTCAACAATTTTTTTAATGTTTTTTATTTTTTTAGCAAATAATGAATATGAGTAATAAATAAATAAAAATAGAATTACAATGATAAAAATATAAAATTAACGTCAAATGTTCACAAAAAATAGAGTAACTTTAAATTCAACAATTTCTATAATATTTTGTAACTTTTCATTTTTTGAGCGAATCTCAGGAATGAATAATAAATTTATAAAAAAAATAGGAAAAATATGATAAAACTATAAAATTATCTCCAAAAATTCACATACAAATATAGTTACCATAAATTCAACATTTTTAATATATTTTTTGAATTTTTATTTTTTTCATCAAATCTCGGAATGAGTAATTAATAAAAAAATAATAAAAATATTATAAAAATAAAATTTATGCCAAAAATTTGCATATAAAATTATATTTACCTTGAATTGGATAATTTTAATAATTTCAACAATTTTATTGAATTATTATTTTTCTCACGACAGATACCAAAAAAATTGTAATTAATAAACCAAAATAGGAAATTATGAAAAAAATGAAATTAACACCAACAATTCATAAATAAAAATAGTAACATTAAGATCCTATATTTGAAAGATGCGGTGAATAATGTCCGATGTATGCAGGCCACGAATGATGCAACCAAAAGATGTTTGACATCGGCAGACCGATGTATGCAGGCCACATCCAATGTTTGTTTAACATTGTGTGTAGGCAAATTTCATGTAGGAAATACATGTTCGACATCAATCACAGTTGTGTGTAGGCCAAGGGCGATGGGGGCGGGCCACACCAAACGTTGGTTGAAGGATGTTTGTAGGCCACACCTGAAGAAGACTATGTAATGTGCACAATTCGAGTAGTCAACGATTGACGTTGGAAGAGCAAGGTGCAAAGGCCACCGCTAATGCAGGTACTGGATGACCAATGTGTCCTACTCAATGACGCGTTCCTTTGGCCGAAGTGCACATTCCACGTCAAATGCATGTAAAAATCGGTTATTCTAAATTCAAGATGCCAATTTTTCTTAGTTGATACGCTTATTCAATGTTAGCTGCATCTAAGCCTTGACTGATGGTACCTATCGTTGAGTGACATAGCCTACTGATGTGCGCAGGACTCGTTAGACGTATACAAGCCTTTGATGATGTTATGTGTTGTTGGCTAACGTCACCTGACCGATGCATGCAGGCCACGATCGATGTCTACAAGACGATGTGCACATGCCACTACTAATGTTGTTTAACTGATGCGCACACTCCACATTTGATGCATACATGCCTTGGATGATGTCATCTGACATTGGCCGATAATCGATGGCAATGAACGATGTATCCCTAGTGATGCGCACACGCCATGGTGATGGTTTTAGGCCTTTGTTGTTGTTTATGTCATTAGCAGATGTCGTTCGCCATATGAGCACAAGCTATGTTTGATACGTGAAGGTTACGACTGATGTTGCCTAACATATGCGCATATACCACACTTGATGTGTGCATGCCTTGGCCAATGTTGACTGACATTGGAAGACATCGTTTGCCAATACAAACACATGCAACATACAATGTGTGTAGGCCATGAACGATGTTGTCTACCTCTGGACAATGCTCGCGTGCCATGATCAATTTCCCCAAATTCATGCGCTCACACAATGTCTGATGTGTGCATACCTTGGACGATATCGCCTGACATTGGTCAATGCAAGCAAGCCACAATCGATGCAAACACGCAACATATATTGTTTGCAGGCCTTGTATGATGTCATATGATATTGACCGATGGAGGTAGGCAACAAATAATGTCACCCAGTCGATGCGCAGACGCAACGCAATAAGTTTGCACCTTGACTGATGCTGATTACATTGTAGGATGTCATTTGTCACTTGTGCAAATGCTACATCTGATACTTGCAGGCCATGACTGATGACACCTAGCTAATATGCACACACCACGTTTGATGCATGAATGCCATCGCTTGACATTTGCAGGCGTTGTTTTCCATATACACACATGTTACGGGTTCTGCGTGCACCGCCATGACTGTTGTCCTCTTCTGTTGGCCGACGCAAGCAAGCCACGAGTCATGTCACCCAGCCGATATGCACACACCACAACTTATGCTTGCAGGCCTGAGGTGATGTTGCCCAACTGATGCACACAAGACACACGTGAAGTGTGTAAGCCTTAGGTGATGTTGATTCCATTGAATGACATTTTTGGCCACTTGCGCACATGCTACATCCGATGTCTGCATGCCATGATCGTTGTAGCCTAGATTAGGTTTATAAACCATGGTTGATGCATGCATGCCTTGACTTATGGTACCTTTTGTTGAGTGTCATACCATGCCAATGTGCGCAGAACCTATTAGATGTGTACATGCCTTTGATGATGTTGTGTGTCATTGGCTGACGTCGCCTAACCAATGCGTTCAGGCCACGATCGTTGATGCCACGACTGATGTTACCTAGCCGATTCACATACTCTATATTTGATGTGTGCAGGCCTTGGCCCATGCTCGAAGGCTATGACCGATATTGTCCTACCAATACGCATCAGGCATGGGTGATGTTTATAGGCCTTGGCTGTTAATGATGCCATTGACAGACGTCGTTCACAACTTGTGCAGAAGCTATGTGTGATGTGTGCATGCCATGAATGATGTTGCCTAGCCGATGCGCACATACCACATTTGATGCATTAATACCTTGGATGTTGCCGCCCCATATTGGAAGATATTTTTTAACAATACAAGCACATGCAACATCCGATAAGTGCGGTCCATAAACAAGTTCGCCTGCCTTTGGACAATGAGTGCAGGCCAGGACCAATGTCAACAAATCGATGCACACACACAATGTCTGATGTGTGCATTCCTTGAAGGATATAACCTTATATTGGACGAGGCAAGTAGGACACAACCGATATTACCTAGTCGATACGCACACGTTATAACTAATGCTTGCAGGCCTTAAATACTGTCAAAGGGCGTTAGACAATGTGTGTAGGACACAAATGTGAAGCTTCTAGGCCTTGGTTAATGCGTATGGCATTAAAAGACGTAATTTTCCACTTGCGCACATGCAACATCTGATCCTTGCATACCATGAACAATGACGCCTTGTTGATTTGCATACACCATGTTTGATGAATGCATGCCTTGACAAACGTAGCCTGACATTGACACACATCATTTTCCATATACGCATATCTTACGCTCGATGCGTGTAGGCCATGACTAATTTCTTCTGTTGTTGGCCGATGCGCGCGTGCCATGGATGATATCACCTAGTTGATGCGCAAACTCCGTGTTTGATGAAGGCTGATGTTGTCGATGCGCGCATGCCACGACAGATGTCGCCAAGCTGATTAACGCATGCAACATCTGATGTGTGTAGGCCATGACCGATGTCACCTACAGTTGCACACATACCACATTAGATGCGTTCAGTCCTTCGCTAATGTCCCCTAACGTCTACATACGTTATTTTTCATATGCGCACATGTTTTGTTGATGCATGCAAGCGATGACCGATGTTATCTGCCATTGGTCGTGCACTCAAGACATGACTGATGTCGCTCCGCGATGCACACTCACCATGTTTGATGCGTGCGAGCCTTTGGTGATGTATCTTGAGGTTGGTGGGCGTCATTTTCCATATCCGCATGTATGATGCTCACATGCAAAGTCTTATGCGTGGTCCACATCGAGCTTTTCATTCTGTTGCTCCAATTCTTACTTAGAGGAGTAGACATTGCTTTTCCAATGAATCATAATTAACATGTACAACCCATATATGTATGTTCTAAGGTGAAAACATGCATTTTCTTTTTATGATAAATAACTTTGTTATATATAAAAATATAGTTTTCAACAATTGTTTTTGAATTATTTTTGATTAATAACGAATATGAGTAATTATTTAATAAAAATAGAATTAATATGATGAAAATACAAAATTCACCCCAAAATATTGACATATAAAAAGAGTAACCTTAAATTCAATAAAATTTTGTAATTTTTATATTTTTAGCAAATCTCGAGAATGAGTAATTAGTTTATAAAAAGAAGAAAAATATGATAAAAATATAAAATTAACGCCAAAAATTTAAAGTTACCTTAAATTCAACAATTTCAACAATTTTTATTTTTTTCTGGCAAATCCAGAAAATGAGTAATTAATTAATAAATATAGGAAAAATATTATAAAAATATAAAATTTACTCTAGTAGTTCACATATAATTATAGTAACCATAAATTCGACAATTTCAACTATTTGTTTGGATAATTATTTTTCTCCTAGAAAATCCCAAAAAATGCATAATTAATTAATAAAATATGAATTGAATAACAAATATTACAAATAAATATAGTAATCTTAAGTTCCTTTATTTCGACAATGCGGTCATGCAATGTCCCACATCCTAAACATATTGTAAGCAGGCCACAGACAATGCAATGAGATAACTTTTGACGTTAGCAAATCGATATGTGTATGCTAATTAAGATGCGGGAAGCGCACATTTGATGCGGAAAATCGATGTACGCAAATCACATCTGATGTTGGTTCAATGTTGTGTGTAGGCCAAAGTCGATGCGAGCAGGCCATGTCCGACGTCAATAACAATTATTTAAAGGGCAATGGCGATGGGGGTAGGCCACGCGAAACGTTGACTGTTCAATGCTTATAGGTCATGCCGAAGATGACTTTGTAATCTGCACTATGCGGGAAGTCCACGATCGACCTCGGTTGAGCAAGTTGCATAGACCACTTCTGATGCAGGTACTCCATGGCCAATGTCTACTGGCCGGTGACGCATGAAGTTGACCAACGTGCATGTTGCATGTCAAATGCATGTAAAATTGGTTGAGGTTGTATGGAATATACCAATTTCGTCCAGTCGATGCGCACATGCCACTTTAGATGCATACATTCCTTGACTGATAGTTCCTACTTTTGATTGACGTAGCAGTCCAATGCACGTAGGACACATCAAATGCGTGGAGGCGTTTGATGATGTTATCTGTCCTTGGAGGAGGTCCCAATAACAGTGTGTGAAGGCCACGACTGATTTTGCCAAAGCCGATGTGCACATACTACAACTCATGTCACCAAGCAGATGCGCTCACTCCACGTTTGATGTATGACGCCTTAGCTGATGTCATCTGATATTGCCCATGCTCTCAGACTATGACAGATGTCGCCCTACGAATGAATACACGCCATAGGTTACGGTTGTATACCTTGGTTATTGTTGATGCCAATGTCAGACGTATTTCACCACATGCACAAAAGCTATGTTTGATGAGTGCAAGCCATGACCGATGTTGCCTAGACGATGCGCGCACATAACATTTCTTGATTGCATGCCGTAGCCGATGCCTCCTTACATTGCGAGGCCTCTATCGCCAATAAAATAACATGCAACACTAATGCATGCAAACGATGACTGATGTATACAGTCCATGTCAAATATTGTTTTAACGTTGTGTCCAGGCCAAAGTCAATGCAGGCAGACCATGTACAACGTCGCTCACCTTTGTGTGTAGTTAAAGGGCGATGGGGGTAGGCCATGAGAAATTTTGGTTGAACGATGTTTCAAGGGAACGCCCGAAGATGACTATGTAATGTGAACAATACGGGTAGTACATGGTCATCATCAGTTGAGGAAGGTGCATAGGCAACGACTGATACGGGTACTCCACAACCAAGTCTCCTGGCCGATGACGCATGTTATAAGCCAACGTGCACATTCGAAGTCAGATGCACGTAAAAATTGGTTGATGTTGAATGGAAGATGCTAATTTTTTTCCTTGTCGATGCACACATCCCACATTAGATGTATGCATGCCTTGAATAATTTTACTTGTATTTGTGTGACTAAGCCTGCCGATGCGCACGACAAGTCAGATGCGTGCAGGACTGTGATGATGCTATCTTTCATTGGCCGATGTCGACTGACCAATCTGTGCAGGCCATGACAATTGTGGCAAGAGGATGTGCACAATCCACGACTAATGTCACTCGGCCTATGTACACACTCCACGTTTGGTGTGAGCATGCCTTGGTTAATGTTATCTGACGTTGGCCGATGGTCGCAGCCCAAGAATGATGTCGCCCTACCTATGCTTAAATGCCATAGGTGATGTTCAAGTCCTTGGTTGTTTGTGATGCCATTGGCAGATGTCGTTTTCCACAAGTACACAAGCTATGTCTGATGGGTGCAGGTCATGACCGATATTGCCTAGCCGGTACACGCACACCACATTTAGTGTGTGTTTGACTTGGACGATGCCGCCCGACATAGGCAGACATCATTTGCCTATTAAAACACATGCAGCATTCGATGCTTACAGGCCATGATTGATGTCGTCCGCCTTTGGCTAATGTGAGCAAACCAAAATCGATATCGCCAAGTCAATGTGTGCACATAATTTTTTATTCGTGCATCCATAAACGAAGTCGACTGACATTAGCCGACGCAAGCAGGCCACAACCGATGTTTTCTAGGCAATTCTATCATGTTATAATTAATGCTTGCAGGCCTTGTACAACGTCATATGATGTTTGCTGATGTGTGTAGGACACGAATAATGTTGCCCATCCAATGTGCACACTCCATGGAAGAAGCTTGCAGGCCTTAGCTGATTATAATTCCATTGGAAGAAGTGTTTTGCAACTTGCGCACATGCTATGCCTGATGATTGCACGTCATGATTGTTGACGCCTATCTGATATCCACTCACCACATTTGATGCATTCATTCCTTTGCAGATGTCAATTGACATTGGCAGGCATCGTTTACCATATACATACATGCTACGCCTGATGCGTGTATGCCATGACCGCTATCTTGTTTTGTTGGCCGATTCATGCAAGCCACGATTGATTTGGCCTTACCGATGTTTACACACTACAATTGGTGTTTGCTGTCCTTGGTTGATGTCATATCACATTGGCCGATGCATGTAGACCACAAATGGTGTCGCCCAATCCATGCACATACGCCATGCGTGAAACTTGCAAGTCTTGGCTCATCCTTATTCCATTTAAAGACGTTGTTTGCCACTAGTGCACATGCTACGTCTTGTGCTTGTAGAAAATGACCGATGACACCTAGCTAATGTGCACACATCACATTTGATGCATGCATGTATTGGAAGATGGTTCCTAAAATAGGTACTCGTCATTTTTCGTATACGCACATGCTACGTCTCGTGCATGTAGGCCATGACTGATGTCTTCTATTGTTAGCTGATATACCGTGGTTTCACAGTATTTTTAATGTTTTTTCCTTATGTTTAGTGTGTGTCCAAAATCCTTTGTACAATAATTTTTATGTAAGTTTCTCTTTATTTGCAGGAAATCTGTCTAAAAGAAAAATGCGGAGGTTTTTAAGCAAGAAATGCAGAAAAGTACCACCTACGAAGCTTGTGACGGTCCGTAGGTGGCATCGTAGTAAAGCTGGTGAAGAAATATGGGGAAGTATGACCAAGTATGGTGTTACGGAGTGTGACCGTCGTAGCCATGACGGTCCGTCCCGCTTGTTCGTCATGAAGAACGGAGAAGTACTCGTAGTACCCAAATTCCAAGAGTTTAAGTGTTATGGAACGGAGACCCTCGACAGACCGTTGTTGCTGTGATGATTCGTAATACTTGCTGTCGAGGATAATGAAGAGAGCAGAAGAATTTGCCAAGTATGGGACGACGAAGTCCATGAGGTCCCGTCGTTACCACGATGACCCGTCGCGAGGTCCGTCGACCCTGCCCCATTTTGAAAGATTTCCAGCAAATCGAGTCCTTCTTTGATTAGGTTTTTAATTTTTATAAATAGTTTGAAAAACCTCATTTTTCGGGTTAGACTCTTGGTGATTAGACTCTCCTATAGTTAGATTCTTTGTTATTTTAGCTTCTTTTGTGGATTAGACTTGCTGATTATTATTACACTTTTGGAGAATCTTTAGTCTTCAATTAATTTCAGTAATTGATTGTTGGTGATTTTGTTGATTAATCAAGTGAATTTCTGGATATTATTCTTTCTCATTGAAGTATGCGCATGAATTCTTATATCACATATTTGAATATTATGATTATGACTATGGGTAACTAAACTCCATAACTAGGGTTGTAGAAACCATAGGCAAATAATGACGTAAAACCTAACTAAAATAACAATTCTTGAATAGAGTCTTGCATGTATTGATAATTATTTGTCTTATAAGTCTTTCTAAGGGATGGCCAATGTTAGAACTCGCCTTAATGCTACCTGCCGGACAAAGGAGGTAGATAATAGGAAAAGAGTTATCAACATAGATTTAGTGTATACTATCTAATAGTCTAGTATTGATTGGTACAAGGTAATAACTTAGTCAAATATCGAATATGATGCTTAATATGAGGTAAAGGTAAGGGTTAGTATAGAAACACACGTAGCCGGACAAAGGTGAGAAGTGAAATATTCTAGATGCCGGACCAAGGATTTAGAAATACATAACTTATCACTTTGGATGCAAGATACTACGAAAGAATTGTTATAGTTAGAAATATCAAGTTAGAAACCTGTGGGGAACTCGTAAACCTTAGTTACTTTTATTAGTTGATTAAACTCCAACAATTTAAGCTGTTAATTGTCTCCTTTAATTTATCTAGTTATTTTCATTTATTTAAAAGTAAAACAAACTGTTTTATCGTCTTTGTTTTCCAAGGAAATGATTGACTAAATAGTAGTAATAATAAATTGAAGTTAAGTCTGAACTATTTTCCTCGTGGGAACGATCCTAACGTCATTAGTTGGGTTCTTTACTTGATATGACCACTTAACTTCTTATTTGAGCAGTAAGTTTGAGCGTATCAAATTTTGAAGCCGCTGCCGGGGAAAGTAGCTTTTAGATTAACTTGAACTTATTACTAAAATTTATTTAACATTTTCTTAATTTTACTCTGTTTATTATATTTGATTTTTGCAGAACTATCTTTCTTGTATGCCAAATACACAGAGAGGAAGAGAACCCTTGTTTCCCTACGATCACGAATTAGAGCGTACACTACGCAACATGAAATGAAACTTGGGTATTAATGATTATGATCCAAACAAAAACATCCCAGCTCCGGTTGATGTTCAAGGTCAGTTGTTACCCAATAGAGGGGACAAAATCCCGCTCAACGGCCCCAAGAATAGTACAGAGGTTATGAGCCCGTCTACCACCAGGCCTCACCTTTGTAGTAACTAGTAGCCTAATGCAAATGCTCACTTCCAGAGGTTTGTTTTCAGGTCTACCTTCTGAGGATCCACATGCCTATATAGCTAAGGAAAGGGCAGTGTGTAAAAGCTGTGTAGGGAGGTCTGACTTGGACATGGATGTAATAGGGCTAAGAGTGTTTGCTCTCTCACTGACGGGAGACATTGCAATTTGGTTCACTTAGCTCCATTATAACTCAATTTTCACTTGGAACCAACTAAGGGACGTTTTCTTAGTACGCTACTACCCGGTCTGCAAGAAACTAAACCACAAAGAAAGAGGGAACAACTTTATGTCACTACAAGGAGAGTGAGTGAGTAGTTCTTGGGATAGATTCACCTCATTTTTTAGAAGCGTCACCAATTACCGCATAGATGATGTGTCACTGAAGGAATACTTCTTTCGGGGACAAGATGATAATTATAAAACGGTGTTGGATACTATAGCTGGTGGTTCTTATGAGGAGTGTCATTATGCTGAGATTGCTGAAAAGTTAGAGAAAATCTCCCAGAATAATAAAGCTTGGAGTAATAGAAAGTCAGATACTAGGAGAAATACCTTCATAGTGCAATCCACTCATAACCCAACCATAGATGACATTCGTGAAGACATGGCTCAGATGAGAACTGAGCTTAGGTTGGTATTAAAACATGTCAGTGGGGGTGCAGAAAAGATAAATGCAGTCAACTACTTGTCAAAACCACCGTCACCAAATGATGAGTGCTATTATGAGGAGTATTCCTATGCGGTAAATGAGCAGACAGGGGTTTTCCGACCGAGTGCCCAAGGCTCTAATCAGGAAAATTAGCGCCAAGGTCAAGTGAACCAAGGTCGGATCTATGGTAACTATAACCGTGAGGGTCATTATGTTCGAGTAGGAAATTACAACCGCGACAACAACTTCAACACGAGTAACTATGGTAATAGAAATAATAGGAATGTGCCCTATGTTCCTCCTAAAAATTATGAAATTACTCCTACGGATGGTGGAGGTAGTATGGCGCTAGTTGAGGATATGTTGCATAAAATGATGAGGAGGTCCTATATTAGTGATGAGCAAATTAAAGAGTTGTGGAATGATTTAGTGGGTATCGGGCAGAAATTCGATACACATGCAATATCGATTAAGCAGCTTGAGTTACAATTGGACCAATTATCTGCGACTGTGAACACACGGCAATCGGGCACTCTTCCTAGCAACATTTTCCGTAATCAGAATAATGATGGACATTGTATGGCAATCACTACTCGCGGTGGTAAGCAAACCATTGACCTACCAATACCGTCTAAGGAGAAAAAGCTGACCAAAGATACTAAAATGGTAGAGGTTAATAGTGAAGTAGAAGATAACACTGGAAAATATGTTGAAGTGCCTAAAAAGGTAACTCTCATGCCTAGGCCACCACCCCCATTTCCTCAAGGATTAGTGAAAAAGACCGAGGATGGTAAATATCGGTGTTTTATAACAATGTTTAAGCAAATTTCTATCAATTTCCCTTTGGTAGAAGCTTTAGAACAAATGCCCGATTATGCCATGTTTATGAAAGATCTGGTTACAAGGAAAAGATCAGTTAATTTTGAGGATGATGATAGAATGCAGCATTGTAGTGCTATTGCTACAAGTTCTCTGGTACAAAAGAAAGAAGATCCGGGTGCGATCACTATTCCTTGTACAATTGGGCTATTACATTTTGCGAAAACATTATGTGATCTTGGGGCAAGCATAAATCTCATTCCCCTCTCGATTTACAAGAAGTTGGGTTTGGGTGATCCAAAGCCCACTGTGATGCGGCTACCGATGGCTGATCGAACAGTAAAAAGGCCATAGGTATACTCCATGATGTGCTAGTAAAAGTAGTGTCCTTCATATTTTTGGCAGATTTTGTTATTCTTGATTGTGAAGTCAATTTTGAAGTGCCCATTATTCTTGGGAGGTCATTCCTTGCTACGGGAAGAGCCTTAGTAGATATGGTAAAGGGTAGATGAATTTTTTGTTAAATAATGAGGAAGTGACCTTTAACATTTGTACGTCCAGATAGCAGGGTGGTGATCTCCAATCGATATCTTCTATATCATACAACGTTGGTGATTCATCTAAGACACAAATAAAAGAACGTCTAGGTGTAGAAGCATTAGCGGTAGTGATACTGAATTTAGATAACGATTGCATTGAAGAGTATGAGTCATTAGTCGCAGCTCTTGATCGAGGTGATGTTAGATTTAAACCGAAGAAATATGAGTTAGATATGAAGAATCGCGAGTCTCCACCTGCTAAAACCATCTATAAAGGAGGCTCCAAAGTAAGAACTAAAATCTCTCCAACCTTATATCAGGTATGAATTCTTAGGAAAGGGTGACACTTTATCGGTAATCATTTCATTAGACCACAATGAACAACAAGTTGAGAGTTTGGTGAAAGTGCTAAAAAGTTCAAAAGAGCTATTGGGTGGACTATTAGAGACATTATTGGGATCCCTCCTGGTATTTGTTCTCATAAAATCTAATTCATGCCTAATCATAAGCAAAGTATTGAGCACTAGAGACTCTTAAATCCACCTATGCAAGAGATCGTGAAGAAGGAAATCATTAAGTGGTTGGATGCCGGAGTAATCTATCCGATAGCCGATAGAAGTTGGGTATGCCCTGTTCAGTGTGTACCAAAGAAAGGGGGAAAGACTGTGGTCCCCAATGAGAAAAATGAACTTGTTCCAATGATAACGTTCAAGGGATGGGGTGTGTGTATGGATAACTGTAAATTAAATTCATGGACTGAAAAGGACCACTTTCCTATGCCGTTCATGGATAAGATGTTGAATAGACCTGCTGGAAAAGTGTGGTACTATTTTCTTGATGGATATTTGTGGTATAATCAGATTTCTATTGCACTAGAAGATCAAGAGAAAACTACATTTACTTGTCCATATGGGACCTTTGCGTTCAAAAGAATGTCGTTAGAATTGTGCAATGCACCCACCAAATTTCAGAGATGTATGATGTTGATATTTTCCGACATGGTGGAAGATACTATAGAAGTTGTTATTGATTACTTTTATTTTGGTGGTGATCCATTTGAGCGGTGTTTGAACAATTTATCTGAGGTCCTTAAGAGATGCGAAGACAGCAATTTAGTACTAAATTGAGGAAAATGCCATTTCATGGTGAAAGATGGTATTGTTTTGTGTCATCGCATTTCATAAAAGGTCATAGAGGTGGATCGAGCTAAAGTGGAGATAATAGAGACTTCCCCCACCTATATCTGTAAAAGGTATGAGAAGCTTTCTTTGGCATGCAAGTTTTTATCGGAGATTCATCAAATATTTTACAAAGATATAACATCCATTGTGCAAACTGCTGGAGTGAGATTGTAAATTTTGTTTTGATGAATCTTCTCTTAAAGCATTCGGCGAGCTAAAAGAAAAATTGGTGTTTGCACCTATCATTATTTCTCCGGATTGAAACAGTCTATTTAAGGTGATGTGCGATGCTAGTGGAGTTATTCTTGGTGTAGTATTGGGACAAAGAAAGAACAAAATCCTTCACCCCATTTATTATGCTAGTAAAGCCCTAAATGAAGCTCAGAAGAACTACACAGTGGCGGAGCAAGAACTCGTTGCAGTAGTATTTGCTTTTGAAAAAATTCGCTCCTATTTGCTATGTACTAGAGTTATAGTGCATACTGACCATTCAGCAATGAGATATTTGATGGCAAAGAAGAATGAAAAAATCGAGGTTGATTCATTGGGTATTACTGCTACAAGAATTTGTACATTGAAATAAGGGATAGAAAAGGGACCAAAAATCAAGTTGCTGATCACTTGTCCCGACTAGAAGATGAAGATATGAGAGAGTTAGGGGATAAGACTGATATTGATGATACTTTCCCCGATGAGCATTTATTGGCTGCCTCACAAGACTTGATTCCATGGTTAGAAGATTTCACAAACTATCTTGCTAGTGATATTATTCCATCGGACTTGTCCTTTCATCAATGAAAAAAGTTCATGTACGATGTAAAGAAGTTCTTTTGGCATGAACCATATTTATAAAGGAGTTGTGCCGACGGGATTATTCGGCGTTGTGTGCCAGAATATGATATGTTGAGTAATTTAGAAGCATGCCATTCCTCACCCGTTGGTGGACATCAAAGTTGTATCCAAACCGCTCATAAGATATTATAATGTGGGTACTATTGGACAGTTCTTCATCAAGATTATCATGAGTTTGCTAAAGGTTGTGATAGATGCCAAAGAGATGGCAACATTTCAAGAAAGCAAGAGCTCCCTCTAAACCCAATTCTTGTGATTGAGTTATTTGATGTTTTGGGTATTGACTTTATGGGTCCTTTTGTGAGTTTTCATGGAATGAAGTATATTATAGTAGAGGTTGAATATGTATCTAAACGGGTGGAAGCTATCGCCCTCGCAAACAATGAAGGTAAGTGTGTCACTGTGTTCTTAAAAAAGAATATATTCTCTCGTTTTGTCACCCCAAGGGCAACTATTAGTGATAGGGGCTCTCACTTCTTCAAAAGATTATTCAAGGGGTTATTGGAGAAATATGGGCTTCGCCATAATGTGGCCTTCCATTACCATAATGTTGATGAATGAAGTGCTCGAGGCATACCATTTTGATGAAGTTTGAGTTATTAAGTGTCCGCAGTCTTGCCGCAAAGTTAAATTAGGCGCTTTTTGTGAGGCAACCGAATACCTATATTTTTTATTTCTCGTAATGATAGTATTTTCTACTAATGGGTTTTAAATTTGCAGGCACATCAACAGGAAATTCTGTAGAAAATCACTCTGCAGCAGTCACTGTGGGATCCATCGACGGCCTATCACGAACGCGATGGACCGTCGCATGAATCCATCGTGCCAGGTAGGTCTTTCAGTTATTTTCAAAAATAGGGCACACGCGATAGAACCAATGATGGACCGTAACACCTGTTATGGACCATCGTCGGGGACTTGTCGCGTCATTAATGAAGCGTACCCAACCTAACCCGGCTGGGGGTTTGTAAAAATTCTTGACATTTAAAAACCCCACCCCTTCATTTCACAAATTTCCTTCCTCCCATTTCCCTCCCTTTTAAGCTTCTCATTTCCTACCTCTCTTTCAACCGATCATTTTCCCAAATCCCCAATTCCTTAAAATCCACTCTCTACTAGTCGGAGTCTGCTGCTGTGGTTCTTTTCTTGCTCACCAAGTACCTTCCTCGCTTATTTTTCTCAAATTCTCATGTATGTATCTCTGTTTTCCATCCATTTACATTGCATTTTTGTTTATAAATTAGTATTAGCCTATTTCTTATTGATGGGTTCATTCTTTAATACATATTCTGTCCGACCTAGGTTAACAATCCTCAAAATTGCCTGGTTAAACTCTAGAAATAGGTACTTTAGCATTGCTAGTTTACTAGGTATTTGGTTTAAACACATGTAGGATAAAACACTAAAAAAATCCATTTGGGTCACAAAGGGATGAATCTGGCATCCCCAGTTTGGTCACTAAATGACAGAACGAGAACCCGATGACGTACCGTCGTACCCACGACGAACCGTCATAAGGTGCATCCCAACACTCCTAACACCCCACTGTCCAATTTTCTCCAAGTGTCTACCAACGGACACATGCTACGGATCGTCGTTCCCACGACAGTCCGTCCTGCACAACCTTTCTGAGACCCTGTTCCTAAGGGTCTCTCACTTTTTATAAGCTTCCTCCAACGGAAATAAGCGACGGATCGTCGTTCACATGATGGTCCATCTTGGTCAACCGGTCTGGCTGTCAGTGACCCTGTTCCTAAGGGTCTCCAACTTTTTCAAAGTGTCCTCTTACGGACATCTACGATGTACAGTCATACCCTCGACGGTCCATCCTGCATTACCATTCTGGTTGTCACAGACCCTGTTCCTAAGGGTCTCCAACTTTTTCAAAGTGTCCTCTTACGGACATCTACGACAGACCGTCATACCCTCGACGACCCATTTTGCATAACCGTCATGACGGTCATAGGCCCTGCTCCTAAGGGTCTCCAATTTTTTTAAGTGTCCTGTTACGGACATCTACGACGGACCTTCATACCCTCAACGGTCCGTCTTGCACAACCATTTTGGTTGTCAGAGACCCTATTCCAAAGGGTCTCCAAATTTTTCCAAGTGTCCCCTTACGAACATCTACGATGGACCGTCACAACCTCGACTGTCCGTCCGGCATAACCATCATGACGGTCTGAGACCCCTCTCCTAAGGGTCACCATACTTTTATCTAAGTGTCCCACGATGGACATCGACGATGGACCGTCAGAATCACAATGGTCCGTCCTGTGTATCCGTCATACTTGTCAGAAACTTTCCTTCAGGGGTCTCCACATAAACATAGTATAAAGTAGTACATGACGGTCCGTCGTCCTCACGACGAGCCTTCATCTAGTCTGTCGTGTTTCACTGTTACTATAGAAATTTCATTACATATTGAATATTTTATTTATTGTGTCATTTTGCTTGTCTTGTTTGCTCCTTCTATTACTAATAGTAATTTTTTACAGGTACTATCTATAATGGCACCAAAACAAGATCGAGTCTACGCATGTGGGCGTTCGAAGTATGTCGCCCCGTCTGCCCGCCTGGTCATTGGCTCTGATGATGAGCGTGACCCTGAGAACGTGCCCCCAGTCACTTCCACCGTATCCTGAGAGGAACGTGCTGCTAGAGCCACACCCAAAAAGGTGGAGTCTGGCGTAGTCACTGCCTCCCAGTCTGGTGAGGAGCACACACTGACCGGCACACCTTATGGGTTAGCTACTCATGAAAAAGGAGCATCTGGCTCCTTAGGAGTTTCGTGGTCGGAGGAAGCCTCCGGATTAACTGAGGTGGCTGCACCCGACACAACAGCACTGTTTGCCTCATTTGATAAGGCTGACAATTAAGAATCCACACCTTGCTCACCGACTCGTGCTCTTACCTCGGTTGCCGACCAACCCAACCGGTGGTGTGTCGATGGGTAGTATCAAGTTTATTCAGAAGCAAAGTTTCTGAATGACAAAGGAGTCATGACACAGACCCTTACATTGGAGAGACGGGTCCTTAAGGGAAGTTTCCCAACTATGGCATAGATCCACAATCTCTTCACCAGACATCAACTAGAGTGGACAGTGCGTTCAGTGGGCCGTTATAGTGAAGAGTTGGTCCGAGAGTTCTATTTCTCCTACGTGGATACTCTCATATCACAGATTGATAGGTGGGATGCTCCCTTAAAATAGGCCCCACTGGAGCATGTCAGTGTACATGGCATTCAGGTTGATATCTCCCTGCCTGCCATCAGCCGGTTTCTATACAGCGAGGATGTTGTTGCCAACCGAACCCCTTTCACCACCAAGTTTGACTACCGGTGGGAAATAGTCAAAGATGACAAATTCTTGCCTGAGGCCATTGCTTTGAGAGACCATCAAGAGGTGGATGGCCCTGCACTTGTGTGTTGATGGAGAGGGTGCTGATTGGGTAACCGAGCCGAAGGGTGCCATCAAGAAGCCTAACCTGACCTTCACGGCGAAGTTCTTGTGGTTGATTTTCCACAACTTTCTTTCCCCAACAAACGCTGATAATATAGTTACACAGGATCGTGCAGTACTGATGGCGGCGATGTTAGCCGTGTTAGAGGTGGACTTTTCTTGGCTTCTATAGGCGGTCATGCACGAGAGGGCTTTTAAGGTCACAACTACTTACTCTTTCCCGTGCATGATATTTTCTTTATGCAATTCCGCAAGTGTGCCCATATAGCTCATTGATCAGTTCAAAACCCCGCTGGGCACTGTTGATATTAGCCTCATCAGGGATGAGGCCAATGAGTTGGCTCCATGCAAAGGGCCTCGTCCAGAGTTGCCTTAACTTTGTGACAATCTGGCTGATACGGTAGCACAGGTTTGCACGACTACGCAGATTGCTTCCACTGGCACTACCCCGGTCGAGTCTCTCCCGGGAAGTAACACTGCCCCGAGCTCCTCTCGCTCAGTTCCTTTACCCGCTATGGTCCCGCTTGCTAGGGTTTAAAATCTAGAGGCACAGATGGCTACACTTCTGCATCACATCCAACCTTCATAGGTCTATTGCTGAGGCAGAAGAGCGCTTAGAGAGGAAAATGGTCCAGCGCAAAGAGTGGAATATTGCTGATGTTCATCAGCGCTTGGACGCTTTTGAGTTGCGGATAGCCTGGCCAGCCCCTCAGGTGGATGTGTCGACCCTTCAGGCTGCGTTTGAGAGTCTTTGCGCAGACATCGATATGATCTTTGAGTCTAGGGTGCTTGAGTCTAAGGCCCCTTCTGCAGAGCCTGATGAGGACACAGTGATGACGGCTTTATTCGCCACATTTGAGATTCCGCCACCTCCCCCTCGAGATCATACCAAAAGGCGTAGGCATCGAGAGAAGGATGATGCTAGAGCATGAAAGAAGGAGCGTCGTGAGATGGATGCTGCGAGGAGAGCTTTGCTTGCTGATGAGGAGGCACCTCGGATGAGGGTCGTAGAGTCAGCTGCTGGGGCATCTAGCTCCAAAAATGTGGAGATCGTGGAAGGCACTGCTGATAGTGTTGTTTCAGCTGAGCACAACTGAGGGTATCCAGATTACAGGGGTAGTGGGATCCGAGGAACCGGACCCACCCGCTTGCTGATCGTCGACGCTTTGCGCCCCAGGTTTGCTTCACCTACCACTCTTGTATTTCAATTTTGTATGCATTGGGGACAATTGCATGTCTTTTTGTTGGGGTGGGCTAAATGGAAAGTGAGTGCTAGGGTGAAGTCTGAGTAGCCTAATTCGCAGTCCTCTTTTGGGTTTTCTTGCCTGTTTTGTTTTTCCCCAAGAGACTGCTTATTTTTACTGTTGAACCGGCATGTCTATATCTTGTGTACATATTGTAACTCTAAAGCATGATGTCCAAAATGATATCCTGATTAAATGAAAATGATGCATGACTAGGCATGATAATTGATAAATGTGTGGCTCTAAATCTGACATAGAGATACACCAATGCATGACACTAAGTCGAAAATTCAAACTAGTTGTCAGATAATCTGGTAGAGTAATGAGATGTCAAGTGAGTATGAGGAAGATTTGAATAGTCCACTATTTGTACTGAGCTAGAACATGCCTGGTTAGTCCTGCTAAAAGTAATCTGTAATAGACAATTAGGAAAGGATCATAGGCCCTTGTTAAATATAGACCATTTTTAGTCTAAATTAAAGAAAACCAAATGAAATTAATCGTTATTTGATCAAATGATTTAAGCTTAAACTAGACCTTTCTTTTTCACTCCAACTGATCTTTTCTCAGAATTATGTGTTGGCCCTGGTCCCACCTTGGACATGTGCCCCTCAGCTTATGCCAAAAGCATAAGTTGAGGGTGGCTAATGCAGTAAGCACCCCTTTTTATGGACCTGACCTAACTTTGGGTATTGTGTACTTTGACTCATGGCAAAGCCATGAGTTGAGGGTGGCTATTATGAGAAATGTTCTTGAAAGTGGGGCTGAAAGCACAAAGAGAGAGAAAGAACAAAAGTAAAGTGATTTAAGAATCAGTTGAAAGAAAAGTGAAATATGAAAAAAAAAATACAATAAATACAGGCAAGAAAAGAAGAGAGTCACTTACACAAATGAAGAAAGAAGGGAAAATAGCAAGGTAAAAGAATATGGAAAATTGGGAAAAATAAAATGATAAAAAGAGGTATGTTTAGTCGATATGTCAAAGAGGGAAAAATTCACTAAAGTATACCTAAATATACCCTAACTGACCCTGAGCCTATGATACAAGCAAAGAAAGTCCTATCGTGATCCTAAAAGTTGTATAGCAAACTTAAAGCAGTGAAAATAAGGGCAAGCTTATGTCAATATGTATGAATGAGTTGTGAATCTGTTCTGAGAGTGAGTGTTGAAAAGTAATCCTTATACTCAAACTGAAATCATTGTATGGAAAATCAGGATATTGTTTTAAAGTAAGGACACCGGAAATATTAGCACATAGGTGAGAAATTGAAAAGGATAGTGTTAGTGCATGGTGAGTCTGTGTTATGGTCTAATTCCACATAATTCAAGCCTAATAGTGATAGGATGCATAAATATGATGAGACTTATCGGGATTGATAGCCAAATGATTGCGAAAAATAAAACATGGATATTATTGTACAAAGATTTTGTAGTGAGTCATAGTGCGTCACTTGAGGACAAACAACGAATTTAAGTTGAGGGTGTTGATATACCATGGTTTCACGGTATTTTTAATGCTTTTTCCTTATGTTTAGTGTGTGTTTAAAAGCCTTTTTGTATTAATTTTTATGTATGTTTCTCTTTATTTGTAGGAAATCTGTCAAAAAGATGATTGCAGAGTTTTTTGAGCAACAAATGCAGAAAAGTACCACCTACGGAGCTTGTGACGGTCCGTCTTGCCTTTGACAGTCCATAGGTGGAATCGTAGTGAAGCTGCTAAAGGAAGATGGGGAAGTATGAACAGGTGTGGGGTTATGAAGTGTGTGACGGACCGTCGTAGCCATGACGGTCCGTACTGCTGGTTCATCATGAAGATCAGAAAAGTAGTCCCAGTACCCAAATTCCAAGAGTTTAAGTGTTATGGAACGGAGACCCTCGACGTACCGTTGTGTATATGACGATTTATCATACCTTCCATCGAGGATAATGGAGAGAGTAGCAGAAGAATTGGCAAAGTATGGGACGACGGAGTCCATGAAGGCCCGTCGTGACCACGACGACCCGTTGCGAGGTCCGTTGACCCAGCCGCATTTTGACATATTTTCAGCAAATATAGTCCTTCTTTGATTAGGTTTTTGTTTTTTTATAAATAGTTTGAAAAACCTTGTTTTTGGGGTTAGACTCTTGGTGATTAGACTCTCTTATAGTTCGACTCTTGGTTATTTTAGCTTCTTTTGTGATTAGTAATGTGCAAAATACAGGTAATCCACGGTCAACGTCGGCTTAGCAAGGTGCATAGGCAACGACTCATATGGGTACTCCATGAAAAATGTCTAGTGACCGATGACGTGTGCCATTAATCTACTTTAAGATTCCACGTCGGATACATGTAAAATATGTTGATTCTGAATGGAAGACTCCAATTTGACCCAGGCGATGCGCACGTGCAATAGTAGATACATTCATACCTTGACTAATGGTTACTACCATTGAGGTAAGTAGCCTGCCGATGCGCGCAAGACACATCAAATGTGTGCAATCCTTTGATGATGTTGTATGTCTTTCGCCGACGTTGCCTGACTGATTTGTGCAGGCCATGACCGATGCCGAATGCCGATTTGCACATGCCACGACTAATGTCCCCCACCTTATGCACACACTCCACATTTGATGTGTGCATGCCTTGGATGATGTCATCTGACGTTGGCAGATGCTAGAAGACCATGACCAATGTTGCCATACCGATACGAAGACATCATGGCTAATTCTTGCTGGACTTGGCTAATGCTGATGCCATTGCATGACATCGTTCGCCACATGTGCACAAGCTATGTCTGATGCATGCAAGCCATGACTGTTGTACCCTAACCGATGCACACAAACTACATTTGATGCATGAATGCCTTGGTCGATGCTGCGTGACTGGCCATGACTAATATTGTCTAACATTGGCCGATGAGCGCAAGCCACGATTGATGTTTCTCCGTCGATGCGTACACACCATGTTTGATGTGTGCGGAGTCTTTGAGGAATGTCACCTAATGTCTTCTGTCATTCGCCGATAATCATGTCTAATGCTCATATGATACGTCCTATACGTGGCCGCATGGAGCACTTGATTCCGTTTCGTCGATTCTAACTTAGAAGAGTAGGCGTCATTTTCCCAATGAATCATAATGAATGTGTACAAGCCAAATATGTACGTTCTAAGGTACAAACATACATTTTCTTTTTATCATAAATCAATTTTATATATATGAATTATAGTCCTCGACAATTTTTTGATTTTTTTTTGACAAATCATGAATATAGGTTATAAATTAATAAAAATATAATTAATACGATAAAAATATAAATCTAACGTCAAAAATTAATAAATAAATATAGTAACCTTAAATTCAACAATATGACTAATTTTTTGTATTTTTTTATTTTTTGAGCAAATCTCGAGAATCAGTAATTAGTTTATAAAAAATAGGTAAAATATCATAAAAATATAAAATAAACGCCAAAAATTCACAAATATGTTTGAATTTTTATTTTTTTGTCAAAATAAAAAATGAGTAATTATATAATAAAAAATAGGGAAAATATGATAAAAAATAAAAGTTACGCCAAAAAACACATATAATTATATTTACTTTAATTAAACAATTTCAATAGTTTGAACTATTTTTTTGAATAATTATTTTTCTCCCAACAAATCCAAAAATAATGTGTAATTAATTAATAATAAATAAGATAATTATGAAAATATATGAAATTAACAAAAAGAATTCACAAATAAATATAACAACCATAAGTTCCTTTATTTCACCAATGCTGTCAGGCAATGTTCGACGTCTTAAAACTGATATATGTAGGCCATGAACGATGCAGTGAGATGACGTTTGATGTTGGCATGCCTATGTGTGTATGCTAAATTTGATGGGGCAGCCCACATTTGACGTGGAAAATCGATGTATGTAGGCCACGTCCGATGGTGGTTTAATGTCGTGTGCAGTCAACGGCGATACGGGCAGGACATTTTTTATGTTGCTGACATTGGTGTGTAGGCCAAGGTCGATGGGGGAAGGCCATGCCAAATGTTTGTTGAACGATGTTTGTAGGCCAAGTCTGAAGACGACTAAGTAATATGCATAATGCGGGCAGTCCACGATCAACGTCAGCTAAGTAAGGTGGAAAGGCCACAACTAATGCGGGTATCCCACGACTAATGTCTCCTCGCCAATCATGTGTGCCATTGAACAAAGTGAAAATTCCATGACAGATGCTTGTAAAAACCAGTTGATACTGAATCAAAGACGCTAATTTTTCCATGTGATGCAGACACGCCACATTAGATGCATGCTTTCTTTGACTCATGGTAACTGTCATTAAGCGAAATAACCTGTGCGCAGGACACGTCAGATGAGTGCATGCCTTTGATGATGCTATATGTCGTTAGCCAACGTTGCAAGACCGATGTTGCCAAACCGATGTTGCCAAACCGATGTGCACATGCCACGAATGATGTTGCTCAGCTGATGCACACACTCCACGTTTGATGCGTGCAGGCCTTGGCCGATGTCATCTAACATTGGCCAATGATGGATAGCCATGAGCGATGTCTCCCTACCGATGCGCACACGTCATGGGTGATGCTTGCAGGACTTAATTGTTGCTGATGTAATTGGCACACATTGTTTACCACATGCTCACATGCTATTTTTGATGCATGAAGGTCATGACCGATGTTGCCTACCGATGCGCACATACTATATTTGATGTATGCATTCCTTGGCCAATACTGCCAGACATTGCAAGACATTGTTTGCCAATACAAGCACATGCAAAATCCAATGCGTGCAGGAAATGACCAATGTCATCTGCCTTTGGACAATGCCACTTATCACGACCAATGTTGCCCAATCGATGCACACACACAATGTTTTATGCGTGCATACGATTAATGAAGACACAATAGATGTCGCCCAATCGATGCGTACACACCAAAAATAATCCTTGAAGGCCTTGACAATTTCATATGATCTTGGTCGATGCATGTACGCCACAAATGATATCACCTAGCCGATACGCACACACCACGTGTGAAGCTTGCAGGCCTTTACTGATGTTTATGCCATTATATGACATTGTTTGCCATTTGCTCACATACTATGTCCGATGCTTGAAGGACATGACCGATGATGCCTAGCTCATATGCACACATAATTTTTTATGCAGGCACGCCTTGGTTGATGTTTCCTGACATTGGAAGATGTCGTTTTCCTTATACACACATACTAAATCCGATGCATGCAGGATGATTGTTTTCTTCTTCTATTGGCCTATCCAAGCAGGACACGATTGATTTCACTATGTTGATTTTACATACCATTACTAATGCTTGTAGGACATGGACGATATCATATGACGTTGGCTGATGCATGTAGGCCATGAATGATTTTGTGCAGCTGATGCACACACGCCACACATGAAGTTTGCAAGGCTTAGGTAATGTTGATGCCATTGGAAGACGTCGTTGGACACTCGCTCACATGCTACATCCCATGCTTGCAGGCCATGATCGATGATGCCTAGAAGATGTGCACACATAACGTTTGATGCATTCATGTCTTGGGATATGTCATCTAACGTTGGCAGGAGTTGTTTTCCATGTAGGAACATGTTACGCCCGATGTGTGCAGGCCATGAACGATGTCTTCTACTATTGGCTGATGCGTGCAGGCCATGAATGATGTTGAATACCACGTTTGACAAATGCATTCCTTGGCAGATGTCGCCTGAAATTGGCATACATCATTTTCCATATACGCAGATGTTAAAAAGGATGCGTGCAGGCCATGACCGCTATCTTCTTCTTCAGGCAGATGTGCGCAGGTCACGACCAATCTCACCCAGCCGATGTACACACACCACATCTGATGCATGCAGGCCTTGTCCTATGTCGTATGACATTGGCTGATGCTTGAAGGCCACGTATGATGTCCCCCAGTCAATGCACAAGTGCCACGCATGAAACTTGCAGGCCTTGGCTAATGCTGGTGCCATTTAAAGATGTTTTTTTCCATTTGTGCACATGCTACGTCCGATGGTTGCAGACAACGACCGATGATGCCTACCTGATGTGCACAAACCACGTTTGATGCATGGATGTGTTGACAGATGTCGCCTGACATTGGACGACGTCATTTTCCATATACGCACATGATATGCCTGATGTATGTAGGCCATGACCATTTTCCTCTTCTGCTGGCCAATGCGCACAGTCCACGACTTATGTAACCCAGCCAATGTAAACATGATACAATTGATGATTCAAGGATTTAGCCAACGTCATATGACATTGGCTGATGCATGTAGGCACCGGATGATGCCACCCAGCTGATGTGCACATGTCAAGCTTGAAGCTTACATGCCTTGGTTGATGTTGATGCCATTGGAAGATGTCGTTTGCCACTTGCGCACATGTTACGCTCGATGCTTGCATAAAATGACCGATGACCTCTAGATGATGTGCACACACCATGTTTGTCGCACGCATGTCTTGGCAGATGTTGTATGACATTGGCAGGCTTCTTTTTCCATGTACGCACATGCTACGCCCGATGCGCAATCCATTACGAATGTCTTATTTTGTTGGATGTTGCACACAAGCCATTACTAATGTTTCCCAATCGATGTGTACACACCATATTTGATATATTCATGATTTGAATGATGTCTCCTGATGTTTGTAGTCGTCGTTATCCATACGCGCATGTTCGTGGCAAGTAGGCCATGACCAATGATGACGGGCGTTGTCAAAGTGCATGCCACGATTGGTGTTGCAAAGCCGATTAACACATGCTACATTTGATGCGTGCAAGCCATGACCGAGGTCGCCTGCCGTTGTGCACACACTATGTTTGTTGCATGTAGGTCTTGGCAAATATTACCTTATGTTTGCGGACATTATTTTTCATATGCGCACATGTTATGCTGATGTGTGAAGGCCATGACAGATATTGCTTGTCATTCGCTTATATGCACAGGCCACAATCTTTGTTTACAAGTCAATGCCCACACAACCCATTTGATGTGTTAAGCCCTTGGATGATGTCCCCTGACATTACTAAACGTCGTTTTCCATATGCGCGCTTTCTATGTAAGTAGGCCATGGCTAATGTGGGCCGTCATTGACTGATGTCGCCCAACTAATTCACACATGCAATGTTTAAGCGTGCAAAGAATGACCGATGTCACCTGTCGTTGCCCACCGCCAAATTTGATGCTCGAAGGCCTTCGTCGATATCGCCTGACACTCGCATACGTAATTTGCTGAAGAGCACATGCTACGTCCGATGGGTGCACACCATGACCAATGTAACCAGTTGATGTGCACACACCACGTTTAATGCATATAGGCTTTGGACGAAGTCGCCTGACGTCTGCAAGCATCATTTTCCATATATGCACAAGTTACGTCATTGCATATAGGCCATGACCAACGTCATCTGCTGTTGGACGATGCACACAAACCACGATTGATATCGCTCCATCGATGCGGACACACTATGTTTGATTTGTGCGGGCCTTCAAGGATGTCGCCTGATGTTAGTGGATATCATTTTCATATACGTACGTCCGATGCGTGCGAGCCATGACTGATGTCGTCTGTCATTTGCCGATGTGCATCTCTATGCCCATACGCTACGTCCTATGCTTGGCCTACATGAAGCTCATGATTCTGTTGCTCCGATTTTGACTTAGATAAGTAGACATCATTTTTCTTATTGATCATAATGAACATGAACAACCCAAATATGTACGTTTTAAGGTACAAACACGATTCACTTTTTATTTCAATAGAGTTTTTTGATTTTTTTTGGGCAAATAAGGAATATGAGTAATTAATTAATTAAAATAAAATGAATATGATAAATAGATAAAATTAACATTAAAAATTCTTAACCAAATAGAATGACCTTAAATTCAATAATTTCAACAATTTTTTGAAATTTTTATTTTTCTAGAAAATCTCGAGAATGGTAATTTATTTTTAAAAAATATAAAAAATATGATAAAAATATAAAATTAACGCTAAAATTAATAAATAAATATAGTTTCCTTAAATTAAATAATTTTAACAATTATTTTGAATTCAATTTTTTGGTCAAATTTCGAAAATGAGTAATTAATTAATAAAAAAAAGGAAAATATGATACAAATGTAAAATTTAAGCCAAAATTTCACATATAATTATAGTAACCTTAAATTCAATAATTTCAACTATATTATTGAATAATTATTTTTCCCTCAGCAAATCCATAAAAAATATGCAATTAATTAATAAGTAAAAGGAAAATCATGAAAAAAATATGAAATTAATGCCAATGCGCATAGGCCACGATCAATGTCGCCCAATAGATGTGCACATACAATGTTTGATGCGTCCATACCTTGTACAATGTCTCCTGACATTCGTCAGTGCACACAAACAACAACCCATGTCGCCCCGTCGATGCACACATGCCAAAACTAATGCTTGCAAGCCTTGGACGATGTCATATGACGTTGACCAATGCGTATATTCCACAAATGATGTCGCCAAGCTGATGTGCACATGCCACACGTGAAGCTTGCAGGCCCTGGCTGATGCTGATGCTATTGGAAGACCTCATTTTCCACATACACACATGCTACGTTCGAAGCGTGTAGGCCATGACCGATGATAGCTAGCTGATGTTAACACACAACGTTTTGATGCATGCATGCGTAAGATGATGTCTTCTGACATTGGCAGGCCTCATTTTCCATATACACATTTGCTACGCCCGATTCATGCAGGCTATGACGTTGTCTTCTTCTTTTGGCTTATGCGCGCAAGTCATGGCTTATGTCGCTCAGCCGATGTGCAGACGCCACAAATGATGCTTGCATGCTTTGGTCGATGTCATATTACATTGTTTGGTATGTGTAGGCCATGAATGATGTTGCCCAGTCGATGCATACACACCACACGTGAAGGTTTCACGCGTTTGGAATTTTTTATGCCATTGGAAGACGTTTTTTCTCAGTGGCTCACATGCTACATCCGATGGTTGTATAAAAGAATCGAGGACGCCTAGATGATGTGCACACACCACATTTGATGTATGCATGCATTGGAAGATGTCCCTTGACATTGGCAGCCGTCTTTTTCTTATATACACATGCTAATCCCAATGCGTGCAAGCCATGAACGATGTCGACTGCTGTTGGCCGATGCACGCAGGCCATGTATCATATTTCCCTGTCGATGTTCACACACCATATTTGATGTGTGCATACCTTGGACGACGTCTCTTGATTTTGGTAGACGTCTTTAGCCATATGCGCACGTATGGTGTTAGTAGGCTTTGACCGATGACGAATGGTGGTTTTGACGCGCGTATTCCACGAACAATGTCGCCAAGATGATTAGAACATGTAACATCTGATACGTGTAAGCCATGACAGATGTATCCTGCCATTGCACACACACAATGTTTGATGTTTGCAAGCCTTGGCTAATATCGCCTGACGTCCGCAAATGTTGTTTTTAGTATGTGCGCATTATAAGCTGATGTGCAGTCCATGAGTAATGTCGTTTTCCATAGGATTATATGTGCATGCGACAAGCTTTGTTTCCTAGTCAATGCACAAAAAACATGTTTATTGCTTAAAGGCCTATGACGATGTCCCCTAACACTATCACTTGATGCTTGCATGCCTTGGATGATGCGTGTAGGCCACAAATGATGTCGCCCAGTTGATGCGCACATGCCAAGCATGCATCTTGCAGGCCTTGTTTGATGTTGATGCCATTGGAAGACGTCATTTGCCACTTACACACATGGTACATCTAATGCTTGAAAACAGTGACCGATGACACCTAGATGATCTGCACACACCAGGTTTGATGCATTCCTTCTTTGGCAGATGTCGCTTGACTTAGCAAACTTCATTTTCAATATTTATAGATACTACATCGTTGCATGCAGGATATGACCAATGTTGTCTGTCGTTTGCCGATGCGCGCAAGCCATGACCGTTATCACTCCTTCGATGTGCACACACTATGTTTGATTCGTGCGGGCCTTCGAGGATAGCGCCTGATGTTTGTGGAAGTCACTTTCCATATTCACATGTACGATGAGTCTGGGCCATGAGTGATGTCGTCTGTTGTTCATTGGTGCGCAAGTCTGATGCCCACATGCTATGTCCTATCTGTGGCCCACATGGAGCTCTTGATTACGTTGTGTTGATTG
This sequence comes from Solanum corneliomulleri, assembly GCA_027704805.1. Taxonomy (NCBI): domain Eukaryota; kingdom Viridiplantae; phylum Streptophyta; class Magnoliopsida; order Solanales; family Solanaceae; genus Solanum; species Solanum corneliomulleri. The sequence continues at coordinate 7,366,095 of JAKWIY010003053.1, read as the reverse complement.
TGACTTAAAGGATTAGGTATCATTTTTACAATGAATCATAATGAACATGTCCAACCCAAATATGTATGGTCTAAGATTCAAATAGACATTTGTTTTTTATATCATAATTAACTATTATATATAAATAAATGTACAGTTTTCAACAATTCTTTTTGAATTTTTAGTTTTTTCGGATTATGAAAAATATGAGTAATTCATTAGAAAAATAGAATTAATACGACAAAAATATAAAATTAACACCAAAAATTCACTAATATATATTGTAACCTTAAATTCATCAATTTCAACAATTTCATGTAATTTTTATATTTTTTGAGTTAATCTAGAAAATGAGTAGTTTATTAATCAAAAATAGGAATAATATGATAAAAATAAAAAAACATTTATCGAAAAAAATCACTAATATATATAGTTTCTTAAAATCAACAATTTAAACAATTTTTTGAATATTTATTTATTCTTTATATCCCGAAAATGAGTAATTAATTAATAATAAATAGGAAAAATATTAAAAATATAAAAAAATAAGCCAAAATTGAAATACAATTATAGAACCATTAAATTTAATACTTTAAACAATTTCAACTATTTTTTGAATAATTATTTTTCTCAAGGCGTATCCCAAAAATGAGTAATTAATTAATTAAAACAGGAAAATTATGAAAAAATATATTAAATAGATGCAAAAAATTCTAAAATAAATATAGTAACCTTAAGTTCCTTGAATTAAACAATATGATCATGCATCGTCAAAAGTATCTAAACCGATGTATGTAGGCCACGTATGATAGAGCCTGGTGACGCTCCATGTCGGCAGACTGATGTGTGTATGCTAAATTCGATGGGGGAAACCCATGTTTGAATTCGGCAAATCAATGTATGCAGTAAACGTCCGATGTTGGTTTAATGTTGTGTGTAGACAAAAGTTGATGCGACCAGACTACGTTCGATGTTACGACTATTCTATGTAGGCCAAGGGCAATGCAGGACCGCCACACAAGACGTTTACATAACGATGTTTCTAGGCCATGCCCAAAAATGACTAAATAATGTGCACAATGAGGGAAATCCATGGTCGACGTCGGCTGGGCAAGGTGCATAGGGCACGAGTGATACGAGTATTCCACGGCTAATGTCTACTAGCCGATAATGCATTACATTGACCGACATTTACATTCCACGTCAGATATATGTAAAAATAGGTTGATGCTTAATGGAAGACGCCAATTTCGCCCATCTTATGCACACTTGCCACGGTAGATGCATGCATGCCTTGTTTTATGGTACTTGCCATTTAGTGAGGTAGCCTGCCTATACGCGCACGACACGTTAGTTGTGTGCAGGCCATTGATGATGTTGTTTGTTGTTGGCCAATATTGTCTGATCGATACGTCTAGTCCATTGCTTATGTGTAAGCAATTACCAATGTCCCCTAGAGGATACACACACACACACCATATTTGATGCGTGAATGCCTTGGCCGATGCCGGATGACATTGGAAGATATTATTTCCCCATATAAGCATATGAACATTGAATGCATGTGGTCCATGACCATTGTCGTTTGCCTTAGGCCAATGCGGCAGGCCTTGACCGATATTTTCCAATCGATGCGCACAAAAAATGTTTGATGTTTGTATTCCTTGGACGATGTCGTGTGCAGTTCACCGATTTAAGAAGACCACAACCGATGTCCCAGTCTATGGCCATATGCCATATCTACTAATTGTAAGACTTGGACGATGTCATATGACATCGGACGATGCGTGTAGGTTACGAATGATGTCTCCTTACTGATGCATACACGCCACTCGTGAAGCTTGCACGCCTTGGCTGATGTTCATGCCATTGGAAGACGTTGTTTGCCACTAGCGCACATGCTATGCCAAATGCTTGCAGGGCTTGACTAATGATGCCTAGGTGATGTGCACACAACATGTTTTATGCGTGCATGACTTGGGTGATGTCTCATAATATTGGTAGGTGTAATATTCCATATACGCATATGCTATGCCCAATGCATGCATGCCATGACCGTTGTCCTCTTTTGTTGGCCAATTTGCGCAGGCCTTGACTGATGTCACCAAGCAGATGTGCGTAGGCCACATTTAATTCTTGCCGCCTTGGCCGATATCATATCACATTGGCCGATTCGTGTGGACACAAATGATGTCGCCTAGCCGATACGCACATGTCACGCCTAAAGCTTTAAGGCCTTGGTTGATGCTGATGCTATTGGAAAACGTCATTTTCCGCTTGAAAATATGCTATGTACGATACTTGGTGACAATGACCGATGATTCCTAGCTGATGTGCACACACTACATTTGATGGATGAATGCCTTGGAAGATCTCAACTCACATTGGCAGGTGTCATTTTCCATGTAAGAACATGTTACGCCTAATGCGTGCAAGCCATGATCGATGTCTTCTGCAGCTGGACAATGCACGCAGGCCATGATTGATATTGCCATATCGATGTGCACACACCATGTTTGATGTGTACATGCCTTGTACGATGTCTCTTGAAGTTGGTAGACGTCGTTAACCATATATACACCTACGATGGAAGTAGGCCATAACTGATGACGATTAGAGTTGTTTACATGCACATGCCAGGAATGATGTCACCAAGCTGATAAACACATGAAACATCTGATGCATGAAGTCCATGATGATGTTTCCTAGTGTTCGCACACACCACTTTTTATGCATGTACGCCTTGTCCAATATTGCTTGATATTTACAGACGTAATTTTCCATATATACACATATTATGCTAATGCATGAAGGCTATGATAGATGTTGTTTCTCATTGGCCGATATGCGTAAACAACGACCTTTGTTACCTTGTTAATACAAGAACATGCAACATCCAATGTGTGCAAGACATGACCGATATCATCTGCCTTTGGCAAATGTGCACAAACCACGATCAGTGTTTCCCTATAAATGCGTACACACAATGTTTGATGTGTGCATGCCTTGGACAATGTCACCAAAAATTGGCTGATGCAAGCACGACACAATCGATGTCACTGACTGCACACACGCCACAACTAATGTTTGCAAGCCTTGGACGATGTAATATGACATTGTCCGATGCATGTAGGCCAGGAATGATGTCGCACAACCTATGCGCACACGGCATGCGTGAATCTTTTAGGCCTTTATTGATGTTGTTGAAATTGGAAGACGTCGTTTACCACTTGTGCACATGATACGTTCGATACTTGCAGGACATGATAGGTGATTCCAAGTTGATGTGCACACACTACATTTGATGCATACATGCCTTGGAAGATGTCACCTGACATTGGAAGGCCTCGTTTTCCATATACACATATGCTACGCATGATGTGTGTAGGCTATGACAATTTTTTTCTGTTGGCTGATGCGCACAGGACAAGACTTATGTCACCCAGCCGATGTTCAAACACCACAACTGATTCTTGTAGGCCTAAGCCGATGTCATATGAAATTGGCCGATACTTATAGGCCACGAATGATATCGCCTAGCCGATTTCCACATGCCACGCTTTAAGATTGCCGTCCTAGGCTGATGTTGATGCCATTGGAAGATGTCGTTTTCCACTTATGCACATGCTACATCCATTGCTTGCATACAATGAACGATAACGCTAAGCTGATGTAGACATACCACGTTTGATGCATGCATTTCTTGGATGATGTCGCCAAACATTTGAAGGCATAATTTTCCATATACGCACATGCATACACCTGATGCGTGCAGTCCATGATCCATGTTGCCAAGACGATGTGCACATGTCACGACTAATGTTTCCCAGTTGATTCACACACTCTACATTTGATGTGTGCATCCCCTGACCGATGCTCGCAGGATATGACCAATGTCGTCCTACAGGTGCGCACTAGGCATGTGTGATGTTTGCAAGCCTTCACTGTTAATGACTCCATTGTAAGACGTCGTTCACAACATGTGCACAAGCTATGTGTGATGTGTGCATGCCATGAACGATGTCTCCTGGTCGATGCGCACACACCACATTTGAGGCATGCATGCCTTGGCTGTTCTCACCTCATATTGGAAGACATCTTTTGCAAATATAGCACATACAGCATCCGATGCGTGCAGGACGTGACCGATTTCGGCTGCCTTTGGCCAACTTGTGCAGGCCACGATCGATGTCACTCAATCGATGCACACACACAATGTCTGTTGTATGCATCCCTTGGAGGATGTCGCCTTACATTGGCCGAGGCAAGTACGCCACAACCAATATTGCCTAGTCGATACGCACACGCTATAGCTAATGCTTGCAAGCCTTAGACACTATCTTAGGAACGTAGCCAATATGTTTAGGAAACAAATGATATCGCCCAGCCGATGTGCACACTCCACGCGTGAAGCTTGTAGGCGTTAGCTAATGCTTATGGCATTACACGTTGCCGTTTGCCACATGCTCACATGCTACGTGTGATCCTTGCATACCATTACCGATGATGTTTAGTTGACTTCCACACAACACGTTTGATGCATGCATGCATTGGAAAATGTCTCCTTACATTGGCAGGCGTTGTTTTGCATATACGAACATGCTACGCCCGATGCGTAAGCCATTACCCCTGAATTTTTTTGGGTGCCAATACGCGCAAGCCACGACTTATTTCACCCAACCGATGTGCACACGTCACAAATGATTCTTGCAGGCCTTAGACGATGTCATATGAAATTGACAAAAACGTGTATGCCACAAATGATATCGCCCAGCCGATGTTCACATGCCATGTGTAAAACATGCAGGCCTAGGCTGATGCTGATGCCATAGGAAGAAGTCATTTTCCACTTGCGCACATGCTACGTACGATTCTTCTAGACAATAACCTATGACGACTAGTTGTTCTGCACACACCACATTTGATGCATGTCTGCCTTGGAAGATGTCGCTTGACGTAACCAAACGTTATTTCCCTATGCACACATGCAACGCCGTTGCGGGCAAACCATAACCAATGTCATCTTCCTTTAGCCAATGCGTACCAGCCACAACTGATGTCGCTCCTTGATGCACACACACCACGTTTGATGCATGTGGGTTTTCTTGGGTGTCACCTTATGTTTGTGGACGTCATTTACCAGATGAGCACGTCCGATGCGTGCGGGACATGATAGGTGTTGTCTGTCATTCGCCAATGCATGTGTGATGCCCACATGAAATTTCCTATGTGTGCTCCACAAGGAGTCCGTTGCGCCGATTCTGATTTAGAGGAGTAGGCATCTATTTCAAATAAATCACAATGAACGTATACAACCCAAATATGTATGTTCCAAGGTACAAACACATTTTCTATTTATCATAAATAACTGACATATATATATATATATATATATATATATATATATATATATATATATATATATATATATATATATATATATATATATATATATATATATATATATATATAGTTTTCAACAACTCTTTTGAATTTTTATTTTTGTTGGGCAAATCACGAGTATGAATAATTCGTTAGAAAATATAGAATAAATATGATAAAAATATAAAACTAACGCCAAAAATTCACAAATAAATATAATAACCTTAATTTCAATAATTTTTTTTATATTTTTCCTTTTTTGAGAAAATCTAAAAAATGAGTTACTAATTTATAAAAAAAAAAAAAAATAGGAAAAATATGATAAAAATAAAAAATTAAAAAATACAAAACTTTAAATTGAACGTTTTTTTTATTTCTATTTTTTAGTCAAATATGAAAAATGAGTAATTAATTAATAAAAAATAGAAAAAAATCTGATAAACATATAAAATTTACGCCAAAAATTTACATATAAATATAGTAACCTTAAATCAACAATTTCAACTATTTTTAAAATTTTTTTTTCTCCTGTCAATACCAAAAAATGCATAATTAATTAATAAAAAATATTAAAATAATGAAATTAATGCGAAAATCTAACAAATAAATATAGTAACTTTCAATTTCTTTATTTTAACAATGCAGTCAAGCAACGTTTGACTACCCAAAACCGATGTATGCAGACCACGAATGATGCAGCCATACGACGTTTGACATCAGCAGACTAATGTGTTGATTCTATATACGAAAAGAGAAGCCAATGTTTAACCTTAAAAAATTGATGTATGAAGGCCACGTCAGATGTTGGTTTAACATTTTGTATCGGCTAAAGTTGATGCGGGCAGACCATGTCCAACGTCATTGAGAGATTCGTGTAGGCCAAGGATTATGGGGGTAGCCAATGCCAAAATTTGGATAAAGGATGTTTGTAGGTCACGCCCGATGACGACTAAGTAATGTGCACAATGAGGGCAGTCCAAGGTCGACGTCAGTTGAGCAAGTTCCATAGGCCACGACTAATGCGGGTAGTTCACGTCTAATTTATCCTGGCCGATGACGCGTGTCTTTGGCCAAACTGCACATTCAAAATCAGATGCATGTAAAAGTCGGTTGATTCTTAATAGAATATGCCAATTTCTCCCAGCCGATGTGCACATGCCCCGTTAGATGTATGCATGCCTTCATTGATGTACCTACCTTTGTTGATTTTGTCTGTCGTTTGCCTTTGTCGTATTACCAATGCGTGCAGGCCATAACCGATTTCTCTAAGCCGGTGTGCACATTCCACGACTGATGTCTCCCAGCTGATGTACACACTCCACGTTTGATGCATGCTCGCATTGGTCGATGCTCGCACGACATGAACGATGTCGCCCTAGCGATTCGCACATGCCATGTGTTATGCTTGCAGGCCTTGGCTGTTGTTTATGCATTTGGCAGAAGTCGTTCGCTATATTCACACAAGCAATGTCTGATGTGTGTAGACCTTGATCGACGTCCCTTAGCCGATGCTCACACACAATATTTGATGTGTTAATGCCTTGGATTATGCCTCTTGACATTGGATGATATCGTTTGCAATACAAACACATGCAACATTCAACGCGTGAAGGCTATGACCAATATCTTCTACCTTGGCCAATGCACGCATACCACAACCTATATCGTCTAATCGATGCGTACACACAATGTTTGATGTGTGCATTCCTTTGACGATACTGATTAATATTGGCCTGTGCAAGCAAGCCAGAACTGATGTCCCCAGTCAATGCACGCATGCTACAAACGATGCTTGCAGACCATGATCGATGACACAAAACTTATGTGAACAAACCACGTTTGATGCATGCATGCCTTGGAAGATATTGCCTGACAGTGGCAGGCACCATTTTCCTTTTACGCACATGCTACGTCTGTTGCTTGCAGAAATGATCGATAACGCTTAGCTTATGTGCACACAGAACGTTTGATGCATACATGCCTTGGAATATGCCGCCTTACATTTGCAGGCATCGTTTTAAATGTATTCACATATGACGCCCGATTGGTGTTGACCATAATCAATGTCTTCTACTGTTGTTGATGCACGCAGACCATGCCTTATGCTTCTAGTCGATGCGCACACACCATATTTGATGCATGTGTGCCTTGACAAATGTGTCCTAATACTAGCAAGCATTGTTTACCATGTACGAACATGCTACGCCCCATTCCTGCACGCCATATATGATGTCTTATTCTATTGGCCGATGCAGGTAGGCCACGACTCATGTAGCCTAGCCAATGTGCTCACCCCACAACTAATGCTTGCATGCCTCTATTGATGTCCTATTACATTGACCTATCTGTGTAGGCCACGAATGCTGTCGCCCAGCCAATGCGCACATGCCACGTCGAAGCATGCAGTACATGGCTAATGTTGATGTCAATGGAAGACGTCGTTTTCCACTTGCACGCATGCTACATACGATGCTTGCAAAAAAGAAGAGATGACGCCTAGCTGATCCGCAAACACCTCGTTTGATGCACACATGTCTTCTCACATGTATCTTCACATTGGCAGGTATCGTTTTCCATATACGCACATGCTACGCTCGATGCATGCAGGGCATGACAAATGTATTTTGCTGTTGGTCGATGCACATAGGCCTTGACTGATGTGTCCTAGTCGATGCACACACACCACATTTGATGCATGCATGTCTTGGCAGATGTCTCCTCACAATGTTAAGCGTCATTTTCCATATACGCACATGTTACGCCGGATGCGTACAGGAAATGATCATTGTCTTCTTCTTATCACTACCCGGATTCAGGAATTCAGACCACCACCAGCGTCGTTGACCTCTTAGAGGTCGGAGAAAACCTTTTCTTGCATTCATCATATTCATATGATTAGTTTAGCACAAATTTTAAAACTTTTTGTAAGTAAGAAGTTTACATAGACTTCATATAGTTAATACTTAATTGCATCATATACTAAGTTTAATGTACATAAAACAACAATCTATCATAAGAATAAATTCGAATTATAAGATGAATATACAAAAAATAGTTTGCCAAAAGACAGCCTTATTACAAAGCATCAAAATGAAAATATGAAAGACATGTTAGGTAAAATATCCACTAGCTATGTCTAAAACTAAGGCTAGACTAAAACTGTAGCATCCTCAAAATCAAGAGGACCTAACAAATAGTTTGGAGAACGCTGATGTCCAAACCGCTGCAAGTGTCTTCAATCTTTCCTCTGACCTGCACCAATAAAAATAGTTAATTGTATAGGGTTAATACACCACTTGAACTAAGTATGGATGTATTCACACATACACATAAAGCTATGCATGATCAATGAAAGCTCTTCCTAATCAATATGCCATTTACAGAAAGTGTAGTCACTAGACTTTCCTAATTTGTTAGTTGTGAATTGTGGTATGAATATGATGTATTTTAATTCATTCAAAGCACAAAACTTATTTTCTCTATGATTACAAGAAATTAGTATCATCAACATAATTTTAGAACCACTCTGGCGAAGATTTGAAGAATTGCTCTTCCTAACCCGAGAGCTCACCTCTCTATACTTAGTTTTATTTTCAATGTTTTTCTTCTTGTTGTTGTGAAGTTTAATAATTCTTTTAGTCTATGTTTTACTTACAAGTGCAATGATTCATTGTAGTCCCATACCCACGATGAATCGATGTAAGTAATCCAAGGACTAAGGAATGATTTTCCTACCTTTTCATGAGTCATTCTTTACACTATGTTTTAATTAACATTTCATAAGCCATTCTCTATTGGCTATGCCATCTATTTCATTACTTTCATCTTAGGGAAGTTATGATGTATTTTGTTAACATTATGTTTCTACTTGCCTTTATTGGCACCATATAAGAAGTCATTATAGGCCAATCTTTTTCGGCTTTTTCCATTATTTACTTAAACTTCATGAGTGTGATATTGGCAATTGACATTCTTAATCTCTTCTTCATTCATAACTTTGAACATACGTTCCATTATCATCATTCATTCTCACTTTCTTAGTGACATAATTAGGAATAAGATTATACGAGCTAAACATGAAATCCAATGTCTTCCCCACACTGTAAAAGAGGTGATTAACCTGTTAAAATGAATCTATATCATGTGAGCTACTCATGCAATACTGTGTTTGCCCCACATCGAGAAGGGGTGATTCCAAGCTAAGGCAAATCCATCTCAAGTATTCAGTCCAAACTGAAAGGAGTGGCACACGGATATAGTGAACCAAGAACATGCTTTGAGAATTATCCGACATAGATCATGTGGGCTAAACATGAAATCCAATGTCTTCCCCACACCGAAAAGAGGTGGAATCACCGGCCAAAGTTAAACAGAATATACCTAGTTCGCTTAAGTGGAAACCACTGGCTAGTTCCTATGTTGGTTAGACATAGCTCGAAGACTAGGGACTTAATGAAACTACCTATCCACCTCGGTGGTAGCCTCGTCTCATGAGACTTACACGTACAAGTACATGATCATAACGATTCTATTGGTGTTGCGCTCACTTTCATTATCTTTTTTATCATTTAGAGTTGACTCAAGCATTATGGAAGCTTGCTTCTAGATTGAGAGTTACTTAATCTTTTGATGACTTTTCATCCTTACTTTACATTTATGAAATGTGAATTGTCCTTATAATATCATCCTTACTTTACATTGATGAAATGCGAATTGTCCTTACATATCATCCTTAGGTGTTAATGATACTAGTCTCACACATTCTAACAACTTCATTCATGAGTATTCTTTTAACATAGTAGCTTAGGTGTAAGTAAGACTTGTCTCACTTCCATTATCACCCCATTCTGGTCACTTATTTAATTTAGACCCATTTAATTATGTTATAACTTATGTTACTTCATTACTTTAGTGTAGTAGCTTCATTTCACCGTTTATGGATGATGAGCACTTCTTTCAATGAATCACATATGTTCATAGTTTATTCTTTTAGAGCATGGTTGGAGTTTTCCCAATGAATGGAATGCCCTTGTTTATGGATTCATTGAATTACTTTAGAAGTTCTTATAATATCATTTGATACTTTAACTACACAATATTGGCATATGATTAGTATTGACATAAACATTTGGGAAAAGATTACACAACCATCTTTGTTGGCATAAGCCAATTTTACATTCTTTCATGCTTGGTTAGATATGTATTTTATTCATTAGCAAATATTTTAGTCATTTAAAACATAAATTTATAGCCATTTACATTCATTGAATTACTTGGGTTATCATTTCAATATTTTGGCTATATAATATTTGCATAAGATAAATATTGGCATAAGCAATTGGGTATAGACTTCATAACCTTATTTATTAGAATGAGACAATGTTTCACTCAATCATACTCAATTTCGGATACATGATTCATTTAACGAACAGAACATCATCAACAAGTCACATTAACAGTAGGTATGCACAACAAACCGTAATCATCTTCATACTTAACATTTTTGAACACATCTTAACATAGTATCATTCTCTTAACAAATCTTAGTTCATGACTTTAGGGTAACGTTTTTAACACATACTGGACAGCATCATATTAAAATTTGATGAATTTAACACCTTCATAACATTGTAATAACAACAATACAACATTCGGACAAACACATCAAGACTTAAACAATTGCGGGTGTAACTAACTCATTGTCTATTCATGATTCATGTTTTAAGCACTTAACTTTGTACAATCACAAATTCATATTTTAATAGATATTCATAATTCAATAATATTACACATTATATCAGCTAGTACCACATACAAACAACATGATCTCTACCCTATTGAACATGGAATCGAAAAGGATACTAGGGACAAGGGAGTTCGACGAGAACAGGGGAACAACCCTCATTTTTAAGATATTTGAATCGTTGGAAAGAAAGTTATCTTGGATAATGAAGTTCAGGATATAAACCCATACTGTATGTAGAACTTAATCTACGAAGATCACCTTACACGAAACCTTGAACAAAGCCTTGAATTCGCCTAAGAAATCTTTAGCATTCTACGTTTTCTTGAAGTTTGTCGCCTACTTCTTTAGCGTCGTGAGCATCAATGTTTTTATCATGATTTTAAGGTTTAGGAACTGATATTTAATTATAAAAAATTGTGTTTAATAAGTTAATTTGCTAAACTAATGAATCAATTACAAAAATACCCCTCTTAAGTTGACTAAACATAAGAGAATATTAACTTGTTTGAAAATCTAGAAATTGGTGTTGACTATGGTTTCGGTCAACATTTTGACTTTATATTAATTAATTAAATCCTTAATATAAATAATTTAGGGACCTAGGGTAAGTACTAAAGTACCATAAGTCTTTGGAACCAAAATCAACTCAATATGACCATCCTAGGTTAAGTACTATGATGTTTCTTTAATTATACTAGGTTAGTGTAAGGATTTTGTTTTGACCATTTAAAATAATTAATTAAATTTTTATTTTAATTTACTATGTGACCTAAGGTAATTACTAAAGTACCCTTAAGTTGTTACGATTATAACCAATCCTTTAAACCATCCTAGGTTGGGTACTAGGTTGTCTTTTTCTTGTTTTAACCGAAATCTAGAAATTGTTTTGTGATTTCGATTTTTCCCCTTTAAATTAATTTATTAAGTTGATAAATTTATTAATTAAATATCCTAGGATAATTACTAAAGTATACCTAATTTGTTAGGACCTTAACTAACTCTTTGGACCATCCTAGGTTACGTACTAGGTTGCCTCTTCAAGTAGTACTAGGTTAATGTCAACCCAGTTTAGTCCTAGGTTGTCGGGTACAATAGTGGGACCATTTAGGTTAGTCATAGGTTAGTTATCTAGCTAGGAAAGTTATTTAGGACCTAGAGGTTGTTAGGAAGTAAGGCACCACATGAAGGTACCCGTCCGCACATGCTGCCCCTTAAATACTCTAACCGAATTTGGTTAGGGTGATCCCCTTCCTTTGGCCGACTGTCTCTTGCTTTGCCCATGTGCTTGCACATGCGTTGGTTGTACTTTTCTAACTAACTATTCTTTATGTACTATTTGGAATATTTACTTATTGTCCCAAGGATCCTCAGTATGTACTTGAGCACTTCTTAATTTACATCATCATTTTAAATGGTCATGTGGAATGGTACTAGGATTTACGCTTGGATGCCTAGTAATTTGTGTGAAACTATTCCGAACTTATTTTATTTTAGCTTAGAGTCTTCATTGTAGGTACATTATTGAACATCAATCTTGAATTGGTGTATGATAACCCAAAAAGTATATTTCTTATTCGTATATACAAAATTTACTAATATCCCTTATCAAATTTTTTTTCTATACTATGCCCAATATTTCTCAATATTAGGCATTTCGGCGCCTATGTACCCCTAATAGTCTACCCTAAGGGCATACAAGGCTCTTTATTAGACATATGATTTTCAAGAATGTTACACTTTTGTTGGCCGATGCGCGCAGGCAATGACTAATGTCGCCCAACCGATGTGCACACGCCACAACTGATGCTTGCAGGCCTTGGAAATCTCATATGACATTTGTCAATGTGTGTAGGCCATGAATGATGTTGCCCAACAAATATGCAGATGCCAGACATGAATCTTGCATGCCTTGGCTAATGCTAATGCTATTGGAAGATGTCGTTTGCCACTGGCATAAATGCTACATCCGATTCTTCTAGAGAATGACCGATTACACCTAGCTAATGTGCACACACCATGTTTGATGCCAACATTCCTTGTCACATCTTTCGTGACATTGGGTGGTATCGTTTTCAATATTAGCACATGCTACGCCCGATTCGTGCAGGCCATGATTGATGTCTTTTGTTGTTGGTCGGTGTGCACATTGCATGACTGATATGTCCCAGTCGATGCGCACACACCATGTTTGATAAAATCCATGCCTTGGTTGATTTCTTCTGTCAGTGGCACGAATCATTTTCCATATCCAAACATGCAATGTCCAATTCGTGTATGCCATGTCCGCTGTCAATTTTTTGTTTTGCCGATGCATGCAAGCCATAACTCATGTAGCATGGCCGATGTGTAGATGCCAAAAATGATTCATTCAAGCATTGGTCGATGTCATATGACATTGGACTATTTGTGTAGGCCACGAATGATGTCACTCAGCCAATGCACACACGCCACACCTGAAGCTTGCAGGACTTGGCTGATGCTGATACTCATTGGAAGACATCGTTTGCCACTTGCTCTCATGCTATATTCGGTGCTTGAAAAAAATAACCAATGACACCTAGATGATTTTGAAGCACCAGGTTTGATGCATCGTTTTCCATATACACACATTCGACGCCCAATGCGTGTAGGTCATGACCAATGTCTTCTACTGTTGGCCGATGCGCACAGTGCATAACTGATGTCTCCTAGACGATACACACAAACAACATTTGATGTATGTATGCCTTTGCAGATGTCGCATTACATTGCATGGCGTCATTTTCCACATACGCACATGCTACGTTCGATGCGTGAAAGCAGTGAACGTTGTCTACTTTTGTTGGCCTATGCGCATAGGGCACCACTAATTTCGCCCAGCCGATGTGCACACACCACAACCGATGCTCGCAATCCTTCGCCAATGTCATATGCCATTAGTGATATGTGTAGGCCATGAATGATGTCACTAATCCGATGCACAGATGATACACATGAAGCTTGCGATCCTTGGCTGATTGTGATGCCACTTCAAGACGTCATTTGCCACTTGCGCACATGCTATGTATGGTTCTTGCAGGCCATGACCGATGACGCCTAGATTATATGCACATACAACGTTTTTTGCATGCATGACTTCACAGATCTCGCATGATATTGGCAGGCATCAACTTCCATATACGAACATGCTACGCTCAATCTGTGCTGGACATGACCGCTGTCTTTTGCTGTTGGCCGATGTGCACATGGCCCTACTGATATCGCCTAACCGATGTGTACGCGCCATATCTGATGCTTGCAGGCCTTGGGCGATTTCATATGACATTGGCCGATAGTGTAGGCAACAAATGATGTCTCCCAGTCGATGCGCACAAGCCACACATGATGCTTGTAGGCCTGGGCTGATGTTGATTCCATTATAAGATGTTGTTTACCACATCCGCACATTGCCGATAACGCCTAGCTGATGTGCACACACCATGTTTGATGCATGCATTCCAAAATAGATGTCGTCTGACATTAACATGTGATATTTCCATATACACACATGATACGCCTGATGCATGCAGGCCATGACCAATGTCTTTTGCTATTGGCCGATGCACGCAGACCTTTAATGATGTAATCCAGTTGATGCATACACACCATGCTTGATGCATGGATGCCTTTGACAATGTCACCTGATATTGGTAGACGTTCTGAGTAATAGATGCACATCAAATTCAAGAAGGCCATGACCGATGATGGCTAGTATTTTTTATGCGTGCATTCCATGAGCGATGTTGCCAAGATGATTAGCACATGAAACATGTAATGTGTGCAGGCCATGACAGATACCAGCTACCATTGCGCACACACCATGTTTGATTATTGTAGGACTGGTCCATATTCTTCTATGTCTGCAGACGTTGTTTTCCATATGCTCACATACTACACTAATGTGTATAGGCCATGAGCGATGACGTTTTTGAAACAACCCTAAAAACGGCTATGCTAAATAATTGATAAGGTACCTAGAATGTTGACAATTAGACCGGGTTCACACGGATTGACGCCCGTAGAAAAAGACCTCTGAAACCTTACGACAGCCAAGCCAACTATCTTTGGGAGTTAGTTGAGCTAGAAAAGTTTGGGTCCATCCATGTAGGGCTCCCGAATATGAAAATTTACTCGGATGAGTCTTTACCAGACTTAAAAAAAGGAAATCTTAAGTTTGGAGGGTCTAGGGGTAAAATGATCTTTTTCCAGGCTAAGGGTAGTATCGTAATTACCCTAAATATATAATTAATTATTCAATTTATAAGATGGAGGGGCATTTTGGGGAGAGAGGGCCAAAAATTGGCCCTTAGAGTGAAGTCTTGCTCCACCCGTTTTAGAACCTAGGTGGAAGCAATGAATTAAATTTGGTTTAATTTATGTTTGTAAATTAATGTAGTAATTAATATTTATTATTATTAGCTGATTTATAATATAAGGGAAATCAGATTTTTATAATAATTAACTAAACATTATTTGATTAAGTCCTAAACTAGACTCCTAAGCCTAAGGTAACTCTCTCCTCTCACGCTCATGTCTCTCTCACGTCTATATCACTCTTATACGTGTTCTCTCTGCCAAAAAACGTACAAGAACAGTAGGTTTACCAAAGTTCTTCACACTTGAAGAACTCACAACGAAAAATAAAATCAAACGCTAAGCAAAATAAGTTAGGCAAAGGGAGGGTTTTCCGTCAAAAGTTTGGTGTGATAATTTGTTTTGGACATGAGGGCTGGAGAAGGTTTGGGCAGAAACTTCATGGTTTGAACATCATAAAAGGTATGGGTTCTCTTCTCTTTTCGTCCCTTTCGCAAGATCCCCTTAAGGTTCAGAATAATCAATCCGAAAACTAGGGTTGTTCCCCATTGCATGTCGCTCTCACTAGCTCCCAATGATTCTTAGGTTGGGTATGTTTACTAGTAGATATTAGGCATGTGTTATGTTTTCTTGATGAATATGATCATTTTTGTGTGTTTTAAATCATATGAATGACAACCTATGTATTTTCGTAACTATGTTTATGTGTGTGCAATGATGTGACTGTGACTAATGTTCTCAGATTGATGCTCCAAAATTCTAATGTTATGGTTGTTATTTTATGTGCATAAACTTATGTAAATCGTGATGTTCATGTAAGATGAAATGTTGCTCATTTGAGTGATAATCTCTTGGCTAAACGAGTCTATGGAAAATGCACCCCAAAACGTGTTAAATAGTCTACGAATTACCGTATGAGTTCAAGTGAAAATGTTGAAGAAAGTGAGCTGAATTGTGACCAAATGTCCAGCAACTTGCAACTTTATGTTTGCCTAAACCTAGATGAAACAATCTGGAAAATTAATTGAGTGTAAATCAGGTGAGGTCACTAGAATTCGAACCCGCGACCTCACCTGTGAGATACACTAAAAATGTGAAAATAAATAGGGGTTAAGGGGATTCCATCTCGGGTGTATTTGGCTGAAAAATAAAATACAGAATTAAGAATTAGAGGAGCGGGATTTGAACCTACAACCTCTCTGTCAGAACCTATGAAAACCTAAAATAAAATAAATGTGAGGCGTGGGAATAGAACCCATGAACTCTAGGCAATAAAGGAGAATTAAAAGAAAAGAGAAGATAAAAGAAATGTGAGGCTTGGGAATCGAACCCAGGACCTCTAGGCAGTAACGGAGAATTAAAAAAAAAGATAAAGTGAGGATGTGGGGGTTCTATCTTACAACCTCATGGTTAACTAGCGATAGTCAAGGAAAACCAAAAGAAAAGGATGTGGGGTTTCGAACCCACAACCCCTCGGCCAAGGAAGAGAATTTTCAAAGGATACAAATAAAAAGGAAACATTGATGTTGGGGCTCGATCTAGGGTCCCAATGTCAAGTGGATCGAAATTAAATAAAAAGAAAAATGTAAACTGTTTTCCAATGGGTTTGAAAACAGGGTTCCCTTTCCCAAATTCCGTATTGATACGTAAATCATACGTGAGTTAAATATTCAAGAATAATGTTGCCTACTTAGATCAAAATCGAGAAATTGGCATACATACAAGATGCATAACTCTTGTACCACATAATCTTAAGAAGATATGAATCACTTAAAAGAACTATGAACGAAGACTCTTCGCTTGTGTGTATAGATCCATAAGTCTAGCATACAATTAAAAATAAGTGAACCTAAGATGTATGTAATGAAATGATGTAACCCTAAAATGGTTAAGAGTGTAAAACACACTAAATGGCCAAGTGAATTGGCACATGATGGAATGAACATTGAAATGAACAAAGAAATGATGAAATGAACTATGAAATGATGAAACCCTAGAAGGGTTAAGTAACAGTGTGAAACACACTAAATGACCAAGTGCATTGGCATATGATGAAATGAACATTAACGTAAAATTGGGTGAGTAATTATGAAGAGCAAATGTGCTAATGTTAATGAATGTGGTGACAACATGATATGAGGATAATGTAAAAGATGAGAGCAATCTCAAATGAGCCTAAGTAAATGTTACCCAAAACGTACTCACCTATGAGAGTGTAAAGTTAATGAAGAGATCAATATCTATGACCACTCTAATAAAAGTATTGATATTAACACACTTAATACTAAGTATGAGATTGGAAATCATCTATTCATCTATGATGTCCTCATTATAGAAGCCATCTTCCATGACGTATGAGTTGAATGTAATGGAACTTTATACTGAACACAAATAGACTAGCGATGAGCGGTGATTCCTTCTTTCGGGAAGGATCAGAGGTTCACATAACTCTGATGATATGAAAATGACCGGCATGTCGGGTATGCGTCTCCTTATATCTCCAAGTCTTTGAAAATATATACTGCAAATAAAGGGATCTGGCGGGGTTCAATTACCATGTACGTTAGCATGTCTTTGGTCACTTTGGACGATAATTCCACCTCTTTTTTGTGTGCGGGAGAAATTGCATTTCATGATGCTAAAATGATGTATGTCGGTTAAAGTTAAAGTTCCCCATGAATGAATGAGGCCAGCCTCAAATGATGCACATAATGAAATGAATGATACTAAAGGTTTTAGGATATGATAATCAAGAGGTGAGATAGACTCAAGAAATGATGATTCCACCTCTTTGATTGGATCACATTTGCATTTTTCATGATTTCTTCATTGATCTTTTCACTCACGTCAAGTTTGAATTTCCTTCTTTTCTGTTGGATGGGTGGAAAATCATGATGAGGGGGAAACTAAGAAACCACTAAATCAACACTCAAACTTGGCATGTAATCATAAGTCCAAGCAAGCACATCTTTGTATCCAAACAAAAATTGCTTTAATGCCTCTCTAATTTCCTAATTGATATGATGACTTATTTTTATTTCCTTAACTTCCTCAATACTTCGCAAATTGATTAGTTCAGTTTCACTAAAATTAGGCTTAGGTTTGTGTTCAAACTATTTCAGTTCCCAATTCAATTCCCTAAAAGCCTCTTCTTCATCATATTCAACCTTTTGACTCGCTGATTCAAGAATAGAAAGCACTTTGAACTTTGGAAGTGAATTGTGCATGCATGTCATGTTATCAATGTTGGTATTTTAAGAATATAAAAGTAGAGAATAAGAGTTAGGGGAGAGTAAAAGACAAAATTTACTATAAAACTGGAATATCATTTTTGTTTAAATTAAATAAGGGATAGAAGGTTGACAGTAATACAAAATACTTTGAAACATTCGAATCACAATCCTAACAAAAAAAAAATGCAAAAGAGTAGAAAAATAAACTACCAAAACTAATTCCTTATGGGGAAAGGAGTTGCTTCTTAATTACTTTGATCGATACTTGAGCCCGCGAGCTACACATCGGCATGAATTATACCTTCACCAACATGGCCCATGTTTACCTCACAAAACATCTGAGATCCTCAATAACTTCTTCCATTTCTTTATGAGTAAATAAATCATTCATTTAGGAACCCTAAGTATCGATAAAAGAATGAGAAATATAAAGAATTGGTTGTTGCAGCGCCCAATCAGTCTTTTTTGGTTGTTAGCCTTATCTCCATTTTTCTTGCTTTGTTTGTATCCGAGGCTAGAGGTGTCTTGGTTTCGTAAGAGAAGAATAAGATCCACGATTACTTGCGAACATAGTCCCAAATATTTACCGAGTTAATAACCATATTTGAGCATTGTAATTGCTACCATTACAGAGGAATAGGAGAGACATGGTTGAATGATAGGGTCTCCTTGTTTAAAGAGATCAATTAATACGACCTAAAAAGACTAATAAACAATGGACTCACATACTTATTTTGACTCAATGTATGGAATTGATGGATCTTTGTATAGTGGTGAATCATCTTCCCCATGCACAATGATTTTCTCATGGTAGTATTCAAACATAACAACTTGATACATAGTTGATTAAACTGCCCGAGCCATGTGGATCCATGGCCTTCCCAATAGAAAGTTCTAAGATATAACCTTATCCATTACATGAAACACAATCATAAAGTCCACTTGTCCATTTGTAATTCTTAACTTGATTTCACCAATGGTATCACTCCTTGAGATGTCATAAGCTCGAACAAATACATTGCTAGGCAAAATTCTATCAAGTCAATTTTCATGTTTTTAGAGTAGAAAGAGGACTTATGTCTACCCCTGATCCCTTATTTATCATGACTCTCATTACATAGTACCATTAACATTTCATTGTGAGAAGAAAAACTCGGTAGCGTCCAACTCCCACCATGGGAAACTCATCTTTAGTGAAAGTGATGGTGTTTGACTCAATGATGCACTTCGCCATTTTCTCTAACTGATTTACCGTGGTCTATTCGTCACATGTGCTTCATTCAAAATTTTATTCAACACACCCCTATTGTCATTTAAGTGCAAGCGTAGCGACAACAGTAAAATCTATGCAGGGGAATTCTTCAATTGTTCCACGACAGAGTAATCTGGAACCTTAATCTGTTATAGAAATTATTCTACTTCTTCCTCAGTAAATGATTTCTTTAGTTGTATTTGTATATTTTGAGTCATCTTCTCTTTTCTTAATTATTCTGGAGCATGTCAACCCTCCTGCATCATCAACCTTTTTTAATAACTTCTTTTCTCGATAAATTACCGCGATTTGTTATATTTCTAAGGGACAACTTTGAATTAGTTACCGAAAGTTGTTGGATGGCTTAACAAAGATAGTCTCTTTCAGCTTGGTCAACCAACTTTGCTCATGATTTATTAATGAAAAGTCTTTTGATACATATAGCTTTGGCACACCCGCTCAAACTTCAATTCCATTCGAAACCCCTGGGACACAGAGTATGTTGTGGAATACACTTAGTCACTCTTATATTTCCTAAATTTTTAAATAAGATGGAGTACGACTCTCCTAATTGAGAGAATTTTCTTTTGTCTGCTTGCTCTTCAGCGTAATTTTACAAAGGAGGATGGTATTAAGGGACATTATAGGGTTGTTGTTATAGGTGAAGGTTTCCTTGATTTGGGGCCCGAAAATGTGGTGATTGGGAGGATGCACATATGACTGAGCATTGTTGATTGTGTACAAAGATGGATATACTGGGTATTGAGGGATAAAGGGTAGTAATGTTGAGGATAGGTAGATTTTCCCTAATTTTGTGGAAGGAAAATTAGAATTCCTTTGAGCGCCCCTTGACCCTAATGGCAACGAAAAAACTTACTCTTTTCTTTCACGATTTCCAAAACTTCTTCAACCACTTTAAATGTCCTCTGTGGTAACTTGATTGCTGCCTGGCTTACAATCCTTCCTGTTTTGTGACCACTTTCGACCATTCCTTCAGTTTTGATTTCTGTGTGAAACGGTCTTATCTTTGTGGATGTTAGGTGGTGAAATTAATTAGGATCTTGATCCTTCATAAAGATATCAACCAATTCTTAATCACCTAATGGTGGCTTAACCAACGCTGATTCTTCCCTCAATTTGAGAGAATATTCTCTGAAGCTTTCATTTGGTATCTTTCTCATATTGGAGAGTTTATTGCAATCTAGCATAATGTCGACATTGTTCATAAATTATATAATAAAATATGTAGACATAGCATCCCATATGTGCCGATAGGAGATCTCTTGGTCTATAAACCATTCTGAAGCAACACCAGTCAGGCTCACACCAAAATAAGTCATTATCAATTCCTATTTACCCCCTGCACCCCGAAGTTGCTATATCTCTTAAGGTATGCTTATCAAACTTAGGGATTTTGAATCCAAGTGACAAGTGGACATTTGGGAACATACACAAGTCTTTGAACGCGACAATTGTGTTCCCTCCTAACCCTTGTATACTCTTCTTGTGTTGATCATACTTTTTGTATTTTCAACACTATTTCTTGTTATAAGCCTTGAGTAGGCCTCTCAACATCGATAGGGGAGCTGACTAGTACAAAGTTAGGGCCCCAAAATGGTATCCCAGGAGTATAGTACTGCTCTGGATGAGTGGTGAACTGTACCTCTTGAGTTGTTCTCTGGGTCACAATTCGTTGTGGGAGAGTATCGACTAATGCATCTATCGTGACAGTTGGATTATTCCTGAATGGCATGCCTTGAGAGTGTGTTTTTGATGGTCTGGTCCCACAATTATCAAATGGGCTATACTCTGGAAGGAAAAAAGGGTCTGATATTGGGACCTGAGAAGATGTAGATCAGATAATAGTGATCTAAGGAAAATCGGGAATAGACGTTGGTGGTTCTTGACCATTGACCGAGGCTTGCAACAACTGTGTCATAGCATGTCTCAATGTCCAATGTTCGTCAATATTGTCTGACTCTCTTGTCGTTGTATCAATTGAAGTATCCACTCGGTTCACCACAGTTTCAGTATTGGTTGTCATTGACGCTCTTACCTTAGACCTGGTAAAGTCCGGGTGTTTAGCTAGTTTACCACAAACCAACCACCAAAATCTAACTAAAGTAAAGTGAAAAGAATAAACTTGGCTAGAAAATTTTACACATCAATCAAACATTTGTTAATGACATGGTAACAAAGTTCAAAAGGCCATTGTTTAATCCAAACTTTGCTACGTTCATTGTCTTTGTTTTTTCTCCTTTTTTTGGAAAAAAAATTGATCGAAACCTTTGGATGTTGCCTATGTTTCATGTCGCCGCTTGAATCAGATCAATACATAGTTCAGAAATTTTGATAACTCAACAAAATTAATTTGGTATAGAAAAAGAAAACCCTTTCATTCCTTCCCTAAAAACAATAAGAGAAACAACAAAACTAATGGGTTTAAACACAACCTTGATCAATATGATCTCCTTGAACACCAAACTTTAAACTAAAATATTAATTCTTTAAACAATACAAAATGAAAAAAATAAGGTAACAGACTTTAAACTAGGGCTTCACTTTTCCTCGCAAGGTCTCATACAGATTCAGTTAGGCAAATATGGAACAATCGTCCGTGATATATCAACCATTTGTTGATCATTCATAAGGCAGTGATTTTTTATAACATAAAATGTTTGTTCTGTGAGCTGATGAACTTAACACCTAGCCCTTCCCATATATTGATGATACTTATTAAACCTATCACCAATATTGTTCTTCAAGAAGGCCTATCGCGCATCTACTGCTTCAAATTGATGGCAAAGTGTTTCTCTTCTTAATGGTAATTTTTATTTGCCCCTCTTCGGTATCAACACCATGAATGATTTTTCTTTTATATTTTTCTACTTGATGCATCCAACACGACCTTTCTTCTTGCATTTCTCCTTCTTTCGCTTAAGTTCTCTGTTGAACGTGCGGGACCTCTTCAGATGCCAGTAGTCCCTCTTCAAACAAGATATATCAAAAAATTGCTTTTATCTGTCGTGCCAAGTGAATTCTACTATCCAACTCTTCCCCTAACCGAGCTAATTTCCCATCTACCTGGTTCGATTCCCCTTTCATATAATGTGCTTGTCCTTTCTTTTCCTTTTGGATCCTTGGAGAGTGTTACCAAATGTCATTGGATCAAGAAATAGAAATAGGTACCCAAGTAGAACTTTTTTCTTAATCTTTCTCCACAACCATCTCACTTAGATCACAAATTATACTCCCATACCAAATCTTTTGAATATCTTCACTGTTAAAGACAAACTTAGCGGAGTGTTATATACAAACCTACTCATATCATCGTTGGGTGAAATTTTTTAAACTCTATCCAACTAAAGCAAAACCCAAAGTGGGGCATACGGTTGAACACCTCTAAGCCCAATAATAGAAGAAATAAGATACCACTCGACATGAAAATAATATCCTTATTTTGAACTAGTAATAATTCCAAAATATTACATCAGACATGATCACCTAAAGTTTTTCTTCACTCGCTATAATTCCTTTTGGAAAATAAATTTTTGCTTCCCTTTCCTTTTCGGAGGAAATATAATCACACCAGTCTAGAGTGAACCTAGGCGCATGATCTTGTTGATAAAAATGTTCCGAAACCATATTCGAAGCAAGATAATGCAGACTTCAAAGTACATATCCCCACTTATGCATTTAGTCAATGCACATAACATATCTACCAACATATTAGGAATAATAGTTGGACTTCTAATTGTGGTTAACGCCTTTAACATACGAGCCAAATAGATGTCGATATGCTTGCCTCATTTGGGGAAAATAATGAGCCCAAAAAAATGCGACCATGAAGGCAAAGCACCTATTCGCCTTCCAAATCTTTTCACCCCCTTTGTTTCTAAGCTAGTTTTGTTAGTTTTTGAATCCATTCTTTTGGTCGTACCTCTAGTATAGAATTTCCAATGAGACCTACCCATTTTTTCAAACTCTCCTTCTCTATCTGATTGATTTTGAAAAGTTCCATTAATTGTTTTGCATCGACATTCTTTGGGATTATTAGCTTTTTATTGCGGAGATTAGCACACGAAACATTGGATCCCTTCCCTATGAAACCGGTGATTTTTCCTAAGTTGGTGTCATTGCAAAGTTAAAAAATCAAAACACATTATTTTTTGGATCCCGTAAAGGAATCAATGCCTCAATCACATCCCTTATAGGTTAAATCTCTATTAGATGCAGTAGATACCCCAAATGTTCGTTTACTCTCTTTTTTTCATGACTCTCCATATTTGTCCCCCATTTCCATAAATATTTAATTACCCTGTCAAGGATCATGTACTCTGGAATCCTTATCTTCTAGGTCTTTGGAACCACGTCCTTTGGTCGATGATTCCATTTGTATCTTGAAATAGAATCTAATTAAAGTTATGTGACAAAATCTAACCAACAGAGGAAAGAAAAGTAAAAAAAAGAATTTTTTAAGAAGATAAAACACCCATTTTTACAAAAACCAAACCCGAAAACAGATGCCTACTTATCTCATTTTAGTGAGAATCAGGTGTGCGTAGTTTATAAAAAAAATATAATTTAAAGATCACCCCTTTTATTTCAACCTCTTTTATTTTTTAATATAAAAACTAATATAGCTATTTTAAACCAAGTCAACAATGTAAAGGCCTTCTAAATAAATTATTTCACGTATCACATAAGATGAACATTTTGGTCTAAAGTGGCTTCCTGTTGTAGATTTTCTAAGTCGAATGCACATGATACAACAAACATAGTCTACTCGGGATAGTTTTTGTAGGTTAAGCATATATATTGAAAGTGTCTAGACTGGTTTTACTCGAGCAGAAAATCAAGTTGGGGAGGGTCAGTGTACCGGTAGAAGGGTTATTCCGACTTCACTAGGGGTCCAACCACGCATAACATGTGGGATAACCTAGAATCAGGAGTCTAACCTCGCACTTACTTACCCTATAAAAAAGTTTTGTAGAGCGTATCTTCACACACATAGTATAACAAAATTCTAGAGACTTAGATGGTGTGCGAGAAAAGACAATTTATATACAATATACATATCAAATCAATGAACCATTGAAATAACGCGACTAGCCAACAAACATAAAAATTTATCCAAATAATCAAATATCAAAAAATAGTCAATCTACAAAGCTTGATTTCTAATAGAAATCCCCACTAGAATCGTCAGATCTGTCACACCTCTTCCATTTATTTTTACAATTGTTAAGGCTATGATGGGTTTTATAAACAAAAATAAAATAAAAGAAAATTAATTTATTTATATTTAGAGTGTACATTTGGAATTAAATTATTTAGGTGTTCCAAATCGCTCGATAATTCTTAAATTAAAATAAAAAAGCTCCTTATTTTTAGTCTATGAAAAACAAAGAATTGGTAAAAAATTCTATTGATCGGAGGGAAGGTATGAGGCACCCCCTATTCCCGTGGTTTTAGCACGGTCATTTAATTAACTTATATTTGGATAAACATAATATTTTAGATAAAAAAAATTGTTTTAGCTACTATTTTTTTAAAAAAAAAATCGGCTGGAAACATAACCACACACAAAATTATTTTTTTAGAAAAGATAAACATCAAGGATCGTACCGAACATAAGGTTCTATTTAACTTTTCATTGTTATTTTTTAAAAAAAAATAAAAAACAATGATAATTAACTTCTCAATTTTTTTAATTATGATAAAAATAAATCAAGGAATATGTTGCCTATAATACCCTCTAATTGACTAAATGTGGCTATGGTAGAATTACCCTCTAATTGACTATATGATTCCCTCTAATTGACTAAATGTGGATATGGTAGAATTAGGAGTGTGTATATATTTCATATGATGATAAAGTGTGCCTAGTTTTGGTAGACCTATGTCCATCTACTTGTTACATGAAATAATATGGATATGAACTCTTGAATTACTAGGGTTAAGCACTTTTGTAATGTATGTGTATGAATGATTGAAATATGACCTTGAACATGTTAAGAAGGTCAATACTCGGAACCTTCATTATAAATAAAAGATTATGATATCCTTGAAGTGGTATCCTTCTTGTGTGAATGATGGGCTTAGGGATATGTTGGCTGGAACGACATCAAACTGTCTCTAAAAGAGTCATTGAGCTATCCTCATTGACCATTTAGTTGCAGACCTAGTGGACAAATCCTTGGTATTGTGATTGAACTTACTCTATGAGAACATGGCTAAAACCGAGAGAATATGCTTGTGGTAGTGACTTGTCACGACCCAAAACCGAGCCGCGAGTGGCACCCACACTTATCCTACTATGTGAGCGAACCAACCAATCTAAACCCCAACATTTCAAACATAATGAACAAAATACAATGCGGAAGACATAAACTCATTAATGAAAACTATTCCCCAAAATATGGAAGTCATCATCACAAGAACATCTATCATCAAATTACTAAAACTAAGAGTATCTAAGAAAGCTAAAATAAGTAAAAGTTAGTCCATGCCGGAATTTCGAGGCATCAAGACATGAAAAGGAAGATCCAGTCCAAGCTAGAAGCATTAGCTCACCCTGAAATCTGGTTTTATGAAGACTGGCTAGAGTTGCGGTTGAGTTGAAGACGACGGTACGTTTGCTGCACTCCACAAATAACAAAAAAAAAACATACAAGTAGGGGTCAGTACAAAACACAAGTACTGAGTAGGTATCATCGCCCAACTCAAAATAGAAAACAGTATATATCAGATAATATCATAAAAACCAACTACAATACTCAAAAGATAGCAACATCAAGTTCTGTAATCATAAATAAGTAACGCCAAGTACCACACATGAGGACTCAAGCCTCAATACCATACTCATTTCGGAAATAGGTTCATTAAATTGAGTATATTAACATCTTTCAAGATTCATTATCTTTATTTCTCTCGTGTCGGTACGTGACACTCCGCTCCATATACTATCCTGGTGTCGGAACGTGACACTCCGATCCTCATATACTATCCTGGTGTCGGAACGTGACACCCGATCCATATACTATCTTGGTGCCGGAACGTGACACTCCGATCCTCATATACTATCCTGGTGTCGGAACGTGACACCCGATCCATATACTATCCTGGTGTCGGAACGGGACACTCCGATCCTCATATACTATCCTTGTGCCGGAACGTGACACCCGATCCTCTATTACTATCCTGGTGTCGGAACGTGACACCCAATCCCCTAATCTCACTACTTCCGTTCATCAAGCCTTCTTTTATACCAAGACATCATCATTAACAAAGTAGATTAGGGATTTTCAAGATTTAGGATTCAATAGCTTCATCATGCTTATTTTATCACAATTATATAATCACATTCATGCCAGCATACAATTAAGCATATAGAAGGGTTTACAATACTACCCAATACATATCAATCGCTATTAAGAGTTTACTACGAATAGCATAAACCATAACCTACCTCTACCGAAGAATTCGTGATCAAGAAATCTACTTTTCCAAAGCTTTGCTCTCCTCTTCATTTCTCCTCTCTCTCGATCGTTCTTCTCCCTCTCTCTGTTCTTTCTATTTTTCTTATTCAAACCCTTTTTCTTTTACCCTAATTAGCACATAATTAAGTATAAAAGGTGACAAAGTAACCCACTAATTAATTCAAGGTTGTCTCCTTTAACCCCCAAGTAATTGAATTATTAATATTAAACCACTAACTTTTTAATTATAAGCATGAATAGTCCAAAACGCCCCTTAAAATATTAAATAGAAATCCGACCCAGTCAGGGTTTACGCAGCCTGTGACGGCCTGTCGTGCCTGCGACGGTCCGTCCTGCTGCTTCCGTCACGAAGTTCAGAGACTAAATTTCACTAAGGGTCTGTGATGGCCCGTCATGCCTGTGACGGTCCGTCCTGCCATTTCGTCGCGAAGTTCAGAGAGTCGATTTCAGTACCCAAATTTCAGAATTCTAAGTGTTTTGGAACGAGACCCCCTCGACGGTCCGTCGTGCCCATGACGGTCCGTCGTGGGATCCGTCGACTCAGCCAGTTTTTCCAGAAATAAAATCTGCCGCTCAAAACGACTAAACAGGTCGTTACAATAGATACCAATTTACCCATCGTTTGTCCTCGAACAATCACAAGAAAAAGAAACAAGGGCGAAAAGGAGTACCTGAATCTGTAAACAGGTGTGGGTATCTTTCTCGCATATCAGCCTCCTTCTCCCAAGTGGACTCTTCAACTGGTCGATTCTTCCATTGAACTTTGATGGATGCAATCTCCCTTGATCTCAACTTGCGGATTTCTCTATCTAGAATTGCAACAGGCTCCTCCTCATAAGTAAAATTCTCATCAAGCAGAACTGAATCCCAACGAATGATGTAGTTTCCATCCCCATTGTATCTTTTCAACATAGACACATGAAATACCGGATGCACTCCTGAAAGTCCTAGAGGCAAGGCTAATTCATAAGCCACCTCCCCTACTCGCTTAAGTACTTCAAAGGGACCAATATACCTTGGGCTAAGCTTACCTCGCTTACCAAACCGCATCACCCCTTTCATGGGCGAAACCTTCAGCAAGACTTGCTCACCCTCCATGAACTCCAAGTCTCTAACCTTTCGATCTGCATATTCTTTTTGCCTACTTTGAGCCGCTAAAAGCTTTTCTTGAATAGACTTCACCTTCTTTAATGAATCCCTCAAAAGGTCAGTACCCCAAGGTCTAACCTCAAATGCATCAAACCAACCAATGGGAGACCTACATATCCTCCCATACAGTGCCTCAAATGGAGCCATATCAATACTTGAGCGGTAGCTATTATTGTATGGAAACTCCGCTAAGGGTAAGAAGTTATCCCAATCACCTCCAAATTCTATCACACATGCACGAAGCATATCCTCCAACACTTGAATCGTTCGCTCAGACTGACCATCGGTCTGAGGGTGAAATGCAGTACTAAGATCCAATCTAGTACCTAATTCAGCATGCAATGTTCTCCAAAACTTAGAAGTAAACTGCGTACCTCTATCTGATATGATGGAAAGTGGAACTCCATGCAATCGAACAATTTCTGAGATATAGAGTTTGGCTAACTTCTCCGCATTGTAGGTCACCTTGACCGGAATGAAGTGAGCAGACTTAGTTAATCTGTCCACAATTACCCAAATAGAATCAAACTTTCCCAATGTCTTTCGAAGACCAACCACGAAGTCCATTGCAATTCTCTCCCACTTCCATTCAGAAATGGGCATTCTCTGAAGTGTTCCTCAAGGCCTCTGGTGTTCATACTTTACTTGCTGACAATTTGGACACTTGGCAACAAAATCAACAATGTCGCGCTTCATTTTACTCCACCAAAAGTGTTGCTTTAGGTCACGGTACATCTGTGTTGCATCAGGATGTATAGAATATCCGGAACTATGAGCCTCTGTAAGAATAGTGTGGATCAAATCATCAACACGGGGCACACATACCCTTCCCTTAATCCTCAAAACACCTTCCTCATCAATTATTGCCTCTTTAGCCTCTCCTCGCAACACCATATCCCGAATTCGGCTTAGTTTCTCATCATCAAACTGTTTTCCCTTGATCTTGTCAAGAAAAGAAGATCTCGCCTCCACACGGGCCAAAAATCCTCCCTTCTCATTTACTTCTAGCCTCATAAAGTCATTAGCCAAGTTTCTGATTTCTCTAGCCAACGGGCGTCTAGAAACCTGTAAGTGGGCTAGACTTCCCATGCTTTCTGCCTTTCTACTTAAAGCATCTGCCACAACATTAGCTTTCCCCGGATGATACAAAATAGTAATATCGTAGTCCTTCAGTAGTTCCATCCATCTCCTCTGTCTCAAATTCAAATCTTTCTGGGTAAAGACATATTGTAGGCTACGATGATCCGTATAGACTTCACACTTAACCCCATACAGATAGTGCCTCCATTGCTTTAATGCAAATACTACCGCGGCCAACTCCAAATTATGGGTCGGGTAATTACGTTCGTGCACCTTTAATTGCTTTGAAGCATAAGCAATTACGTTCTTCTCTTGCATTAGCACTGCACCCAAACCCGAATAGGATGCATCACAATAGACAATGAAACTCTTACCTTCCACTGGCAAGATAAGGATTGGTGCAGTAGTCAACAAGGTTTTGAGCTTCTGAAAGCTTTCCTCACATTCATCCCACCATACAAATGGAAATTTCTGCTTAGTCAAGCTTGTCAATTGGGAAGCAATAGAAGAGAACCCCTTGACAAATCGGCGGTAGTAGCTAGCTAAACCAACAAAGCTCCTCACCTCTGTAACATTAGTGGGTCTTGCCCAACTCTTCACTGCTTCGATCTTGGAAGGATCCACCATCACTCCATCCTTAGAAACCACATGCCCCAAGAAGGACACTGCATCTATCCAAAACTCACACTTAGAGAATTTGGCATAAAGCTTTTTCTCCCTCAACATTTCCAATACAATCCTCAAGTGCTCCTCATGTTCCTCCTTGATCTTTGAGTATACCAATATATCATCAATGAATACCGTGATAAAGAGATCCAGATATGGCTTAAAAATCCCATTCATCAAGCTCATGAAAGCAGCAGGGGCATTCGTAAGCCCAAAAGACATTACTAAGAACTCTTAATGTCCATACCTGGTCCGTAAAGCAGTCTTGGGCACATCAGTTGCCCGTATTTTCAATTGATGGTAACCGGATCTCAAATCGATTTTGAGAAGGTACAAGCACCTTGTTATTGATCGAACAAATCATCAATGTGAGGAAGAGGATACTTCTTCTTAACAGTTACCTTATTCAGTTGTCTGTAGTCTATGCACATCCGAAAACTCCCATCCTTTTTCTTCACAAACAAAACAGGAGCACCCCAAGGGGATGAACTTGGTCTAATGAAGCCTTTGCTCAACAACTCTTGAAGTTGGGCCTTTAACTCTCTTAACTCAGCGGGAGCCATTCTATAAGGGGGTATGGAAATGGGGCGAGTACCCGGTTCAAGATCAATGCAAAAGTCAATATCCCTATCTGGTGGCATACCAGAAAGGTCTGCAGGGAACACATCTAGAAACTCACGGACTATCGAAACCGACTCAATTAAAGGTACTTGGGTAGTGTCATCCCTGAGATGTGCCAAGAAAGCTAAACACCCTTTACTAACCATTCTCTTATCACGAAGAAAGAAGATGATACGAACCGGAGTGGAAGTGTAGTCACCCTCCCACACTAACGGATCTGTCCCAGGCTTGGCCAACGTCACAGATTTAGCATTACAATCTAAGATCGCAAAATTCGGAGAAAGCCAAGTCATACCCAGAATTACATCAAAATCAACCATTTCTAAGATAACCAAGTCTACATGAGTATTGCTCCCTACAAAAGCCACAGGACAAGACCTATACACCTTTTCGACTATCACAGACTCACCCACCGGAGTAGAAAAACGAATAGGCATGTCAAGCAATTCACAATGTAAATTAAGACCAGTAGCAAATGAGGAAGATACATATGAAAATGTGGAGCCAGGATCAAATAATACAGACGCCATGCAATCACAAACCAAAAGATTAACTGTGATAACAGCATCAGATGTCTCCGCTTCAGACCTCCCAGGGAAAGCGTAACAATGAGCCCTATCGCCTATCTGTCCGTTGCCCCTACTATGTTGTGCTGTAGTGGCTCCAGTTTTCCCATCACCCCGGCCGTTTTGGTGACCACCATTACCTCGACCACCACGTCCCCCAGAATGACGGCCTCTTCCATGACCACCTCTACCTCTGACCATTGGAGGTCTGTAACTTTGCTTTGGACAATACCTCTTAATATGTCAAGTCTCCCCACATCCATAACACTCTCTGGATTCAAGCATCGGCCTCTGTGAGAATGACGAAGTCTGGGGATAACCTCCAAACTCAGAGAAATGTTGACCGGTCTGCGGTGGACCCCCAACTACAGTCTGTAGTGAAGACTGAATGGGTCGGGCGGGATAAACTCCTGAACCCTGTCCTCTGGAGTAAGATTCATTAAACTCACCTCCCTTACGAAACCTTTTTGATGTCGATGCCATGGTGAAGTCATGTGGCTTCACTCCCTCTACCTCTATCACGAAGTCTACCACTTCCTGAAAGGATTTTGCTGTAGCCGCTACCTGTAAGGCTGAAATCCGCAAATCTGACCTCAACCTCTTCACGAAACGGCGAATCCTCTCTTGTGGACTGAAACAAATCTGGGTGGCATACCTAGATAATGCACGAAACTTAGCCTCATACACAGTCACCGACATCTTGTCTTGCTCTAGGCTCAAGAACTCATCTCTCCTCCTATCACTCAAGGTCCGGGGGATATACTTCTCCATAAACAAGGTAGAGAATGACGCCCAAGTCATAGGTGGCACCTGTGCTGGTTGACACTCAACATGTGACCGCCACCACATTTTGGCATTTCCCTGAAACTGATAAGTTACAAATTCAACGCCAAACCGTTCCACTATGCCCGTTTTATGTAGTAACTCCTGACAATCAACCAGAAAATCGTAAGCATCCTCAGATTAAGCACCCTTGAAGACTGGAGATTTCAATTTCAAGAACTTACTGAAAAGTTCATGCTGATCACTTGTCATTATAGGCCCTGTAGTCAAACAAGGAAACGTGCCTATTTCCAATGAGGCATCCATGCGGGGAGCCTCAGCAGCGGCCTGTCGTACTTCCGGAACCTGAGGTGCTGGTGCAGAAAAAACTGGAGGTGTCTGGCCTTGATCAGACAACCCGCTAAGATAGGCAAGAACCTGATTAATCATCTCTGGGGTAGGTTGGGGTGGTAATTCCTCATTCTGCACTTGGTCATTCTCCCCTTCCTCACCCTCTCTTATCACTTCCTCAGTCGGTGGAGGAGTCACCGCCCTAGTACTAGTTGGGCTATGTGCTTGTCCTCTTCCTCTAGAGGACGTCCTCCCACGACCTCCACCACGGCCTCTTGCCACTGCTCCTCTCCGAGCTACAGCCCCAGTGGCTGGATCAGACGGATCTTGTCTTGCCGATGTTGGTGTTGGCGCCGCTGTTGCTCTAATTCTAACCATCTGCGAAATAGAGTGAAGATGGTCAGATACCAATTTGTATCACCTAGATACCAATTGGATTCAAGTAATAGCACAAAAGAAAGAAAGAAAGAATGGAATTTTCCTAAAGTCTTACAGCCTCTCAAAGAAAAGTAAAGGCGTCCCCCTACCGTTCCTTAAGACTCTACTAGACTCGTTCTTGTGTGATGAGACCAACGAACCTAATGCTCTGATACCAAGTTTGTCACGACCCAAAACCGAGCCGCGAGTGGCACCCACACTTATCCTTCTATGTGAGTGAACCAACCAATCTAAACCCCAACATTTCAAACATAATGAACAAAATACAATGCGGAAGACTTAAACTCATTAATGAAAATCAATTCAATAACTTCTAAAAACTCAACATCTATTATTCCCCAAAATCTGGAAGTCATCATCACAAGAACATCTATCCTCAAATTACTAAAACTAATAGTATCTAAGAAAGCTAAAATAAGTAAAATCTAGTCCATGCCGGAATTTCGAGGCATCAAGACATGAAAAGGAAGATCCAGTCCAAGCTAGAAGCATTAGCTCACCCTGAAATCCGGTGTAATGAAGACTGGCTAGAGTTGCGATTGAGTTGAAGACGAAGGTACGTTTGCTGCACTCCACAAATAACAAAGAAAGAAACGTACAAGTAGGGGTCAGTACAAAACACAAGTACTGAGTAGGTATCATCGCCCAACTCAAAATAGAAAACAGTATATATCAGATAATATAATAAAAACCAACTACAATACTCAAAAGATAGCAACATCAAGTTCTGTAATCATAAATAAGTAACACCAAGTACCACACATGAGGACTCAAGCCTCAATACCATACTCATTTGGGAAATAGGTTCATTAAATTGAGTATATTAACATCTTTCAAGATTCATTATCTTTATTTCTCTCGTGTCAGTACGTGACACTCCGCTCCATATACTATCCTGGTGTCGGAACGTGACACTCCGATCCTCATATACTATCATGGTGTCGGAACGTGACACCCGATCCATATACTATCCTGGTGCCGGAACGTGACACTCCGATCCTCATATACTATCCTGGTGTCAGAACGTGACACCCGATCCATATACTATCCTGGTGTCGGAACGTGACACTCCGATCCTCATATACTATCCTGGTGCCGAAACGTGACACCCGATCCTCTATTACTATCCTGGTGTCGGAACGTGACACCCGATCCCCTAATCTCACTACTTCCGTTCATCAAGCCTTCTTTTATACCAAGGCATCATCATTAACAAAGTAGATTAGGGTTTTTCAAGATTTAGGATTCAATAGCTTCATCATGCTTATTTTATCACAATTATATAATCACATTCATGCAAGCATACAATTAAGCATATAGAAGGGTTTACAATACTACCCAATACATATCATTTGCTACTAAGAGTTTACTACGAATAGCATAAACCATAACCTACCTCTACCGAAGAATTCTTGATCAAGAAATCTACTTTTCCAAAGCTTTGCTCTCCTCTTCCTTTCTCCTCTCTCTCGATCGTTCTTCCCCCTTTCTCTGTTCTTTCTATTTTTCTTATTCAAACCCTTTTTCTTTTACCCTAATTTGCACATAATTAAGTATAAAAGGTGACAAAGTAACCCACTAATTAATTCAAGGTTGTCTCCTTTAACCCCCAAGCAATTGAATTATTAATATTAAACCACTAACTTTATAATTATAAGCATGAATAGTCCAAAATGCCCCTTAAAATATTTAACAGAAATCCGACCCAGTCAGGGTTTACGCAGCCTGTGACGGCCCATCGTGCCTGTGACGGTCCGTCCTGCTGCTTCCGTCACGGAGTTCAGAGACTAAATTTGTGACGGCCCGTCATGCCTGTGATGGTCCGTCCTGCCATTTTGTCGCGAAGTTCAGAGAGTCGATTTCAGTACCCAAATTTCAGAATTCTAAGTGTTTTAATACGAGACCCCCTCGACGGTCCGTCGTGCCCATGACGGTCCATCGTGGGATCCGTCGACTCAGCCAGTTTTTCCAGAAATAAAATCTGCTGCTCAAAACGACTAAACAGGTCGTTACATGACTCTACTTAAGTTTAGACGATAGTAAAAAAAAAAACCCATTGATATTCCTTAACCATGTGCCTACATAGGATGTGTCCTAGTTCTATCCTTGGCAAGTGGAACACCCTCCATGGAGTAGGGTAGACCTCGGATTCCATTTCTAGCTAGTATAGTCTATGTCAGTTAATGCCTATTCTCATCATGTGGGATGCATTCTATTATAGGAGAAGTTCTAGAAAGTGTAGGTAGTAAATTTGGACAGTATATGTACATTGCACGAGTAGGCTTTGAAGATGCTATGATAAGGGTTCCCTAGGTGTTACAAGACCATTATGTGAATTCTTCTAAATGTGAGTGTCTTTAAAGTTATTTAATGACTATTCATTGACTTAAGTTAGTGCTGGTGAATGAAAATGTACTTATCTAGAGTAGCCTTAATGATCGCTTAGGTAGGCTTGAAGAGGGTGTATAAGTGGTCTCTTCATGTCTTACATAGGTCAGTCTTAGAGTAAGTTTTTGTAGGGAGTTAAATGGTGAAAAAATGAATACTCTTATCTTCAAAAGTCTTGAAGATCACTTCGGCTTGTGTGAAAGGGTTGTATGGTAACACACTGTATTCTACATATACTTCTTCTATTTATACGAAACTTATAAATTTCCTTGTGGTATAGTTATGATCTCATTTATCTATGCGACCAATGACAACAAAATAGGTTAAAGGTGAACTGCCCATAGTTTTCAATGCGATACGATTAAGTTATAATCATGGAAGTATTTAAACTCGAAACCATAAGATGGTATTTCAGTCTAGAGTTGAAATTGACATAGTGTTTATAAGTTTTAAATTAAATTAAGGGTATTATGGTCTAGAAATTCAATAAAATATTGATGTGCTTGTGCAAGCTAGTAGGTGACAAGTAGGTGCATCAGCTACTTTTACTTGTTGACTAGCCAAAGGACCAAGTAGGTGCATCACCTACTAAAATTCATTTGCCCATGCTATTGGGACAAGTACACCACCTATATATGGCCAAAGTTGAATAGAAAAATAATTGAGAAATGTAAAGATAAAGGCCCAAATATTTCAAAGACCACAAGAAATTATTTGAATAGAAAAGTAGTTGTATCACCTACTTAAATGTGTGGCCTAAATTAAGAACACATGTTGGCTGCAAATGAAGTATATGAAAGGTGGCAAAAGAGAACCTATTAAGGTCAAAAATCTGATATAAATATCTCATTTTCTTCATATCCAAATTTTAAACTCTCAAGTTCATATAGTTCTCTCTCTCAAGATGAAGCATCCACCCAATTTTTCCACTAGCGTTCTAACTATTTTTCACCTTTTTTAATTCAAAGCAACCGATCACCTTCTCTCCTCTATTATTTCAAGTATATTGGATAGTTCTCCAAAGGGAGTGAGCTAAAGATAGCTATATGTGTTTGAAGCAAGGGTTCTTACACTCTCTTCCAAAGATAAAGAGAAGGTTACAGAAACAATAATTGAAGAAGAATAACATATTTAGATAGACAAGGTTAGGGCATTGCCACAAACTTTAATTTGTAGATTATTTATGAATTCCATACTTACTTATTTATCGTAACTCATGGGATGATGATTTCAAACCATAAATTCAAGTCTTTTCATTATTTTGTGTTGAGGAATTCTATTGCATTGATTTGTTTATGGGACGTCATGGATGTATTTAAGGAATGATTGCGGAAAGTTGTATGGGCAGATTTATGTGCTATGGTGATGCACCATTAAATTAAAATTGTGGTAAACTCACTACCCTTTCCATGGAAAGGTTGTTTCATGCATATAACTATAACGGACAGAATTTGTAAAAAAACAATTAATTAGAAAGATTATGGGATGGCTACTATTTTGATGAGTTCAAATATCCCGAGTTTGTTGGTAAGCTGAAATATTGTAGCCTTAATTATTTGTTCTTGTAGATCAAGACAATACGTGTAAGGACATATTTGAAACTTCATAAGCTATACGAATTGGGAATTGAGGTATGTAAGGCTTTTTGATTTCCTATTTTTTGGCATAAATCCATAACTTGCATTACAAAAAGCTTCCTACGTGCCTTGGGTAGTGACTGATCCATAGTTATAGTTCCTCTGAACCCAAAACTTGCATTAAAAAAAGAACTATAATTAATGATTAGTATGATAGTCGAGTATTCCATCAATGTTTAAGTAACATGACTTTGCAAGTCATTAGTGATCACGTTACAATATGATTTCAAATGTATTTTTTTATCATTATAACCTAAATACAAGTTATTTCAAGAGCTTTAAGGGAACTTTAATGTCTCTGTTGCATCATTTTACATAACGGAAAAGGACCTAAAATTCTCTCAAATATTAGAAAAGGTAAAGAACTACCCTCCATCCATCTATTGTCTCTAAAATATCCTTCTCATCCACCACTTGGCTCCAAAGTACTTTTGTCATCCACCTATGGGTTCAAAATTGTGCACTTATTTAACAGTTTAAAATTTAAAGTATATATATATATATATTTTTTAAATGCTTGGAGCTCAATATTTTGATATAATTTAATTTACTTATATCATTTATAAATCAACCCACTACCCACCCATTACTAATTAAATCCCACCCAATTAATAAACCGATTCTAATATCACAATTGCCCTAAACACTACTAAAACATGACGAAATTACAGATTCCTGAAAATGACATCCAAAATTAATCAAGTCTAAATTGAAGCCCCAATTAAGTTTAGGTTGATCCGCTTATTTAGAAGGACACTTTCAATATGATTTTCTTTCAAGTTCAAATTCGAATTTTATGATCAAAGGTAAAGAAGTACTACATCTCTGATTAATTAATGAATTTTTTCAATATAATTTTATAAACATTCACTATTTTTTAAAATATATTCTTTTTCTAAAAAAACATATCTATTAAATAGCATCGCATAATTGAGACGAATGAATAATTACGATGAATATAGTCAAACTTTAAAGTTTATCAGTAATTTTTTTTAGATACTTTAATTATAGTATGTTTTGATTGAGGAATTGAATGTATGATCATGTACTTATATAGACATTTTTGCCTTAATTATATTAATAAGCTAAATTACAAAAAATAATTGAGAGTCATGTCTTAAAAAAATATTTAAATAGTTTAAATTTAAAATCGTTAAATAAGTGCTCAATTTTGAACCCAAAGGTGGATGACAACAGTACTTTGGAGCCAAGAGGTGTATGAGAAGGGTATTATAGAGACAATAGGTGGATGGAGGGTAGTTTTGTACAATTTTTGATACTTCAAGGGTATTTTAGGCTCGTTTCTGTTTACATGAAAAAGAGAGCACTATTATATCAAAGTATAACGAGTTTTCAGATAAACTAAGTACATAGTAAGTACCACATGAAAAGGCCCTTTTGAGATCTTATCTAAACCTAGAGAGAGTAGTTTTACTTGAGCATTGAGTTATAGATTTCGGGATTAGTATTCAACATCGATTTAGGAAATAGTTCAGACAACTCACTTTCTCCATAAACAACGTAGCCAGCGTGGGTTAGGATCGCACCAACTTTTGGATAACTTCTTACAACCTTTGAGAAGACCTTTATAGTCGATCCAGGAATGAGTTTGTTCTGTAACCCGAATTGGTATAGGACAGTTGTAGCAGCGTGAACAAACTACTATTAGACTAATTCCCAAGTAATGTATATTTTTATTCATATATTTTTGTTCAGTATATTCTATTCTTGCATCCATATGGTAAGAGCTTAAATTATTTGTTATCATGATTTATACTGTATTTTAGTTGAGTTACTTTTGTACTTTCAAATCAATGATTTTTTTTTAAATTTAATTTACATAATTGTACATTGAATGTATTGATGTCATTGGACATGCATCTTTTCATGATGCATATTAAGGTACTTAGGATCCTCAATAGGAGTTTTGTAGCGATCAACTTATCTAGTCATCAACTTTTGAGTTAGACCTCCTTGGTTTTGGAAGACTCTAGCTTCTATGAATTGTTAGTAGTATCTTTTTGAGGTTTCGTGTGTCTTGTCTCAATGCTCATCTTTATACAGTATCGGCTTTGAGGTTTCAAGACTCTAGCTTCAGTTTTATTTGTTTTTTGTTTAAAATTTATGTTCCATACTTTAGTATATTGAGAGTTTGAGATTCAATATTTTTTTGATAACATGTTTCTTTATGTTTGATGATTATATATGCTTGATTTAGTTTTGCTCTTCTATTTAGTAACCATGATACTTCTCTTGGAAACCAACAATGGTCCTTTAGTGCTGGCCACATCTAGACTGTAGGTAGTGTCGTGACATTTCAACAGATAATTGATGTTCATTTATATAAGATTGCTTTTTTTAAATTAATTATCATATTTGATTTATAAATGAAGGAATATATTATTATTTAATATTTTATTAGATATTCGTATATTTAGTTATTGTCGGAATATATATATATATATATATATATATATATATATATATATATATATATAGATATATATATAATATCTATATATATATATATATAGCTATATATATAATATATATAATATATTATATATCTATATATATATATATCTATCTATATATATATATATCTATATATATATATATATATATATATATATACTATATATGATAAACAATGTTTTATAATTATTAATTTGTATTGGTTGTTCCTTCTTGGTAATTCATAATTGGTTAATTACAATAAGCTCTAAATATCATTTTGAAGTGGAATAAAATACATTGGTTCGTTTACACTTCATCCTTCATGGTTGATTAAAATAAAATATTGTTATAGTAAATTATTTGAACTATAACAAATAGTGTAACATTTAAATGTGATAGGTGAATAAAAAAAGTAATTAACATCTTAGGTACTGAATAAATTTTTATAGTTTGGTGTTGTTGACAAATTTTGTGTAAACAAATTTTCTTATAAAAAGGTCTATTAAATAAAGTGAAATAAACATGTAGACCAAATATCATATAGAAAAATAATGATATTACCTACATTAAGGATATATCTTTACTACTTTACTTTTTCTTGTTTTTATGCTTATTGGGAATAACTATTGATTAGAAGTTGGACAATAAACTTATTTTACTATATCAACAGATATATAGTTGTTAGGGCTTTAGCAAGCCCAAAAAAGTTGAAACATAAAGAATGGAAAGCAGTCACATAAACAACAGGTTAGGATTAAATGGCCCGGTCCAAAAAAAGACCTAGTACTCTATGGATTACTATATTACTAGGGTTTCTAATATGTCTTCAGTAGTTCTTTTCTCATTTCCGACTCTCTACCGTATAAGTTGATGGTGATGAGGTTTCACCAAAACACTGGTTCAAAATTCTATTTTGAGTGATCAACATTCATGGCGTCTTAGGTATACATCGATGTTTCTTAGCTTCTAGTAGTAAGATCTTTGTCCTTCTCTTCATATCTAATTTTCGTATCTGTAAACCTAGTTTAAGATGCCTATCTCTATTTCTTTTTCGATCTAGACTTAGGATTAGTCAGTTCTATTTCTCGATTGGTTGGGGAAGGGATATAATTTTGCGATAGAGTGTCACCTTAACGTGGTGGAAGTCATCAGCTCGAGCCTGATTGTTCCTAAGCCCAATGTGAGTTTTTCTAGTTGGATTTTCTCCCCCGCCGTCGATCAGATTTTTGTGTATTCGCAGGAGTCTATAGAGGGTTGTTAGTTAACTATATGCTAGTGTTTTTCTTCCTAACTAGTTTAATCTAACTCTACTTTCATTTTAATTGATGGATATGTATTTTTTTGCTTTATTTGAGTCTACTTTCTCTTTTATTGATGAATATGTATTTTTCAGACAGATTTGAGTTTCATTTATTTTTAATTGATGCATTTGGGGTTTTTTCAGCTTGATTTGATCCTAGTTTCTTTTTAAATGATTAGTCTTGGGTTTTCAACTTGATTTGGTTCTTGTTTGTTTTAATTTATGGATTCATATTTTCAGCCTTATTTGAGTCTACTTTCTTTTTAATTGATGTAGATTTGTTCTTGAGCTTCATTTGAATCTAGTTTCTTTATAATTGATAGATCTGTCTTTTTTGCCTTTATTTGAGTCTTTTTTCTTTTAAATTGATGGATCAATATAATTTAAGTTCATTTGAGTCTAGTTTCTTTTAATAGAAATATCTGTATTTTTCGCTTGATTTGAGTCTAATTTCATTTTGATTGATGAATCTATGTATTTTCAGCTTGGTTGGAGTTCAATTTATTTTTAGGCACAATACATATAGTGAACCCTAAACTTGACTTCATATTTTATCTTTGACCTCCAACTTTCATAATGCACAAACAGACTCTTTAGCTATCTAACTTTTAAATAAATAAACAAGAGTCCTGCATGACATAATGCATGTAGGACACCACGTTGGACAAAAAATGACATGTAGGATTACATGTAGGACATATTTGTTTATTTGTTCAACTTTATACAAGTTTAAGTGTCTATTTGTGAACATTCAAAGCTCAAGGATATAAATGTAATTTGAAGTCAAGTTAAAGAGTACATTTATGTATTGATGGATCTATGTTTTTCAACTTTATTTGAGTATACAATTTTGATTGAGGGATATGTATAATTTTCAGCTTTATTTCAGTCAGTTTCTTGTTAGTTGATTGATCAGTATTTTTAGTTTAATTTGAGTCTAGTTTCATTTAAATTAATGGATTTGTTTTTCATCTTGATTACTCGATCTAGTTTTTTTGAAATTAATGGATTAGTGTTTTTTCCAGCTTGATTTGAGTCTTGTTTGTTCTTAATTGATGACTCTCTTTTTCAGATTAATTTGAATCTAGTTTCTTTTTAATTTATAAGAATGTGTTTTTAGCTTGACTGAAGTCTAATTTCTTTTAAATTTGTTGGATCTATGTTTTCCAGCTCAATTTGAGTCTAGTTTCTTTTTTTATTGATGGATATGTGTTTTTCAGCTTGATTTGAGTTTGTTTCTTTTTAATTGATAGATTTGTGTTTTTTTAGCTTTATTTGAGTCTGTTTTTTTAATTGATGATATGTTTTGTTGGGGTGGAGTGAAACTAGAAGCTCTTGTCTCCTTCCAATTAGAAAAATACTATTTTAATACCTATTCATATTACCATTTATTCAAATTTTATAAATCAAAGATAGATAGATGATATGAATTTATTGACGTGTTTATGTTCAAGGAACTTACCCTATTATAAATACATGTTTATACTTTCTTACACTTTCAAACTCCAACATAATAAATCAGATATTCATTCACTTTTTTATTCTCACATTGGCAAAAAACTCTTGCTTTTGAGGTGAAGTTTTTCCAATAAATTTTGTGGTAAGACGAAAAAGGGAATTTTGTATGAAATAAACAACATACCAATCAAATGACAACAATTTTGAATCTCACTAAAACTGTGATATTATTTTAGATTTTTGTATCTATGTTTATATTTATGTGTTGATGTTGTAATGTTGTCTGTCGCTATGTTATTGGACTATAAAAAGTATCTTAATGTGTTGGCAGGTTCAATAATTCTAAAAAAAAAGACAACAGATACACTATCTTACATGCTGAAAGGTATTTCATTGCTTCATTATCACATTTCTGATAATACATTATAAAGGTGATCTTCCCTTTCTTTTTAAACTGAATTATTATAATGATTGAAATATTGGACCGTATTGCATATGTTATTGTTGTAACCCTTAGCTTATTTTAGTTTTTAAATTGTCTCAACTTGACTATTCTGAAAATCATGGATATTATGAGCAGGTAAGATATTTTAATCCAATTTGTTTCAACCCGTTTTGATCCGCCCATATATGATCTAATCCACCTTCTTGTCTCCCTTGTCTTGATCATGACTAATCATTTGAGTTGAACAAATTAATGATTGTTTACAATGAGAAGCAGAGTAAAGAATGGTTTAACATACATACCTTGATTCACTCTCCTCGATGGCACCTTCTTGGGCATACCAAACAACGTCTTTTCTTCTCTCATGTTGGAAATCTTATTAAAATTATTTGGTTTAAACTTATAGGAAATTTTTATATCTAGAGGAATGTCAAAAAAACTATCCTTATGGATATTTCATTTGATATAGGTGTATCTACAAAATTTAATAAGCTAATCTAGAATAAAACAAGGAGAACATACACTAACTAAGACCCATTAAGAAAGAAAACCCAACACTATCATATGGTAGGAGGATTTTGTATTGATATCTACCAAAGGGAAGAACTTGTGTTGTTTTATAGCTAGAGAATCCACAAAATGGGATGGCTAAAATACTCCAACATTTGTAGAATACTTTCAAGAGGAAGAATAATAACACAATATGGTTGTATAATGACTACGCTATAAACTGATAATGATTAAATCAAAAATCAAGGATCATTTATATAGAAATTAGAGATAATATTTTTGATAGTCATTCACTATGATTTAATATTAGTGTGTTTACCATTTAATTCATGAGGAATATCTTTCCAAGATTTTGCAATCATTTTTTTAATTCCCAATGGTTTCTTCAATAAAGAGATTTCACGGTGACTTTTTTTTCAGCATAGAAGAAGTTGTAGTCATTCCATCTACGATTGGGAGATTAAATTTTCTTTCCTTCCTCCTCCTCCTCATCATCTTGCTCCTCTTTCCTATATAGTGGTGAGGTGGTATATCGGGGCTTGTTCTTTTGGATGATAGATTACTCCATTCGGAACTTTAGATACCACTATGCCAAACACTGAATAACTACAGTCGAATTTGTCATAAATTTTCCTTTACAAGTAGAAGGGTAATATAATCTTTTCATGTGTTTGAGTATTATCCTTCCCTTTACATGTCTGTCTCCTCCTAACACCCTTATAAAGTTATTTTGATCTGGTCCGTGTCGTTCTGTAGTTCCCCAGTCACAAACTTATATGTATCTTGTAACTGCCCCCTTATATTGTATACTAGTTTCTGACAACGTGCTTCCACCTGTGTTTCATGTGAATTTTCATAGATACGTTAGAATGACTAAAATCTCATGGAAATATATATGTAAATTGTAATGAATAATAAAATGTATCAATTACAAAATTCAAAGACTTACGGCAATAAAACATTCATAGAAAACTAAATTAAGAAGTCTAAAATAGTGAAATAAAGAAAAATGAGAAACAGAATATTTAAGAAAAAATACAATATAGACATTATTCTTATAAGATTGATGTATATATAGATGAAAATATAAGTACAATATTAGTACATAACTCTCTGAGTTTTTATCGACTCCTTTCATACCCTATAAAAATTCAAGAGTCTTCATCACCTGTTTTTACTATAGAATGAAAATAATAATCTTTATAGGGGTTTCATGAGATAAAGAAGTTGAATTTATATAGATAGAATTGAAGGAATATCAAAAGATATCTTAAAGTTTAATCTAAATATTTGGAGGTTATGAATATGAAAAGATGAGAGTTATGAATATTAAGAGTTTAAAAGTTAAATAAGTAATTAGAAAATAATAATAAATAAATGAAGAATATTAAAAAAAAAATTAAAGTTAGCAAACCATGTAAACAGA
This sequence comes from Solanum corneliomulleri, assembly GCA_027704805.1. Lineage (NCBI taxonomy): Eukaryota > Viridiplantae > Streptophyta > Magnoliopsida > Solanales > Solanaceae > Solanum > Solanum corneliomulleri. Next base: position 7,321,415 of record JAKWIY010003053.1, on the reverse strand, counting down.
ACAACTAAAGTTCTTCTCATGTAATTAAACATTGATAAATTTAAATTTGTGAAGCTAGAGTCATTCATTAATAATAATCAAGAGAAGATTATCAATGTGCGTCTCCGTTTTGTATATTTGCACCCTTTAAATTATTAAATTTCGTTATTTATCATAAAGTATAATACTTTATAAACATAAATTATATTATTCATGAGAGGGGTTAAGGAAAAAGTTTTAAGAAGAGGGAAAGAAAAGAAATTTAGGAAAATATTTTTTTTAAAAAAAATTATAACTATTATATATAAAGAGATTATAGATGATAAATATTAATAAATTAGATATTTAATTAAGAATTAATCTTAGGAAGTCTAAAAGTCATTAACAATTAATTAAATTTATACAATCAAATATTTAATTATTTTATAATAATTGAATTTATAGAAAGGAAAAAACCGTAATTCAACTTTCAACTTTTTTGTTCATGCTTTTAGTAATATATGATATTTCTTTAGTTATTTAAAATTTAAATATAAATAAATGTTATTTAAAGGACCACTAATCTCTAACTAATGATATATAATGAAAATGAGAGTTAGTAATATAATTACTTTGTGATGTTTAAGTTCGTACTTTGTAAAATCATATATTTAGGTAGTTCTCAAAAAGAAGTTTGTTGGATTGCAATATTACTATCATAAGAGCAACATTATCGTTCTATTGAGTAGGTAAGAAAATATGTATTCAGTGTCTTATCAAAGCTTGAAGTTGATTAAAAAAACACTCAAAAAAAAAGATAAGCTCTTACATAATTTGCATTTGGTTGGACTACTATAGCTTGTTTGATTAAGTTTCTTGTGTATGTGAGTAAGAAGTATTTCCTAATACTTATCATAAAAAAGTTATGAAATAGATCAAATAAAAATTAGTTTTATGATCAACATTAAACTTGCTCATATTCCTAATATAAATAAGCTTCAAGGGGAATGGGAACACCACATTAGATCTTTAATAAACAAATTTATCAAAAGAATTGTGTTTATCTTATAAATTCAACCCAGATATAGAGTATTTTCTTGTATCACATCATTTCTAAATAAAATAAAATTGAAGGAATAAGTAATTTGATGACTACTCCTGTTAATAACATATTAGATTAAGTTCATGAGAGATGTGTAGATCATGACAATGAGAACGTTACTGAGATGGTTTTGTCACGACCCAAAAATGGGCGTGATGGCACTCGTCTTATCCCACCAAGACAAGTCAGCCTAAAACTCAACCATTACAGTAAAGTGCGGAAATAAAATATAAGTAACTTAATAAAACCCCCAAAACCTGATAGTCACGTGTACAAGCCTCTAAAGTATTACAATTGATTCAAAAGAAAAACTCAAGTCTCTAATGAACTTGTTTCTAGAATAGAACAAGATCATAATTAAGGAGAAGAAAGTCTGCTGTGATGGAAACAGCTACCTGACAAATCTCCAAGAAGCCTCGAAAAAGAAGAGAATGACAAGTACAACAAAAATCCAAGCTCATAACCTACAAAAAAATTTGTATTATCAAGGGGTGAGTACCAAACCACACGGTACTCAGCAAGTAAACGTCCAAACACAAGCTAAGGGGATGAAATACGGGTACCCCTACCTCCCCAACCGAACCTCCACAACTACAACCTGCATAGAATTCAGTCTAACCTAACAGTTCATATTTACATAGCACGTACTCTACAACAACACTTATACAAATTACATATATATCCTCCACAATCACACTTTATCAAATTACATATCCTCAATAACAAGCTCAGTATTATCAATCACAAATTCCGCAGAAAGACAATCACAAAATCAGCAAAACACAATATCAAGTTCACCAATGATAAGTATGTGTAATGCAATGTCAAGTATAATGATGCATGTCTGACCTAGTGATACACACCCGCTGTCTCTCAGTCTGGGACCCATGAGGGACATATCTGTCCATGCATCTGTTGCGGCGCACAACACGATCCTCGATAATAGTAACCATCGCGACGCGCGATACGTCCCTCGAAATATAATATCCATCGCGGCGCGCGATACGTCCCTCGAAATATAGTATCCATCGCGGCGCGCGATACGTCCCTCGAAATGGTACATCCTCTTTAGTACCCATTCTTTCTCAATGCACATAACACGTGTCACAACCAATGCCTCAGAATAATGCAGATGACAAGTTCACACAAATAATGAGGAGATGACCATTCATAACATTGCACAGTTCACAACAAGACAAACATGAAGTTACATAAACAATGATTCAACAAGACTTCAACCCTTTCTCAACACAACACACATAAACAATTAATCACATTGCCTTTTGTTATCCCCATTCTTTTCATCATTAGAATTAGTCAATGTGGGCAAGTCAACCCATCACCAATCCCGTTACTTCCAAACATATACCACAAGGACATACACGCATTTCATACACTTAACAAGAGTTTAGAAATCCACTTGCCTCAATTTATCAAACAATCACTTCGGAACTTTAGCCTTCCTCCTTTGTTGCACTTCCAAATAAAATTCAGTCTATTCAAATAATTAAACACAATAAAGTTTCGAAGTTAACAACACACATATTGCACGTGTCTAGACTAAACAAAAAATACTCACGCAAATTTATAATTAAGTTCTTAAGTTTCAAGATTAGCATTAAATTTTTAATTTCTTTTCAATATCATAAATCTTAAGACATTCACTTAATACCATATACCTAATACTTAATTATATATATTACTATATCAAAACTTAAATGATAATATGGAAACTATTAAAAGGATCTCAAATTGATCCCAATTTATATCAACCATATTTGAACACCAAAATAAAGATATTTCATGAAATACTTTTATACGGAAGGCTTCTTGCATGTCTATTTACCTCCATTCCCAATAATTGTTTCATGATCATCAACAATTGGTCATAATTACTTAATGACTAAGGTGAAATTTATGCTAAATAACACATGCATACATGTACACAAAATTAAAAATTAGTTTCACATATTAGTGTAAATTATACATGTTTTAATCTAAAAATCTACTTCTAATTACATAGAAACTTAATAGAAAGGATGAAAATAATTACCTTGACGCCTTGAGATGAAAATATTGATTGTTCTCCTCCTTTTCCCTTTTCTTTTCTCCCTTTCTTTTCTTTTCTTCTCTGCCTTTTTTTTCTTTTTCAAATCGTTTTTTTTTCCTCAACTAAGCCGTCACAGGCATTAGAAGTTTAGGGCACTTTGCCTTTTTTTTCTTTTTATTTTATTCTATTTATTTAATTAATTAATTTCCTTTTCTTTTTTTTCATTATTATTAGCAACAAAAAAATCTTTTATTAAATCTAAAAATCGTGTCACTCATTCTTACAAGTCATATAAATTATTTATAAAATCTACTAAAAGGGTTAATATAAAAAAAATAATAGTTGAAATTTCTAAAACCACTAAGAGGGTCGTTACATTATCCACCACTAAAAATCATGTTCGTCCTCGAACATAAAATAGGAGAAGGAAGAATTATTGACGTTATCAAAAATCTAATGCATAATCTTCCAGAGTCGTTGTTCATCTCTCCATGAAAGCTTATCTTTAACACCATTCTATCAAGACTAACTACCAAGAACTGAACTATAGAGAATTTGACAGATCTACATATCAGAAGTGATTGTCAAGCTACATACTAACCCATGAACCGAATCTAAACTGAAACCCCTTGGACCATAACACAATAATCATGACAAATCCTTTCTCACATAGCAAAGATAACGTTCTATTAATACTAGCTACAACCAGAAGTGAACCTGAACCAATCATCGCATACTCATAGTGCACAAACCATCACACATCTTATAACGATTCGCTTTTCAGAACACAATCTTTTTACAAGTTTAAGTTATAAAAATCTGATCTTTAGACTTCGGGTATCCATCAAATAAGAACAAGATAAAGTAAGCACCCAACAAGTGGTACACTCTAGGATGCAAAACCATTAACAACACTGTCAGATAACTGTAACTCTTCATGTAAGCTCCTCTATAAAAAAAAAAATTTCATACGCAATGGCGTGCATGTAGAACCAATAGTATTCTTCTACTTTCTCAAACAACACCAAATATGCCATGACTGAAATGATTAAGTCTGCCCAAGGATGTCACTCTACCATGAGAACAATCACAAGATCGGTACACCCGATCCACCACTAGAAATTCACTCATAAATATGAAAACATGTATGTGTATAGGTAGCAAATCACACTCTAAACCATATCAAATACGAAGTAGATAGTCATATAATAATTTATAAAATCAGAGTCGAATAAGACTAGATACTTCTTTTTATAGTGCCCATATCAAACATTTGCATTTATTTGACTCTATCTCTTTAATTTTCTAGTCACCCACAATCACCAATTTAGTCTCGATTATAATTTCTCACATACTTGTTTTATCGAACCACAACTGCTCTTTACAATACTTCACTAAGGTCAACAGTTTTAATTCTAAAAGAACTTCATAGTCGCACCAACCATTTATCTTATTCTCAAATCGTCACTAGTATTAAAATCTTCTTAACAAACACATTATTTCCTCCAAAATTTTCAAACTATGGCTACCTCTCTTTCTTTTTAAGCATTCCGTGGCAAGTACGAGTCCTACAAAAAAAATATTGATAACACTAGTTTCAAATATGATAGTACCTTTGCATTGATATCAAACTATTAAATCACACCCGAAGTCAACTCCACACAACTTTCACATACCATGCTTCAATTATCATTCCTAATCATCACATACCTCATGCCAATACTTAGAGAAATATTAGGTCTCCCCAATTATTCTATATACTATGGGCACATAATCTCTATTTACCATCACGTATCTATGTAACACATCACAACAAGTGATTCCAAAAAAAAATATTCATCAATGACCATGTATAAATTGTATGTCCATACTATTACGTATCCATAAGTCACTTAACAAAATCTGAACCGTTTAGCTCCACATAACAACACATACTCTTACACATCTCACGGGTTTTACCCAAATCAACACTCAATCTTCATAAAAAAAATTGCTCATAAATTCCTAGTAAGTTTATAACAAATTGATTCACAATCATAGTCATATTAGAACTATATATGTCCATTCATAGACCCTTTAACTTAGAACCAAGAGTATTCTTATTCCTTCACATCTTCTAAATTCTTTCGATGACGCAAATTTTAAAATACCTTGAACTCTTCAATACACCAAACTCGTTTTCTCTTCGCTGACTTGCTTACCAATCTTATCCTTGAAATAAAAACATTACATGAAATCCCATTTAGGTATAACAATCAAAAGTAACCAAATTTACTACTCAAATTATTTTTAAGTCCTTCAAATGCTTCATACTCAATGCGATCAATCATTTCTTACCCCTTACCAATTCATACCTTGACAAAACACATTACCACAAATCTAAACTCACAATGAAAAACTTGAATTTTGAATTCAATTATGTAACTCAATCCTTTTATCTATTGAAAATAGCCCATACATAGAAAATATTTAAAAATTTGGACATCTTAGCTTATTCTTGATCGCCTATCCATCGACCTTGTCATACCCTTTCTTAAAAATCCAATGGTACTTGTTACCAAATTCGAAACTATTAAAGAGCTTATCACCACACTCGAGTCCAACTGTGTAGGTTTCTTTCTCAATTCTTACCCAATATATATATATATACGTTTTTTTTATCAATCTAATGAACGTGTGACACTATTACCATAACCAAAATGAAACAGATGAAATCACGTATCCTTGAACTAAATTATCAACTCTCTAAAGATATATATTTGTCCTTTATAATTATAGTAAATATCTATTTTCTCGATTGTCTCTTTCTAATGACTAAAATACTTCCCACTAATTCTTTTCCATTTATGACTCTAGCTTCTTTCAATTCTATTCAAGCGAAATTTTCAAACACATCATACAACTTTTCATACAACCACATTGTTCATCAAATAGTGAAAAACCACAACCTTAGATGCTCGCAAGTCGTTATTACCATAAAAACTCGTTTAACCCTCAATTCTTATTTTATGATTTAGTCTCAATCGCAATCCATCACAAACTCCTATTACAATCATGCTTAGTTAGCTCTTGTTATCACCACGAAGTCAACTATTTCATCAATATGAATCCTTAAACCAAGTTATACCAATCCAATCCAAAGAACTAACCCACTTTTATCCGCACTTCCTTACTAAAACTCTTAATTGTCTTCACACAAGTATACTCTTTAGGACTTCCTTTACTCATATGCTTGTCATTCAATATTGATCCAATTTCTTGGACATTACGACGAAATCACCACTCATTTAAAAATTCATAATATACATTTCACAATCACAACATATCAATATCATACCAAAGATCCACTACTAAAAGCTTCCTTATAAATAATGTTTAACACATCCACCCATACCAACAAGCTAGTTGGGTTCTCAAATATGAGTTCAACACCAAATCTTATCATATGAGCATGTATACCATAGATAACTCCTTAAGTAGTTAATATTTGCACTTAACAATCAACATGTCCGTTTTCATGTACCACTAGTAATACATCATGAAAATTCTTTACATCCACCACTAGAACATATCATATCTATTGAGAAGATCATTTCCAAATAGGTCACACACTTTATCCATCAAATAGCTGTAAAATATTACCAGATTAGTTTTGTATCTAACTCAAGCTATATGTATTCTTTCGTAAGCAAGGTGAATATCAAAAGTAACACACCATAATTCTAACCAAGTACCCATCAGTACCATTGTAATAGTCATATCATGACCTTCTTTGGTATACACTCAATCTGTGAAACCACAGAAGGGATTCTGACCTGAATTGGCGCAACATCATTTGCTAAGAAACCCATTAATGATATGACAACTATATCAATTGTATTACACTATTTATTATCTAGTCAATTCTTCAAACATTTAACTTTGAATTGTCGAACCACTCCATATTTTGCTTATACCAGATAAGTACTTTATTTATTATTATTATTTTACAATGATAACTAACCTTACTCAACTCTTTCAAATATGATCACGCATTCGTTTCATAAGTATATCATTTTCACCTTAATACCAGATCTAACATCAAACCAATACCCCGACATTCCAGTGATTCACAAAAGGTACTACGCACGAGTCATCACATAAATGAGAGCGAATGGAGTGAAGCGATAAGAATCAAAATGGGACAAAGTACGCACAATAGAGATCCAAGAAGTGAAGATATTTCCTAAAAGTCACTACAGCCTCTCGAAGATAGGTACAGACGTCTCCGTACCGATCATCGAGACTCTATTTAGACTCGACTTGTACACACGTGAGACCTATGAACCTGGGGCTCTGATACCATTTTGTCACGATCCAAAAATGGGCGTGATGGCACTTGTCTTATCCCACCAAGACAAGTCAGCCTAAAACTCAACCATTACAGTAAAGTGCTGAAATAAAATATAAGTAACTTAATAAAACCCCCAAAACCTGGTAGTCACGTGTACAAGCCTCTAAAGTATTACAATTGATTCAAAAGAAAAACTCAAGTCTCTAATGAACTTGTTTCTAGAATAGAACAAGATCATAATTAAGGAGAAGAAAGCCTGCTGCGATGCAAACAGCTACCTGACAAATCTCCAAGAAGCCTCGGAAAAGAAGATAATGACAAGTACAACAAAAATCCAGGCTCATAACCTACAAAAAAATTTGTATTATCAAGGGGTGAGTATCTAACCACACGGTACTCAGCAAGTAAACGTCCAAACACAAGCTAAGGGGATGAAATACGGGTACCCCTACCTCCCCAACCGAACCTCCACAACTACAACCTGCATAGAATTCAGTCTAACCTAACAGTTCATATTTACATAGCACGTACTCTACAACAACACTTATACAAATTACATATATATCCTCCACAATCACACTTTATCAAATTACATATCCTCAATAACAAGCTCAGTATTATCAATCACAAATTCCGCAGAAAGACAATCACAAGATCAGCAAAACACAATATCAAGTTCACCAATGATAAGTATGTGTAATGCAATGTCAAGTATAATGATGCATGTCTGACCTAGTGATACACACCCGCTGTCTCTCAGTCTGGGACCCATGAGGGACATATCTGTCCATGCATCTGTTGCGGCGCACAACACGACCCTCGATAATAGTAACCATCGCGACGCGCGATACGTCCCTCGAAATATAGTATCCATCGCGGCTCGCGATACGTCCCTCGAAATATAGTATCCATCGCGGCGCGCGATACGTCCCTCGAAATGGTACATCCTCTTTAGTACCCATTCTTTCTCAATGCACATAACACGTGTCACAACTAATGCCTCAGAATAATGCAGATGACAAGTTCACACAAATAATGAGGAGATGACCATTCATAACATTGCACAGTTCACAACAAGACAAACATGAAGTTACATAAACAATGATTCAACAAGACTTCAACCCTTTCTCAACACAACACACATAAACAATTAATCACATTGCCTTTTGTTATCCCCATTCTTTTCATCATTAGAATTAGTCAATGTGGGCAAGTCAACCCATCACCAATCCCGTTACTTCCAAACATATACCACAAGGACATACACGCATTTCATACACTTAACAAGAGTTTAGAAATCCACTTGCCTCAATTTATCAAACAATCACTTCGGAACTTTAGCCTTCCTCCTTTGTTGCACTTCCAAATAAAATTCAGTCTATTCAAATAATTAAATACAATAAGGTTTCGAAGTTAACAACACACATATTGCACGTGTCTAGACTAAACAAAAAATACTCACGCAAATTTATAATTAAGTTCTTAAGTTTCAAGATTAGGATTAAATTTTTAATTTCTTTTCAATATCATAAATCTTAAGACATTCACTTAATACCATATACCTAATACTTAATTATATATATTACTATATCAAAACTTAAATGATAATATGGAAACTATTAAAAGGATCTCAAATTGATCCCAATTTATATCAACCATATTTGAACACCAAAATAAAGATATTTCATGAAATACTTTTATACGGAAGGCTTCTTGCATGTCTATTTACCTCCATTCCCAATAATTGTTTCATGATCATCAACAATTGGTCATAATTACTTAATGACTAAGGTGAAATTTATGCTAAATAACAGATGCATACATGTACACAAAATTAAAAAATTAGTTTCACATATTAGTGTAAATTATACATGTTTTAATCTAAAAATCTACTTCTAATTACATAAAAACTTAATAAAAAGGATGAAAATAATTACCTTGACGCCTTGAGATGAAAATATTGATTATTCTCCTCCTTTTCCCTTTTCTTTTCTCCCTTTCTTTTCTTTTCTTCTCTGCCTTTTTTTTCTTTTTCAAATCGTTTTTTTTTCCTCAACTAAGTCGTCACAGGCATTAGAAGTTTAGGGCACTTTTCCTTTTTTTTTCTTTTTATTTTATTCTATTTATTTAATTAATTAATTTCCTTTTCTTTTTTCTTTTCATTATTATTAGCAACAAATTTTTTTTTATTAAATCTAAAAATCGTGTCACTCATTCTTACAAGTCATATAAATTGTTTATAAAATCTACTAAAAAGGTTAATATAAAAAAATAATAGTTGAAATTTCTAAAACAACTAAGAGGGTCGTTACAGGTTTGTCCGGTAAAGTCTTTTAAATATGAAGATACATCTCTAAAAATTTTATATAGAACTTATAACCTCTATTTTTTTACATAACTAAATTCTGTCATTTTTCATAGGAGTTTAATTGATATGATGCTTATTATCGAATTTACTATTCTAACATTGACTCTTAAAATTTTTATAGCAGAAATTCAAAATTTTCAAGATAAATGAAATCTAAAAAGAGTCAATGTTAGGATAATAAATTTGATAATAAGTATAAAATCAATTAACTTCCTATGAAAACTGACATAGAATTTAGTTATGTAAAGTAATAGAGGTTATAAATTTTATATAATATTTTTAGAAATCTAACCTTTTATATTCAAAAGACTTGAGAATATCAACCTCTCAGTAACATTCTCTTTGTCATGATCTACAAGCATCACATGAACTTCATCTACCATGCTTTTAAAAAGAGGTGTAATCAGATTACTTATTCCTTGAATTTTATTTTGTTCACACATAAGAATGCAGTGATGCAAGACACCATTCTATACATAGAGCTGAATTTATAAGATAAACACAAATCTTTTGGTAAATTTGTTAATTTAAAATCTAATGTTGTGGTTACATTCCCCTTGAAGCCTATTTATATTAGGAAAATAAGAAAGTTTAGTGTTGACCATACAAACCATTTTTATTTGACCTATTCAATTACTTTTTTTATGGTAAGGCTTGGGAAATACTTCTTGCGCGCATAATAAACATAGTCAAAAAAATTATAGTAGTCCAACAAAATATAAATAATGTAAGAGTTTACCCCTTTATTAGTTCTTGCGCGGTAGTGGCACGGTGGTTGTGCGCTGCCCCACCTCCAGGCCTAGATTTATTACAATTTATTTTTCTTCATTTCAAGGCCTAACTCATCTAGAATCGAATGATTTCCTTCAGACTCTTTTGGAATCATAACCCAACCCAATTAAAATGAAATTCACACAAAACCCACAAAGAAAAGGACTCATTCGCAAGACCCTCCCCTAAAGAACAAAACAAGACTCCATTGTTAAAGTAAGAAGCTAAAAACTCGAGAACTTCTGAAAAAACTCAATAAATTTATTTCAAGAACGAATCCGTGGAAAATTACAGATGATTGGCGTGAGTAAAACAAACACAACACTATTTACACACCTCGAAAGAACGAAGTTTTGGTGAAAATCCTCAAAACTCGATGATGGGGGCCTGAGTTAGACGAACTAAGAACAATAATTATTAGACAATGCAACATTAGGGGGAAATGTAAGATAGGTTTTCTAAGGAATCAAAATGTTCTTATAAGAATGGATCAGCAGGAAGATTTTATGAATCTTATGTCAAAAATATCTACTACATACTGGACAAGGACATATATTCATACTCTATGAGGCCTCTTATATATGATAGTAAATTTAAAGTGGAAGTGAAAACTACACAGACCATTGCTTGAATCTCATTCCCTAATCTTAAGCCTAATATTTTGTAAAGGAATCACTTTTTCCTTTGGCCTCCACAGTCATTAAACCATTACAATTGGATTCGGCTACAGTCAACAGAACCAGGCCAAGTGTGCTCGAGTAAAAGTACAAGTAGATCTTATGTCAAAATTTCCGAAATATGTCGAAATGGAGATTGTGAATGAAGGGAATAAAGTATCACGAGTTGAACGGGTGAAACATAAATATGATATGGTACATCTCTACTGTAAACATTGGAAGTTGCAAGGACATGCAGATGAGGAATGTATAGGCTTACGCCTAGAATTAAAGACAATGTCAACAGCAGTAAGGACGGAGGTAGAAATAAGGGGCAAAAGGAAGTATGGAACAAACGAACAATCAGGGGAAAAATTAGCAGAACACAGAGATAACAATTAAGTTGTTGAAGAACAAGAAAAAGAGAATAACTAGGGAACAAGGAAGAGAATTAAGAGATAAATGAATCCTACAGGTAAAATTATAATTAAGGGTGGAGAATGAGACACAAACAATAGTTAGTGAAGTAGATGCAAGGCTACATGATCATGATCATACAGAAACAGTAAGGCACAAGCAACATAAGTTAAAAACCATAAGGGAAGAATGTCAAAGAATCATAAAGAATTATCCACCAAGGACTGGGTAAGCAGAAAGATAAAAATGTTAGTAATATCAACAACAGTATTGCTAATCAAGTAAGCTCATGAAGGGACTGACTCATCTCCACTTTGAAAGGATTTAAGTAGGTTTGAGAATATAAAATCTTCTGTAGCTGTAGCTTCTACTAATGAATTTGTGAAGAAAATTTTGTGAGCATTTATCAAGGGGCGTAGGACAATGAAAACATGCTACGCAATGTATCCTATGCAGATGCCCTCGTACTGTCTTAACAGCTAGAAGAAGATCAAGATCCTGGAAATAGAAAATGGAGATGGTCAAGATATTGAGAACATTTGTAGAATGCAGGAAGAACAACAACTGATCAACTGTAATGAGCAACCCATAATTCATGCTGGAACTCAAAATTCTAATCCCCCAGAGAAGCTAAATAAAATAGTTTCAAAACAAATTATACAAGAGGAGGCAATCATAAATGCAGAGGTAGACACCAAATTATTGAAAAATAAGCAGCTACTTATTGATGATGAAGATAATGATAAGGAGGGTCGATTTCTGGAGGTGCATGTTTATCACCACGTAGACCTTTCACCTAAAACAATGAATGGGAAAGCCAAGAAGGCAATGGAGCTAAAGCTCAGGCCAACACAGTAGTGAAGACATCTTTTAAATGATACACAAAGCCTTGTGTTGGGACGTAAGGTCTTTGAGAACCCAAAAATGCATATCATAGGGTTAAAAATTTAACAGACACTACACAAATTCAATTCAAAAGAAGACTGGGCATGCCGTATGTTAACTATAAAGTTAATTGCCAAATTTGGGTGTTTGTGAAAGAAACCATCCAATTTGGAGTGGTTTCTCATTTTGATGAACAAATTCTCTCTCGTCATTCAGAAACTTGAGTTCTATCATTTATAACATAGACTATATTTAAAATATTCATATTTCAAAACAATATAAATCTCTATTCTTGACAAATTGACAAAATTAATAACTATGTTTGACAACTTAAAGTTTAAAATTTTAACAAGAGATTTCATATCAAACAAATTGAAAAAATGTTACATTGTAATTTGAGTTAATTATTTTTATTTCATATTTTCTTTCATCACAACACCATATATTCTTATAACATAACAATATTTTGTTAATATAGTATTAGATGAATTTAACATTTTAATAAATTTGTATTCATTAATATTTAGATAAAGACAAATTTATGCATTCATATGTAAAAATAATCTTAATTATATAACAATTGGGTGTTAAGAGAACATCCTATAATTTAAAAATCTGTATCTAAAGTCAAATATTAAAAGAAAAAATTACAGAATATGGCAAACATAAATATACATTTCAGAAAAATAGCTATATTTAATTTTTTTCATATTTTATGGTTATACTTCCACAATAAATAGGAAATTTGCATATACGCAAATAAATAGTTGTTTTTTAATTTAATAGAAATAAGTATTAAATAGTGATGTTATTACATTCCTAATTAATTATGTCATGCATGTTTTACGTTATCATTATCAATAAAAGAAATTTCATCAATATCTTTGTATCACATATTTTCTGATTTTCTTCCTCATATTCCTTTCAATTCAAACTCTTTTGCATCTTTTTAGGGCAATTTTTGTGAGTTGTATATATCATGTAATTCTTAATTATATTTTTATATCATTCTTATGAATATTGTATTTTCTATGCATTTATATTTTCAATTATTTTTAAAGTGTTTTGATTGAAGAATTTATTTTTAATTACAATGACATAAATTTGTATCCCAAAGAGGGTCACGAGAGGTATACATTGGTATGATAAATTGTTGAATGAAGTATCTTTTTTTTTTATTTGTGTATTACTTAACAACAAGTCAAAATTTCAGGCTCTATTGCTACAATAATGGAGAATGCAAGAAGAAAAATGAAGGTTAATGACTCTATACTTTTTATTATACTTGAAGAATTCGAACATGTAAAATAAATAAAAGAAGGTTCAAAACCTTTAAACTGAAAATTAATCTTGAAAAAATAGGTGAAGTCAACAATGTTGATTAAAATTGGGATGAAAAAAATTAGAGTTGTCCAACAGAACCGGAGGCAAATGAGATTAAGATCTGTTTAATTTATTTTTTAGTTTGAAATCATATATTTACTTATATATGTTGGTGTATTGTGCGGCATTGTCATTATGAATTTTCCTCTTGTATTGAAATAGTTACACAAATTGAATTCATATGGATATAGTTGTAAAAAATGAGTACATAAAGAACATGGGAAAAAAAGAGATTGAGGGTTATCTAATTGTCAATTGTGTATAGAGCGTAATTCATATACATAGATACTTGTAATGTAATATTGACAAAAGTTGAAGTGGTAATTTGTGAATACAAGTATGTATATAGAGTACACAAGGACTATGAGGGAAAAGAGATTAAGGTTTGTATAATTATCAATTATGTACACAGTCAGAATATTTATATGCATAAATACTTGTATTTCTATAAACCACAAGTTGAAATGTTGATTTGTGAATACAATTATATCTGGATACATAAGTATTCTATATAATTTAAAATATTAATTAAAGAATACAAAGAAAGTTGGTTCAATTAACACTGTATTTTTACAATAAAATACTTGAGTTAATACTAAATGTAAAATATTACAGAAATAATTGACCAAAAAGATATTGACATTTTATTGATTTTTTAATTTTTTATATAGTTGATTACTTATAGAGTTTGATATTCACACATTTTATTAATTTCAATTTTCCTGCTTTTAAGTTTTCCAATGTATCCATCTTATGTTTAACAACAACGTATTCTTATATATACTATATTGGTGTATTTATTTTTATTTAACAGTGGTATATGCATTTTCTTAAAATTGTTGTGATCTTTTGTTAAAAGTTATATACTTTACACTGTTTAATATATTAATACATTAAATTTTAATAAATACCTTGTATAAATCAAAACTTTAAGTTTTGTATGCTTATTATACAAAATATATTATTCTTTTGCAGGAAATTAAATTCGATGTATTAGATTGTCCTATTGAAGCCTCACATATGCAGATATATAAGAATCATAACATAGTTCATAATTTGAAGGAGAATCTTTCACATGTATAGTTAAATAAATTTAAGAATACATATTTTGGTATGTATGTTTATATGCATGAGTGTTTTGTTCAAAATCAAATTTTTAGGTGTTAAATGATTTGCAAGTTGAAGAATAGTTCATTCGTATAAATCAGATCATATTTCAATTCTATATTCAAAAGTTTGTCATTTTCTTATTTAACAATAATGTATTCATATGTATAGTATATTGGTGTTCTCATTATTTTTGTTTAACAATAGTTTACCCAATTTTCAAATTGTTGTATTCATATGTTGAAATTGTACTATTTTTTCTTGTTTCATATATTAATACATTAATTTTTACAAATATTTGTATCCTTGATATATGAATACATTAATTTTTATAAATACTTGTATCCTTGATATATTAATACTTTAAGTGTTATAACACAAACATCAATTTGAATTCAAAGTATTCATTTGCTTATTGTACAAGTAATACATTTTCCTTATTTAGTTATTTTAATTACAACTGTATTTGTGTATAAATAAATAAAAAATAAAATTCACTCTGCAAAAATACAACTAGAAAAAGACATGAATACTCTTTTATATTGAAAATTTTATGAATACCTTTATATAAGTATTTAGTAATTATATTGTATTTAGGAATATAAATACAACTTACTGTATTATGTGAGTGAATCGTATTTGCATAAAATATGAAATTATTATTTTGTAATTTAATAATAGAAATTTCAGTTATTTAGGAACATAATAAAGGTTGGCACTTGAGAGTTATAATAACATATCATACCTTATTTAGTGTTTTGTATAAATAATTATTATAACAATAAAAAATAAAATCTAATACAAACATGCATCTAAAAATTGACATAAAGTGTAGTCATTTCTAGTAAATAACGTATTTATAGCTATCGAACTTCAATACCCCTATACATATAGTGATTTTTTTAAATTACTCATATTAAAATTTAAATGCACAACTTAATTATATTCTTATTTAACATCTTAATCTTATTAAAAATAAATAATACCTAAATCATATCAAATGATTTCTCATTTTAAAGTCAAAACATGCTACTAGTAACTTATGGTGAATGTCGTTACTTTTTAATCTTACTAAATCTTGTTTGACTACTGTTCGCAATAAATTTTCACAATTGCTGAAAATTAACTGCAAGAAAAATAGATAAAATAAAAATGTGATTTTTATTAATGAGTCATTGTGAGTACAATTATGTTGTTCTCTTAATTCTCTCTCTTAAGTTTCTGCGTGATTCGAGGGCCTTTAGTAGCATATTTCCCAAATATTAGGATGATGTAGACCTCCTTGATATGTTGTCGATCTCCTTTACGTCGAAAATCGCTTCTCGTTGTAAGTCGATTTCTGGGAAGAACTTACGTTGATAACTCCTTCGAAGAACTGTTTATGTTGATGTTGATGTTGTAGCTTTCTCCAATTCGAATGCTTGTTGAAGAGTTTTCTGGATCCCCTTGAATGTCATGTATATCCCCTATTTATAGTTGTAAGGAGTGGACAAGGTTTCTTGTGATTGACCAAATGATGTAATTTTGACACTTGGTACATTATGATTTGTTCTTGCATTTGACTGGGACTGCCACCTCATTTGGACACGTGGCGTCAAATTGTTGGTTTTTGATGCCTAGTCACTGTGACAAATGGCCTGAGTTTGGGATTTAAGGTGAAATGAACCTTGGATTTGAATTTAATAAGATGATCTTACTTTTTTGTAAAGCCCAAATTAATTATTCAGCCCAAATGAATGGATTTAATTCAAATTTTATATGAATTTGATCCAAAAAAAATTTTGTGTCTACAAATGTCCCTTACTTCGTGACTTGTCGATGTAGAGGCATGTCGAAGTTTGGCGACAAGACTTGAAGTAGTCAAGAATATCTTTTCCGCTATTTTTTTAGACTTGTCAACGTGTAGGCTTGCCAAATTTTGACGACGAAAGTTGAAGTCTTCCTGAGAAGTGACCATGCCTCTATATTAAGGTCAACCTTTACAAGAGTTTTCATGAAAATATTGTCTAATTTGTAACAGGTCATTTGACAGTCAGTTGTTTATCAACTCATTTTTGACTTGAAGTGTTTCAAGCTCTTAAAGACTTTCGCATGACATTTTTTCATAGGGTGGTAATTTCATTTGGGTCATCACTACGAAATGACCGCCAATTCAATGAACAAGGATTCTCCACAAGCTTGACTTGGTGATTGAGACCTTGTGGTTTCGATGCAAATTTTTGTCTTTCACTTGAAAAGAAAGCAAGGAATTCAATTTCTCATGACGCCAGTCTTTCTACTTCGGGTATACTTTTTCATGTAGTTTCTGAGAAAACTTTACCATAATTTGCTTTTTATGGTATTTTCATAATTTGATTTTCATGGAAAATTTACATAATTGAATTCTTATGAAAACTTACCATAATTTGGTTTTTATGAAATTTCCGTAATTTGATTCTCATGGAAAATTTCCGTAATTTAATTCTTATCAAAATCTACCAGAATTTATTTTCTATGGAATTTCCATAATTTGATTCCCATGGAAATTTTTTATAATTTAATTCCTATGAAAACTTACCATAATTTTCATACTTTGTAGGAAATAAACTTTTCATCATTATAATTTTCCATAATTTGTAGGAATCAAATTTGTGTCTCCTTGTTTAAAATCTATACATACCCGTATTCGCATTGTATTATCATCAAGTTCAATTGAGTCTTCTCTCAAGTAAATTTTTCTCCAATTCAGGAATTTACTCAGGTGATTTTTTAACTCAACCTGAAATTCTGATGAACTGAACACATTAGCTTTGCGCGACATCATGGAAAAATTCATACCTCAGCGTAGGAATAACGAAATCACCTGATTTTTACGGTGTTGGAAAGAAAATTCATAGGGATACATCATATAAGAAAAAAACGATTAGATCACCTCTTTGCTGATTCAGTTTTCTATTTGAAATCAGCTTTACACCAGTCGAAAATTTTTTAGGTTACGCCCTTTACTTTGTACTTGTTCTTAGTCAACATTTTTCCTTTTTGTTTAATGTTTTCGCAGATATTTGATAGAGAAATATGACTTCGATCCCGCAACAAGATGCACTTCCGCGATCGAGATTCGCCGCATTCTCTTCTTTTAATAGGGGGCGACGACCAACAAAATTCAAATGTCAAAGTCATACTTCTGGAAGTTCAACCTCCTGCTATCGGCGTTTTCTCTCTTGTAGTGGGGCATACGACACATATATTCTACTTAAATAATGGTAAAAAATGGATACCAACTGTCACAACCGGGGAGCACCCCTTAGTAGTAACACGGCCTACTTGACCTCTCGAAGGTCTTATACAAGCCCATAGTTATCATTCATCGCATCGACATAGTAAATTTAGCGGAAAATTTTAAACTTTTCATAACACCTGATATGCTATAAACTTAACTTCATATGCATATAAAATATAAGCCATAATACATATATAGACTCTAAGTCTCTTTGCCACCTTAGACTCAAAAACCTTGGAGTACATTAGGGACACGACCCTTAAGACATAATGCAAAACTATACAAGATTTAATAGACTTTACAATAAGTACACATTTGGACATCCTTGGACTTAAGGATTCCTTTCCTTGAGCTTGGGAATCACTTATCAAGCTCTTCATCAATCAAGACATCATTTAAGCATCCATAACCTACAATTTGTGTAAAAAGTAGAGAAGAATGGGATTAGCACAAGAATGTACTAAGTATGACAACCATGCAAACACATGCATTTAAAAGGGACATTTTCTTTGAAATCATAGTTAAGTCCAGACCATCATCATATAGTAAACAAGATCAACATCAAGCATAAAGACTCTTATAATGCACATCTTCATAACATGTAGACAAATACTATAATGTCATGCATAGGGAACACATACATAGTGATATGCATTAGAACACCTTCATAGAACGTCCTAAGGAGCTACTTGTGCAATTTCTAGATGGGTTCGTCACTTCCACCTATCCTAAGTAACTTCCCTTATGTCATTGTATTTAGGGTCCTAGTCATGTAAATTCCATTACCCATTTTAATTTAGGGAAAGTATAGCCTTAACCGACATAGATCATGTAATGCTAAACATGGAATCCGGTGTGATAGAACCCCACACCGAAAGGAGGTGGTCTACCGGCCAAGGTAGAACCAAATGTGACATAGCTTTCTAGGTGGATCCACTAGCTAGTATCCTTTGGTGGCAACATAGTTATGGAACTTGGATGTACAATTGAAAATCCTCTATATGCCAAGACTAGGCATTGTAGTTATTCACTTAGGGAAACCCTATTTATGCCCGTTGAGGCATTGTGGTTATCCACCTCATGAGATTTATGGTGACCTACCATCCTTCCATGGGAAGGTACACACACTCATATTCAAGTTCACTTGGTGTTAAGCTATGTTCCCTTCATTGAAAACCTTCATCATATTTTTACTTTATAAATCATAGGTTTAGGAGAGTCACCCCCTCCTATGCTTAACTCATAGGTCATGGATTGAAGTTCATCAACCTAAATCATGTTAATAAATCCATTCACATGAACATAGCATATGTAAAGCATCATCTAATTTAGGGTACACATGAATACACCATTCAAAGCCCCTCTCTTGAATAGATCTTCATATATTTGTGTGTTTATACATATATGTGATCAAACCTTTTAAATAACATATTAAGTCACACAAGTTCATACATACATATTCATACATATAGAGACAAAAACTAGAACTATTCTATCAAGGTACACATGTGCAATGCATAGACAAACTCACATACCCTTGCCCATACTAGTACACCTATCAATTCATCCTAGTAAGGAACACATAACATACTTCACATACATATACTTTACATGCATTAGTTGTAGACATTAGTGAATATCATAACAACCTTTCATTTAGACACAATGACCTATACTACTTTTAACATGCATGTAAGTGAGTGTGTGTGTACATTGGTCAACATGATCGCATAATGTCTATCAAAAAAATATTGAGGCAGACACCCTCTTAGACCATAATATACCTTCAAGCATAAACCAGAAAACACACAATAACATAGGAGACAAGCCAACTTCATATTTCACATAAGACTCCTAACTTGTGCTATTCATGCACTGACATAAGGGGTACATGTGTAGAGGCTATTAAAAACTTTAAAACATTAATGGAAAAACCTATAAAATACTCTAACATGAACATACACATGCTCATACAATAGCCACACAACCTCGATCACAACTAGAATAGAAAAGTAGGCATAAGCTCACATAGTATCATCATAAGCACATGGTCATATATTCATCAATTTGCCTTCATGGACATGATCATCAAATATAATGATTGAAAATAAAATAAACATCGTCACCATAAGTGGACCATACCACACAATGCCATACAAGGCTTCATCAACATTACTATAAAGAAATAGAGAAGTAAAAGAGAAGAGGGAATGAGCATTCATACCAATTTATCACCCTTTGATCATTATTGATCAATACACTTTTTTAATAAATAAATCACCTTTATGGAAGTATCTAAATGTACTTTAAACACATAAAAACCATGTACAAGTCGCTACAAGATTATATAATAACATAATACAACACATCAACATACTAGGAAAGTAGAATAACATAGATCATTAGCTAATTTCCCTTGCATTGATTTTAAATCATATTTCGTATATAATATCAATATAAAGCAGTATCTAAACCTACATTTAACCATATTGAAATTATGATTACATAGCCTCAATATGAAGGCTACAACATGGCATTTAGGTTTGTCGATTTGCTAGAGTATGTGAGAATTTACCAATAATACGAACTCTATCAGGCTTTGATCATCATTAATATTTTATCAAAAATATACTAATTAGGCAGTAGATAATTTGGGAAAAAATCAAGAAGAAACCATGCCTGATATATTGACAACTCAACATCCATCACACACTTAGCTTTATGAGTTCATAGCCTAAAGGAATCTAGATCAATTCATGCAAGCCTTTGTTAGATTGTTCATTAAGGATCTATAAATATAAAATTCATCCATCATATAACCCTAAAGCAGTAGATACAGCAGTTCATACATAATCAAAACTCTACACAACCGATCTCACAATCGACTTCAAGGCAACATGTAGAAACATAGGCTATTCATGTTCAAATCATCATACATTGATCCTCATTGATCCTTCAACATAAATTAAACATTTATTCATGTAAATAACAGCATATACAATCACTTCAACATAATATTATCATAATTCAATCCATAACAAATTAAGATCATAAGGCCCATGCAAGGCTAAATCATTTTGATGATGGAGCATGGGTTCATTATCCAATTGTAGTAAAATCCGTTAAAACCACTGTATTAACTTCAATTAATCATGATTCAATCGTTAAAAACCTTTTTGGAAAGAGCCCATGGCAGATTGAGGAAGGACTTTGATCATATTTTTCTCATTTGAAATCTTTGAGAATGACTCTCTAGATGAAAAGATAACTAGAGATAGAGATCACCATACCTTTGTCTAGTTGAAAATCTCTTAAACTTGAATATTTATCAATAGAAAACCCACCTCCAAGCAGTTCTTGATCTGCACCAGTATTGGAGGTTTGAAGGGAAATATTTTTGGAGGGAAAGGTTTCAATCTTGCGAGAGGATTCTCGAATAAGGTTATCACGTTTTTGATGACTTATATACACCCAAAAATAGATTAATAAACTTATTAGGGTCAGTTTAAGACGTGGGTGAATTTCCCATTCACCCCTTTAATAACAGAACGCAGGCTGCACATTACAGTGCACCATCCACGGATGCACCTACGGGGTGTTGTCCTTGCAACAGACCGTTCCTAGGGCTCCGTAGTTTGGTACTTAGCCAAATATTGGATTGAGACCTCAACCAGTCAAGTAAATATAGACCAGACCTTCTCTACGGGCCTTTGGTGGACCAACGATCTGTCGTTGGGTCCGTCAATGGACACTTCCCAGGCAGTGTCTTGGGCAGCTTTGGGTCCTATTTTTGGGGCCTCTTCTGGGACTTTGTAGAAGTCGTACCCTGGCGTTTTCAGCGTGATTACACACCTTAACTTATTATAGACGTACCACATAAGTTCTATCCAAAAACAATACCTACAAGACGTCCAAACAGCCTTTGCCTCAACATGACATTCGATTAACGTCTTAGGGGCTATCTTTCGAACGCCTTGGACGTTCCTGGGCGTTTGATCTCCAAACTTCACGAAATTTCATATAAAAACATTAAACATCATTTTAAACCATTTTAATACTTAATATAATAATTTCATACAAATTTGAGCATGCATAGACACATGAGGCACATAAGCGACGAGTCGTTGAACATCTTGGATGTTCCTTGATGTTTGACTTCCAAATCACTTTAAAATTTGTGTAATTCTTCTAAAAAGGTCTTAATAATTTATTTTATAACCTTATAACATCACTAAACACCCATAAATACATATAACCACAAATGAGGCATCTAGGTGACTTAGTCGTCGAATGTCTTAGTAGTCCCTAAACGTTCGACTTCCAATACCTCTAATATTTGAGCTACTTCCTATATACTATATTTGAAGCATATTTAGGACATTATAAATTTAAAAAAATATTTTAGGATCTAGATACCTTATCTCATTTTCGGGGACTTAAAACAACGACTTTATGAGAAACTTCTCGAGCAAGGATACTAGCATGAAATTTTCTTTACAGTAATCCGTAATTCATCATGACACATCATCTTCCAAATCTTCTAATTCAGATGGAAATTTAAACAATTAGTGTGTTCCCTCTTCTAACTTCGGTAATGTTTGCTACACACCTGGCTACTAGGAATGGGTAGAGGAGGTGCTGCCCCGCCACAAGGAGATTTTGGAGCTCATCAAAGTCTATGACGCTGTATATACTTATTTGTTCACGTATGATTATGACGACAATGTACTCCATGCTTTTTATGAACTTTGGCATCCGTCTACAAATATACTTTATACTTTTATTGGAAAATGTCCATATCACTTTGAGATTTGCAAGCCATTGCAGGTCTCCCGTACAAGGGCATTTTTATGATGAAGTTGTTCCCTCGGCGAAAGAATTGACACATACAAATACTCAAAACTAATTGCTTCTTCCCAAAGTTTTTGATATTTTGTTGTGGCCTTCTATAGATTAGCGAAAGATCATCCCCAAGAGGTGTCCATCCATGATTGGGTGACATTTTCGTTTAGAGTACCTCATAGATATGACGAACTCCACAAAAGGTGTCAAAGGTAGGTTGCACAAAACAAGAATGAACCACAATCCTTCTGGACAGATTGATTCAAACTTTGTTCCGCGGACTGATGAGGAGAATGCCCCATTTATCAAGTTAGATATGGAAAATCGCTTACAGATGAGACAAACTTGGCATCGTTCTTTGCTAGTTGGCTTTGCAAATTTGTTCTTCCGAATAAGAAAGTCAACCATGTGCGCGCTAGTGTTCTTAAAGTTGCGAGCTTGATGGCTCATGGAAAGAAATTCTCCTTATCAGTCCTTGTTCTTGCAAGAATATATCGCAGCCTGCAAGAAATCAATACTTTTTAAACTTGAGTGTGGAAAATATAATTTGCCCCAAACACTATGCATATAGATGTCTTGGAGAATACTTAAGGACTTATCATCACGCCAATCTTTCACATAGCTCGATAGCTCTCTGCAAAATTTCTGGCGAGAAGATGGCCAAATTTTTTGATTTTAATGATGCACAAAAGTTATATCACCAGGATTATTCTCGTCGCCTCCATCATTTAGAAATGGTGCAAGGGAGGGATTTTCACCTTACCGATAATGGAAAGCTTTCAAATTCGTGGAACAAATATGTTCGTTCAGGTTATGTAACCTTTAGGCATGATTTAAATTTCATCGTGGAATCCTACAGCCATGTCAGATTTAGTCGACAATTTGTGGTTTTTGTCAATATGTCCCTAGATATCTTATGTAGAGTCCTTACAATGCTACACAATTAACATTGGTGCAACTTTGGAATTTTTCTTTTCGACTCAATACCTTTTCTAAAGTCATGATTCTAACATGCCCATTGGAAGGTTCTCCTTTAATGACCCGCGAGTATGTAAACTACTGGCCATCCCAAAGGATGAATACCTCCCAAGGAAACCTCCATATCATCTTGAAGAAGAAAAAGCAAGACTCTGCATCCATTTCATCTGAAGAGACTTCTGAGCAACAAAAGGAAAAGTAAAATCTTTATTCTAAATGTCAAGTGAATTTAAATGATACTTTGCAAGTCGCTAAGACCTCATCCAAGTCCAAAACCTTGAAAGATTGGGATGTGTGTTGAAATCAAAATTGAGGCACCTCACATCAGCCTCAAAGATGACTTCACTTACTTCCAAAGTTTGTCATGGTTCTTCTACAACAAATGTACCTTATAAATCATCAGACAATGATAATGCCTAAGTTCAAAGCGTGAGACACCTTGTGATGAAATTTCTCTTATGTATGCTTCACGGAATTGTGTTGGACGACTCAATGTGTCTTCTAGACCAACAGATCGTCACTGGAATCGTCCAAAAAGAAAGACACAAAAGCTAGATGATGATTGTCGTGGTATCAAAATTTTAGATGCCATTGTCATTGATGATAAAAACTTTGTTGATGAGGATTCAAACTCGACATCTCTGTTTGACTTAGCAAAACAAGTAAGACCCTCTCCTTATTTTTTTTGAATCTGATCATCTTTTTATTTCGTATACTTTTTTATTTTTATTAGTTGGACCTTCAAGAACTATATGGTGACAACTTTAACAATGGATCAGTTACAGATATTTCACTGTAGATCTTAATGATACTTATGCGGTTTCAATAGACTTTCATTCTTCCATTAATAATGTGATGCCTTCATCCTAAGTGGTTCCACCAAGAATCACCTTCTAGTGAGATGATGCCTTCATTACGACGCGGTGCTCCTAATTTTGAGACACAAGAAACCATTTACCGTGCCAAATAAAATTTTGTTTATTAGATGTGGGGCGCATTATGTGGATGGATTACACAATTTCCTTAGGTTCTTCGCATGACTTTACAAAATTGGATTGAAATATCGCTTCAACTCTTGAGGAGATTAGAAAGGTAAACATTATTGATGTATCTTATTTGGAGGATCATGTAGAGAATTTCTTCAAGTCGTATACAGAGTATGATACTTTAAGATCATCAAAGATAACTAAAGAAACACATTAAAAATCCCTCTCTAATGCGCAAAGCCGTCTTGATGGTGCAAAGTTGGAACATGAAACGTTGGATGTATCCATGGAAAAACATCAAGCAACTCTAGAAGATGTGGAGAAATACTTAAAATCCTTATCTTCCTAGAAAAAAAAGGTCACCAAGCTCATTAACAAATATCAAGAGAAGTTGTCCAAAAATCAAGATAATGTCACCACTACGGAGGGCGAGATTTATATTATTGAGGCAAATAATGTGATTTCTCACATGAGATTCAAAGACTAGCCAAGCTAGAATACACAATTGAGAAAAGTCTTCAAGAAATAATAAGTTTCAAGCTTTTTTCGTAGTGAGTTTTTTGTATTTATTTGCTTATGATTTTCTTACTCGCTCATTACGGTATAGCAGTTCCTTTTTTTTGTTAAGCAATAAAATAATGACAATTTTTCTTCTCTTGAATTTTGAATTTTTGATTGTTTCTTCCATGAGCCCCCTTTCTTTTTTTTTTTTAAAAAAAGGACTTCATATGCTAGTGTTTATTTGAGGATTGCAACAAACACTACTTTTTTAAGCTTTCTTCTATTTTGCGCACATGTGGAAGAAAAGTTATAACCTGAAATAGGAGCATCGAAATAACGAGCTTCTTTTTTCATTGGAAAGAAAACTTAGATATCTTAAAGCTGTATAAAAATAAAAGTCATGGGATTTATGGTTTAGTACATATTTGAGTTTGAAGTTGCCTCAAAATCTGTGTTCTTGAATCTTCATCTTTCATCAGCTTTGCGCACATGTGGAAGAAAATTCATAACGCGGAGTAGGAGCATCGAAATAATGAGATTCTTTTTTTGTTGGAAATATCTTTTGATTCTTTTGAAGTCGTTATGACATGATTGGTCCTAGTAGAAAGAAGCATCTTTCTTCATCAAATGATTGAACGGTTGACATCATCCAGCCAGGTTAGAAATAAACATTCGGATGAATGCCAAATTTCCTTGCAGACTGTGGAGGTCTTTCAAGTACTTTATCTCAGGCATTTTTTGAATGGCATCAATCATTGAAGGATCAACTTCAATTTTTTGTTGATGCATAATGAAGCCCAGAAACTTTTCTGAGGTAACTCCAAATGCGTATTCGAGCGGATTGATCTTCAAGTCAAACTTTCTTAATCTTTCAAAAACGATTCGAAAATCTTCAAGATGGCGTTCCCTTTTCTTCGACTTTACACTATGTCATTTAAGTAACATTCCACCCTCCTATGAAGCATCTCATCAAAGATATTTTGTATTGCACGCTGATAGGTAGCCCCAACATTCTGTATACCAAAGTGCATCACTTTATAGCATTAAAAACCTTTGGGAATTCGAAATGTAGTGTATTATTAATCTTTTGGAGACATTCTGATTTGATTATATCTAGAAGACGCATCCATAAATGACATAGCTTTATGCCCAGTTGTAGCATCAACCAGAGCTCAATGTTTGGCAGAGGGAAGTCATTTTTTGGACATGCCTTGCTCAAATCTCGAAAAATTAACTTAGACGCATATTTGACCAATATTATTCTTAATAGTTAGAATATTTAAGATCCACAAAGGGTATTTGACGTCTCGAATAAATCCAACTTCGATGAGCTTGTTGACCTCAACTTCAATTTGTGTGACCAAGACAAAATACTCATTGTGACAGCTTTATAGAACATGTTCCCTTTTTATCACCAAATGATGAATAACTATCCTGGGACTAAGGCCCGACATTTCTTTGTACGACCAAGCAAACACATCCTTAAACTCAACCAATAACCTGAAGTATTTCCTCTTTTCTTCTGGTGTAAGATGTGCACTAATGAAAATTGGACGTGGATCTTCTAGAGTGCCTAGATTTAGTTCATTGAGGTCGTTTATGGTTGATTGTACGCCATCCTACAATTGAGGGGGATCCTTTTGGACATCATCATTTGTATCATCAACACCTGGACCTTCTTCCACCGTTATGTGATAGGATAATTGTGTCAAGTTTGAATCTCCCACCTCAGTTCTCATGAAGATTGTGATGCATTTATCTTCCTCCTTTTTGGTTTCTCCATGAATTTTGTTGGTGAAAACAACTGTGCTTTTTTCAACTTCAAATAACCATCAGTGGTGATCGACAATACAGACTTTCTCTTCATACGTGATGGGAAAACACTATGAATCTCTTTCTGGTCAATTACATCATAAGAATCTTGATTTTCATGCTCTAGCAATTTTCTTTCGGATAATGAATTTCTTTTGGTTCCCAAGCGATGAAATACAGAGGTATTAAAGGTGGTGGAATATTAGTTCACTTGTCTAGAGAACTCTCTTTAATCCCTGCAACGTAACCTTTCAAATGCAGAAACACGGGGTATCAATCTTCCGATGCATTCAAACAACGATGTCGTCATGGTGTTAATCCCTTCCTTGATTCCTCTGTCTTTCAGTAGAGGTGTAGTCATATGAAGTTATTTCTATCCCCTTCTCAAATGAAATCCGAAGAGGCTCCGGCAAGTTGAATTCTAACCCAAACTTAGGAGTGGTGACATGATATCTTTGCTTTCTCAACTGCATTTGAGACTTTGTAAGCCCTCGTATCTTTTCACCAGTGACTTCATCCTTGAGTTCTCCTAACTTCTCAATATTTGAGAAATCATAGACTGATTTTTCGAACAATGTGAAGACCTTTTGATAATAGTTCCCTCTTATATTTACAACTTGCCTATTTTCTTTAGAGGGCTCCAAAGCGATACATAGGACTTGTGCAACGGGACAATTTTTTTCTTCTTCAAATCTTGGAATGTTATGTTACTAAGTTCCTTCCTCAGTGGTTGGACTTGTTGAGTGCATTCCTCTAGCAATGGTTGCCCCTTTTTTTTTACGTCATGTGGAATATAGCAAAAAATTGTTTCTCGTCGTCCATAATAGTCTACAGCTCTCCTTTAGGTGGTGAAAGCTTAGTGAAACCTCTTCAGTACTCTTCTTAGACATCTTGATAGCGGCTAATTGAACTTTACTATCTTTGATATCAATCGGGTTGGCTTTTACATGTTCCTCCATATTTTCCTTTCCTGAATCTAAATAGAATTTTGCATCTGCACAAATATAAATTTGTTTCGGTGAAAGGATTGATGTCTACATTTATTTTGATGACTTCACCGTCTTTCATATACTTCATGCACTAATGCAAAGTAGATGGTACAACTCCATTTATATGAACCCAAGGACGTCCGAGAAGCAAGTTATATGATGCTTTGGCATCCATGACATAAATCAAAGTGTTTGATTTCACGTCGCCAATGGATAATCCTACATGAATATTCCCTATGGATCTTTGTCCTCCCTGATTGAAACCTTGGATCGTTAGGTTACATTTTGGACAATTTATCAGTGGAGATCCCACGTTTTCTTAGAACAACTTTTGTCATGATATTGACTACCGAACCACCATTGATCAATATGCACTAATATTTTGTTCTCGAATAGACTCTACAAAAAACAAGGATCTATTATGTAGCTTAAATCCTAACAGCAAGTCATCATCTGTGAAGGATATTGTAGCACAATATGGGGAAAATTTTATATCAGTTTGATGTTCTTATGTTATTGTTGGATTATGCTCACCTTCGCCTCCCTTTGTTTTGTCTATGATGGAAATAAGATGTGTTGAACCAATTTGACTACCGCAAAAGAATTGTTTAGGAAGTAATTCATCCAATGTAATGGGCCTTCGAACCTTATGCCATGAAGAAACATTAATTTTTCGTCTAGTACAAGGCTTGACGCTTTTTGATAGTTGTAGTTAATTCATATCACTCCTTCTTGATCTTTCCTTAGGAACTCGTATCCTAAGAACTGGTTGATGCCTTCGCTTCTTACGAGTAAACAAAATCCAACCATCAACTTCACTTTCTTTGTGGTTTTCTATCTCTAATGAACCCTCAAGAGTTGTCCTTGGAACATCAACTTCAATAGGCGATAAACTTCTGATTCAAAAGAAGGTGGTATTTGGAATAGATGATGAGCTTGAACACTTCTTTTGATTTGGTTCTACATTAGCATGATTCGCCTCCGCCGTTTCATCTTGGTCAGTGACGATTTTTCCTTCATTTACCAACATCATGATTTTCTCCTTCAAGATAAAGCATTTACTTGTCAGGCAGCCAGGGACGCGATGGAACTTGCAATATCTAGGATCACCAATCTTATAGATCTTTTAGGGCCTCTTTGATTCTGGAAGATCAATAAATTTCTTACCTATCAAGTCCTCACGGATCATAAGTACATCTGCATCTGCAAATGGGTAAACCTTTGCCTATAACTCCTTCAAGGTTTGACGTCGCCTCTTCTCTCTTGGATATTGACTTTGGGCTTCCTACTCTTTTAGTTTACTCTTGGTTGCTTTCACCGCCATAGATTCCTTAGTTTGGGTCTTTGAGGTCATACCTTTTTTGAACTCCTTCTTCTTCTTTCGTCAGATCAAAAAAAAGAGTTGCCTTCCCATGACTCGTGATGCTCAACTCCATGTCATGTGCTCATGTAGCAAGTTCCTCAAAAGTTTGCGGTTTGATTTATTGTAGTATGTGTAGAAGTCCCCAATGCATATCCTGAATGAACATTTCCACAGTTGATATTTCAGAAAGATGATCTTTGCAGTCCAACCTCAATGCTCTCCATCGATTGATGTAATACACCACTGGCTCATCCTTTCTTTGCTTTGTGTTGGTCAACTCTATCATGCTTATGGTTCAGCGAGTAATGTAGAAACGATTGATGAATTCCTTCTTGTTTTGCTCCCAACTATCAATGGACTCGTGTTCCAGGTCGATGTACCAGTCGAATGCATTCCCTTTCAGCGAACGAACAAACTGTTTTTACCAAAAGGTCACCATGTGTTCCACCATTCCTTCAAGTTTCATCAAAGTGAGCAATATGTTGCCATGGGTTCCCCTTACCAACAAACTTTTGTAGCTTTGGTGGTTAATAGTTTGTCGGCATGTATAGACAATCAATCCGTCTAGTATATGGCTTGGAGTAATACAAAGAACTTTGTGTTGTTTTACCATATTAAGCCTGATAATGTTCGTTATCATGTCTTGAAAATGTTGGACAGATTGTTTAGCAACCGAAGTTGATTGTTTCTCCTTTTTAAATTTGTACTCTGCTATAGATTCCTCAATGTCCTTGTTTGGTTGATCAAAACCAGATGGACAAGTGGGAACGTAACTTGACTATCCAGGTGTAAAGACCTCCAACTTGTTTATAAGTTGAGCAATATGAAGATTTTTGTCATCAACGGATTTCTTCAAGGCCTCAATGTTTTGCTCCATCATCGTAAACTTCTCGTCCATGTCAGTTGAGTCAAACATCATAGCATTGACATTCAGTGAAGTTGGAGAATCCACTTAATCTTCGGAATCACTAAAGTTGGAGCCAATTTGATATGATTCTCCGAAGAATATAGATGCAAGATTTTCCCTAGGTATTGCACTTACAACCATCGTATGAGAGTTGTTGATTTTCATCACCTCCAAAGAAGTGAAGTATTCAGATCTATCTAGCCCACTGTTTCTAAAATTACGTCGAGTAATGTGGCCATAATGATTGAGACCAGCAAAAACGACATTAGTAGACTCCTTGTTAGAAAAATCACAATTCTTTCAGAATGACATTGCAATACTAGCCTTCCTAGTTTCTAGTTTGCAAGAAAAGAGATGAAGAGCAAAATCGGTCCCAGTGGGCGTGCCAAATTTGTTTGCAACAAATTTTTATAGGCACTAAAAATTATATGTGAGCAAAACAGATAAAAGAAAAAATGTAATTTTTATTAATGAATCGTTGTGAGTACAATTCTGTTGTTCTCTTAATTTTCTCCTAATTTTCTCTATGATTCGAGGACCTTCAGTAGTGTATTTCCCAAATTATTGGATGATGTAGACCTCCTTGAGATGTTGTCGATCTACGAGACATCGAAAAATGTTTCTTCCTTGTAAGTCTATCTCCGGGAAGAACTCTGTTGATAACTGCTTTGAAGAACTATTGATGTTGATGTTGTATATTTCTCCAATTTGATGAATGCTTGTTGAAGAGTTTTCTGGATCCCCTTGAATATCCTGCATATCCCCTATTTATAGTTGTAGGGAGTGGACGAGGTTGCTTGTAATTGGCCAAATGACGTAATTTTGACACTTGGCACATTGTGATTCATTCATGCATTTGTTTAGGACTATGACCTCATTTGGACATGTGGCGTCACCTTTTTGGTTTTGGATGCCTAGTCACTGTGACACGTCGCATGATTTTGGGCTTTAAGGTGAAATGAACCTTGGATTTGAATTGAATAAGATGAACTTATTTATTTGTAAAGCCCAAATTAATTATTTATCCGAAATGAATGTATTTAATTCAAATTTTGTATGAATTTGATCCAACACAATTTATGTGTCTGCAACTTCACATCAAACATCCACTTCTTTTAAATATTCATCTAATGGAAATATATTAAACATAACGACCTAGTGCTTATTATCATGTAATTGTCATCATATAAATTTACTTTTTACTTAGTATGTGTGTGTGTATATATACACACACACATAAGACCTGAATAAATTTTTTATTTTAACCATTCAATTACATATTATAGGAGTAAAATTTTTATCTATTATTTCATTTTCTTTAAATAATGAACCTAAATATCTATATTGTTTTTATTTTAATACCGCAATTCCACTAACAACTTACTTTGCTCTTCTCGTTCATAATTAAACGTCCAATGAATATAATAAGTTTTATTTCTAATTTCCATGATTTACATTATTTTCTAAAATTATTTTTATATTTCAAGTTTTTTGATTGATTTTCTCTTTTGTAAAAGTGTCAAAAATTGTAAAGAATTGTGGCATTTACAAAGCTTTACAATTTGATATAACTTGCAAAGGTTATCACAAACCTACACAATAAAACCACTACAAATTATAATAAATTGCGACGTTTACAAAATTTCACAAATTGGTGCAATTTGCGGAAGTTAAAGCCTCCACAGTAAAACCAACAACAAAATAAATTATATCGCAGGGGTTAAAATAAAACGCTACAATATGATTTTATAGTGGGTTTTTAAAAAACACCACAAATAAAACTCTGCAAATTATCCTGTTTTTGTAGTCGGATGTATTTTTAATAGCATTGACATGTTTTTCATTAATCAGACTATTCTAGATATGTTTGGTAAGGTGGATATGCAATATTTTGCGATTACATGGTCTGATCATGCTCCTCGCCTTATTTCATGTGGAGGCTTAGTCCAAATGTTTGTAAAACCATTTAGGTTTTTGAAATGATAGAAGAAGACTGATGATTTCAAAGAGGTAGTACAACACCATCTAGAAGCTGAGGTTTCGGGAGATGTCTTTGTGCAATGGAAGTTAAGATTAAAAAACACCAAACTAGGGTCTAGGACTGAATAAATGGAATAAAAATAACTTAGGTTATACATTCAAACAACTTTTGATAAGGGAAGAAGTTGTTAAATTGAATGAAAATATGTTTGAGGAAGACATTATGCATATAATAGAATGATTCTGCAACATGCTCAGGCTGAATATAAATTATACTTCTCACTATGAGTAGGAATTTTGGACGCAAAAGGCTAGCATCGAATGTCTTACTGATGGGATAAGAAAAGGAAATTCTTTTATATTTGGTAAAAGCAAGATGAAAGGACTATCTCTGAAGTGGATCATGAAAGATGATGGATTCTGAGACGAAGGGGAGGATGACATTGTTACAGAGGCTTTGAACTTCTTCGCAGAACAGTTTACAGAAAAAAGGGTGAATGAGGAGTTTCCTTTTGCATAATATATAAAGTAAAGAGTAAATCAATGACAATGCCTTGATTAAAACAGTACCAAGTATTGAGAAAATTAAATGAGTAGTGTTCAAGTTAAATGGGAATAGTGCTTGTTTTCCACATGGATTTACATGTCCTTTTTTTCAGGTCCATTGGGACATTGTGGGCATTGATATGATTAATAGGGTCATGCCTTTATTTTAGGGCATTTCATTGCCGTAATCTTTTATTCATACTAATATTTTCTTATTTCCTAAAAAGCAGCTCATTCAAACTTTTTAAGAATTAAGACTTATTTATTATCTTAAGTGACTTCATTAAAAAAAGTTACTTCTTGACTTCTGCATGACAGGTTGCAGTACTTACTTCCAAGGTTGATATCCCAAAATCAATCTGGATATGTGAAAAGATGGAGTGTTGTTGAAAATGTGTTGTTAGCCTAAGAATTTTTTACTCAAATAAGAAAGATGGGAAAACTTAATCATTTGGTAATTAAGTTAGATATGACAAAGGGTAATGATAGAGTAAATTGCAAGTTCTTAAATAATGTTTTTATCTCAAATGGCTTTGATGAGTCAGTTCGTAATTAGATATGGATAATTGTGGCGATTAGCTGGTATTCGGTTCTTATGCATTGACAGATTCATAGTGTATTCAATTCAACAAGGGAGAGTTAAACAAGTGGATCCATTATGACCTGCTCTATTTCTTTTATCACCTGAAGTAGTATCCACAACCACGAATCATTTGTCTCATAACAATGAGTTTTGGGTTTTGGAATGCCTAAATGGAGTGATAAGCTAAATAATCTCGTATAGGAAGATGATACTATTATATTTCCATCAGAAGATAAGGAATGTGTCAAACTAATAATGCAGGTGTTGCAGGAATATGTATATTAGTCTTATTATAAGATTAATAAAAAGTGAGAATTTTCTATATGTTTAGCAAGGATAATAGTGAATCAATGAAGGTAGTTGAAGAGATAACTAGATTTCCGAGGGGTAAGTTTCCTCAAATTTCTCTAGGTTGTCTTATAGGGCATGCCAAGAAAAGAAAAATGGATTTTGCTGAGTTGATCAAGAAAATTCAGAATAAATTAGAGCTTTAGAAGGGTAAATTGTTTTTTTTAGTTGAAATGGTTCTTATTAATCATGTTTTTTTTAAAGTAAGCGCCTATACTTACTTTCTAATCTAACTCCTCCTAAATGTGCCATTTATGATATTCATAGAGATTTGGCTAAAGTTATCTGGAATTTTAAAAAGAAAGGAAGGGCAAAAAATTAGATGAATTGGAATGTTATGTCTCACCCCAAAGAATGATGAGAACTTGGGTTTAGATATCTTTTTGATGTTTCACAGTCCCTATTTGTGAAACTTTGGTAGAATTTACTGCAAAAAATATAGACCACATATTGTTGAATGGAATGGTGGAGGGGGGATGGTCTCAAATACGAAAAGTAATATTGCAAGCCAGAGATAAAGTTGATCAAGAGATATTGTGGGAACCTAAGGGTGGTCAGTATAGTCTTTGGGATGATAATTTAACTCAACTAGGTGATATTCACTATGCGTTACCTATAATACATAAGCCAACTAAAGGATATGAAGATGTTTATAAATCTTGGAGCAAGATAGATGGAGCACGAATGTGATGGATGAGTTTCTAAAAGGGAAGTATGTCATCATGTAGTTGGTGTCATGGGGAATGTGAAACTGTCAGAAGTAGAAGACAAACAATGGTGGATACCAAACAACAAAGCAAAATTATGGCTGGGTAGTACTTTAAATATGATTAGATATAGTGGGGAATCATGAATATATGGGGAAAAAGATTCCATTAAGAGTATCTTTTATATTATGGAGGATGTGCTTTCAAAGGATTCCCATATGAAATTTCTTTGTTAATAAAAGGATAACAACTGCAGTGGAATATTGTTGTTCAAATTCCATTCAAGAAACCTTTGACCATCTATTTGTGTTTTTCAGGCATTCGTTGGACATTATGGATGATATTTGCAGGTGCAACTTAGATAAATGGACCTTTTGTTCAACCTAAACATACTATAGACAAATTAAGTGTTGATTGTGTTTCTAAATAAAAGCCATTGATAGGGCTATTCCTATATTCATCGTATAGAAATTTTGGGGAAAAGGGAATATAACAGAGCATGAAGGAAGAATGACTAGAAATACAATTGAGTAGCAATAAGTAGAACAATTCATATATTGATTGTTTATGTATATCCCTGGCTTACTAATGTACCCAAGGCGTGGCCTTAGATTATTCAATTCTTGGAATCATATACCCCTATCATTTCTTGCAAATTTGTTAAATGGATATGCCCTATTACAGGAAGTTATAAGTGCAACATTAATACAATTCAAAGGCCTTTTGTGTAAGACATAACCAAGGAAATTTGGATTTCGCTGAAGCTGAAAGAATTGAGTTTTGTGATACATTAGAAGTTGGAGTTACAGCTTTCGAGGATGGATTGAATCAGTATGTATAAAATAATCTATTGCATCTTTTGATGGAAATAAATTCATTGATCATCCAAAGGATACTAGATAGAGACAAGGAAATTCCATGGAATATTTAATTGAGCATTAGATATGCTCAAGAGATATTAAAGGTGAAAAGGGTGTGGTGGTTGCACACTTACTCAGTGAAGGAAATCCCCTGATAGATTTTTTAACTAATAGTGTGTAAGTTTTTTCAGGTACAACAATCCAATTTACCTTGAATGAAGAGTTACCAATTAAAGCAAGAACAATATTACAAGATGACAATTCCGACATCCATGTATTCTTTGTTTCTTGTTTTCGATGTGGGCTTGAGTCACTTTTTAGATTAAGTCAATGTTTTTCATTAGTTAGTTTCAATAAATGGTCTTTGGCCTGATTGAATTTTAAAAAAAGATAGGCTACACTTAAAAAGGGCACAACACCTTCATTTGAACTCGAAATTTAACAAACTCAACAGTGCTGGAAATATGACTTTGAACCTCATAATCCACCTAAATCATTCTCTGCTGAAAGTTATGGTCGTTTGAAGTTGACTAAAACTAAAAACTGAAGGGTAACTTGTATAATTTTCAACTATATCTTTCTAAGTCTGAGGTGTTACAATATCTCCCCCTTGGAAGCATTCGGACTCGAAGGAGGTCACTCTAAGTTAAACAAGGGTGGAAAACATCTAACACACAACTCAACTTCCCAACATGCAGTTAACAAAATCCAACATATCAATTTATAGAGTATTTTTCAAAAAGTCATTACCTTGATCTCCTGCGGAAGGAAAGTTATGTGGATATCTCCTCTTCTTATACTCCTTAGCCTACCATGTAGCTTTCTCAGCAAATTGGTTCCTCCATAAAACCATGAACGATGAAACCTCCTTGGTTCTCAACTTACAGACCCCATGATCAAGAATTTGAACGGGTACCTCCTTGTAAGATAGTTTGTCCATAGTAACAATATTCTTAGTAGTTTTAACAAGTGAAGGATATCCCTTACACTTCTTTGACATAGCAATTTGAAATAGTTGATGGATCTTTGCTAACCACACTGGTAGATCCAGATCATAAGCTACATTGCAAAATCTCTTGGATTCCCGGTAAGGACCAATATACTATGGAATGAGTTTCCCATTCTTGCCAAATCTTATAACACCCTTCATGTGTGAAACTTTTATGTAAACCCACTCATCCACCTCAAACTCTAAGTCTTTTCTCCTTACATTTATATAAGATTTTTGATGACTTTGCGTTGTCTTTAACATTTCCTAATGATCTTCACCTTCTCAATGTCTTGTTGAAAAAAAAATGGTCTGATCAACTCAGTTTCCCCAAACTTGAATCATCCAATTGGAGATCTAGATATGCTCGTAAAGATCCTCAAAAGGAAAAGTCTTACTACTTGAGTGATAATTATTATTGTATCAGCTCGAGGCATCATATTGGCAGGCCCATTATACAAATATTAGGGTATGGGTAAGCTTGAAGTGCAATATTGAGTGGCTTAAGGATGAGCATATCTAGGTGATTGGCTTGCCGATAAACTTGAGATATCATTTTCGTCAGCTTGATGTCTTTTAGACTTACGACATGAAATTATTTTTGTGGTTGACTTTGTGTTATTGCATGAGTTACCTTCGGATGTGTTGGTTGTTTCAGTTTAGCGTATTCTTTCTCGTTGATGATCTTATTTTACCTATTATCTTTTAAATTTTTGCCCTGGTCTTGTTAGTTTCATCCTTCTTCTTATTTATATTTGATACTTTTTTATCTTGGTAGTCCTTTGATACCTATTGGGTACCCCATGTTTCGTACTCATACTGTATTTCCGTATTTTTTTCTATGTCGCTCACAATTTGAGAAACCCTCTATAGTAAGTCTGATCTCTCTCGTTGTCCCAAACATGGATCCTTGTGAGTTCTAGGTATTTAGAGATTTATTGATGTCCTATTTTTGTACTAACTTTCACTTACTATATTGGATTATTCATATCTTTGTATGTATTTTTATGGCTCTCTGTTCGTAGTAGCTCATGTATAGGTGACACAAGGTCCATGGATTGATATCTTGTTTATATTTATCTCTTGGTAAGTTTTGGGTCTATTTTGTATCGTAGTACAGACTTATATATATGATATTGCCTTGATTTACATATATCTTATTCTCATTTATCACTTTATTTAGTTATGTGTTGTATTATTTTTGTCTTGAGCGTTATTCTTGGGTAAGTCGTGTCCACTATGCGGGTTGTAGTGGGTGCCATCATAGGTCAACTTCAAGTTGTGATAGTTGTAAAAAAAGTAAATCACATAGCATGCGACAAAACACGTAAAACCCAAACTAGTCAGGGTACTACCCTTAGAACAATAGTAATAACCCTTAATAACGATTTGAAAAAAGAAAACCAAGAATAACTAAGTAGTTGCCCCCATTAAAATCTATTGCCATGAATATCATACTCATGTTCAATCTAAATAAAAAAGAAAGAAGTTGTACTCTACTTGGAGGCCGACCGCGCGCTCCAAATCACATGGCTGGATATTTTTCCGTTTGAACAACCTCTGAATGTTGCTACACTATCAAGAATATGATCACAAATTCAATACGGTCGTTTAGACACCAATATCACAAAAAAAATACAGACCAATTTTTAGAGTCAAACAAGAAACATGGGATCTGTGCCAAAAATTCGAGAATTGACTTCGTCAAAACGTCTTATAACAATCAAAAGTAAGAAAATTTATTAGTCAAATTTGAAACCCTTCCAAATGCTTCATAATAAATGTGATTGATCATTTATCACCTTACCAATTCATACCTTGATAAAACACACTATTACAAACCAAAACTCACCATGAAAAACTTGAATTTTCATTCAATTGTGTAACTCAATACCTTTATCCATCACCAATAGCTCACACCTTGAATATTTTTATGTATTAACGTATCTTAGATTATCATTGATCGCCTTTCCATCTATCTTATCATATCTTTCGCTAAAAACTCAATAATACTTATTACCAACTCAAAATCATGAAGAAAAACTTATCATCACACTCTAGTTGAACGTTTATACTTTCATTTCTCAAATCTTATTCTATAGTTTTTTAACCAATCTGATGGACTTGGGACACTATCACCATAAAAATAGCAAATCAGATGGAATCATGTGTACCTGAATCAAATTTTGAACCTCTAACGATACATTTTTCTCCTCGCAAACAGAGTAAATGTCATTGTTCTCAATAGCCTATTTTCAAATAGTAAGCTACAATACAATATAATACCAATTCATTTCACCAACAATTCTTATTATATAGTTACATCTCAATCACAATCTATCACGAACACTTATTACCATCATGCTTAGTTAGCTCTTATCATCACCATAAAGTCAACCTTTTCATCAATATGACACCTTAAGCCCAGTTATACCAATCAAATTCAAAGGAATAATCCAATTATATATGCAGTTTTTACTAAAATCATTAATTCCTTTCACACAATTATATTCTTTGGACTTTCTTTACCCATAAGCTTTTCCATCTAGTATCTATACATTCACATGGACCTTTATATGAAATCATTGGCCTCATTTAGAACCTTCGGATATGTTTCTTAACTTAAACACATCAATACCGTACCAAAGATCCACCACTAAAAGCTTCCTTATAAATAATGCTTAAATCATCTATCCGTACTAACAATGTAATACAATAGTTAACTCCTTAAGTATTTACTATTTGCACATATCAATCACCATATCCATTTTCAAATACCACTAGTACCACATCATGAAAATACGTTACATCCACCACTATAACACATCTTACTTATCGAGAAGATCATATCTAAATAGGTCACACATTTCTACCCATAAAATAGTTGTAATGTATTACCAAATTAGTGTCTTATCTTGCCCAAGCTATGTGTATTCTTTCGTAGGTCAGGTCAATATCAATAAGTAACACACTCCATAACTCTAACCAAGTAATCATTGATACCATTGTAGTATAAAGTCTAACCTTATTTTCACATCATTATTCTCATTATTTCCTCAGAAACCCATTCATGTTATGATAATATTACTAATTTCAGTTTCCAAAGTTACATTGCTATTATCAAACAATCCTTTTAATCATTTCACTTTTCAATTGTTAAACCACTATATTTATCGTATATACCATACAAATAATATTCATTTTACTAGGATAACTAACCTTACTCAATCACTTTAAATATGATCACACATTCATTTCAGAAATATACCACTTCCACTTTAATACCGATCTAATTTCCAATTAATACATGACACATTGACTAATTAAATGAGGAACTACGCACGAGTCATCACATAAATGAGAGAATAAGTAGAATGAAGAGGTAAGAATTGAAACAAACAAAGGATGCACAATAGAGATATAAAAAGTGAATATTTTTTTTAAAAGTAACCATAGACTCTCAAAGATAAGTACATACGTCTCTGTACAAATCCTTGAAACTCTATTTAGACTCGTCTTGTACAAACGTGAGACCTACAAACTTGGGGCTCTGATACCATGTTGTCACGACCCAAATATAGACGTGATGACACTCGTCTTATCCCACCAAGATAAGTCAGCCTAATATTCGACCATTACAATAAAATGCGGAAGTTTCATAATTTTTCAAAAATATCTCCCAAAATTTTGCGTTCACGTGTACAAGCCTGTAAAGTGTTCAGAATTGATTCAAATAAATGATAAGTCATATGACATTATTTCAAGAGTATAACAAAATCATAAACAGGAGTAAGAAGGTCTGCTCTAATAACAAACAATTACCTCACAAATCTCCAAAAAGTCTCGTATATCACAAAGGTCTAGGCTAGTAACCTACAAAAAGATTTTAAAAGCATGGGGTGAGTACTAAACCACACGGTACTCAACAATCAAACCTTTAAACACAAGTTAAGAGGACGAAATACGGGTACTCCTACCACCCCAACCAAACCTACATGACGTATAAAAACCAGCACACCCTAACAAATCACAGTTTACATAGCACATAGATCAACAACACTTTGACAATTTACATATCCTCAACAACACTTCAACAAATTACATATCCTTAATAACAACACTTCAACAAATTATATATCCTCAACAACAACACTTCAACAAATGACATATCCTCAACAACAAGTTCAGCATTCATCAATCACAGGATCTGCAGAAAGGCATTCACAAGATAAAAAAACACAATATCAAGTTCACTAATGATAAGTATGTGCAATGCAGTGGAATGTAATTTAAAGTATAATGATGCATTTCTAACCTAATGAAACACACCCGCTGTCTTTCGGACCCATGGGGGACATATCTGTCCATGCATCTGTTGCGGTGCACGATACGACCCTCGATAATAGTAACCATCGTGACATGCAATACGTCGCTCGAAATATAGTATTAATTGCAGCGTGCGATACGTCTTTCGAAATGGTACATCCTCTTTAAGTTTTCATTCTTTCTCAATGCTCATAACACTTTTCACAACCATGTTTCAAAATAAGGCAAATGACATCACAAAAATAAAGAAGATATCACCATTTCATAACATTGCATAATTCACAACAACATAACAATGATTCAACAAGTCTTTCTGACCATTCTCTATTATCAACACATCCCATACAACCCATTATTCACATTGCCTTTTATTACCCTTTATTTTTATCATTAGAATTAATCAATGTGGGCAAGCTAACCCATCACCAAGTCTCATTACTCCCAAACATATACCACAAAGAAATACACGTATTTCATACACCTAACAAGGGTTTAGAAATTTACTTGCCTCAAGTAGTCGAACAATAACTCCAGAATTCAAGCCTTCATTTTCGTTGAGCTTCCAAACCAATGTAATCAATCCAAATATTCAATCAGGATAAGATTTCAAAGCTAACAACACCCATATTACTATTGGTTTAGTCTAGATTTAAAAACTTACACATATCTAAAATCAATTTCCTAAATTTTGATGTCAATTAACATGTCAACTCTCATGTTTTTTTTTTTTTTTATGAATTTCAAGTCTAGGATCAAATTCAAATTTTTCAAAGTATCATCAATTTAACGGAATAAAAAGAAGAATTTCCAGAAAATTAATAACTTTCAAATAATCTATTGTTGCACCAACAACAGAAATCCAATTTTATTCTTGTTTTTCCTTTCAAACCTATATGCCATAATGGTAATCATTATCCGTAATGACAATTGATATAACCAATCACTGGCAGCCACTTACTGCCCCAATCATTTTCCATAACCTCCATCCCATAATTTTCACCTAAATCATCCAACAATATATAATTGCTAGTAATAAAAATCTAGCTCAAAATCTCAATTCACTTTAACCATTAACATAACAATCAATTGGTAATGACTACATAATGATTATTCCCGAAACAAAATAATCAAAGTCTACCCACTGTAGTTATATATATGATCAAAGAGCATATACATTCCAATCCACAATTTGCTTATTCTCCTTTCTCAATCTACCAATA
Organism: Solanum corneliomulleri; assembly: GCA_027704805.1. NCBI lineage: Eukaryota > Viridiplantae > Streptophyta > Magnoliopsida > Solanales > Solanaceae > Solanum > Solanum corneliomulleri. The sequence continues at coordinate 7,279,190 of JAKWIY010003053.1, read as the reverse complement.
ATAATAATAATAATAATAATTATAATAATAATAATAATAATTTATTACATTTTGACCTCTAAGCATAGCATATTCACAAATACACAAATTAATGCAGGATTCGAACTTACCTCGATGAAAGATTAAGCGGTTCCCATGCCGACCATCGTTTCCCAGGTAATTTCTTTTCCTTTCTTTTCTTTTGTACCAGTATAATAAACCCTAGTAACTAATTTTAATATGGAACAAATAGTATAGGGTATTTGATAAATTATTATATTGACCCATTAATCATTAACTAAATAAATAAATTATTAAAAATATATACATCAATTAAATAATTGTAGTTATTGAATAATTTAAAATTTTCAAATCGATTTCACCGACTAATCAAAAATTATTCGGGGCAATTATCAAGGGGGTAAAACTCTAATTTTACCAAAAAAAATCATAAATGATCTTTCGGGTCATTACAACTTTCTATAGTCATTATGTAAATATAAATATGCAAACATCTTGACTAGTTCACTATATATCTACCGCATTCCATCGTGAACAACAAATGTTGGATAGTTTTATTAATCAATGTCAAGTTGGGTGGAAAAAAATCACATAGAATTGTTTTTATTTGAATTTGAGTGCTCATGATTCTCTCATTCTTAATTAGTCACTAAATCACACCTTTAAATTTTTGTTTCATTCTCATCTACATAAATTGTCCTTTTAATTATTTCTTTGATACATACGTGAATTGGCTTATGTAATAATAATATATAATTTCTTTCTTTCAATACATTGACCATTCAGGTATGTTTCAAAAGTTTGAACATACAAAGGTATTAAAAATAACTTCAAAGAGTATAAAAAAAGAAAAATTAGAAAAGAGAAGAAGATAAAAGAGTTGAAACAAAATGAGTATCAACTTGTGTACAACAGTAAAATTGTAGGATTATATACATATATATATTGAGATGCTTGGAGAGAGGTAATTAGGTCACTTTAAATTCTATCTAGGTCAATATAAGCTTTGTTAGTTAGTCTTGGCCAGTTCTATCTTTGATTCGATAGTTTAATTAAGAATTTTATTAAATAATTACTACAATACACAACTTTAGTTCTTAATTAATCGTATATATACGTGTATTTAATTACTAATATAGCTTTGAAATTACGAACTTAACAAATTATTTAATTTTCCAATTTAATGTATTATTCACTTTCTGATTTTTCTCTCTCCTTCCTTATAGGAATTTGTGCTTAAATCTATTGATGTTCATTTGATTCGACACGTTACATGCCTTTAATAAATAATTAATTTTATTTTTTCCTTATGAGATGTAATCCAGGTAAGGTAAAAGTAAAAATCTTTACTCTTTCCATCATTATTCCTTAACTATTGTGCTCTTCCGCACTTCTGGCCGATTTAAATATATATATATATATATATATATATATATATATATATATATATATATTAAAAAAGAATTGATGTTTTAATTGAATATTTAAAAAAACTATTGTATAAGAAAAAAAACAATGCAAACCTAGGCACGGTCTTCACATTGTTTGTTAAAAAAATAGTTCGAAATATATTTTCAAATTGTAATTTTGCTTAACATTGTTTATTACAAAAAATAAAATAAAAATGGTAATCTCAAAATTATTAGTATATCGTAGGTAATTACTAAATTAAATGAATTTTATAACAATAAGATTAGTTCAACCAAAGTTATGTTAAATTTAATTCATAATAAATTACATGACTTTGAGTATGTATAAATCAATTGATTCGTTATACAAATAATTTAAAATATATTTTTGATCAATTAAAATAATAAAATACTTGAATTATGTTTCAACAAAGGTATACATTAGGAAATAAATATCTCAAGTCCAACATCTCAAGAAAAATAAATTAAGTTATTTATATTATATTATATCAAAGATCATACTTTATAATAGAAAATAAAAGAATTGTAAAACATAACATAAAAAATAAAATGTAAATTTACAATAAATCATAATGTCATTAGTAATTTGATGTGTTACCTATATTTTTGATTATATATAGATTATCATAGAGTAACAAAATATTGAATTTTCCAGAATACATTAAGTGTCATATATAAAAATGTATACCAAGAGTTAAATCAATATTTGCCCCTTAAAGATGTGTAACAGTGAAAGAGTTTTAAAAGGTTAGGTTAATTAGTATTGTAGTGATCACTTAAAAAAAATTAATATATGATAATAATATAACAATCCTAAAGATAACTCCTTCTTAAATATGGAAAATTTAAAATTAATGTATGACAATAATATAAGCATTCAAAAGATAACTCACTCTTAAATATGAAAAAATTAAGATAAATTATATTTGTTTTAAATAATTATAACTTTAATACATTTTATTATAGCAAAACTATAAAAAAAAATATAAATGTACATCTTATTTATAATATCATAAAGAAAAGTAATATGCTTTTGGCAGAATTAAACGAGAGAATCTGAAGTTTCTTTTGTTTACAGTAAATTAGATATGATGAACAAATATAACTTTTTTAAGTTTTAATACAATTACTATGATAAAGAGGAAAAAATGATTTAACTTTTGAGCTTTTATAATATGATACTGGGATTTTTTTTTATTCTTTTCATTAAATAATTTATTTATTAATTAAAAAAGTGTAGGAAAAAATAAATTAATACTTATATCAAATACTTGTTCAGCACTGAAAGTATTTAATAACGTTAGACTAATTAGTATTGCAGTCATCAATAAAAAAAATTAATGTATGATGATAATATAACTTTTGAAAAGATAACACCTTCTCAAAGTGGAAAATTTAAGATATATTATTTTGTTTTAATCACATGTGCACATTTATTATAATGTAAATAAACATTTTATGTGTTTGATCATATTAATAGATATATTATTGGTTGAATTAAACGAGGGACTCTAATAGATATGTTATTGGTTTAATTAAATGAGGGATTCTAAAGTTTTTTTTACAATACTTAAGAAAAATTGAAGAAACTGTATTGTTTTAGTTTTAATATAATTATTGTGATAAAGCTGAAATAATGATTTGATTTTTGAGCTTTTATAATATGAAAACTCAAAATCTTTTCTACATTCTTTTTATGAAATAATTTATTTAACAATTAAAAGTTTTAAAAATACTAAAAAGACAATTTAAGTATTCTAGGAAAGTTTTTTTAATATGAGAAACCATATCATTACATTTTTAAGGGAAACAATATGTAATAGCTATGAACAATACCTCATGAGTAGTGTTATATCTTTCAAGTTTCACCCATAAAAAGGAATTCAAAATATAAATTAAAAATTATAAAAAATATATACACAAAAATAAAATCGTATAACTTTCTTGGGGCATTTCTTTTCCCAAGAATTGAAAGAGGAAAAGGTGTGAAAGTTCCTTACTCTGAAACAAGACTCTTTAAGTCTTCATGAGTAAGGGTTGAAATTCATCCAACTGTCTCGCTATGATCCGGAGATGGTTAAGAATATGAGTAGTAGAATGAGCTTGTTTATGGTTTGCTTGGGTCGTGTGTCAAGAAAAGATGGCAGAGCTGCAATGGTGATCAATGACATGTACATATCCCGATTATTGGTTTATGTGCAAAAAGTTGTAGAGGGAAAGCTAAGGGACAAAGAGGATTACAGAAACAAGAAAGCTAAGACTGTGAATGAGTCTTGGAAATAGAAGGTAGTTCAAATCGGCCACAATTCCATAAACAAAAGCGGCCTGCATTATCATCAGCAAGAGCTTCTGCACCTACAAGCAGAGGTGAGCATCATGGCCAGAATTCGCAGAACTACATAGCTATGCTAGCTTAGTCTCAAGGAAGCATGGAACAAGGAAGTAGTTGTGGTCCTGCAAGTGCTAAGTGTGGTAGAACCCACCCAAGTAAATATCGTGATGGCCAAGCAGGTTGTTTCAAGTGTGTCTAGATGGTCACTTAATGAGAGAGTGCCCTACGAACAGGAAGGTTGGAAATCTGGGCTACAGAGCCCAATCTTCATCAGTTGCTCCACCATACAGGGATGCACCTAGAGAAGCCAATTTTGGTACTGGCGGAAGGGCAAACCGCCTCTATGCAATCACTAGACTCCAAGAGTAAGAGAACTTGTTAGATGTTGTCACATGTATGATCAAAATCTTTATTTTTTCTATTTATGCTTTGTTAGACCCAGGAGCAAGTTTAGATTTTGTAACTCCTTACGTTTAAAAGAAATTTTGTGAACGTTTCTATATTTATACCTCTGTTGGAGAGTCCATTCTAGCGAAAATAATCTATCGTGATTGTTCTAATTCTATGAATCACAAGAACATCATGAATGATCTAGTAGAGTTAGACATGGTAGATTTTGATGTCACTCTAGGTATTGAGTGACTTCATGCGTGAAGTGGAGTAGTTGTTCTGGAGTGCTTATGGATCGCTTTATTTCATACCTTAATGCGAGAATGTTATGTTCAAAAGGATGTATTTATCACTTTGTCCGAGTTAATGAAACAGGTGCTGAGGTACCTTCCCTTTTGTCAGTTCCTATAGTAAAGAGTTTCGAGAAGTTTTTCCTGATGATCTGCCTGTAGTCCCTATTGAGATAGAAATAGACTTCAACATAGGATTCATTCCAGATACTCATCCTACATCTATTCTTCCATATAGAATGACAACAATAGAGTTAAAAGAGCTGAAAGAACAGCTGAAACATCTGTTAGATAAAGGATTTATTTGACTAAGTGTCACCTTTGGGATCTTTGGTCTTGTTTGTAAGGAATAAAGATGGTTCCCTTAGGACGGGTGTAGACTACTTCCCATTGAATAAGGTTGCCATCAATAATAAGTATTTCCTTCCAAGGATAGATTATTTTTTTGACTAACATTAGGGTTCCACTTGTTTCTCAAAAATTGATCTCAGATCTTGCTACTAGCAGTTAAGAGTTAGAGAATGTGACATTCAAAAGACAACATTTAGAACCAGATACGTGCATTATGAATTTTCGGTTGTGTATTTTAGGTTGACCAATGCACCAAAAGTGTTTATGGATCTTCTCTATTCTTCAAGCTTTATTTAGATATGTTTGTTATCGTCTTTATTGACTACATACTAATCTATTCAAGTAATGAAGAAGATGATGCTAGTTACCTCAAAATAGTATTTCAAACTTTGAATGAAAAGGAGTTGTATGTCATGTTCTCCAAGTGTGAGTTTGTGCTTAAGTGTGTGGCATTCTTTGACCACATAAATTCCGGTGATGAGATTAGAGTTGATACCCAAAAGATAGAGTAGTTCAGCGGTGGCCTAGACCCATATCTCCAACCAATGTTAGGAGTTTCTTGGGTTTGGATTGCTAGTATAGAAGATTTATTGAGGGGTTTTCATCTATCACGTCTCCTTCGACCAACTTGAATTAGAACATAGTTAAATTTAAATGATCTGAAACTTGTGAGAAAAACTTTCAGAAGTTCAAGAAGAAGTTGACTTCTGCTCCATTTTGACCTTACCTATAGCGACCCATTCCGAGAGGTATTACAACTTGACAAGAAACTCAATTTAATACTTGCGACATTAAAAGAGATTAATGAAGAGCATACTAATTTTAATTTAGTTAATGGATTATGTTCATAATGAATAATTTAGTTAAGGATGTGCATTTTTCCTATTTAAATATTTATTTTAAATCGGAATTGATATGACATAGAATTTTAACTTATGACGAAAAATCCTCCAAAAAACTGTTAAGAAAAATCTGATGACCTTATCATACATATATTTTACTCACTAATAAGGATGATATAAAAAAATATTACCATCTTCCAAGTGACAAAAAAAGACGGTTCATGCTTCACGGGTTTACACTCCCCAAAAGATTAAAACATATAGCCGTACTTATATTACAACCCATGGTGACATGACCGAATCAGCCCTAAAAATATCATGTAAATATACAACACATAGATCATGTAAGAGTCCCAAGGTTTTTACAAATTATATATATGCCTATATGCAAGTGTGATCTTCTTTAAGGCTTTCAAAATATCCATCTTCAATGACCAACTTCAAGCGTCCTCTTTAATATTCCCTACGATAGAAAAAATTATCGCTAAGCATAAAGCTTAGTGGTGTAAAAACTGTAGAACCGGTGCCCTTAGATTAATAAAGTTATCATTCCCATGTCAAGGACAACATGATTGAAATATAATCAGTAAATCAAGTAAACAATAGAGTATAAAGTTTGATTATTAAAGCTTCAAATGTCAATAGAGTTCATAGAACAATTTTGCAAGTAGTTCAACAACATGACTTGCCCAATATATACATCATGTCGTCACACCAAGCACAAACATGTATCAAGAAGGGTTGACTCCCTATATCCAGAAGGTTCAAAGCCCAATAAATAACAGAACCAAGAACCATATTGAAAGTGGTTTTCTAGTTCGTACATAAAATGGACAACTCCCATAGGTAAGACGAACTAAAAGTCATTATCAAGATGGAAAATGATCTGAATAAAGAGGCATTCCAATAGTGACAAAGTCACAGCGCCAAAAAGGACTAAGTCCAAAAAGGAATGCGAAGTGATCAAACAATCCGTACCAGTGGGCAAGTTACACAAGATTATTTAATATCTTAAACGTCAACAACACAACAATGCAAAGTAACAAGAGGTAACCAACGTACCAATATAAAATTTCAAATATACAGCAGGTAATAATAGTACAAGTACAACTTTATACAAAAACCTCAGTTCTTTAGACAAGAAACAGTCCAACACAACTTCAAGAGTTCAAACCATAAACCCACAAACGTCTCAAGGCCTTCAAATTGTTTACGAGTATATATAACTTTAAAAATACAATTATATAACTTATTTAATTTCTAATATCTCAATAATTTTTAACTAAATAAGGATAATAGTCACAAGTATGCTTAACCTTTACAGATACAACTATGTTGACAGAACAGTGATTCTGGAAAGCTTAATGTCTCATGTCACAACTATGATTTGAAAGTGAAAAATGGATAAACTGGACTTTATATCCTTCGTAAAAGATGTAGGTACATCTGTTATGATTTCAAATTACCAAGAATTACTTTAAAATACATTTTGAACAAAAATATATAATCAAAACCCTAACAATTGAATAGAGAAGATTTCTAATTCGAGTAGCTGGACAGAACTCATATTTCAAATCCGTAACCTCAAACTTAGATCTTTCCATAAACGTAAGAGTTGTAGAAATACGAATTATCATTCCAAATCATATTTACTCACTGCAAACTAAGTTCTATTAAAAGAGATATGCATTAAATACCAAGTACTATCCAGTTTAGAAGAATACTTCGTCACTTACCAAAAGGAAGTGTTTTGTTGGATGCAAGACAAAAGAACCTAGATTTTCTCTTGATTTTGAAGAACAACTCTTTGGATAATGTTATAAGGTTCCTATACTTCAAGGCATACTAAATTCACGAGAGGATGTTTAAAATATATACCTACACAGATTATCCTCATCATATGGACAGATGTCATCACAAGGTGTTGCCCAAATAATTATGTGCTGCCCAAATTGCATACATATGTTCCTATATATATATATATATATATATATATATATATATATATATATATACACACACAAACTTTATGCCATAAATTTCAACTTACTTGTAATTATAATTAATCAATTTACATAAAAATACTCCCATACGATACCTTAAATTACGATAAAATTTTATATTAAGCATATTTTAAATTATAAAAAAAATACAAGTTCCCAAAATGAGAATAAAACACATTATAGTAATTAAGCAATGGTGTATTGACATGAAAATCTTGGTCTAACATTTTAGGGTGTTACTTTACCAGAGGTACTAAAGGTTTTGTGTAGTATTGTGATTCTTCTAGAGTAGGGTTAGGCAGTGTTCTAATGCAAAATGACAAAGTTCTAGCTTATGCCTTCAGAGAGTGGAAGGTTCATGAGAATAATTACCAAACCCACGACTTAGAGTTGGATGTTGTAGTATTCTCCTTGAAGATATGAAGTCACTACTTGTATGGTGTTCTGTTAATATAATTGATGATCACAAGAGCCTACAATATGTGTTCACCCAGAAAGAGCTTAATCTCAGACAAGGAAGGTGGTTAGAACTGTTCAAGGATGTTTACATGAGTATTCTTTACCACCCAAGTAAGGCTAATGTGGTTGCTGATGCTTTTAGTAGGTTATCCAGGGGGAGTTCCACCCATGTTGAGGATGAAAAGAGGGAGTTAGCCAAATATGTGAACTGACTTGTACGCTTGGGAGTTTGACTTATGGATTTAATATAGGGAGGAATTATTATGACTAATGGAACTGAATCATCAGTAGTGCAAGAGGTGAATGAAAAGCAAGACCAAGACCCAATTTTGCTTGATTTTAAGACAAATGTCACAGGCAAAGAGTGTTGGATTTTGAACAAGGGTGAGATGGTGTATTGAAGTATCAAGGTATATTGTGCGTACCTAGGGTGAATGGTCTCCAAGATAGGATCATGGAGGAGGATAATATCTCCAGATTCAATTCATTCGGGTTCCACAAAAATGTACTGCGACCTTAGAGAGGCTAATCTGTGGAAAGGTATGAAGAAAACATTACTGAGTTTGTTTCAAAGTGCCCAAATTGCTAGCAAGTGAAAGTGGAACACCATTGCAATAGAGGGTTGGATAAGAATATAAATTTTAAAGAATGGAAGTTGGAGATGATTAATATTGATTTCATCACAGGCTTTCCAATGTCTTGCAGACAGCATGATTTAATTTGAATATTGTCGATAGAATGAAAAAATCAACCCACTTCTAACCGCTAAAGACCACTCATTCGGCGGAAGATTATGCAAAGTTGTAAATTCAAGAAGTTGTAAGAATTCATGGAGTCCAAGTGACGATTATTTCAGATAGAGGTGCACAATTTACTGATCAGTTCTGGAAGTCTTTCTTCAAAGTTTGGGTTAAAATGTGAACTTAAGCACTGCTTTTAATCCTCAAACTGATGGACAAGAAGAGTGTACTATACATACCTTAGAAGATATGTTGAGGTCTTGTGGGATTGATTTCAATGGAAGTTGGGATGATTACCTACCTCTAATTGAGTTTTCTTACAATAATAGATACTATTCAAGCATCCAAAAGGCTCCATATGAAGCTCTTTATGGGTGAAGATACAGAGATCCTATTGGGTTGTTCGATGTTGGTGAAGCATGGTTGATCAGATCACATCTAGTTCACCAAGCCATGGACAAGGTGAAAGTAATTCAAGAGAGATTTAAGACGGCATAGAGTTGTCTCAAGTTCTATATAGATGTGAGGAAAAGGAAATTTGAGTTTGAAGTGGATGAGATGGTGTATCTAAAAGGTTTTCCCATGAATGGTGTGATAAGGTTTGGAAACAAGGGGAAACTTAGTTCCCGGTGTATTGGACCTTATAGAACATCCAAGAGTATTGGAAATTTAGCTTATGAGTTGGAGCTACCACAAGAGTTAGCAGCAATTCATCCGATATTTTATATCTCCATGTTGAGTAAGTGGATGGATGATCCTTTATTGATTGTACCAATTGAGAATGTTGGACTTAATGATATCGTGTGCTATGAAGAGATCACGGTCCAAATTTTATATCTCGAAGTTTGAAAATTGAGAACAAAGGATATTGTGTTAGTCAAGGTTCATTGGAGGAACCAATTTGTTGAAGAAATGACTTGGGAAGCTGAAGCAGATATGATGACGACATATCTTGATCTCTTTGAATTAGGAGAAAGTACAAGTCAAGGTGATAATTCTCTTCTTAGTAATTTATGAAATATGAGTAAGCATGGATGTTATTTTCTTTTGGATTGTTAAGTGTTAAACTTGATGTTACTATTCCTACTGTAGTGAAAGATATCTCATCCGAGGATGAATATTACTAAGGGTGAGATGTTGTAACATGTTGTAACTTGTAATAGCCAAGAATAAGCTAAGAAACTAAAACTTATCACTTTAGGAAAGAAAAAATAAAATCTAGAAAATTTCCTAAGTTTGAAAAGTGATTTTTGATCATTTTCAAATTACCATGACATGTAGCTCTGAATAAGTGAGAGCCAGTTCTTTATCCATTGGAAAGATCTTTCCAACGGCTCCGGGCTTGCACAATTTCGATATCGTGTGTGGGAGATATGGTTTTTGGAAGTTGGGTTGTTGAATGGAGGAAAGTCCAATTCCGGATTTTAGTAAGGGCAAACTTATCTTTTCACCCTTCTATTTCCTAATTCGTTTTGAGGGTTTATTTGGGGTTAAAATAAATTGGAGTTAAGAATATAAAGGTTATTACTTAGGAGTTGGAGAAGAGAAGATAACAAGGAAAAAGGGAGAAAAGATAAAAAAATTCATTAAGAACGTCAAGATCTTCAAGTGGAATAAATCAGGAGTGATCCCTATTATGGAATGTGAGATACTTCTATGTTAGGTTAGTTCACCCACACATATTGTTTAATTCAACAAATTTTGAGTAGATTGAACGATGAAAAGTGAAGTTCTTAAAGAATATTGTTGAAATTAGTTGATTTTATTCATGTTTCCGGTTTGTTTTATAGTTCTAATCGAGTAGTTATTGAGATTATTAGTTATCCTGAGTGATTGAGGGAAAGATCCGTGGGAGTTTAGAAGGTTTAGAGATGAAAAGTAAAGAAGAAAAGTCGATACTCCTGAGAGTTGAGGAGGTTTATGCGCAATTGCATTGTAATCTCTATCTCATGAGAACCATTGAGAACCTACCTTCCCACATTGGAAAGGTACACTCTCTCATAACTAGTTCACTTGGTGCTAAGCTAAAGTCCCTTTATTAATCATCATAGCTTAGTATAGGTCATATAAGACAAAACCCTTGTATATCATAATCATTCGCTCATTTGGAATTTCATTAACTTCCTTCCATAACAATCCTCATATGTAAGATTTAACACATTATCGTCATCATTTCATAGTAAGGCACATAAGTGATCCATAATCAACCTTGTGTCATTATACTTTAACTATAATCTTGTAATCCATATAATAAATACATTTCAATTACATTTATCATACCATCACCTATATAATCTAATCAAATTCAACGCTTCAATTGAATACCATCATTAAGTATAAGTCATCACAATTGAAGTAAGGATTCACGATCATAGGTCTTACCAACTCACCTTCACAAGCCTTTTTCTATTGTCTTACCATCAACCAAATATATTCATCCGATAATAGGCTTAATGAAATCATAAAATAGTAATTATCACAAGAACTAAGTCAATTGCATCAACACTCCAATTCAACATCAATTAATAACCCATGGTTAGCGAAATATGGTCAATTCATGATCTCCTCCATAAAACTAGGTCTAACATGAACAACTACCCTAATTCACCAATAATCAATAATAAGTAATTCATAATAATCAAAACAAATAAAGGAAATTACAATTTGAAAGAACAATTTCGGATTAAGAATGAAACTCATGTTTTTCTCATCTTTTGGAAATCAATTTGAAAGAACCATTTGGGGAAAGGAGTCCCAAAGTGAAGAGTTCCATACCTTAAAAATCCTTCATAATTGATGGATAAAAATTCTAAAACTTGAAGCCCTAAGCCCTTTGACTTTGTTCTTCACATGATTCATCTTTCGGGAGAGAGAAAGTAAAGACAAGGAAGAGAGATTTGAGTTTGCGAATCGATGTGAGTTAGCTTAGTTTAATGAGGGTTAGGTATTTATATAGTCCCTTAATTAACTTAATTAGGCACCCCTAACATATCATTAAACAACTAATCAACTAGCTTATTTAAATGACTAACTTAAAATTTAAAAAAAACCAGGCCTGACCTACAAGACCTCGACCTACGGTCCGTAGGTCAGTCGACGCCATCCCATGCCCTCGTACTGCACATTCGTCGATGAGTTCAGAGACAATGTGCTTGTCCATTTCATGAAAATTAATAAGTGGTGAACAACGGATCCATTGACACCTCATTTATCCGACGATGGCTCATCGCTTGGGCTCGTTGATGCACACTTCCTAGATTTGCAGACCTGGGTCTAATGCAAGGGTCCTCCGCAAGGACCCTTAGGTTGGTCCTTGGGGTGCCGTACTCGAATGTTTTGACCCTAAACACATTCTAATGCATGTTTAAAACCTTCTACTAAATATTATTAAATTCCAACTCTTAAGACCCCATGAAACAAACCAAGGCAAACTAACATCTTCTTCACAATTTACAGGACACCATGGACATTCCTTGACGTTTTGACTCTAAAACTTCTGAAATGATTTATATACAACATTTTAAGTCTTAAAGAAGTATTAATAACCTTAGTGCAACATATGAGGCTCTGGATTAGGTCTTGGACTTTTGGAGTGTTACACTTAACTAGCTTCTTCTATTGGACGATTCTTCCATTGAACATTCACCGACTTAATTTCCTTCGTCCTTAACTTAGGCATATCACAATCAAGAATAACAATCGGTTCCTCCTCGTATTGGAGGTATTTATCTAGCACGATTTAGTCCCACTTAATGATATTATCCTCGTTACCATTATAGCTCTTCAAAATAGACACCTGAAATACCAGAAGAACACCGCATATATTAGGAGGTAGAGACAATCAATATGCCACTGGAAATACACATTCAAGATCCTCAATGGGACCAATGTACATTTGACTACCCTTCTTATCGAATATTATCGCCCATTTCATGGGTGACACCTTCATAAGGACATTCTCCCTGATTTAAAAGTCCATGTCTCTTAGTTTATGATACATATACTTTTTGTGTCTACTCTGGGTTGCTAAACGTTTAGCTTGAATATTTCTTACCTTGTCTTGATCATCCTTCACTAAGTCCAAAGCCAAAATTTTCACATCTCTGGCCTCAAACCAACCAATGGGTGATTTAAATCCCCTCTAATGGTTCCATATCAATGTTTGAGTTAGTTATTGTTATTAGAGAATTGACACAAAGGCAAGAACTTATACCAGTGACCTCCAAAATAATTCACACATGCCCTAAAATTTTCTTCCAATACTTGGATAGTCCTCTGAGGTTGTCCATCCATCTATGGATCAAAGGTTGTACTAAAAGTAACTTGGGTGCCCAATTAACCATGCAATTTCCTCCAAAACTTTATAGTGAATTGGGTATCACGATTAGATATTATACAAAGGGGCACTCCGTGCAACCTTACTATATTTTTCACGTACAAATTAACCATTATTTGGCATTATTATCTATTCTTACTTGAATAAAATTGGCTGGCTCAGTCAATATATCAACCACAACCCAAATATAATCAAACTTCCCCAAGGTATTGTAAAGACTAACCTCAAAATCCATCACTATTCTTTTCCACTTCCATTCGAGAATTGGCATTCTTTGAAGTAAACTTGCAGGCCTTTGGTGTTTCATAGTTCACATGATGGAAATTTTCACACTTCGCACTAAATCCACTATGTCTTTATTCATGTCCTACCACTAATAAATACATTTAAAATCTCCATACATCTTGGTAACAACTGGATAAATAGAATATCGTGAACTTTGAGACTCTGCCAATAAATTTTGAATCAAGGAATCAACTCGAGGAACAAAAATTCTTCCTTTAATAATAATTACACCATACGCATCAAGAGTGCCCTTTTGTGCCTTCCCATTCACAATCTTCTCTTTGATTTCTTTCAAATTTTTCATCCTCAAATTTTTTTTCCTTGATCTCCTCAATGAATATGCCATTAGCTTCAATTCTAGCTACTACCTGGCCTCTTTGGATTTATCAAACTGTATAAATGTAGAGTGTAAGTTCCAAATCTCCTTGGTGAAAGGTCGCTTGGTTACACTCAACCAAGCTAAGCTATACATACTTTCCAAAGAACTCCTTACTTCCGTCAAAGAGATAGGACCCCAATTTGTAACCACCTAAATTTTTGAGGATTTACCATTACCCCTTCTTTAGAAAGTACATGCAAAAAACTAAATGCAATTCAAGCAAAATTCACAGTTAGAAAATTTTGCATACACTCTTTGTTTCCCAAGAACACCCTGTACCGTATGAAGATGGTCTACATGCTCTTCCTCGCTCTTTGAATAGACAAAACTATCATTAATAAAAACCATCACAAACGAATCAACAAATGTCTTCGATACCCCATTAAGGATAATAAAATTTGCAAGAGCATTAGGCAAACCAATACACATCACAAAATTTTTTAGTGTCCATAGCGATATCTAAATGTTGACTTTGGCACATCTTATGGACTAATTTTTAAATAATGGTGACCGAATATAGAATTTATCTTAGAGCATATAAATTTACCTTGAAATTGGTCAAAAGATCATTAATTCGAGGGAAGGGATACTTGTTTCGATTAGAGACCCTATTCAAATGCTTGTAATCAAAACACATTATCAGGCTACGCTTCTTTTTCTTAACAAATAACACAGGACACACCATGGAGAGGCACAAGGTTAAGGGCCCGTTTGGATGGGCTTAATAAATGCAGCTTTAAAAAAGTACTTTTCAAAGTGCTGAAACTTATTTTTAAAATAAGCAGTTATGTGTTTGGATAAAAGTGCTGAAGTTAAAAAAAAGTTGTTGATGTGTTTGGAATATAAGTGATGATAAAAAACTTTTTAAATCAAAATGTCTGAAATACCCTTAAAAGCTGTTAATATAATAAAAGTTAATTAATTTATATTTACAGCCATAAATAATTATATTTTGTTATTATTCACATATTTCTTTCTCATCACAAATTATTTATAAAAGGAATATAAACTTATTGTAGATTTTAAAGATATACAATTTAAAATAGATCAAAGAACGATTTAAGATTTTATTTTAGTTTCATCCATAGCTAATAATATTTGTCTATCATTCATATATTTCTTTATTATCACAAATTATTTATAAGAGGAATATAAATTTTTATTTAAGTTATATGTGCAACTTATTTTAGATTTTAATAACATATAATTTGAATAGATCACTTGAAAGTTTTAAGATTTATTTTATTTTCATTCATTAGTAATAGTAATTGTCTATCGTCCACACGTGAAAAGGGAAAAATGGAAGAAAGAGATGTTAGGGTTATGTGGGTAATTTGGAGATTGTATAAAAATATTAAGGGCAAAAAGGTAAAAATGTGTTCAACTTAAAAATACTTATAAGCTATAAAAAAAAAGGACCCCTACCCCAACTTTTAACTTTTGGCTTAAAATAAGTTTTTTTTAATATTAAAATAAGTTATTTTAAGTATTAGCAAACAACTAAATAAGTCAAAAATCAGCTTTTAAGTCAGATTGACCAGCTTTTAAGTTGAGCCAAACAGGCTCTAAGTAAATCCCTTATCAAGGAGCTATTAGATTGGAGTCTTATGCTCTTTTAATTCTGTCGAATCCATACGCAGTGGAGGGATCAAGATGGGATGCATATCAGGTTGCAAATCAATACAAAAATCTGTTTCTTTACATGGAGGCATACCAGGACAATCAGTTGGAAACTATTTTCTAAATTCTTACACCATAGAAACAGAATCAATAGATGGAGACTCAACCATAAAACCCCCTATATGAGCCACACATGCTAAAAAAACCTTACCCTACCACTTTCAAAGACCGAATGGAGGATATGATCATAACTTTGTTAGGCTTGTACACCCCTTCCTACTCTAGTATTTTCCTTCTCGAAATTTCTAGAGTTACTTACTCTGTATTACAATTTAATATCGCATGATAGAGAGACAATCGAATCATTCCATGACAATATCAAAACCATCCATATCAAAAATTATAAAATCAGCCCATGTCTGAAAACCCATAAAACGTTATGACAAGCACAATAGACATGGGTGACTATGAATGACTCTCCAAATGGGGTAGAAATATTGATAGGGACATTAAGTATATCACATAAAATTTCAAACATGGAGGCAAATCACGCAGATACATAAGAATAAGTAGAACCCGGATCAAACAACACATTAGCCATCCGTTCACAGACAAGAATAAAACATGTGATCGATGCATCAAACACCTCTTCCTCATTCTTTCCTAGAAAAGAATAACACGGAGCCTTATACTCTTGATGAACCACCTCCCTTCCTTGTTTGATATTACCTTGCCTACATTTCTATTATGATTTCCATTATCTCCACAACTTCTCTGATTTCCTTTTTTCCCACCTTTTCGACATCGTTGACTATTATTACCATTACCCACAGTTACCACTCCTCTAGACTGGTGCTGCACGGAATCTAACACATGTGTATGGGACAATCTCTCCTCATGTATCTAAATTCTCCACAATTATAATATATACGATCCAAAAATGGCTTGATTACTGTCGAAAGCGCGCCTCCCTAACAATCCTAAAAATTATAAGATGGAGGTCTCGAATAAATACCTTTAGAGGCGAGCATAATGGACTGAATTGGCTTAACAACAAGAATTAGCCTTCAGGATCCCTAGCATCAGAGCCTTGAAAATTACCAAAATTCTTGACCCTTTTTAGCAATGCCTTCGCTTGACTGTCTTGCCTAACTCCCTCAATCCTCTTAACATAATTTGTCACTTCATTAAGGCTCTTCCTTGTGGAATTCATATAAATAAATAACACTGCAACTCAGAATTCAAACCTCTAATTAAAAACCATATTGTCTCTTCTTTAGTAGAAACAAATTGTGTAGCATATCTCGATAGGGCATGAAACTTGGTTTGATAAGCAGAAACAAACATACTACTTTTCTTTAAGGTTCTAATCACACACTTTTCTAAGAAAGAAACATGAAATTGTGTCAAGGTAAGTGGATGTATAGTATGAGATCTATATACCATATAATCTCTCCACTATTTTTTGGTCTCATATTGAAGTTTGAAGTGCATGAAATCAACCCCATATTGGTAAACCATACCCAATTTATATAACCTTTCATAACAGTTTAAGATAAACTAAAAATTATCATTAGTTTCAGAACAAAGAAAAACCTGATGATTAAGCTTCAAAAACATAGTCAACATGCCATTCTCGTTCCCTGTCATAACCGAAACCAACAAAGGATGGAGGAAAGCATCTTTAACTATTGTTTCGCCTAACATGGGCGCAATGATAGAAAAAGTGGGATTAGAGGGAGCTTGAGCAGATGGAATCATTACTTGACCAGCCAACCCTTTCAAGAATAACATGATATGTTGAGCTAACATTAGGAGAAAGGAGGAATACCTACATTTCGAGCTGGAACCCCTCCTTCCCTACCAATCTTCTCAACATCCTTAAAATCCTTATTATCCTCCATACCTTCATATTGCACATGAAAATTCTTATTCCCCAGCACATTCTCAACATGTACCTTATATACTACTAATGCTACTCTTCCATGGCCTCTACCCCTAGATCTTCTTCTACCCCTACCTCAACAACGACTTCTCACTGTAGGTTCCTAAATCGGAGCATTGATGATAGATGCGGGCCTAATGCCATTGAACCTAGTATTAATGATCTGCAGACAGAAGAGTGAAGAAGGTTAGATACCAATTTGAATCGACAGACATTAATTAGAACAAAGTTTAGCATGAAAGGAAACATGACCAAAATTTTGAGATTTCCTAAAGCCTATATCCTCTTGAAGAAAAGTAAAAGTGTCCCCGTACCGTTCTGCGAGAGTCAATTAAACTCGTTTTGGTACATCAAGATCAAAGAACCTAGGCTCTCATACCAACTTTGTCATGATCTAGACCGTCGTGATTTACACCCACACTAACCAACCATTTGGAGAACCCATACCACAACTCAACACAAGCAACTAAACTAAAACTAAGGCCTTTATCATAAGAAACAAAATAATACTAAATCAAAATTCTCATAATGTCAAACAATTGCTCTAACTATGAACATTGCAGAGGATAAACCTAGAATCTGAAAGTTAATATACCCAAACATCAAACAAATATCCTAGTATAAACAAGAAATACTAATGAACTAATCCAGTAATCCAATGCAAATGTCTATTTCTAAAAATGGTGGACATATATAAAAGAGAATCCCATGGCAGCCGGAAGATTTGGCTCACCCTTGAATTAGATGGTACAATATTTAATCTCCTTATCGAGGCAAATGAATAGCCGCTTGAAGATGCCTTGTACGTAATAAAAATATGATCAAGTGTGGAATTAGTACAAACATACTGTACTAGTAGGATCAGGCAGCTATCCCACTAGTGTAACATAAGTAAGTCAAACAACATTATAATCACATGCATATATATCAACATATACAATACTATCAACATGCTCATCCACATACATTATCACACATCATTGGTATCCTCCTGAAACAAAAACTTAAACAATTATTTTTCCCGAACATGGAAATCCAATCCCATAATTGTATCGCAACATGGTAACCTAATCGAGTAGATGTACCGGAATGTGGCAACCTATAAAAAATATCTTGCTTAAATGCATGAATCTGCTCCCCAAAATACATATCACAATCACAATCACAAGTATATCATCAAGATCATATATTTACAGCATGATTACATGGAGACCTTCATTCAAATACTTCATTTACAACAAGTGTGATCTGTATTGCAACATTCATACATATACAAAATCATAATTAAGTAAGAACACACAAACATCACACATAGCATCATAATCATCACCTACCCCAAAAACAAGCTAAAATCCTAACAGACTTAATCTTTCCCTTTAGAGATTTGTTTCGCTTATTCGTTGTCTAAAAACAATCACAATAATGTGCTAAAATTAAAAACAAAAACTAATTACTCATATTACTAAAAATTTTATGGAACCCTAGATTAGGTTATTCCTTTAGTACAAGCTATCAAGAAACCCTTCCCCATCAAAATTGACTTATTCTATTACGTTCTATGAATTGAAGCATATTCGGGGACTAAAAAGCTTACCTTTAGCCTCATGAATGGCGGAAAATGAGTGAGAATCGCCTGGGGTTCATTCTTTAGATGTAAAAGTTGAAAAGTGACAAATAAGATCGTTTAGGGGTTTATTAACGACTTAATTCACAACTTTCCCGCTATACAAATATTCATACCGCTGTAGAAACTTCACCACAGTAGCCTAAAGTCCCTCTACTATGGTGAATTTTTGAGGCTGAATACTGCTCTCTTTAACTTAAAATTTTAATTATCGTCTCTTCCGCCACAACGGCCTCCATTCCTCTAAAGTGGCCCCGCTACAAAAGCAATAATTCCCCTACAACGGCAAAATTCATAACAAAGTTCATTCAAAAGATAATTAATACCCTTTTTTACAACACATGTCTCACTTGCTACGCTTAGAAAATATCTTTTGCACTAAGACCAATTCCTAAAGATATACTCATTCAAATTCAATTCCGTAATATAGTATGAGTTTGTTGAAGAGATATCTAAGACCACGTGTATCCAATTTATTATTAAGTCACCCGATTTCTATAATATTTTCCTACTTCTATGAAACTCAAATTTTTTTCTAAATCTTGGTAAGGTTGGGAAAAATTCAAATACTACAAAAAGTTTCCGGCGCTAATTTCCCTTCATTGAAATTTATATAATGATGCAACCTAGTCGTTATAGTAGGCAATATCCTGAATGGTTCGATAATTGATAATGCAAATTAATAAAGGGTCAGATAGATACTAGACATGTATCTTCACAACTACCATTAGTAAAGTTATCATAACATGAATGGGTTATAAGTGAATAATGAGAATGATGTCACGTCAGTTGAGGTCATAATATCTACTACAATTTTACATGTTAAGTGCATATAAAAAGGGTCAGGATACAACTACTAGAATGATATTTGTAATATCTCGTAAAATTATGATAGCTAGGAAGAAACTTAGAAGTTAAAATAGTAAGTTTTGGGATGAATTAAATCTGAAACTTTTCTTAAGTTAGGAAAATTGAGTTTTTGGTGAACTTCAAATGACTATAACTTATGGCTCAGGATGAATTAGAGGTAGTTCTTGATATGGTTGAAAACACCTTGGAGAGACCTTTCCAACACAATAGAGTTTGCATGATTTCATATTTTAGGAGAAAGTTATGCCTATAAGAAGTTGGGCTATTAGATTAAGGATAGTCCAATCCAGATTTGTGAAGGATAAAGTTGTCTTTTCCTTATCCAATTAATTTATTTCATTTTTGGATAATAAATTGTCTTCTAAACTGATTTTATTCAGTTAACGCATTTAGAAAAAAAGTTAGGATTTTTAGAGAAGAGAAAAGAAGAGCAAAAAGGAGAAAAAGAAAGAAAGAACGTTCAAGATCGTCAATGTTTGACTTGTAGAATTAATCGGGGGTGATCCCTAAAAAGCTGAGGAGATATTTCTGTGCTTGATTCTTCCACGTACACAAAAACATGTTTAATTCAACGCAATTAGAGTAGATTGAATGATGAACATTGAAGCTCTTGATGAAAAACCATTGAATTCTTGTTAGTTAAGTTGTAGTATACCTTTGGTTGTTTGATTCGTATTTCCAGGGTATTTTACGAGTCTGAACTATAGGTTATTGAGAGTTATAGTCATCCTAAGTTTTTGGGGGTGAGGTCCATGTAATTTTAGAATATTTGGAATTGAAAATGAAAGAAGAAAAGTCAAAAATCTCGTTTGAAAAGACCTTGAGGGCCGCTCCTACTAAAGCCCCTAAGGACAGCCTCTGTATGACAAGCTCTGGAACGGCTCAGACCAGATTCTATCCATCAAGATTTGGTGCGCCGAGCCTCTAAAAGCACGAAGATCACTTAGAGACCCCGTTCTTCCCCATCTTTTTGTACTAGTTCCTAAATGATGTACCTATTTTTGTTGGTTGATTCCAACACTCGAAAGTACATCAAAAATTCATGAAATTAACCTTAAACATGAGATCATGGTCCTTGAATCCATAATCCAATTAAAGGAAAGTTAAGATCGAGGTGAAAGGATTTAAGACTCGAGTTTAAAAAGGTTAAGAAGCAAGTCAAAGTGAGTTTCGAAAGTTTCCAAGTGTCTTTAACAAACCTTTTTAACATGGTTTTAAGACTACAGTTACAAGTTAAGCAATAGTAAATAGTTGAGTTCGTTCTCAAAAGTTATAAGGGGAGTAAATAATCTCTAAGAGTTACAAATGCTTTTACACTTGAACAAAAAAATATTCTTTGGGATAGTTTTCAGATAGATAGAAGTAATAGCTTTCTTAAATGAAGCAAGCAGGGAAACTATGATTTAGAAGAAAGATTTAAAAGATATGTTTTGAGCACTAATGTCAAGCCGCAGAATCCGTATATTTTAAAAACATTAGAGCCAATATATTTTTGCGAGTAGTATTTAGCACTAATGTGGGGGTGCGAGTTTCAGATTAACTCAAGTTTTCAGAAAAACCATGTAGCCATCATGGGTAGAAAAAGGTCATTTTTTTAGATGAATCCTTTTCACAGTTTACTCTGGCAAGGTAAGGTTGGCCGGGAAGCGTGGGCAGAGTAACGATGTATCAACACTATAGCTCTTAAGTGATGGTAGTTGGTTAGAGAAGCTCCCACAAAAGTTATTGTATTTTCATATACATCAAATATTTGTATTTTTTACATACATCTTAGGGATTATTGTGTCCATATATACATTTAGAGTTTACAACTCATTTTTAGTAAGCTTTTCTTTATATAGCGTTTAATTTTAAATTGCATTATATTGAATTGAGCAGTCATTCATGAGTTGAACAGCGACAAGTTAAGTGTTCCTTCTTACTCATTTTCCAGCTTAAGTGTTGTTTAGCATTCCAACTCGCATACTCGTACATTCAATATAGTTATGCAAGCTGGCCAGCATTGTGTCATGATGCAGACGAGGTAACTAGGATCACCATTCAGGTATTGTTGATCTAGGGATCAGCTCAGAGTCAGTTGCTGAGTCTCCCTTCATTCTGAAGGACATCGTTAGTTTTAGTTATTTTTTTAATATTCAGTTGTTAGGATGATTGGGGGTCATGTCCCAATATCCAACTTTATATTAGAAGCTTCATAGATAGATAACATTAGTTTTTCTTAGTCTTACCTTTTCACTTGTAATTGACTAAGACTTGTGTTGCCACTTTACTAATTACTTTCCTTAAGGTTATTTATGAGATTATATCTTGTTTGACATCTTCCGCTGAGTTAAGTAAACCAGGCTAAGGTTATGCTCAAGGCCAACAATGGTTATTGGGTGCCGGCCACGTCTAAGGTGTAGGCTCTGGGCGTGACATATTTGGTATTAGAGCACTTAGTTGTAGAGTCCTTGGGATTCTATGAAGTTGTGTATATAGAGTCTTAGTCATCGATGTGAAGAGTACCACATATATGATTAAGAGACTAAAACATTTAGGAATTCCTCACTTCTTTCATATTCCTTGTAATCGTTAGAGTATATCCCAAAAAAAGTTTCCTTCTAATTCATGCGTGTGTTTTAAGAGAATCATTCCTTAAGGAAGGAAGCAGTTATAGGTCGCCATGATAGGAGGACAATAGAGGAACATGAGTTGCTAAATACACTTGAAGGTCAACCTTAAGGAAAAGTTACGCATGTTGAATTCCGTGAGACTATCAGGATTTTATGTCAAGTAGCATCTCATCAAGGTGGACAGAGAGGCAATCAACATGAAGTATCTCATACCTCAAACATTTGTGATATTTTAGGGATGAATCCACCAAATATCACAGGTTCAAGTGTCACAGAGAATCCAGAGAACTTTTATGAAGTACTTTATAATTTTTTTGACATATTGCATGTGGGTGATGCTGAGAGGGTGAAACGAGCTGCATACCAACTAAAGGGTATCGCTAGAGCCTGGTTCGACCAATGGAAAAGGGATAGGGTTGAGGATGCGCCAATAGTGAGTTGGGTTGTGTTTAAGAATGCTATTATGCGATGTTTCATTTCCCATGAGTTGCTAGAGACAAAAATTTGAGAGTTTCTAATCCGGATTATTCCCCATGCGTTGTGAGATATAAAGATTTGAGAGTTTATAACCCTTGATCCGGAGTCTATGAGTGTTCATGAGTACAGTCTAAAGTTTGCAGAACTTTCCTGCTATGCTCTAGAGATTATAATTGAGATGAGAAGAAAGATAAGCTTATTTTTTGCTAGATTGTCTCGTCATCCAAGCAAGGAAGGCAAGGCTACAATGTTGTTAGGGTGTATGGACATAGCAAGACGAATGATCCATGCACAACAAGTTGAGGAGGATAAGATGATTGATAGAGAAGGGTTTAAAAATAAGAGGGCTAAGACATCAGGAAACGATTACAGGAAGCAAAAGACAAGTATGAATTTTTCATTCCAACAGAAACAGAAGGGACATACTCCATCATCTGGTGATACCCTTACACCCATAAACAATGGCCAGCATAATGGTCGGAGATCACAACTCTATAGATCTAAACGCGACAAGTCGCAAGGCTGTGAAGCGCAAGGAGGTATTTGGATCATTCATGTAGTAGAGGTGGTAGAACCCACCCAGGAAAGTGTAATCGGGGCATAACAGGTTGCTTCATGTGTGGACAAGAGGGTCATTTCATGAAAGAGTGTTAAAAAAAACAAATAAGGAAATGGTACCGACATAGGACCAAACTGCCAATATGCTATAAACGGTTGCCAAGAGGAAGAGGATTCGCCATATGTTGTCACTGGTATGATTTAAGTCTTTGACTTTACTTTTTACGCTTTGCTACACGAAGGAGCTAGTTTATCTCTTGTAACTCTATATGTTGCTATGTATTTTGATGTTATTGTTGATAAACTTAGTGAATCATTCTGTCTTTCGACACCAATTGGTGATTCTATTCTAGTAGACAAGTTCTATCGTAATTGTACCATTTCACATCAATCACAAGATTACCATGGATGACTTTGTTTAGTTAGACATGGTAGAGTTTGATGTCATTCTAGGTATATACTGGTTTTATGCGTATTATTCATCAATAGATTTCAGCACTCGAGTAGTTAAGTTTCAGATTCCTAATGAGCCAATCAAAGAGTGGAGTAGTTCAACGGTGCCTAAGGGTCATTTCATTTAGTACCTTTGGGCTAGAAAGGTAGTTTCAAAGGGGTGTACCTATCACTTAGTCTAATTTCATGACTTATGTGCTAAGGTACCTTCTCTTTAGTAAGTTTCTATAGGGAAAAAGTTCCCAGAAGTCTTTCCTGATGATCTACCTAGAGTCCATCCTAAAAGAGAAACAGACTTCGACATAGACATCATTCCAGATACTCGTCCTATCTCTATCCCTCCATACAAAATGGCACCATTAAAGTTAAAAGAGATGAAAGAACAATTGAAATTTTTTTTAGATAAAAGTTCAATTTGACCAAGTGTCTAACCTTTGGGGCACTCCGATCTAGTTTGTAGATGGTTCCTTTAGAATGTGTATATACTACCACCAATTCAAAAAGGTGACTATCAAGAATAAATATCCTCTTCCAAGGATATATGATCTTTTCGACCAGCTTCAGGGTGCTTCTTGCTTCCTGAAATTGATTTTAGATTAGGCTTCCATTAGTTAAAAGTCAGGCAATGTATTCCAAAGACATATTTAGAATGATATATAGGCAATATTAGTTTTGGCTATGTCTTTTGGTTTAACCAATGTGCCTGCAACATTCATGGACCTAATGAATATAGTTGTCAAACCCTATTTAGATATGTTTGTCATCGTCTTCATTGATGACATACTTGTTTATTCGACGAATGAAGAATATAATGCTAGTCACCTCAATATTGTTTTGTATACTTTTAAAGATAAGGATCTATATGCCAAGTTCTCCAAGTGCGAGTTTTTGCTTAAGTTGGTGGAATTCTTGGGCAACATTATTTCCAGTGATGGGATTAGAGTTGATACCCAAAAGATATATGCAGTTCAAATTTAGTCTAGACCTACATCTCAAATAGATATAAGAATTTTCTTGGGTTTGGTTGGCTATTATAGAAGATTTGTCAAAGGGTTTTCATCTATCTCGTCTCCATTGACAAACATTACGCAGAAGACAATCAGATTTCAATGTTCTAAAGATGGTGATAAAAGCTTTCTTAAATTGAAAAAGAGATTAACTACCGCTCTTGTTTTGACTTTACCTGAAAGTAGTCAAGTTTTTATGGTGTATTTTGATGCATCTAGAGTTGTTTTGGTTTGTGTGTTAATAATGAATGACAAAGTTAAAGTTTATGCCTCAAAAATATTGAAAGGTCATGAGAGAAATTACCCAATCCATGACTTAGAGTTGGTTGTTGTAGTATTTGCTTTGAAAGATACTGTGATTATCTTTATTGTGTTCATGTAGAAGCATTCACCGATCACTTTCGGCATGTGTCTAGTTAGGAAGATCTTAATATCAGGCGAAGAAGGTTGTCTATGGGTAGTAACACCAGTTTGACGAAGATAAGAAAGAGTTAGCAAAGGAGGTGTATTGACTTGCACGATTAGAATTTTTATTAATGAATTACAAAAAAGGAGTAGTGGTGATGAGTGGTGTGAATCATCATTAGTATCGGAATGAAAGGCAAGTGTTCATAAGCAAAAATTTATGGCTTTTGAAGTAGGAGGAAATGATGTATTTAGATATCAAGGTAGGTTTTGTGTACCAATGGTAGATGATTCAATTACTATTAAGTTTTACCCATAAAGGGTTTTATGAGATTATTTAATAAGGGAAATAATTTTTCAGAGAATCTACTTGAGAAGATAAGGAGGAGAGGAAAGAGAGATACATACATCTCTTAGAATATGGATAAGTTCAAAATTGAGGTACTAATCCTTTTCTTGGCATTGATATTAACTTGGCATGTCGTGTTTATATTTTATTGTTGGGTCTATAAGATAAATGTAAGTAATATCATTCGAGGATGAATGTTTCCAAGGGGGATATATTGTAACATCTCACGAATTGAATATCAACGAAGAAGCTTAGAAGTTGAAATAGTAAGTTTTGTGAAGAATTAAAATCTAAAAAAAATAAATTCTTAAGTTAGAAAAAAGGTATTTTTGATGAACGTCAAATGGACATAACTTTTAACTCAGGATGTGTTAGAGTTAGTTTTTGATATGGTTTGAAATCCCTCAGAGAGAACTTCAACGCCGCTGAGTTTCTGCGATTTCGATTTTGTATGAGTGAGTTATGCCTTAAGGAAGTTGGATTGTTAGATTAAGGATGGTCCCATCCGGATTTGGGAAGACAAAGTTGTCTTTTCCTTACCCAATTTATTTGTTTATTTATTGGGTAATAAATCCGGGTCTAAGCTGATTTTATTTAGTTCATGCTTTTAGAGAACAAATTAGGGTTTTTAGAGAAGAGAAGGAGAAAAGTGGAGAAAAGAGAAAAAAGAAGAAAGAACATTCACGGTCATCGAAATTTGTATTGTGGAATTCGTCGAGGATGATCCCTAAAAAGGTATGTGAGACATTTTTGTGTTGTGTTTTTTCTACCACACAACGATATCTTTAATTAAACGCAATTAGAGTAGATTGAATGATGAACATCGAAGTTCTGTAAGAAAAAACGTTGAATTCTTGTTGGTTGAGTTGCAGTATACCTTTGGTTGTTTCATTCTTGTTTACGAGATTTTTATGACTCTAAACTATTGGATATTTATAATTTTAGTGATCCTCAACGTTTGGGGTGAGATCCAAAATAGTTTAGAAGGTTTAGAATTGAAAGTCAGAGAAGAAAAGTCAAAAATCCTGTCTGAAAAGCCTTGGGTGCCGCACCTACCAAAGCACCTTAGGACAACCTTTGTCATACCGACTCTGATGTGCGGTACTAGAGTGCCTCATACCAGAGGCCCAAGGTCACTTGGAGACCCCATTCTTCCCCATCTTTTCGTAGTAGTTCCTAACTGATGTACCTATGTATCTTGGTTGATTCCAAAACTGTAAAGTACATCTAAACTTCCTGAAATCATCCATCAACATGAGATCATGATCCTTGTATCCATAATCCAATTAAAGGAAATTTAAGATCAAAGTCAAAGAAGTTTAAAGTTAAGTATAAAGATTAATAAACAAGATAAAATGAGTTCCGAAAGTTTCCAAGAGTCTTAACAAACCTTATTAACTTTTTTTAAGACTCAAGTTACAAGTTAAGCAAGAGTAAAGATTTGAGTTAAATTTCAAAATTTTTAAGGGGAGTAAGTAATCCCTAAGATTTACAAATGTTCTTACACTTGAATAAGTAAAGAGCCTTTGGGCTAGTTTGCAGAAAAATAGAAGTAACAAATTTATAAAATGAAGAAAGCAGGGAAACTATGATTCCAAGAAAGATTTTAAAGCTAACTTTGGAGACTTACTGTCAAGACACATAATCAGTATGTTTTAAAAATATTTAGAGCCAATATATTTTTGCGAGTAGTATTGAGCACAAATGTGGGGGTGCAAGTTTCCGATTAACTCAAGTTTTCAGAAAAACCATGTAGCCATTATGGGTAGAAAAAGGTCATATTTTTTAGATGAATCCTTTTAACAGTTTACTCTGGCAAGGTTAGGTTGGCTGGGAAGCGTGGGTAGAGTAACGATGTATCAACACTATAGCTCTTAAGTGATGGTTGTTGGTTAGAGAAGCTCCCACAAAAGTTATTGTATTTTCATATACATCAGTTATTTGTATTTTCTACATACATCATAGATATTTATTGTGTCCATATATACATTCAGAGTTTACAACTAATTTTTAGTAAGGCTTTATTTATATTGCATTTACTTTTAAATTGCATTATATTGAATCGAGTAGTTATTCATGAGTTGAACAGAGTCAAGGCAAGTGTTCTTTCATACTCATTTTCCAGCTTAAGTGTTGTTTAGTATTCCAACTCGCATACTCGTACATTCAATGTACTGATGCCAATTGGCCTGCATCATATCATGATGAAGACGAGGTAACTAGGCTCAGCATTTGGGTATTGTTGATCGAGTGAGAAGCTCAATGTTAGTTGGTGAGCCTCCCTTAATTCTGGAGGACATCATTAGTTTTAGTTATCTTTTTAGCATTGAGTTTTTCGGATGATTGGGGGTATTGTCCCAACATCCAACTTTAAATTAGAGGCTTCATGGACAGATGATTTACATTTTTTCTTTGTCTTTCCATTCAGTTGTAACTGACTAAGGCTTGGGTTGCCACTTTGGGTTATTCCTTTCCTTAAAGTTATTTCTGAGATTATACCTTGTGTTAAGTCTTTCGTTGATTTAAGTAAGATAGGTCTAGATTCCTCTCAACGCCAACAATGGTCATTTGGTGTCGGCCATGTCCAAGGTGTAGGCTCGGAGCGTGATAATATTAATTTTTACTTGGCTAGACTGATATGGTGTGTTACTTAAAATATCAACTTTATTTGTGAAAGAATGCATATCTCTTCGAATGAAAGACTAAACATATTTCATATTGTTTTGCAACTAATTAATAGATAGAGTTGTGTGGTCTATTTAGGTTCAATCTTTTTGATAGGTATGCAGTATTTTAGTGGTGGATGTTATATATTTTCAGAATGTGGTAATAGTGGTATATCAAAATGAATACATTGATTGTCAAGTGTGAACACATATTGCTTATGGATTTTAATGAAATATTTTACAGACTTTCACAAGGATTTTAATGGTGTTTCTTTCTTATGGTTTTAATGTGTTTAAGTTGTGAAGTATCTCAAGGATTCTGAATGACGACAAGTGATTTCATCGTAAGTTCCAAGGGAGTGGATCAATATCAAAATGACAAGACTATGTGTAGAGATAGTCCCGGTGGGTATACTTTTGTGAAGGCAATTATGGATTTCAGTAAGAAAGTGTATACAAAATTATGTTAGTCCTTTGGACTTGGATGGTATAGTTTGGTTGCAGATGTCATGTAAATGAAAAGGTTGACTTCGTGGTAACGAAAAGAGGTAACCGAGCATAATGATAATAGCAATTTGTAATGGAATGTGATTAAGATGCAACTTTATGAGGTTATTGATTAAATGAATTTTCTTATTGTACTGAGGTCTTACAAGTACCTAAGATTGTGGTTTACTACTATTTTTTGAGTTGTATGGTTGCATGGAAAATTTTATGAGGATTTTGGATGCCACTCAAAAAGAGTAATTTAAACTAGAGTTATAAATGGAAAGACATGGTGGGATGAAGTTAATCCTTCAAGAAGTGTCGAGAACTAGAATATTTATTTTGATTGAAAGTGTCAAAGATGTATCATTAGATAGATTGGACAATTTAGTTCAAAGATACGTGGCTACAACTATTTTGGTGTGGTTATTGTTATAGTGTTACCTGTCAGTCATATGGCCTAAAGGTTGTGGATAAGATTTGGGAAAAACGTATAGATGTTTGGCTAGAGTGTGCAGAGAAGTTATTTTTATGTTCAAATTTGATAACGGATACAATTAGATTTTTAACGAATAATTTAATAAGGTCGATGGAGAGGCGATCAATGATAATCTAAAATACGTGAATTTATAAAGATCTTTAAGGTATGACCTAATATTTATACATAAGGGGATAAGTATACACCGTTGTAATCAAGTTCAAGTTTTCATTGTAAGCCTATGTATGTGGTGGTTTATTTTTTCAAGGCATGAATTAATAAGGTAAGAAATGATTGATCATATCATATATTAAGCATTAAAAAGACTTTTGCAGGATTTGAGTGTTAAGATTTGTTACTTTTAATTGTTAAACCTAAGAAAATGTTTCACTTCATGTTTTGGCTTAGAGGATAAGGTAAAATATCATGGGTTGTTGGTCAAATGATAAGATTTGTAAGCAAGTCAGCTAGAGGATGAAATGTTTGGTGTATTCAACAATTCAAGGTATTTAAAATTTGCGTTATAAGAAGAATTTAAGATATGTGATGGAGTAACACCTCTCATATAGACCTTTATTTGAATTTTAATGGATGTGCGGATTTTCATATATGATTTCTATTAGGTCTATAATTGTGAATTGGTTTGTTATAGAATTTCTAGGAATTTATCAATAATTTTTTTGAAGATTTGGTTTTGATTTGGGTGAAAAATAGTGAGGTGTGTAAGATTATGTTTTGTTATATGGGGTTAAATTGTTCATATTATGGTAGGTGAATTACAGATACACAATAGCATGGACCTACAATTATGCCTAATTATTGAGAATTTCAAGGATTTATACTACAATTTTTATGAGACAACATAGATGGTTATGATATGTTACATAACTGGTTCAGGAAAGGGTCAACACAAAGATCTTACTTCGAAGCAATGTCTAGAGATTTTCCTTATCCGAACGGGTCTTGCAAGAAAATAGGATTTCATATTGAGCTCCAAATATACGCTATTGGGCTGTGATGGATCCTACTAGATCTTCCCCCCCCCCCTCTAAGAACCGCACGTGCGAGTTCCCCCGCATACGACTCAAGTGGCGAAGTCCCTTTCCTTCGGTCTTGGTAAGTGCTTCGCTGTAGCCAAGCTTATAGCAAGCCTATAGGGCATTTGATGGTGAGTAGATGTTATGATGTTATAGTATATATAATTATTGGAGCTACTATGGTTTTCTATGAGTTTTGATGAGGTATGTAGTGGTTTGAAATGGCAATTGAAACATTTTATGTGAGTTTGTGTGGACTTGTCTTTGAGTGTGATTTAATAGCTTATCTCAATGGAAAGGTACTATGTGAACTAAAATTTGTGCTATTGGCCTTGGATGAAACCTATATCTTTCATGAGATTCTTTAATGGAAAGAGAGGGAGTCATAATTTGAAAGTTTTTTGAGGTGACAATGTGTTTTCTAGGAAAACATTCGTACTAGTGACTAATTGAGGGTAAAGTAAATGACCGAAGTGGTTATGTTGTTGTGTTAATATTGAGGGTGTGGGTTTTAGTTGAATAATGTGAAGAGTATTTGGTTATTATAAATTAATTATGGCTACGATAGTAATGGGGACTAGACTGGAGGATTATGAGTAGCTAAAAATAAAGAGATAGAATCAAATGTGGAAATATTTTATATGGACACTATGGAAGGAGTATCTGGTGTTATTCGACCTTGGTTTCATATATTCATATGTGACAACCTACTTTGAACTAATCTTGGTTTAAAGTATATCCATTGTCTATGCCAACTCGTCTTTTACTTCGGTGGGTAAATTCCTAGTGGTGGATTGGGTATGTTGATTCTATATTTTCTTGTTGATAGGGTAGGATTGCTTTGGATAACTTGATTATTTTAGAAATCACATATTTGGCGATGTCTTGGCGAAGTTGTAGTATTTTAGTGGTTCTACATGTACCACCTTACTTATGAAAACTTTCAGAAGATGTACGTGGGTATTTAAAGTTGTCCTATAGTTTTTCTATTCATAATGATGTTGAGGTCCTGTACCTACTACGTATGAATGAATGTAGGATCATTGTATCAAGTTCTGTTGTTCTTAAGGGTTGTCTATAATCATATCAACTAATATAGCACTTAAATTAGTATTTTAAGAGTTTTTTTTATACTTGGATGTATTGCTTGTTGGATGGTTACTTGATCATTTCCTTCTTTGGATTAGATAGGTTTGATTCTCCCTTGATGAGTACCGGATGTCGAAAGATAAGATTTTTAATACTTAAGTTGTGGAGAGTTTGTGTTGTGAGAAGGGAATCATGATAGAATATGTGATGGTTTATGCATTATGAGTGTGTGATTGTCTTATAGATGTAGCCGATATCGATTCAGAATGTTATCTGGGTTATGTGAAGAAAATTCTTCATGATGGTTGTGCTATAGTTCAGTGTTAGATCTAACTTTGTAACCAGAAGAGGCATCTGTGAGAAGTTAAAGTCTGGTGCTTCAGGTGAGAATATTAATCCTCAAATAAATGATTACATAATTAAATTATTAGGCGTAGGAATAAGGTGATGCACTGATCTTATCTTAAATAAACAATATTATATCGTAGGTTATAAGTTATTGTTATTGTTGAATACACTGTAAAGTAGTTAAAAATTAGAGTAGATTTTGGATCGACATCATTAGTTAATGATTGCCAATGATTAATCAACTATTTGGATTATACCATGAGTGGTTAATGATAATTGTGGTACAGGATAGAGTGAGTATATTGATTCCTGCAATTTTAGTTCTAGCTAATACATACAGTTTTATTTTGAGCCTTAATATTTCCTTCTTTTCCAACTTCTTTGTATAAAAATGCCATTATGATTTAAACTTTGGTTTACTAAGATAGATAATTCAATATTAGGTATAGTATCTTATATGAATATTATCAAAACTTATAGTATTTGAAGGAAATGGAAACTTAAACCTTGACCTGAAATTTGAAAAATATGAGAGTGGACGTGTTATTTGACATCATGATTAGGCACTGGATCATAGATTTCGGGTGAATTTTTTAGTCGAGGCTGGACCTGTAGTGATACGGGGGTTTTCAGTTTTTAAATCATATTGAGATTATTTATTTGAATAGATTGTATTGGTTTAGAAGTCAATCGAAAGAGGAAGACTCAAGTTTCTGGAGTCATTGTTCAACTATTTGAGGCAAGTAGATTACTAAACCCTTGATAAATGCATAGAGTAGTGTATTTCCCTGTGGTATCTGTTGGAGAGTAATGAGAATTTGTGATGGTTTCACTTGTCCTTGTAGAATAATTCTAATGATGGAAAAAAGATAATAGAAGGGTAATGTGATTGATTGTTGGTGTGTGTTGTTTGAGAATCATTTGTAAGGCTTATTGCTTAAAAGTTGATGTTGTTACATAGTTGTATTGTTTTGAATCGTGCATTGTTATGAAAATGGTCATCTCCTCATGATTTGTGTGAACATTTCATTTGCATTGGTTCTCAGACATGATTGTGTAAATGTTATTTTATAAGAGAATCTACCATTTTGAGGGACCATATTACACGTCGTGATGGATACTATATATCGATAGATATATAACACACCATAATGGACATTATATATCGAGGATTATTTCGCACCCCGTGATTGATGCATGAATAGATATGTCCCCCATGGGTCCCAGACTGAGAAATAGTGGGTGTGTATTGTTAGGTCAGACATGCATCACTATACTCGATATTGTAATTAATTTAATTGCACTTATTGATTATTGGTGAACTTGATTTTATGTGTTTCTAATCTTGGGAGTGCCTTTCTGTGGAAATTGTGATTGGTGAATATTGAGCTTGTTGTTGAAAGAATGCAAATGTTATAGTGTTGTTGTAGATCATATACAATTGTTAGAGTTTTGTTGTTTAGGATATGAAATCGTTAGACTGTTGTTGGTGAGGATATGAAATTGTTAGAATTTTGTTGTTGAGTTATGTACTTTGTAAATTGTAAATTGTTATGTTGAGCTGATTTTATGAAGGTGGTAGTTGTGGAGGTTTGGGTAGTGTGAAAAGGAGTAACCCCATTCTATTACATTAGCTTATGTTTAGAAGTTTACTTATTGAGTACTATGTGGTTTAGTACTCATTCCATAATCCTACAATTCTTTGTACGTAATGAGCCTGGATTTTTTTTATTCTTTCCGTTCTCTAATCTTTCGAGGTTACTTGGAGATTTGTGGGGCAGTTATTTTTCATCTCAGCACCTTCTTTCTCCAATTTATGATCTTGTTCTATTATAGAATCAAGGTAACTTGAGACTTTTATTTTTATTTTAAATCAATTATAATTCTTAAGAGGCTTTTATGCGAAAACAAGATTTTGAGGGTATTTTGAGTTGACTATGATTTCTGCATTTTCTTCTGATAGTTATGTCTTAGGCTGACTTGTCTTCATAGGATTAGACGAGTGTTATCACATCCAGTTTTGGGTCGTGACAAACATAAGCAAGTCAATACCACATTATGAACATGTAATTATTTAACATTTACAATATCGATTATGACGTTCTCAACAATATACATGTATAACAAGTGATTGGTCCTCTCATGGAATCCAAATCTAGAATGTATAGTGTACTAGATCGTGGTACCCTCTAATGTTTATGTCGGGACGTGGAAACCAATCATATATTTAAGTCGGAACGTGACAACCGATCTAAGTTAGTGTCTTTGAACGGAATACCAAATCCACTGAACAAGCCACAATCACAACTATATGCACAAAATCATACAATTAAGTCATTATTCATGGCATATAAAAGTTCATCTATCCTAATTTACAATTAGTGTGACAAATGATGCAAAATTTGCATACATACATGGATTATAATAATGCAATAACAAACATATATCGAATAATCATGAATTCAAAACCATCACCTACCTTGAAAAAAGCTTGAATCCCCTAAAAAACTTTATTCTTTCCTTTTCGAATTTGTTTCGCTTGTTCTTGGTATACAAACAATCATTAAAATCAATAAACAATAACTAATTACCCAAATTATCAACAATCCATTTATCCCAATATCAGAACCATCATCCCAATACCAAAAATAGGTTTGTTTCCACCACAAATTTCACATCAATACCCTCCCCCATCGGTAGTTACCAATTAAAATACGTCCTATAGATCGAAAAATTTATTCAGCGATTTAAAACCTCTACTTAGCGTCAAGAATGGTGAAAATGGTCAAGAGCTCGTTTGAGGTCGTCTCCGAGCTCTCAAAGTAAAATAATGCAGAATAAATTATTTTTAGGGTTTTATTTGCTATTGTCCTGCCACAACGGTACTCACCCACTGAAGCGACAATGCCCCTGGCGGAATTTAATTATTCTAATACCCCCATTTGATAACACACCTTTAACCAATGACACTCAGAAACTACCCGTTTATGCCAATATCAGTTTCGGGAGTTCTAGTAACCCGAATGCAATTCCTTGGAGTCGGATTAGTTCTTTAACGTCTTGTCGATCTACTCATGTAATTAAAATCGTAATTAAGTAATGCAGTTTCTACCAGATAATCCTAGACTTGACTAATTTTTAAACAATCTTTTTCTTTACTTTCCTAGTCTATTACTTTATTGCTTTAATTAATTATGGTTAATATTGTCACTTACTTTAGTTAAATGTTTACACTTTTTCATGCATATGGTCGGCCTTGCTGCTGATTAATTACATTTGTACTGCCATTTATGTTCCATTCATATATATATATATATATATATATATATATATATATATATATATATATATATATATAAAATCTATCTTGTGTTTTAGATTATAGAATATATTTGGGTTATATGTTGTATACAATACGATCTTACTGTATAGATCAAATATATGGAACAAACTTTTAAGTTTAAATAGGTAAATACATTGATTTCTATTGAGAAATTGTAGTAATTAAGTGGATAAACTGTGATGAGTTATTCGTATAAGAGATTGCCTTTTATTATTTTTAATTATACAAGGGAAATTCCAGTTATATAATCTCTTGGTAGATAAATTTGTTTAGTTATATTTTTGGTGGCAAGTTAGATTTAGTAGTATATCGTGTTAGTATTTTGCTATGGTTTCATATTTTGTTAGTGTCAAGTTATAATCTGGTAGAATATTATTTGCATGTTAATTTTTTTGTAATATTTTGTAATGTTATTTGTAAAGTCTATTATTGTGTGGGATCACAAATAAGTTTGGGTTTGAAATCTAAGTATACAATATGATTTTTTTTTATATATATCGAATAGTATGGCATCAAGATAGTGTTGATGGTAACAAAACATTGCTTGCATTTCTTTTTACATCAAGTTATGTATAATTTATATTTTTTTTGTAAATAGCTATGTGTTTAATATTTAATAGGTGTTGAGACATAAATTTGGCAAAGGAGATTATGGAGAGGAGAAGCAAGTTGTTGAAGATTAAGTAAAGAAGGTGGACAAATTTATTTTGTCTGAAATTTAGGCCAAGGGGGAGATTTGTTGGGTTTTATTTATCCTAAATTTCTTACCATAAATAGGTTTTCCTTTTAGGAAAAGGTTTTGGTTTGACTAATACTTTTTCTGGTAGGAAAAGGTTTAGGACTGTATAAATAGAGGAATGTTCCTTTTATTTTATCAACATTCACAATGTAGTCTTAAGGGCTTTGAGAGTTTTTGTTAGAGGGAGAATTTATGGGTCACAAGTTTGATACGTTAATACTTGTGTGAACCTCCCATGTATTCCGAGTGAATTGCTGAGGTTGTTTCTCTATGTATTTTGTACTCTCATACATATAGTGGATTGCTCATCTCCTTTTTGGACGTAGGCCGAATAACCGAACCACATTAAATCTTTGTGTTTTTTTGGATATTTCTCGTTGTCTTCTTACTCGTGGTCTTTTGAGGTTTGCTTTGCTAGCTTCCGCGTTTACACCTGCTTATTTTCGGTCCTAACAATCACTAGGTAGATAAATTTCTTTAGTTATTTTTTTGGTGGCAAGCCAGATTTAGTAGTATATCGTGGTGGTATTTAGCTATGGTTTCATATTTTGTTAGTGTCAAGTTACAATGTGGTAAAATATTATTTGCATGTTAATTTTGTGGTAATATTTTGTATAGGGGCGGACCCAGTAAGCCAAACGTGGGTGCTCGATGTCACGACCCAAAACCGGGCCGCGACTGGCACCCACATTTACCCTCCTATGTGAGCGAACCAACCCATATAAACCTTAACATTTCAATGTATAACAACAGAAAATAATGCGGAAGACTTAAACTCATTAATAAAAACAATCCAAAATTATTATTATTATCCCCAAAATCTGGAAGTCATCATCACAAGAACGTCTATCCTCAAATTACTAAACTAAAAGTATCTAAGAAAAACAAAACAAATAGAAAGCTAGTCCATGCCGGAAGTTCAAGGCATCAAGACTTGAAGAAGAAGACCCAGTCCAAGATAGAAGCATTAGCTCACCCCGAAGATCCGGTGTGACGAAGACTGGCTTGATTTACTGATGAGTTGAAGTTGACGGAACGTTTGCTGCATTCCACAAATAACAAAGAAGAAAACATAAAAGTAGGGGGTCAGTACAACCACAAGTACTGAGTAGATATCATCGGCCAACTCAAAATAGAAGATAATATATATCAAGAAATATTATAAATCAACTATAAACTCAACATGTAGCAACAACAAGTACTATAATCATCAATAAGTACCATCAAGTTCATCCATGAGAGCTCAAGCCTCAATACCATACTCATTTGGGAATTAAGTTCATTAGATTGAGTATATTTATCATCTTTCAAGATTCATTATCTTTCTTCCTCTTGTGTCGGTACGTGACACTCCGATCCCCTACAACTATGTGTTGGTACGTGACACTCCGATCCCCTAATTCTACGTGTCGGATCGTGACACCCGATCCCCTATATGTGTCGGTACGTGACACTCCGATCCCCTATATGTGTCGGAACGTGAAACTCCGATCCCCTATATGTGTCGGTACGTGACACTCCGATCCCCTATATGTGTCGGAACGTGACACTCCGATCCCCTATATGTGTCGGTACGTGACACTCTGATCCCCTAATTCTACGTGTCGGTTCGTGACACCCGTCCCACTAATACTATGTGTCGGAACGTGACACTCCGATCCACTAATACTATGTGTCGGAACGTGAGACTCCGATCCACTAATCTTATTCTGTCAATTCATCAAGCCTTCTCTATACCAAGGCATCATCATTAATAATGTATATTAACGTTTCTTTCAAGATTTGGGATTCAATATGTTTTCATCATGCTTGTTTTATCAAAATCACATAATCATATTCATGCAAGCATACAATTAAGCATATAGACAGGTTTACAATACTACCAATACATATCATTCACTATTAAGAGTTCACTACGAATATCGTAAAAGAAACCATAACCTACCTCCACCGAAGAATTCAATCAAGCAAGCAATTTCCCAAGCTTTGTTTCTTCTTCTCGTTTATCCTCTCTCTCAATTCGTTCCTCTTCCCTTTTCTTGTTCTTTCGAATTTCCTTATTCAAACCCTCTTTCTTTTACCCTAATTAATATATAATTAAGTGTAAAAGATGACAATAATACCCCACTAATTAACTTAAGGTTACCTCTTTTAACCCCCAAGTAATTAGACTTATTAATATTAACCCTCTAACTTTATAATTAAGGAAAGAACAGTCCAAAGCGTCCCCTAAAACTTAACCAGAAATTCGACTCCAACTGGGATTACGCCACCTGTGACGGGCCGTCGTGCCTGCGACGGTCCGTCACACAGGTCGTCGTAACGATCAGAACTCTATTTTTTCTCCCAAGTAGCCTCTTCAACCGGTCGATTCTTCCATTGAACTTTGATGGATGCAATTTCTCTCGACCTCAACTTGCGAAATTCTCTATCTAATATAGCAACCGGTTCCTCCTCATAAGTCAAATTCTCGTCAAGCAAAACTGAATCCCAACGGATGATGTAGTTTCCATCCCCATGGTATCTTTTCAACATGGACACATGAAATACCGGATGCACTCCGGACAGCCCTGGAGGCAAGGCTAACTCATAAGCCACCTCCCCTAATCGCTTAAGTACTTCAAATGGTCCAATATACCTTGGACTTAACTTACCCCTTTTTTCCAAACCGCATCACCCCTTTCATGGGTGAAACCTTCAACAAGACTTGTTCACCTTCCATGAACTCCAAGTCTCTAACCTTTCGATCCGCATATTCCTTTTGTCTTCTTTGGGCCGCTAAAAGCTTCTCTTGAATAGCTTTCACCTTCTCCAAGGAATCCCTCAACAAATTAGTACCCCAAGGTCTAACTTCAAATGCATCAAACCAACCAATGGGAGATCTACATCTCCTCCCATACAATGCTTCAAATGGATCCATGTCAATGCTGGAGTGATAGCTATTATTGTATGAAAACTCTGCCAAGGGTAAGAAGTTATCCCAATGGCCACCAAATTCTATCACACATGCACGAAGCATATCCTCCAACACTTGAATCGTTCGCTCAGACTGACCATCGGTCTGAGGATGAAATGCAGTACTAAGGTTCAATCTAGTACCTAATTCAGCATGCAATGTTCTCCAAAACTTAGAAGTAAACTGCGTACCTCTATCTGATATGATGGAGAGTGGAACCCCATGTAATCGAACAATCTCTGAGATGTAGATTTTGGCTAGCTTCTCTGCATTGTATGTCACCTTGACCGGAATGAAATGAGCAGACTTAGTTAACCTATCAACAATCACCCAAATGGAGTCATACTTACCCATTGTCTTTGGAAGACGAACCACAAAGTCCATTGCGATTCTCTCCCACTTCCATTCAGGAATGGGCATTCTCTGAAGCGTTCCTCCAGGCCTCTGGTGTTCATACTTTACTTGTTGACAGTTTGGACATTTGGAAATAAAGTCAACAATATCGCGCTTCATTCTACTCCACCAAAAGTGTTGCTTTAGGTCGCAATACATCTTTGTTGCACTCGGATGTATAGAATACCTTGAACTATGAGCTTCTGCCAGAATAGTGTTGATCAAATCATCAACTCGGGGTACATATACCCTTCCCTTAATCCTCAAAACACCTTCCTCATCTATTGTTGCTTCTTTAGCCTCTCCTTGCAACACCTTATCTCGAATCCGGATCAATTTCTCATCATTAAACTGCTTCCCCTTAATCTTGTCAAGGAAGGAGGATCTTGCCTCCACACAAGCTAACAATCCTCCCTTCTCATTTACTTCTAACCTCATAAGGTCATTAGCCAAAATCTGCGCTTCTCTAGCCAATAGGCGTCTAGAAGCTTGCAAATGAGCTAGACTTCTCATGCTTCCCGCCTTTCTACTCAAGGCATCTGCCACAACATTCGCCTTCCCCGGATGATACAAAATAGTGATGTCGTAGTCCTTCAGTAGTTCCATCCATCTCCTTTGTCTCAAGTTCAAATCTTTCTGAGTAAAGACATACTGTAGACTACGATGATCCGTATAGACCTCACACTTAACCCCATATAAATAGTGTATCCATTGCTTTGATGCAAACACTACTGCGGCC
The DNA here is from genome assembly GCA_027704805.1 of Solanum corneliomulleri. NCBI lineage: Eukaryota > Viridiplantae > Streptophyta > Magnoliopsida > Solanales > Solanaceae > Solanum > Solanum corneliomulleri. The sequence continues at coordinate 7,239,159 of JAKWIY010003053.1, read as the reverse complement.
AATTCCAAATCATGAGTTGGATGGTTGCGTTCATGTACTTTTAATTGTCTTGAAGCATAAGCAATCACATTCTTCTCTTGCATTAGCACTGCACCCAAACTCGAATAGGATGCATCACAATAAACAATGAAGTTCTTACCCTCTACCGGCAAGGTGAGTATAGGTGCGGTAGTCAACAAAGTCTTGAGTTTCTGAAAACTTTCTTCGCACTCATCCGACCATACAAATGGAACATTCTGCTTAGTCAAGTTCATCAATTTGGAAGCAATAGAAGAGAATCCCTTGACAAATCGGCGGTAGTAGCTAGCTAACCCAACAAAGCTCCTTATTTCTGACACGTTAGTGGGTCTTACCCAATTCTTCACTGTCTCAATCTTAGATGGATCTACCATCACTCCATCCTTAGAAACCACATGCCCCAAGAAGGACACTGCATCTAGCCAAAACTCACACTTAGAGAATTTGGCATAAAGCTTTTTCTCCCTCAACATTTCCAATACAATTCTCAAATGCTCCTCATGTTCCTTCTTGCTTTTAGAGTATATCAGTATATCATCAATAAATACGATCACAAAGAGATCAAAATATGGCTTAAATATCCCGTTCATCAAGCTCATGAACGCAGCAGGGGCATTCGTAAGACCAAAGGACATCACTACAAATTCATAATGCCCATACCTAGTCCGAAAAGCAATCTTTGGCACATCCGTTGCCCGTATTTTCAAGTGATGATAACCGGATCTCAAGTCAATCTTAGAGAAGACACAAGCACCTTGTAATTGATCGAACAAGTCATCAATGCGAGGAAGAGGATACTTATTCTTAATAGTTACCTTGTTCAACTGCCGGTAGTCTATGCACATTCGAAAACTCCCATCCTTCTTCTTAACAAACAAAACCGGAGCACCCCAAGGAGATGCACTTGGTCTAATGAAGCCTTTGCTCAACAACTCTTGAAGTTGAGCCTTTAATCTCTTAATTCAGCGGGAGCCATTCTATAAGGGGGTATAGAAATGGGGCGAGTGCCCGGTTCAAGATCGATGCAGAAGTCAATATCCCTATCCGGTGGCATACCAGGCAGATCTGCAGGGAACACATCCAAAAACTCATGGACTACCGAAATTGACTCAATCGAGGGTACTTGGGTAGTGTCATCCTTGAGATGTGCCAAGAAAGATAAACACCCTTTACTAACCATTTTCTTAGCACGAAGAAAGGAGATGATACGCACCGGATTGGAAGTGTAGTCACCCTCCCACACTAACGGATCTGTCCCAGGCTTGGCTAACATCACAGTTTTAGCATTACAATCCAAGATCGCAAATTGCGGAGAAAGCCAAGTCATACCCAGAATTACATCAAAATCAACCATCTCTAAGATAACCAAATCTACATAAGTGTTGCTCCCCACAAAGTTCACCAAACAAGACCTATATACCTTTTCAACCACCACAGACTCACCCACCGGAGTAGAAACACGAATAGGCATATCAAGTAATTCACAATGTAAATTTAGACCATTAGCAAATGATGAAGATACATAAGAAAATGTGGATCCGGGATCAAACAATACAGAAGCCATGCAATCACAAACCAAAAGATTACCTGTGATAACAACATCAGACGCCTCCGCTTCAGATCTCCCAGGGAAAGCGTAACAATGGGCCCTATCACCCGTCTGTCCATTGCCCCTACCATGTTGCGTAGTAGTGGCTCCAGTTTGCCCATCTCCTCGGCCGTTTTGGTGACCATCATTACCTCGACCACCACGTCCTCCAGAAAAACGGCCTCTACCATGACCACCTCTACCTCTAGCTATTGGGGGTCTGTAACTCTATTTTGAACAATTCCTCCTAATATGTCCAATCTCCCCGCATCCATAACACTCTCTGGAGTCAGGCATAGGTCTCTCGGAGAAGTGTTGACCGTTCTGAGGTGGACCCCCAACTACAGTCTGTAGTGAAGACTGAATTGGTCAAACTGAGTAGCCTCCAGAACTCTGTCCTCTAGTATACGAACCGTTGAACTCACCTCCCTTTCGAAACCTTTTTGATGTCGATGTCGGGGTGAAGTCATCTGGCTTCACTCCTTCCACCTCTATCACAAAGTCTACCACCTCTTGGAAGGATTTTGTCATAGCCGCTACCTGTAAGGCTGAAATCCGCAACTTTGACCTCAACCCCTTCACAAAACGGCGAATCCGTTCTTGTGGACTGAAACAAAGTTGGGTGGCATACCTGGATAATGCGCGGAATTTAGCCTCATATGCATTAACCGTCATCCTTCCTTGCTCAAGACTCAAGAACTCATCCCTTTTTCTATCTCTCAATGTCCTTGGGATATACTTCTCCATAAACAAACTAGAGAATGATTCCCAAGTCATAGGTGGTGCCTCTGTTGGTTGACACTCAACATGTGACCGCCACCACATTTTGGCGTTCCCTTGAAACAGATAACTCACGAACTCGACACCAAACCGCTCTACTGTACCCATCTTGTGTAGTAGCTCATGACAATCAACCAGAAAATCGTAGGCATCCTTTGATTTTGCACCCTTAAAGACTGGAGGTTTCAATTTCAAGAACTTACTAAAGAGTTCATGCTGATCATTTGTCATTATAGGCCCAGTAGTCAGACGTGGAAATGTGCCTATTTCCAATGAGGCATCCATGCGGGGAGACATAGTAGCCGCATGTCGTATCTCTGAAACCGGAGGTGTTGGTGCTGAAACCACTGGAGGTGCCTGACCCTGATCAGATTACCCGCTAAGATAAGCAAGAACCTGATTGATCATCTCTGGGGTAGGTTGGGGTGGCAATTCCTCATTTTGCACTTGTTCATTCTCCCCTTCCTCACCCTCTCTTATCACCTCCTCGGTCGGTGGAGGAGTCACCGCCCTAGTATAAGAGGGGCTAGGTGCTTGTCCTCTTCCTCTCGAGGACGTCCTCCCACGACCTCTTCCACGGACTCTTATCACTGATCCTCCTCGAGCTACAGCCCCAGTGGCTGGCTCAGTCGTTTCTTGTCTTGCCGGTGTCGTTGTTGGCGCGGTCGTTGCTCTAGTTCTAACCATCTGCGAAATAGAGTGAAGATGGTCAGATACCAATTCGTATCGCCTAGATACCAATTGGACTCAAGTAGTAGCACGAAAGAAAGAATGAAAGAGTGAAATTTTCCTAAAGTCTTATAGCCTCTCAAGGAAAAGTAAAGGCGTCCCCCTACCGTTCCTTAAGACTCTACTAGACCTGTTCTTGTGTGATGAGACCAACGAACCTAATGCTCTGATACCAAGTTTGTCACGACCCAAAACCGGGACGCGACTGGCACCCACATTTACCCTCCTATGTGAGCGAACCAACCCATATAAACCTTAACATTTCAATGTATAACAACAGAAAATAATGCGGAAGACTTAAACTCATTAATAAAAACAATCCAAAACTATTATTATTATCCCCAAAATCTGGAAGTCATCACAACAAGAACATCTATCCTCAAATTACTAAACTAAAAGTATCTAAGAAAAACAAAACAAATAGAAAGCTAGTCCATGCCGGAAGTTCAAGGCATCAAGACTTGAAGAAGAAGACCCAGTCCAAGCTAGAAGCATTAGCTCACCCTGAAGATCCGGTGTGACGAAGACTGGCTTGATTTACTGATGAGTTGAAGTTGACGGAACGTTTGCTGCATTCCACAAATAACAAAGAAGAAAACATAAAAGTAGGGGGTCAGTACAACCATAAGTACTGAGTAGATATCATCGGCCAACTCAAAATAGAAGATAATATATATCAAGAAATATTATAAATCAACTATAAACTCAACATCTAGCAACAACAAGTAATATAATCATCAATAAGTACCATCAAGTTCATCCATGAGGGCTCAAGCCTCAATACCATACTCATTTGGCAATTAAGTTCATTAGATTGAGTATATTTATCATCTTTCAAGATTCATTATCTTTCTTCCTCTTGTGTCGGTACGTGACACTCCGATCCCCTACCACTATGTGTCGGTACGTGACACTCCGATCCCCTAATTCTACGTGTCGGTTCGTGACACCCGATCCCCTATATGTGTCGGTACGTGACACTCCGATCCCCTAATTCTACGTGTCGGTTCGTGACACCCGATCCCCTATATGTGTCGGTACGTGACACTCCGATCCCCTATATGTGTCGGAACGTGACACTCCGATCCCCTATATGTGTCGGTACGTGACACTCCGATCCCCTATATGTGTCGGAACGTGACACTCCGATCCCCTATATGTGTCGGTACATGACACTCCGATCCCCTAATTCTACGTGTCGGTTCGTGACACCCGTCCCACTAATACTATGTGTCGGAACGTGACACTCCGATCCACTAATACTATGTGTCGGAACGTGACACTCCGATCCACTAATCTCATTCTGTCAATTCATCAAGCCTTCTCTATACCAAGGCATCATCATTAATGATGTATATTAACGTTTCTTTCAAGATTTGGGATTCAATATGTTTTCATCATGCTTGTTTTATCAAAATCACATAATCATATTCACGCAAGCATACAATTAAGCATATAGACAGGTTTACAATACTACCAATACATATCATTCACTACTAAGAGTTCACTACGAATATCGTAAAAGAAACCATAACCTACCTCCACCGAAGAATTCGATCAAGCAAGCAATTTCCCAAGCTTTGTTTCTTCTTCTCGTTTATCCTCTCTCTCAATTCGTTCCTCTTCCCTTTTCTTGTTCTTTCAAAATTCCTTATTCAAACACTCTTTCTTTTACCCTAATTAATATATAATTAAGTGTAAAAGATGACAATAATACCCCACTAATTAACTTAAGGTTACCTCTTTTAACCCCCAAGTAATTAGACTTATTAATATTAACCCTCTTACTTTATAATTAAGGAAAGAACAGTCCAAAGCGTACCTTAAAACTTAACCAGAAATCCGACTCCAACTGGGATTACGCAACCTGTGACGGGCCGTCGTGCCTGCGACGGGCCGTCACACAGGTCGTCGTAACGATCAGAACTCTATTTTTTCACCAAGGACACTGTGACGGTCCGTCCTGCACTTCCGTCATGACGTTCAGAGACTCGTTCCCCGTACCAAATTCTCAAGAGTTGAAGTGTTTTGCAACGGGAGCTCACGACGGTTCGTCGTAGCTGTGAGGATTAAGGGAAGGGTATATGTAAGTGTTCTGGATTACAGAGAGTCGATTTTAATACCCAAATTTCATAATTCTAAGTGTTCTGGAACGAGACATCCTCGACGGTCCGTCGTGCCCCTGACGGCCCGTCGTGGTATCCGTTGTCTCACCCAGTTTTTCCAGAAATAAAATTTGCTGCTTAAAACGACTAAACAGGTCGTTACACTCGAGCACCCATTGATTTCCAAAATTTTTTGTATATATATATATATATATATAGAAAATATGATACATATGGTATTATAATTTAAATGAGCTCCCATAGAACAAAAGCAGTTGTGGGTGAGCTTGTTTATACCTTTGCAATAAGAGGCGCGCGAAGCCACTGGCGCGGGTTCGAATCTCGCCAATAGCATTTCTTTTTTTTTTTTATTTTTTCCAGCGAATTTTACACCTGGAAGTGAGCACCCACAACCTTTAAATCCTCGATCCGCCACTGATTTTGTAATGTTACTTGTAAAGTCTATTGTGTGGGATCACAAATAAGTTTGGGTTTGCAACCTTAGTATACAATATGATGTTTTTCTTATATCTAATAGTATGGTATCAAGATAGTGTTAATGGTAACAAAACATTGCTTACATTTCTTTTTACTTCAAGTTATACATAAGTTATATTTTTTTTTGTAAATAGCTATGTGTTTAATATTTAGTAGGTGTTAAGTCAAATAAAAGTAGAATACTAATTTCATTTTCTTTTGTTGGTTTATTATTCTTATGTTATTGATATGTATATAGTTTTTAGTGTGCTAGTCTGACTTGTTGTACTTATTTTGTTGGTACGTATATACTTTTTTTAACATATTTTATATATTGTGTTGGTAATGTAGTTATTGTGTTGGTATATATTTTGTTGGTAATGTATTTTTTGTGTTAGCAAATAGATATGTGTGGGAGTCAGATGATTCTTCCTTTATAATTCTGATTTATTTATGGTCATTGTTTTTAGTATTTGATTACTTAAGTAAAGAACGGTCTGATGTTAAAAATGAACATATGCAAGATTGTTTTGATGAAGACCCTGTCAATGTTGATTTTGTTAATCAATATGTCTGCTACCACATGTAAATTTTTGCTATTATTGTAGGTCAATAGGGTTATTATTAAAAACTAAAACATGATTTTAGTATCCACAAAACTTGAATCGTTTAGTAGATGGTGTTTTTGTTTCCAAGGAAAAGAATAGCATGACTTCTACACTGGATGCCTTTGTAATGTCAACCATGCATGAATCACAATTAATTACTTTGGAAACTGGAAAAAATATGTGTCATCATTGGTTGCAGCGCAACTTAAAAAAAAAGAGACCACTAGTTGTTGTTGAGATAGAAAATGCACATGTTACACCAGTGCAACAAGTTCAAACAAAGTTACCATGAAAGTATGTCTAATCTTATCTAAGTGAATATGATGGTACATCAGAAATGACTTCATGCTTTCAACAAAATGGATTGAGACCACGTTATCCAAGAAACATGGCAATTATGCATATTTATTTTAATGTTTTTATTAAATATTTTTTAGCAAGTATTCATGTTGTAACTTGATATTTTTTGTTTTTGCCAGAAAAATAGTTTCTTTATAGCTGCTTGTAAACCAATTGATCCTCTTTTAAATTTTGGAGTTGGTAATGTGAATGTAATGGATTGTTATTACCCTTTGGCTTATCCAAGTCAACTTTGGGGATATTTGGTAAGTTTCTATTTTCTTAAACATATGAAATCATTAATTATTGGTGTTTATGGTCTGTTGACTTTTTATTTATACAATATGTGCAAATATTATTGAATTTATTGTAGGGTTAATGTCCGAATTATTTTTAACTAAGATCCGAAATCTTCTTCATGTGAGTAGGATTTTACTTAGGAATTTAAAATTTCATAAATGTTAAGGTTAGTTCACTAGATGTAGCACATTGTGTTCAAAAACAATTATTGAGAATTCATTCAAGTCATTCCTTAGTTCTTTGATGTTTTGGGTCAACTTTGAACAATCATAAATTTCAGTACATGACGACTTAGGAGTCCCATAAGATATCAAATGAAATATATTTGAGTATCTTTTGTAAGACACTCAGTTAACTAATTTTCGAGCTCATCTAAGGGAGAAATTCCCTTTTCAAGACAAGCTGTCCATTTAAGGAATGTTGTTTGATAATAGGAGGGATATTTTAGTCTCTATCTTACCCCCACTTATTCTAAACACAAATTGCGCCCAGTTAAGGGTCTAAACTAATTAGAATTAGTTTCATTAATCCTCAAAATCGTTTCATGATTAAAAGAGGAGATTCAAGGGGAGAAAAAGTTCAATGTTTCAAGCAGTAGTTCAAGACCCCTAGTTCTTTAATGTATATAAGCTTCCATAGTGTTGTTTTGTTCGTTCACATGCCAATCATGAGTTTCCGTTACGAATATCATCCATGATATTGAATATGTTGATAATCATGTTGAGTTATTGAGGTTTTGTGCCTCTTTATTTGATAATGAAGTTCTTGTTAGATTTCTTGAAGTGAGAGTCGTGAATTCCTTGACTAATAAGATTTTCATACTTTAATACATTCAAATAAGGCTCTACACAGTCAAATTATCATTTTTTAATACATCATTGTCTTCGCTCTCAAACCCTAGGGCAAAATGCTACGAAAAAATTCAACGTAGAAGACTCCATTGAAGATTCTTTTAATCTTTTTCAACAATTTTTCAATATTTTTTCAAGTTCTTTTCAATGTTTTTCAAGATTCTACTTCAATATTTCAAGAAACTTAATCAAGAGTGTCAAGAAAGGTTTTCTTGATTGTCCATCTACAAGCTAGGGTCTCAACACTTCTAATCATGATTCTTCTTCAAGATCATTGTTCTTCATGGTATGTAAGGCTATCTTAGTATTGGACTAGTTCGTCCTCACGCCTGCATCTAATTTCAGATCGGTAAAAGAGTAATCTAGGATTCTTTCCCTATATTTGAGTATTCTAGAGATAAGTTGATTTTGAGTTCTTTAGTTCATGTTTCTTTTATTAAAATCTGTTCCTTATTATTGATTTTCCATAAATTGAGTATCTTTGATAGGTGTATTATCTTCAAGTTCTATGCTATTGAGTATTGAGTTCCTAATCATTTTAAGATTACATTCCTGATTGTGGTAATACTACATCTCACTCATAAAGGTCCTTGAGAGAAGGTTTTCATGCCCATAATTCCGCATTACCATATGAGTCGAGCAATCTTGACATGAGTAGTATCATTGAGTGCTTGCGTTCTGGATTTGTTGAGTTTCGAGTATTGAAATTTATATATATGATTATTGAAAATATTGAATTCAGTTGTTCACATCCATATTTTTTTCGAAGCCTTTTACATACACTATAAACTTAAGACTTGAGCAATTGAGTTTGAGAAAGAGTAGAGTTGAATTCAATTTTCTAAACATGAATTACGCCCAATTAAGCGTTTAAACAAGTTAGAATTAGTTTCATTCATCCACAAAAAATTTTGGGTTTTAGAGAGAAAATTCAAGAGGAAAAAAAGTTCAAAGTTTAATCATTCGTTAAGAAAGTGAAGATTTCACCAATAACATAGTTCTTTGAGGTACGTAAGCTTCGATATTATTGATTTTATTCTCCCACACACCAATGATGAGTTTTTTTTACGAACTTCATCTATGAGATTGAGTATGTTGATATTCTTGTTTAGTTCTTGAGGTTTTTGACTTCGACTTTTATAATGAAGGTCTTGTTGAGTTCTAGAGGTTACAGTTATGAATTTCTTAAAAATATAAGTTTCAAACAATCATATTTTCATCTTTTAATCCATCGTCCACTTATCTCTCAAAACCTAGGGAAAACATTAAGGAAAAATTAGATTAGAATACCTTTTTCAAGATTCTTTAAATAATTTTCAAGATTCTTCTGCCAAAAGTTTTTCTTGATTGTTTACCTTTAATCTAGGGTTTCGAGAATAATAATAAAGATTATTCATGTTCTTATAAATGTGTAAGACTATCATAGTGTTGGACTAGTTCATCCTCAGGACCTACATTTACTTCCAAATCATTAAAAGAATAGTCTATGATTCTTTTCCTAGATTTGGTATGATTGAGATAAGTTTATTTTGATTTATTGAGTTTGTTTTTATTTAAAAATATCTATTCCTAATTATTGAGTTTCTATATTGTTATTGAGATCCTTCCGTTGACTTTTTTATGTCTTCATTTCAGCATGAACCCTTTTTTAAGTTATAAACTTTGAATTTTTTTTTTGAAAAGCAAACACTTGAGTTCCTAAATAGAGTTTTGAGAAAGTAAGTATGAGAAGAATAACAGTCGTATATATGAGTCCATATTATTATATCGACCCTTCAGTAAAGTTGCTATGCCCATACATTCCGCATTAACTCTAAGTCAGTTTCTTTGAGAGAAGTCGTATCTTCAAGTTGAATGAGTATTGAGTTCCAAATCCTTTCGAGATTATATTCTTGATTGTGAGACAACTACATGTCACCCTTGAAGGTCCTTGAGTTGAATTGTTCATGCCCATTATTTCACATGAACCCTATGAGTCGAGCAGTCTCGAGATGAGTAGTATCATTGAGTCCTTACGTTTTGGAGGTGTTGAGTTCGGAGTATTATGTTCTATATATAGGGTTGTTGGAAACCTTGAATTAAGTCGTTCACGTCCATAATTTTGCATAAACTTTAATTTAAAAAATCTTTTACAGTCACTTTAAACTTGTTTTAAGACTTGAGCACTTGAGTTTAAGAAAGAGTAGAGTTCAGTTCATTTTTTTCAAAATGAATATATGAAAACTAAGTATTAGTATCTTTTAAAAGAAAACCTTTTAAGTAATAATCTAAAACAATAGAAAGAGTTATGTTTTTAAACATATGAGGTAGTTATATTTTGGGAGTAGTTGAGAACACCAATACGGGGAGAGTTTAGACAACTAAAATCTCCCATTAACCATGTAGCCAACATCGGTGAAAGGGTCATACTTTTTAGATAATTTTTAATGATTTTTAGCATAGACCAGTGAATCTACTTATTATTAGGTTCTATAACCCGGTAAAGTATAAGACATTTCTGGAAGCCTGGGCTAGACACTGTATTATCACATAACTCATTGTGATGGTTGTCTTTTAGAAAATCTCCCACATAATTATATTTTTATATACAAACAAAGTTATTATTGTATTTTTCAATACATTAAGTTGTTATTTTCTGTTTCAAAAGCTTTCAGTATACTATTCATTTTCTAGCTACATTATCTTTAGTTGAGTATTCAAAGTTGAAAATCCAAATTTGAGTATCCAGACTTGAGTATCTTAATGTTGAGTCGAGCCTAATTTCTCAATGTTTAATTGAGCATTGTTTGATAGAGAAAACCCTAGCATAAATTAGGATTTTTAAATCATAACCAATTAAATGTAAGCCTTAATTATTTACTTAAAACTCTTAATTCAATTAAAAATAGATAAAACTATGAAAAATTTAAAAATATTCTTTGTGCATGATGTTGGGTATGTAGCAAGAATTGATGGGAAATAGAGGGAAGGAGATGAATTTTAAAATTAAGAACTTCAAAGGTTGGGAACTTGAAAAGTCCTCTAATGCTTTATTGAAAAAGGCAATAGTCCCTCATCAGTAATGGAAATGAAAATAGGAGAGTTTAAATAAATAAACACTCCTATTAATTGTTAAAAGGGTTGGAAAGAGAGACCCCCTCGCGCCGTCGTCATCGTCGCTCGCTTCGGCTTCGGCTTTGGCAAATGATCGAGAGATAATTTTTTGGAAAAATTTATTTTAATTATTTATTTAATTAATTTAATGGCCAAAAATTATTTTCAATTAATTAGTTGATAACAGAAGTTTACCGAAATGTTTTCAACATATTAGTTAACCCGACCCGACTCGAATTCGCGCACGTGACCCGTTTTAAATTCCGTTATATTTAAAAATTCCCGCCATGGCTGTTCTGAAAGGTTGCAACTTTCAGGAACATTCAGTACCATTTAAAAGTTTGCAACCTTTCATTAATGGTTGTGTCAATTCTGAAAGGGTTGCAACCTTTCAGAATATATTCTTCTTGCCTATAAATACCATTTAGTCTTCAAAATATTTCCCTACGAATTTTCTGATCTTCCTTCTTCTTAAAAACACATATTTCTTTGTGTACTTACCTGCTGTGGATTGATTCGCTGATAGTAGAATTTTTGGTACCTATACTCTACTGATTAATATCAATTTACCCTAGGAGGTTATATTCCAAATCAAACCTCGGATACTAGAGGAAAATAATTTCCTTAAGGGGACACTGTGAATTCACTAGACTTGATTTTCTTCCTAAATTATCAAAAAGAGTATTCAAGATTATGGTAAGTTTTACAGATTCAATAATTTTCTTACAAATAAATTTATGTTCATCTTATTTACTGGTTCTAAATATCTCAGTTACTTCGTGTTTCTGACTGATTTATTACAACTAGTAATTTCTGATTTTCATAACACAGATTGGCAACAGTCTTAAGGAAATTATTAAATCCGTGTTTCTGGTGGAGACAAAAAATCTTTGTGATTTTATACTCCTTTAAGTCTGCAATTATAATTTAATGCTTACTTATATTGTATCAATTTTGTTTATCAGAAATGGAAAACACTGGTGTTACAGTGGCTATTGCTGCACAAACCCGAACTCTTGTATCACAAGCAGAGAAATCGGGTAAATTCACAGTTGTGAATTTAAAAGGATGCCAGCAACGAGTATTTTTCTGGCTTACCAATCTTGGTCTGCAGAAATTTACAAGTGAAGATACTCCAGTTCCTGCAAATGATATGCCAGACAGGGAAAAATGTATGATTATTGAAGCATGGAAACAGTCAGACTTCCTATGTAAAGGTTACATTTTGAGAGCTTTATAGGATGAATTATATAATGTCTATAGTGAAATAATAACTTCAAAAGAGTTGTGGAATGCACTTGAGAAGAAATATAAGACAGAAGACGCATGCTTGAAAAAGTTTGTAGTCGCAATGTTTTTAGACTATAAAATGGTAGATAGTAAAACTGTTGGATCCCTAGTGCAGGAACTTGAAATTATTCTCCATGATATTATTGCTGAAGATATGGTAGTAAATGAAGCTTTTCAAGTGGATGCAATGATCGAGAAGTTGCCTCCTTCGTGGAATGATTTCAAGAATTATCTAAAGCACAAGCGTAAAGAAATGAAGCTTGAAGATCTTGTGATTCGGCTCAAGATTGAGGAAGATAACATAAATGCCGAAAGAAGTCGCTTAAGAGTTCAACAATCATTGGAGATAATATTGTTGAAGAAGCTCCTATCAAAGACAAAAAGAGAAAGAAGTCCAACGGGCAGAAGTCAGAACAGGCCAAGAAGAAATTCAAAGGCAACTGTTATTATTTTGGTAAGGCTGGTCATAGATCTTCTGATTGACATGCTCCAAGAAAGGATAAATACAAAGGCAAAGGAAAAAGTCAAGCAAACATCGTGGAAAAGATGGAAGATGCAGATGACTTGTGTGCAATGATATCGGAGTGTAACTTAGTTGGAAATCCCAAGGAGTGGTTTCTCGACTCAGGTGCCACTAGAAATATTTGCTCTGCAAAAGAAGCCTTTGCAACGTACACTCCTGCTGAGTACGATGAAGATTTATTCATGGGAAACACATCAACAACAAGGATTGCAGGAACTGAGAAAGTAATTTCTGATTTTCATAACACAGATTGGCAACATATGATAGCGTAATCTGGTAATTTGCACCCATTGATTGAAATCTCAAAAGGAAGGAAGGAAAATAATGTTTTCAAGTTTGTGGTGATGCTTGGAAGGCTAGAGAAACTGGATCTAGGGAGTTTTTAGGATCAGAGTAGCAACTAGGAAAATAATCAATGGAACTCATCTTAAAAAAGAGGTTACACCAAAAACCATTGGGCGCTAGGAAATTAGTTTGGGGAGTTAATCTAGTGATGAAGTGACAAGGAAGGAGAATCTCGAAAATGAATCATAAGGAGATGTATAGAGGAAGTTGGATATGAATGTTGAGCAGAAAAATAAATGGGTGAACTTCTTTAACTCGAATCGACTATCCGATAAAGGAATGATACTGAGTTATATCAACCCAATAATGAAGACTTGGGAGAATGTCATTGACTTGAAAAATAAGAAGTCGATAAAGCAACTTAAGAATTGAAACAAGCTCTCATATTATTTGTAGTGGGGGACTCATCTACTATTGTTGTTGTAGAAAGGTGTATTTCTTTACAAGTGAATATTGTCAGTAAGCCTAAGGTATATTACAATAATGATTGGTATTTGCTAGTTCAATTCGCTAATATTGCAAGTAGAAATGAGGTAATATACTCATGTCCCCGTCTTCCTAATAATTAACCTATTATTCTGAAGATTTGGAGCCATGATTTAGATTTTAACAAGGAAGTGTTGCATCATGTACCTAAATGGGTAAAATATAAAAAAATGCCCCTAAACTGTTGTAGTATGGACTCCTTTAGCAGGATTACTAGTGGTTTAAGAGAGTCTTTGTATCCTGATGACTGTACAACTAATGTTGATTGAATATCATTTGCTCGGGTGTTATTTGAAATTGACTTGGCCCGAGAATTGCCTAGGAAGGTGAACGTGAAAGATCTTAATGGCATTGTATTCAAACAAATAGTGCAGTATGAATGGGTGCCAAAATATTGTGATAAATTCATGCATGCTAGATATAAATCTCATGCGAGGGAGGCGATAAAAACTTTAGAGCGCAGGCTAAGAATGTTTTTAAATCGAAACCTAATTTTGATGGTAATAAATCTAGAAAACTTTAAATACAAGGGTCAAAGGAAGACATGAAAGTACCTACACAAGAGATATAGAAACAATCAAAAGTCCTAATAAGAAATAGGAACCCCATGTGTGTACTAGGAATGGCTTCAATGTGTGTTAATGCAGAATGACAAAGTTATAGCTTATGCCTCAGACAGTTGAAAGTTCATGAGAAGAATTATCCAACCCATAAATTACAGTTGGCTACAATACTATCACCTTTGAAGATATGGTTTACTATTTGCATGGTGTTCATGTTGATGTATTCACTGACCACATGAGCCTACAATATGTTTTCACTTATAGAGAGCTTAATCTTAAACAAAAGTTGTGGTTACAGTTGTTTAAGAATTATGACATGAGCATTGTTGTTGTTGATGCCTTAAGCATGTTGTCTATTGGTAGTACCACACATTTTAAGAAATAGAAGAAAGAACTAACAAAAGATATGAATAGAGTGGCACAATTAGGGGTCAAACTAATAGATTCCACGGTAGGAGGGGTAGTGGTGATGAATGGGGATGAGTCTTCATTAGAGTAAGACGTAAAAGGAAATAAAGACCAAGATCTCATTTTTCTTGAATTGAAGGCAAATATTCATAAGCAAAAATATTATCTTTTGAATACGGTGGAGATGGTTTATTGAGATATCAAAATAGACTATGTGAACCGATGGTGGATGAACTCCAAGAGAGGATCATGGAGGAAGGTCATAGCTCAAAATATTCTATTTATCCGGGTTCCACAAAAATATATCATGATTCGAGAGAAGTGTATTTGTGCAATGGTCTGAAAAAGGGTATTGCTGAATTTGTTGAAAAGTGTCCAAACTACAAACAAGTTTGAGTAGAGCACCAAAGACCAGGTTTTTTTGCTCAGAATAATGAACCTGGAATTGAAGTGGGAGATAATTAATATGGATTTTATCACATGTTTACTAAGGTCTCTCAAAAAATATGATACTATTTGGGTGATCGTCAATAGGATGACAAAATCAACACATTTCTTCAAGTATAGACTACCCATTTAGAAGGAGATTTTTCCATGTTATATATTCAGGAGGTAGTAAAACTTGATGGAGTTCCAGTCGCGATTAATTCAGGTAGAGGTACACAATTTAGTACACAATTATTGAAATCTTATCACAAGGTTTGGGTTGAAAGGTGAACTTAAGTACTGTGTTTCATCCTCAGACATATGGGCTAGCATAACACACCATTTAAACATTAGAAGATATGTTTAGGGAATGTGTGATTTATTTCAAGGGTAATTGGTATGATTACCAAGAACTAATTGAGTTTGCTTAAAAAAATAGTTACCACTCTAGGATCCAAATGAATCCCTATAAAGCTCTTTATGGGAGAAGGTGTAGATCTCATATTGGATAGATTGATTTTTATGTAGCGGGTTTATAGGAAAAGATTTAGTTCATCAAGCTATGGAAAAAGTTAAAGATATTCAACAAAGTTTAAAAATGGTGTAGACTCGTCAAAAATCCTAACTGATGTTAGTAGAAGGGAGCTAGAGTTTAAAGTAGATGATTGGGTTTACTCTAAAGTTTCAATGAAAAGTTTCACCCATGAAGGGTGTTATGAGTTTTGGTAAGAAAGGTAAACTTAGTCACTAATATATTAGACCTTATCTAATATTCAAGAGGAGTGAAAATGTAGCTTATGAGTTGAAACTACCACAAGAGTTAACAAAAGTTCATCTGGTATTTCACATCTCCATGTTAAAGAAGTGCATGGGTGATCCTTTCTTATTCATACAAACTGAAAATATTGGGATTATGGATATGTTATCTTATGAGGATATTCCTGTTCAAATTTTCGATCGCCAAATTCGCGAGTTGAGATCAAAAGAAGTAGTTTAGTCAAATCCTTTGGAAAAATATAAAGCTACTTTGGAGGATGAGGTGGATATGAAGATATATTCACATCTCTTTGAATGCGTAGAAAATGTAGACCAAGTTACTAATCTTCTTCTTAGTACTATCTAAATTATGAGTAAGCATGTTGCTTGTTTGAAATTGCTTGTGGAGTGTTTGAACTTGATGTTGCTACCCTAAGCCTAGTAAGAATAGTATCTTTTGAGGACGAACGTTCCCAAGGAGGAGATATTGTAACATCTTGAAACTAGAAAGAACTAGACCGAAGTTTTAAATTTTGAATAGAATTTGTCTTACAAAAAAATAGGGAAATCTGGAAATTTTGAAGTTGAAGTGAATTTTTGGTCAACTTCATACGATCATAACTCATAACTCAGGATGAGTAATGTGTGGTTCCAGATATGGTTAGAATGATACTGGGCTAATCTTTTCCAACGCCGCCAAGTTTGTACGATTCCAAGTTCGTTCGAGTACGTTATGCACTTTGGAAGTTGGGTTGTTGGATTCAGGAAATGTCAAATTCGGATTTTATGGTGTATTTTTGTCTTTTCACTGTCCTATTATTTAGTCCATTTTTAGGAGTTTAATATGGGTCAAATCATTAGTTAGTTTTAGAATATGAATTTTACGCTAGGGCTAAGGAGAAAGGAAAAGAGAAAAGAAGAAGGTGAAACGGGCAAATTCATTAAGATCGACCAAGAAAGTTGTGTTTGCCAAGGGTTTACCTCTACTAGGTATGTGAAGCTCTCATAATGTTTGAATCATTATCCCAAATTCCAAGCATATTAATATAAATTTGTAGTCATCGTAAAAGAGTTTGAATATTAATGATCTTCACTTGATTTCATATCTTGTTCTTGAATTTGATTGAGTTGGGAAGTTTCTCAGTCTGATACGTCAAAATATAGGGTCATTTTGAGTCAGGTTTTTAGTTACATTTGTTGGTATCTGTTTCTAAAATATGTCTAAGAAAAAGAACCAAGTTTGGGTGAATTGGGGAAGAAACACAAAGAATAAATATCAACGGGCGAAATCCGAGAATGGCCACGCATCTAGTTTCCTGTTTTTGCAATTCTACCTCACGTCACAAAGTTTACTCAAGATATTCAGCCTCAAAAAAGACATTTTCAAAACAAAAATTCAACTATGCCTCCGCATTGCGAACCCACCTTCAAATATTGATTTTGGATGTTTTCTCATGTTTAGTTATCTAGAAACATTCCCAAACATCATAAGATCTTTTCAATCAAAAATCATAAACCTTAAATCTATAATTCAATCGAAGTACAGTTAAGAGTCAAGCCTAGAGTAGTTAAGAATCATTGTGAAGAGAAGTTAAGAGCTTAAAGTTATCAAAAGTCTTTCACAAATGTTCTAACTTTATTTTAAGACTTAAGCTTTGAGTTCACTAAAGAATAAAGTTGATGTTCTGTTCTTCAAAGAAGTATATGGGGACTGCATATTAATAAAAATTTTAAAATTGTCACATTTAAATATGAATGGGAACTGAGATTGCCAAAGATCTTCACGGCTAGTTTTCACAAAGAGTGAAAACTTTCTAACTGAAGCAAGAAGGGAAATTGAGATTTCCAAGATAGATTTTAAGCTATGTTTTTGAGCATTAATATAAAATCATACAATAATTATGTTTATAAAACATAAGAGCTACTTTATTTTGGGATTAGTATTGTGCACCAAATTGGGACGTGCACGAGTTCAGATAACTCACGTCTACATAAAACCATATAGTCACCATGTGTAGAAAAGGGTCATACTTTTTGGATTAATCTTTTTCACAATAGACTAGTTGATCAACTTAGTAGTTCTGGTCCTATACTTTTAGCCGGTTATAGGATGCGGTGACAGTGTGAGGTATATAGATGCATCATCACTGTAGATCTTATTTGATGGTTGTCGGCTAGATAAACTCTACAGAAGTTATTATATTTTTTATTTGAACAACTATTTTTATATTTACATACATTTCTGAGATTTTTTCATCCTTTTATAAACACATAGTCCACATAATGTTTTAAACAACTTTTCTTTAAATTGCACATGCTTTTACATTGGTTTATATTAAAATGAGTCCACATGGTTGAGTTGAGTTTACATAGGTAAGAACTTCCGATTCTTTTAGAAGCTTATGATTTTTGAAATTCAAGCACGCATACTCGTACATTTAATGTATCGATGGCAATTTTCCTTCATGTATTATGATGGAAAGATAAGTAACCAGGATCTGCATCCACCGCCCCCGTTGATCCACCTTTAGCATTCAGAGTCTATTAGTGAGACTCCTTGCTTTTTGTAGGACTCTTTTATTTGCTTTCAAGTTTAGTTCATAAGGATGTTGTGGGGTTTGTTTGAACATCTATCTCAGTTGTTTTAGAAGCTTCATAGATAGTTAGTAGCTCAGTAGTTTCTACATTATCACTCTTATGTTAAAGAGTTGGGTTTGCTATTTTTTGCAAAGTTGGATGTTTAATGTATAAACATACTCAGATTATCTTATTATTTAATTCATCTAGATTCTATTGATATTTATAAATATGCATACAATCTTCTGCTCAGTTAAATTAATAAGGCTAAGGGTCCGCTCGAGACCAACGATGGTTTTCAAGTGCTAGTACCGCCAGGGTGTAGTCTTGGGGCTTGACACTTTATGTGTATGAGCTTTTAATCCAAATCCCAAATTAAGTAAGAATATTATTGTAGACTACGATTCAATGTAAAATTGGTGAATTCTTACGGAAATAACAAAACAAAAATAACAATATTTCTAATTATGAAATATATTCACTCAGTTGTATATTCTTAATTCTTAATATGATTTCAAAACTTATTTAAACATTCTACAAAAAAACTCTTTTTGGTATGGTATCTTATATAGAGAAATATGTATTCAGATTGCCAATAATCATTTGATAATATATTTTGAGATATACATAGCAGGTAGTATTTATATCTTTTTAGTGGAACGGTGTCAGTTGACTCTTTTTTGATGCATGTGGCTCTAAACTGATGGCGATGTGTATTATTTAAATTTTATTTGCATGAGCTTCAGTTCAAAGCCATGATAGAGGAAACCAATTGAAGAAGGATGACAATCAATAAAAAACTCGTGAGTTTAATGATAAGAATAAAAAAATGAAATATGATATGTTGTAAGGTTATGCTATATCACAAGGTAAGTACTTATATTACTTGGACTTCACTGCATGTGCTTTCAATTCTAATCCCCTGTAGAGGAAAATGACTGTACTAGGCTAACTGCCAAGATAATATCAGTGAATTGGGTGATAGAGATAACAAAAACAATACATGACAAAATATATGTGTCATTATATTAAGGGATCAAATGCGTAGTATGCATATAAACAAAACCTTTCAACTATCTACATGGTATACTTTTTGAATGAAATGGTGTGAGTGGACATATTTTGAATACATTTTATTCTGCACTGATGATGATAATACTATTTAAATTTTATGTAAATGAGCTATCGCTGCTATGTCTCGATAGAGGAAGACGATTCTAGTACGATAACTGTCAATGTAAAATTGATGGATTTGATGATGGAAATAACAAAAAAAAGATATGAAAATTCTTCTAATTAGGACATATATTTTTTCTGTAGTATTTCACTAACTCATGATATTATTTTATAATTTATTTTGAAACATTCAAAAAACATTTTTTTGTGAGGGGTATTTTTATAGAGAAAATATCAATTTGTTTGATATAATATTTAAGGATTCAATAAATATATTGTACCGATAATTTTCAATGAAATGATTCAGTTGAATCTTTTAGCCACTAATTATGACATGTATAACTAAAAATTCACGTGCATGCGCTTTTAGACTTATCCCGATAGAGGAAGACAATTATGTTATCTGTCAACATAAAGCTAGTGTATTTTATGAAGTGAATAACAAAACAAAACAAAATATGACATGTTGTATGCATGGTACATATTGTAAAAAAAGTACATATTGATATTACTTGAACTTTACGCGCACGAGCTTTCACTTGTTATCCTTGATAGAGTGGTTAATTTTCAATGTAAAATCGGTGAAATAGACTAGAAAAAATAAATGACATGGTATAAGATTCATATATTTCCATCATGTACTCATTGATATTAATAAAAATTTACATGCATAACCTTTTAGTTATAAACGCTGACAGAGGCATTCAGTAACAATAGACGGACTGTCATAAAATTGATGGAACATCTGTATGAATCCTTCTAATAACAACATATCTATTCACTCAATAGTATTTCATTTTCATTATGCGAGTTTAGAAATTATTATTGATCATTTTTAAAAAAATACTTATTATTTGTTTTATTATAGGTTGAGAATTTTTTTATAGAAAAAATAAATATGTTTGGATTGTCACTAGCCATTGGGATAATTTTTCAACATATATATGTATACACGTTTGCCCAAGAAATTCTTCACAAGATATATAAATATAGTGTAAAAGATATTTTAGATTTTATAAAACCATATTTTAACTATGAATTTAAATATCTATAATAGTGATAATCAATATTAGTAAATGAATTTTGAATAAATTTTAAGGATAAGACACACTATCCCTCTAGAGTATGATTTAAATCACAGAGAAACACCTAAACATAACTATGGTTCTATTACCCCCTTTTAAATGACAGCGAGAGTGTGCACACTCTCTTGAAGAGTATTTGACACAAGTCATTTTGAATTGATAACTTTATAATAAGTTATTGCTAAAAAAAAAATTATATTAGAACTTATATATGTTAAATTATTTCCATATCTTTCTTTATAAGTACTTCTTTAATTTCTTATTCACTTTAATGTTTTTTCTTAAATTAATTTCTGATATTCTGTTAGACGTGTTATTAATT
This sequence comes from Solanum corneliomulleri, assembly GCA_027704805.1. Lineage (NCBI taxonomy): Eukaryota > Viridiplantae > Streptophyta > Magnoliopsida > Solanales > Solanaceae > Solanum > Solanum corneliomulleri. Next base: position 7,218,314 of record JAKWIY010003053.1, on the reverse strand, counting down.
GTTTTACGCATTTTAAAAAAAAAATAATTTTAAATTGTACTTTAATTTTTATGTTTTATTTGATTTTGTTAGCTTATTTTGATTGTTGATCAAAATTAAATTACATATAAGGCATTTGAATTAAATTTGAAATCAAATCAATAAGAAAGACAAATAAAATAAAAATATTAAATAAAATAAATAGAAAAATAAAAGAGAAAAAAAACGAAGAATGTAAAAAAAAAAAAGTTAAGATAACGTAAACTAGAAACCCTTCACGAAGGCCCAAATGAGCCATGAAGGGAACCACTAGTCATGGTGTAGCCCGTGATGACTAACAAAATATAGGCAGCGAAGAATCCCCTCCCACAAGAACCCAAACGTCTCGTAAGGAGGTCAACGAGATCTGGTGATGACCGTGGAGGGGACGCAAAAGCTGGCCAAAATCATGACCCTCCACAGGATAAACTTGATGGCTCGTGAAGGACTAGACGGGCCGTGGAGAGGGTAGTAAAGGGGAGAAAGGTTAACTGGTGGTTTTGAAAGCTACTGGTCAAGGCCCACCACCACCACACTGGGTCGTGAAGTACTTGAAGGCTTGTATTAGCCTTCATAATGAGGGTGCAATAGTTTTAAGTCTAGGGATAGTAGGGCCTTTTCGAAGATTCTTTCAAAAAAAGTTATGTTATTTTACCCATGCCTATAATACTTATATAAGTGATTTTGTCACGACCCAAAACTGAGCCGCGACTGGCACCCACACTTAACCTCCTATGTGAGCGAACCAACCAATGTAAACCCCAACATTTTAATACAATATCAACAAAAGTAATGCGGAAGACTTAAACTCATTAATAAAATCAATTCAATAACTATTATTATCCCCAAAATCTGGAAGTCATCATCACAAGAACATCTATTCTCAAATTACTAAAACTAAGAGTATCTAAGAAAACAAAAACAAGTAATAAGCTAGTCCATGCCGGAAGTTCAAGGCATCAACACTTGAAGAAGAAGATCCAGTCCAAGCTAGAAGCATTAGCTCACCCTGAAGATCCGGTGTGACGAAGACTGGCTAGAATTACTGTTGAGTTGAAGACGACGGCACGTTTGCTGCACTCCACAAATAACAAAGAAAGAACATACAAATAGGGGTCAGTACAAAACACGGGTACTGAGTAGATATCATCGGCCAACTCAAAATAGAAAACAGTATATATCAGTTAATATCATAAATAAACTATAATACTCAACAAGTAGCAACAACAAGTACTATAATCATCAATAAGTACTACCACGTTCATCCATGAGGACTCAAGCCTCAATACCATACTCATTTGGGAATTAGGTTCATTAGATTGAGTATATTAGCATCTTTCAAGATTCATTATCTTTATTTCTCTTGTGTCGGTACGTGACACTCCGATCCCCTACTACTATGTGTCGGAACGTGACACTCCGATCCCCTACTACTATGTGTCAGAACGTGACACTCTGATCCCCTAATTCTACGTGTCGGTTCGTGACACCCGATCCCCTAAATCTACGTGTCGGTTCATGACACCCGATCCCCTAAATCTACGTGTCGGTTCGTGACACCCAATCCCCTAAATCTACGTGTCGGTTCGTGACACCCGATCCCTTAATTCTATGTGTCAGTATGTGACACTCCGATCCCCTAATCTCATTCTATCAACTCATCAAGCCTTCTCTTATACCAAGGCATCATCATTCTCATTACTTTAGTTCATCAAGCCTTCTCTTATACCAAGGCATCATCATTAACAAAGAGATTAGGGTTTTTCAAGATTTGGGATTCAATAGCTTCATCATGCTTATTTTATCACAATTATATAGTCACATTCATGCAAGCATAAAATTAAGCATATAGAAGATGAGATAATATTACCAACACATATCATTCGCTATTAAGAGTTTACTACGAATAGCATAAAAACCATAACCTACCTCCACCGAAGACTAGTGATCAAGCAAGCAATTTCCCAAAGCTTTGTGTTTCTCCTTTTCTTTTCACCTTCTCGTTCGATTCTCCCTCTCTCTCTTTGTTTTTTCTAGTTTTCTTATTCAAACCCTCTTTCTTTTACCCTAATTAGCAGATAATTAAGAATAAAAGATGGCAATAATAGCCCACTAATTAACTTAAGGTTACCTCTTTTAACCCTCAAGTAATTAGACTTATTAACATTAACCCACTAACTGTATAATTAAAGCAGGAATAGTCCAAAATGTCCCTTAAAACATTTAAAGAAATCCGACCCAGACTGGGATTACGCAACCTGTGACGGCCCGTCGTGCCTGGGACGGTCCGTCCTGCAGGTCGTCGCGAAGTTCAGAGACTCAATTTCCACCAAAGAGTCTGTGACGGTCCGTCACGCCTGTGACGGTCCGTCACGCCTGTGACGGTCCGTCCTGCCATTCCGTCACGAAGTTCAGAGAGTCGATTTCAGTACCCAATTTCAGAATTTTCTAAGTGTTTTGAAACGAGACCCTGCGACGGTCCGTCGTGCCCATGACGGTCCGTCGTGGGGTCCGTCGTCTCACGCAGTTTTCTTGAAAGTTAATCTGCTGCTCAAAACGACTAAACAGGTCGTTACAATACATACCAATTTACCCATCGTTCGTCCTCGAACGATCACAAGAAGAAAAACAATGGCGAGAAGGGATACCTGAATCTTTAAATAGGTGTGGGTATCTTTCTTGCATATCTGCCTCCTTCTCCCAAGTGGCTTCTTCAACCGGCCGATTCTTCCATTGCACCTTGATGGATGCAATCTCCCTTGACCTCAACTTGCGAACTTCTCTATCTAAAATAGCAACAGGCTCCTCCTCATAAGACAAATTTTCATCAAGAAGGACTGAATCTCAACGAATGATGTAGTTTCCATCCTCATGGTATCTTTTCAACATAGACACATGAAATACTGGATGCACTCCGGACAGCCCTGGAGGCAAGGCTAACTCATAAGCCACCTCCCTTACTCGCTTAAGTACTTTGAATGGTCCAATGTACCTTGGGCTAAGCTTACCTCTTTTACCAAACCGCATCACCCCTTTCATGGGCGAAACCTTCAACAAGACTTGTTCACCCTCCATAAACTCCAAGTCTCTAACTTTTCGATCTGCATATTCCTTTTGCCTACTTTGCGCCGCTAGAAGCTTCTCTTGAATAGATTTCACTTTCTCTAATGAATCCCTCAAAAGGTCAGTACCCCAAGGTCTAACCTCAAATGCATCAAACCAACCAATGGGAGACCTACACCTCCTCCCATACAATTCTTCAAATGGAGCCATGTCAATACTGGAGTGATGGTTATTATTGTATGAAAACTCTGCCAAAGGTAAGAAGCTATCCCAATCACCACCTAATTCTATCACACATGCACGAAGCATATCCTCCAATACCTGAATCGTTCGCTCAGACTGACCATCGGTCTGAGGGTGAAATGCGGTACTAAGGTCCAACCTAGTACCTAATTCCGCATGCAATGTTCTCCAAAACATAGAAGTAAACTGCGTACCTCTATCTGATATGATGGAAAGTGGAATTCCATGCAATCGAACGATTTCTGAGATGTAGATTTTGGCTAACTTCTCCGCATTGTAGGTCACCTTGACCGGAATGAACTGAGTAGACTTAGTTAATCGGTCCACAATTACCCAAATAGAATCAAACTTACCCAATGTCTTTGGAAGACCAACCACGAAGTCAATTGCAATTCTCTCCCACTTCCATTAAGGAATGGGCATTCTCTGAAGTGTTCCTCCGGGCCTCTGGTGTTCATACTTTACTTGTTGACAATTTGGACATTTGGCAACAAAATCAACAATGTCGCGCTTCATTCTACTCCACCAAAAGTGTTGTTTTAGGTCACAGTACATGTTGGTTGCACCAGGATGTATAGAATATCCGGAACTATGAGCCTCTGTAAGAATGGTGTGGATCAAGTCATCAACACGAGGCACACATACCCTTCCCTTAATTCTCAAAACACCTTCCTCATCAATTTTGGCCTCTTTAGCCTGTCCTCTCAACACCATATCCCGAATTCGACCTAGTTTCTCATCATCAAACTGTTTCCCCTTGATCTTGTCAAGAAAAGAAGATCTCGCCTCCACACAAGCCAAAAATCCTCCCTTCTCATTTACTTCTAGCCTCATAAAGTCATTATCCATGTTTTGGATTTCTATAGCCAATGGGCGTCTAGAAACTTGCAAGTGAGCTAAACTTCCCATGCGTCCGGCCTTTCTACTTAAGGCGTCTGCCACAACATTAGCCTTTCCCGGATGATACAAAATAGTGATATCGTAGTCCTTCAGTAGTTCCATCCATCTCCTCTGTCTCAAATTCAAATCCTTCTGAGTGAAGACATACTGTAGGCTACGATGGTCCGTATAGACTTCACACTTGACCCCATACAAATAGTGTCTCCATTGCTTTAGTTTAGTGCAAATACTACCGCGGCCAACTCCAAATCATGGGTCGGATAGTTACGTTCATGCACCTTTAATTGCCTTGAAGCATAAGCAATCACATTCTTCTCTTGCATTAGCACTGCACCCAACCCAGAATAGGATGCATCACAATAAACAATGAAGTTCTTACCCTCTACTGGCAATGTAAGAATTGGTGCAGTAGTCAACAAGGTCTTGAGTTTCTGAAAACTTTCCTCACACTCATACGACCATACAAATGGAACATTCTGCTTAGTCAAGTTCGTTAATTGGGAATCAATAGAAGAGAATCCCTTGAAAAATCGACGGTAGTAGCTAGCTAAACCAACATAGCTCCTTATTTCTGACACATTTGTAGGTCTCACCCAATTCTTCACTGTCTCAATCTTAGATGGATCCACCATCACTCCATCCTTAGAAACTACGTGTCCCAAGAAGGACACTGAATCTAGCAAAAACTCACACTTGGAGAATTTGGCATAAAGCTTTTTCTTCCTCAATAACTCTAACAGCATTCTCAAATGCTCTTCATGTTCCTTCTTACTCCGTGAGTATATCAGTATATCATCAATAAATACGATCACAAAGAGATCCAGATATGGCTTGAAGATCCCGTTCATCAAGCTCATGAAAGCAGCAGGGGCATTCGTAAGACCAAAAGACATTACCACAAATTCGTAATGCCCATACCTGGTTCGAAAAGCAGTCTTTGGCACATCCGTTGCCCGTATTTTCAATTGATGATAACCGGATCTCAAGTCAATTTTAGAGAAGACACAAGCACCTTGTAACTGATCGAACAAGTCATTGATGCGAGGAATGGGATACTTGTTCTTAATAGTTACCTTGTTCAACTGCCGGTAGTCTATGCACATCCGAAAACTCCCATCCTTCTTCTTCACAAATAGCACCGGAGCACACCATGGAGATGCACTTGGTCTAATGAAGCCTTTGCTCAACAACTCTTGAAGTTGGGCCTTTAACTCTCTTAACTCTGCGGGAGTCATTCTATAAGGGGGTATAGAAATGGGGCGATTACCCGGTTCCAAATCAATGCAAAAATCGATATCTCTATCCGGTGGCATACCAGGAAGATCTGCAGGGAACACATCCAGAAACTCACGGACTATCGAAACCGACTCAATTGAAGGTACTTGAGTAGTGTCATCCCTGAGATGTGCCAAGAAAGCTAAACACCCTTTACTAACCATTCTTTTAGCACGAAGAAAGGAGATGATACGAACCGGAGTGGAAGTGTAGTCGCCCTCCCACACTAACGGATCTGTCCAGGCTTGGCTAACGTCACAGTTTTAGCATTACAATCCAAAAACGCAAAATTCGGAGAAAGCCAAGTCATACCCAGAATTACATCAAAGTCAACCATTTCTAAGATAACCAAAGCTACAAAAGTGTTGCTCCCCTCAAAATTCACCAAACATGACCTATATACCTTTTCAACTATCACAGACTCACCCACCGGAGTAGAAACACGAATAGGCATGTCAAGTAATTCACAATGTAAATTTAGACCATTAGCAAATGAGAAAGATACATAAGAAAATGTGGATCCAGGATCAAACAATACAGAAGCCATGCAATCACAAACCAAAAGATTACCTGTGATAACCGCATCTGATGTCTCCGCTTCAGATCTTCCAGGAAAAGCGTAACAATGGGCCCCATTACTTGTCTGTCCGTTGCCCCTACCATGTTGCGCTGTAGTGTCTCTAGTTTGCCCATCACCTCTGCCGTTTTGGTGACCACCATTACCTCGACCACCACGTCCTCCAGAATAACGGCCTCTACCATGACCACCTCTATCTCTAGCTAGCAGGGGTCTATAACTCTGTTTCGGACAATTCCTCCAATATGCCAAGTCTCCCCACATCCATAACACTCTCTGGAGTCAAGCATAGGTCTCTCAGAGAATTGTTGACCGGTCTGAGGTGGACCCCCAACTTCAGTCTGTAGTGAAGACTGAATTGGTCAAACCGGGTAACCTCCTGAACCTTGTCCTCTAGAGTAAGAACCATTAAACTCACCTCCCTTTTGAAACCTTTTTGATGTCTATGTCGTTGTGAAGTCATCTGGCTTCACTCCTTCCACCTCTATCACGAAGTCTACCACTTCTTGGAAGGATCTTGCCGTAGCCGCTACCTGTAAGGACGAAATCCGCAATTCTGACCTCAACCCTTTCACAAAACGGCGAATCCGCTCTTGTGGACTGAAACAAAGTTGGGTGGCATACCTGGATAATGCACGAAACTTAGCCTCGTATGCATTAACCGACATCCTACCTTGCTCTAGGCTCAAGAACTCATCTCTTTTCCTATCCCTCAAAGTCCGGGGGATATACTTCTCCATAAAGAAGCTAGAGAATGAGGCCCAAGTCATAGGTGGTGCCTCTGTTGGTTGACACTCAACATGTGACCGCCACCACATTTTGGCGTTCCCTTGAAACTGATAACTCACGAACTCAACACCAAACCGTTCTACTATACCCATCTTGTGTAGTAGCTCATGACATCAACAAGAAAATCGTAAGCATCCTCAGATTCAGCAACCTTGAAGACTGGAGGTTTCAATTTCAAGAAATTACTGAAAAGTTCATGCTGATCATTTGTCATTATAGGCCCTGTAGTCAGACGAGGAAACGTGCCTATTTCCAATGAGGCATCCATGCGGGGAGCCATAGTAGCCGCATGTTGTACCTCCGGAACCTGAGGTGCTAGTGCAGAAAACACTGGAGGTGTCTGGCCCTGATCAGATAACCCGCTAAGATAAGCAAGAACCTGATTGATCATCTCTGGGGTAGGTTGGGGTGGCAGTTCCTCGTTCTGCACTTATTCATTCTCCCCTTCCTCACCCTCTCTTATCACCTCCTCAGTCGGTGGGGGATTCACCGCCCTAGTATCAGATGGGCTAGGTGCTTGTCCTCTTCCTCTAAAGGACGTCCTCCCACGACCTCTACCACGACCTCTTGCCGCTACTCCTCTCCGAGCTACAGCCCCAGTGGCTTGCTCAGACGCATCTTGTCTTGCCGGTGTTGGTGTTGGTGCAGTCGTTGCTCTAGTTCTAACCATCTGCGAAATAGAATGAAGATGGTCAGATACCAATTTGTATCACCTAGATACCAATTGGATCCAAGTAATAGCACGAAAGAAGGAAAGAAAGAATGGAATTTTCCTAAAGTCTTATAGCCTCTCAAAGAAAAGTAAAGGTGTCCCCCTACCGTTCCTTAAGACTCTACTAGACTCGTTCTTGTGTGATGAGACCAACGAACCTAATGCTCTGATACCAAGTTTGTCACGACCCAAAACCGAGCCGCGACTGGCACCCACACTTAACCTCCTATATGAGCGAACCAACCAATGTAAACCCTAACATTTTAATACAATATCAACAAAAGTAATGCGGAAGACTTAAACTCATTAATAAAATCAATTCAATAACTATTATTATCCCGAAAATCTGGAAGTCATCATCATAAGAATATCTATTCTCAAATTACTAAAACTAAGAGTATCTAAGAAAACAAAAACAAGTAAAAAGCTAGTCCATGCCGGAAGTTCAAGGCATCAAGACTTGAAGAAGAAGATCCAGTCCAAGCTAGAATCATTAGCTCACCCTGAAGATCCGGTGTGACGAAGACTGGCTAGAATTACTGTTGAGTTGAAGACGACGGCACGTTTGCTGCACTCCACAAATAACAAAGAAAGAACATACAAATAGGGGTCAGTACAAAACACGGGTACTGAGTAGATATCATCGGCCAACTAAAATAGAAAACAGTATATATCAGTTAATATTATAAATCAACTATAATACTCAACAAGTAGCAACAACAAGTACTATAATCATCAATAAGTACTACCACGTTCATCCATGAGGACTCAAGCCTCAATACCATACTCATTTGGGAATTAGGCTCATTAGATTGAGTATATTAGCATCTTTAAAGTAACATTATCTTTATTTCTCTTGTGTCGGTACGTGACACTCCGATCCCCTACTACTATGTGTCGGAACTTGACACTCCGATCCCCTACTACTATGTGTCGGAACGTGACACTCCGATCCCCTAATTCTACGTGTCGGTTCGTGACACCCGATCTCCTAAATCTACGTGTCGGTTCGTGACAACCGATCCCTTAATTCTATGTGTCGGTACGTGACACTCCGATCCCCTAATCTCATTCTATTAACTCATCAAGCCTTCTCTTATACCAAGGCATCATCATTCTCATTACTTTAGTTCATCAAGACTTCTATTATACCAAGGCATCATCATTAACAAAGATATTAGGGTTTTTCAAGATTTGGGATTCAATAGCTTCATCATGCTTATTTTATCACAATTATATAGTCACATTCATGCAAGCATACAATTAAGCATATAGAAGATGAGATAATATTACCAACACATATCATTCGCTATTAAGAGTTTACTACGAATAGCATAAAAACCATAACCTACCTCCACCGAAGACTAGTGATCAAGCAAGCAATTTCCCAAAGCTTTGTGTTTCTCCTTTTCTTTTCACCTTCTCGTTTGATTCTCCCTCTCTCTCTTTGTTCTTTCTAGTTTTCTTATTCAAACCCTCTTTCTTTTACCCTAATTAGCATATAATTAAGAATAAAAGATGGTAATAATAACTCACTAATTAACTTAAGGTTACCTCTTTTAACCCTCAAGTAATTAGACTTATTAACATTAACCCACTAACTGTATAATTAAAGCAGGAATAGTCCAAAACGTCCCTTAAAACATTTAAAGAAATCCGACCCAGACTGGGATTACGCAACCTGTGACGGCCTGTCGTGCCTGCGACGGTCCGTCCTGCAGGTCGTCGCGAAGTTCAGAGACTCAATTTCCACCAAAGAGTCTGTGACGGTCCGTCACGCCTATGACGGTCCGTCCTGCCATTCCGTCACGAAGTTCAGAGAGTCGATTTCAGTACCCAATTTCAGAATTTCTAAGTGTTTTGAAACAAGACCCTGCTACGGTCCGTCGTGCCCATGACGGTCCGTCGTGGGGTCCGTCGTCTCAGCCAGTTTTCCAGAAATAAAATCTGCTGCTCAAAACGACTAAACAGGTCGTTACAGATTTTGACCCCATATTCAACTCATTCAAGTAATATTATCAAATTCACCAAAATAATTGAGTTCTTCCTTTACAAGACATTTCACTATCTAGAAACTTGAAGAAGAAAAAGAAGAAGAAGAAGAAGAAGAAGAAGAAGAAGAAGAAGAAGAAGAAGAAGAAGAAGAAGAAGAAGAAGAAGAAAGAAGAAGAAGAAGAAGAAGGGTTCAAGCAAGGGCTTAAGGTTCAAATGTCCATTCTCCAATTTTTTGTGGGATTTGGTAGAAAGGTATTATAGTTTTATTCATCCATGTAATGCTTGCATCCATAGATACCATAAGTTCCACAATTGAAAAGTGGAAATTCTCAAATTCTAGTTAGGTTTTCTTTTATATTTTTGGTCTTTATGAATGTTGTTTGAATTTATTGGACTATGATTGTTTATGCATGAATTGGGAGTATTCTATGCTTTTCATGTAAAATTTCGATGTACCCATGCTTAACCCATGTTTCTAAGATGAAACTGATGAAAATGAGTTTTAAAATATGAAAGGATAATCTATGGGTTTATGCGTATTATCATAGGATAAATAAGGTACATTATGAATTGCTTTGATATTGAAGCATATGTGATGAATATGATATGAATTGCTTTGAGAGTGGATCATATATTATAAATTGTTGAATATTTATGTAATTGTTGTGTAAGGAATGTTTCATACAATAATTGATTATGTATGAATTTGAAATGCTTGTTCACATTGAATTATTCTAGGTTGAAAGGATTGCTCACCTAAAATAAATCTAAGCTCAAGAACTATAAATATGATAAGGCAAGAGACAATTACCAATTTCCTCTGATGATAAGTTTATGAGGCGATCACCCATAGTCTTAGAGTCGAACTAGAGTCGATCACCTATGATCCTAAGTAAAAGGTAAGAGGTGAGTACCCATGTCATATGATAGAAATACAAGGGGTTCGTACATGTAAAATGATCTAGTATGTGCATTGATTATGTGAAATGATCTAGTATGTCTTGAATAATTACGAATTGAGGTTACTTGATGAAGTAGTTGTATATGTGAAATGATATAGTATGTGCATTGATTATGCTTTATGACCTATGTTGTTTCACTTCTATGTCACATTTTTACGAGCTATTATATTTAGTACATTTTTTAATAACGCATACTCTTGCCTGCTTTTCTCCTCTAAATGCAGTATCTGTCATTCCAAAGTGTCATCCGTGTGGCTTAGATTTCTTGTAGATGAAGAGTTGAAGATTGGTGAGTCTTCATTCATCCATGGATATGGCCACTACTTTCTTTATGGTGATTTTCATTTTTAGTTTTGAACATTGATGTATGGGCTATGCCCTAAGATTCTATTGCACTAGATGGTTTTTGAGACACGTGTATCATACTTGTGCTTTGTTTTACAAAACTTTTGTTATGTTTGAAATGTTTTAAATCTTATCAATTTTATATTATCTTGACTATGAATTCTTATGGTTTTATATGAGGCCTCTCGAGGTCTTGCATATCATGTTATATCTACGGTGTTAACATGGCTAACTAAAAAATGAAAATTCCAAAACCCGAACCAACAATCCTATGTTAGACAAAAAAATGACCTATAAGAGCTAAACCGTGCTGACTAATTTCCAATTTGAGCATGTTTCTAAAAAATATTGATCAAATTCAATTTTTTGCCAAAAGTTTTTAAAATATTAAACACCTAAAGGAACAATTGTGAATAAAATCTTCAAAACCCAAGCCTACAGTCCTACCAAATAAAAAACGACCATTCGAAGCTAACCAAACTAACATAATTCTCATCTAAGAAGGTTTTCAAAAATTGTTAAGGAAAATCAAATTTCGGCCAAAACATAAAAATTAAAATGTCATACGACAAAAACCTGAAATGAAAACCACAAAATTCAAACAAACAATCTTGTTAGACGAAAAATGGCCTTCGAGATCTAACACACTAATCAAATTCTAATTTGAGCATGTTTTCCCAAAAATATAGGTCAAATTCAAATTTTTGCCAAAGGTTAAAACACCTAATGGAACAAACTGAAATAAAAGCCCAAAACTCAAACAAGTTATCATATATATGAGATAAAAAGTGACCTACCAAAGCTGACCCCACTGATGGAATTTTAATTTGAGCATAGTTGAAAAAAAATATTCACCAAATCCAAATTTTGACCAAAATATAAAAGTTAAAACACCTAACAACACAAACTAAAAATGAAAGCCTCAAAATCTAAACCAACCATCCTATTAGATATATAGATAACTTTCTGACGCTAGTAGTGCTAATAGAATTCTGATGAGAGCAACTTTACGAAAAATGTTAAGCAAAGTCAAGTTTTGGTCAAAAGTTAGAACGCGTAGTGATACAAACTGAATATGAAACCCTCAAAATTCAAACCGGCCATCCTATTAGGTGACTAATGACCTTTGACATCTAACCACTCTGACAGAAATCAAATTTGAGCATGTTTCTCAAAAAAATGTCCCAATTCTTATTTTAGCCAAAAGTTAAAAGTTAAAACACTTAACTACCGAAGTGAAAATAAAAATGTGAAAACCCGAATCAACCATCCTATGAGATCAAAACTTAACTCATATGGCGAACCACAGTGACAAAATTTCAATTCGAGTATGATTACAATTTTTTTTTGAGTAAAGTGAAATTTTCTATATAAATGCCCAACGGCTCAAATTCAAAGTGGAAGCCTCAAAACCTGAACACCATATATTAAAACGTAAAAAAATGACTTTCTGCATCTAAATGCACTGACAAAATTCTTATATGAGCACGTTTATCAAGTACATTGATCAAAGTTAAATTTTTGAAAAAAATTATAAGTTAAAACACCTAGTGACACACACTAAAACTGAAAGTCTCAAAACTCAAATCAACCATTCTAGTAGATAAAATTACCTTTGGAGTTAATTATGCAGAAAAAAAATCTCATTTGAGCACGTTCAAAAAATATTGCCAAAGCTAAATTTTGGCCAAAATATAAGATTTAAAACACCTAATGGAACAAACAAAAAATGGAAGCCTCAAAACTTGAACCAATCTTACTAAAAATTGCCTTTCGAATCTAATGACACAAATAGAGTTCTAGTTTCAGCACGTTTACCAAAAATATTGACCAAAGTTGAGTTTTGGCAAAAGTTTATACGTTGAAATGCCTAAAGACACAAACTAAAAATGAAAGCATCAACACTAGACATTGATTTACAAAACAAACTTCAATTGGTGAAATTACCGGCTATACAAATATATGTTTGTAATTAATAATTTATCAATTAATTTTATCACAGTTGGTAAAAGTTACTATTCAACTAAACATTCGTATAATATTACCAACTAATAATTAATATGTTGGTAAATTTTAGCATTCGATAAATGATCGATTTGTTATCACAAACTATTTTAATGATAGTAGTAATTTACTAACTACAATCTTTACTCGTTGGTAAAATTTCCAACTGATTGGATATTGGTTGACCATTTCATCAACAAATTACAGTTCGTTACTAATTTATCAACACATTCATATTTGGTTGGTAAATTTAGCAACAAAATTTTACCATTGATAAATGTTTGGTAAGTTATTCATTGGTAATATGTCTATAAATTATATAAATGATTTTTTAAAATCATATTTACCAATCAATGTATACTTCATTGATTATATGATAATCCATTAATAGAATGTTCCTAAATTTGACGCCATTCTTCCCGCCATATTTGTCAACTAAAATACTTAGTTAGTAAGATTATTTTTTTGTAAATTGTTAGAAATTCGTTGTTAAGTTTCAAAATATAATCCAGTTAGAAATATGTTGAGAATTTGTTACTAACCAACTTATGTTTTTAGTAAAATCTATTGGCAATTGTAGCAGACAACTTCAATTCGTGATTCCACTTATTTTCTTATCCGATTGAGGTTATTTATAGACAGTTTGTTCCTTTAAACTTAGTATTTGATTGGGAACCAACAAAGGGTAATTTTGAGTCATTTACCTCAATATTTTTCCCTTGAATAGGCTTTGTGATATGGTATTTTTACTTCTTTTATTTTTCTCTAGCTTTTGGTGGTATCTTGTAGTTGTGTTGCTCAATGTTTTGTACTTTGTTGTTGTCCATTTGCAGAACACATATATAACTATTGTTTATTTTATTGGAGCTTTGACGTTTTTATTTATACTCTTCACACTAAAGAGGTTTTTCATGTTAAAATTTGGTGTCTTGTGTGTTTATTTATTTTTGTTGTTTGGTTGATTTGTTTGTTGTCCAAACAGTATGTTTCTTGCATTATTTTATCTCCTCTTATTTGAAATAGAAGTGAAAATTTGACTTGGCTTTTGTTCGACTATTGCTATGTCATGCACATTTGTTTTGGGCTTGTATTTCTCAATATCTCATGTTGTTCTAGCTATTAAATATGTAGCTATTATGTGATGATTGTCGGTTAGAGAATCTCCCCTAGAAGTTATTTTATTCTTATATATATTAGTTTACTTGTATTTTTATATTCATGTCGGTGTTAATTGTATCTTGCATATATTTAGATATTTTAGCATGTTTCGGACAATTTCTTTTACATTGCACACTTCTTTGAAATTGCATTATATTAAAATGAGTAGTCATACATAAGTTGAGCAGATCCAAGGTAAGTGTTTCTTCTTACTCCATTTCAAACTTGAGTGTTGATAGCATTCCGATTGCATACTCATACATTCAATGTACTGATTCTAGTTGGCTTGCATCGCATTATGATGAAGACAGAGGTAACTAGGATCACTATTCCATGCAACTTTGATCTAGTGAGAAAATCAGAGTCAGTTGGTGACCCTCACTTTATTCCGAAGGATCCTTATTATTGCTTTCTAGTCTTTTAATTTATAGAATGTTGTGGAGTTTGTCCCAAAATTCATCATTGTATTTTTAGAGGCTTCGTAGACCGGTACTCAGTTAGATCAGCTGTGTCTCTTTTATTTCAGATTTTTCATTTTGAGACTAAAGTGCCAATTATTCCAAGACATTAATTCCAGTTATTTATGAGAATGTTATTGTTTAATTATTGAGTAAGTCTTCCACTGATTTGTGTAGGTGGGGTCAAGGGTATGCTCAAGGGCAGAAATGACCATTGGATGTCGGTCTCGTCTAGGGTGTAGAGCTCCAGATGTGACAAAACCCACCCATGTATTTTGTGTTGCCCGAGACGGAGGTCGTAAAACCAAGATCAGTATACTTATGGCCTAAGGAGTGAGTAGGCGTGAGGTTCAGTTTAAGAGGTTATGTCCTAGTCCCATATCCTAACACTCAACTCGAGAGAGTGAGTTTGGTAAGGCGTAGGTTGTCATTAATGAGGAAAATGGGTATCCAAGATGAACACATATTATACGGGATAAGTTGCTCAAGAGAGATCTTATTTCTATCTAAAGCTTAGCCTGGTCATTTTTATCTTGCAAATTTTCTATCGAAAGCATGTACCCAATGATTTATCTCAATTGTATTTTGGTCATAACCAAAGAACTTCTCCTCATACTTGATTTTCCTTTCTTTTTTTCCCATTTTTACTATAGTTGTGAAACCCCCCCCCTCCCTAACCGTTAACTTAAAAAAAATATTTGTTAATAACTTTAGCTACAACTAATTAGAATGAGATTCTAATTTACTATATCTTTGAAATTGCTTCCTTGGGGAATGACCCCTACCCTTGGTTGGGTTACTAAACTATTGATAATTGTAGACACTCATATCATAGTTTAGTGTCGTTGGTCACAATAAGAAATAATAAAATTGCCACTGCGAGGGAGTGATGTTATGTAAAAATGTAGCATTCTTTTTAGTGTAGTTTACTTATTTAATTTTTAGTTTTGTTTTTCCTTTTGTTCTTTGCGTATGAAAATCAGATAATCATGGACGAAGAAGTGGTTGGCAAGTCGGTTGAGGCAGATTAAGAAGTCGAGCGTGACATCAATTTAATTGTCCTGGTATCTCAACTAAATGACTTGACCAACAAAACAATTGAGGTGGAAAACTAGTGCAAACACCAAGAAAGGTATATATCTCCTCATGAGAAAAAGAAGTCTAGAGAAGTTGAGAAAAGTGCATTAGGACACGCTTCAAATCATTCTCCAAAAAAATAACCGATCAAGATCAAGTGTTGGACGAAATGAGAGAGAACGTGGAAGTGTTAAATCAATTGATTGAATCTCATTCTAGAGCATTACACCACATCAGACCACTCCTGATGTTTGCAGTTCCTCAACTCCGTTCAAACAACACAGACACTAGGTTTGACTCCAATTACAGCGAGTGAGGCGGGGTGACCTTTTATTGTTAATTCTTGCGTATATTAATTGTTGTACACCTAGAAAAATCAGAAATTATATAGAAAGGGAAAATACAAGAGACTTATGGCATTCATGTTTTTATTCGAGGTAGGTGAGGAATGCGATTTCACGTTGGTTTGTTATATCTTTGTTATTGCTTATTTATAAAACATCTATGTATGAGAATGTTTCATTATTCATCACAAATTATGTAAATAAGTATGAACAAATAATTTTAATCCATGAACCACCTCTGGTTGTATAATATTGATGATGTGATTGTGTATGTGATTGGAATCATATTTCCACGTTCCGGCATGCTAAAACTTTTGGATCAATTTCCACATATTGTCATACTAACAATTTAGATGGGATTTCCACGTTCAAATATGCGAAGAGTTTTATCGAATTTCTACGTTCCGGCAGGCTAACTATTTTAATTTGGGTTCCATGAGAGGTCAAACTACTTGTGATAATTGTATTTATTGTGTATGAAAAATGACTTGTAACTTCTCGAGGATATATACTTAGAGTGAGTGGGAGAGTGTGACTCCATTCATGCATTGCACAAGTCGACTTTAAGAGTTTTTTTGGTGTTGTTCTCTTCTACTATGAAGATTGTGTTAATCAATGTTGTTGATATTCAGTATGTTACATGGTTTTATCGTTGCTTTGACTTATATATGTTTCACTAAGTAGGATAGTCGTAAGATCCTACCAGTATACGGTGGTTGTATACTGATTCAACACTTTCTCTTATTTTTGTTGAGTCTAGGGTATCTTCTAGCCGCTATTGAAGGACCCCTTAGAAGATCAATGGCAATTTTGCATTCAATGGTGAGCTAGTTATTTCGGGTTGCCTTGAGTTTACTTTGTTTAAGTAAACTTTCTTTGGACTCAAACTATTATTTAAGTTGTTGTTTCTTTCGAGGTTGTACCCCTCGTTCTTATACATGTCGTTAGTAGAGTTTTGGTTTAATGACTTTCAGGACCTAGGTATTTAATTCATCATTTGTTTAGTTAACTAACTTGTTTCCGTAACTTAACTACCGTAGTTTTGGTTTAGTTCCTTAGTTTTAGTTGTAGCAGTGTTTCCCCCATCGAATGGTTAGTGTTGGTGCCAATACCGACAATTTGGGTCGTAACGGTCTTACAGATGCACCACAATATCGAGCTTATTGGAAATGAGGACTAGTCAAATTGGGCTAAATTAATCTACCAAAGAAATTAAAGTAGAACAAAAACCTTGGACTATTATTTATCCATATAAGAAGGGAAAAACCGTGAAACCCCACAAGAGCAAGTGTTAGTCGCATACTTCTAGCTAGATTAACAACTATTGAGAAAATGGGGGCACCTATATTGCATGGAAATACAAATCTTGATAATCAAAGTGAATGAAAATCTTCATATTCATAATACTTACCACTATTCATAAAATAATTCAACCACCTACTCTGATTATTAATCTTCAATCCGATAAGATCCCTTCGCACATTTTGAAGATTTTCTATAATCTCTACCAATTCAGCAGATTTAAAGGAGGACAAAACAATCACTTAAAACAAAAAACCTTCCCAAAAACTATCAAGTCTTCAAGATTAACAATAGATTCATCCCACGTAAACACAAAACTGTTAGTCTCACAGCACCACCTTTCAGCCAACCCCAAACAAAATTGATCTTAGACTCATTCAACTAACATCTTTACAACTCTGTAAATTCCTTCAGCTTTCCATACAGGGTGATAAATAACGTCCATCATTCATTCATTCAATTTCATTTGTGGATTCCTCCATCAATTGATACCATGCAAAGGTACTTTCAATGGCCACTCTGATTCGGATGGAAAATGAATTAAGGAGGCTTCAAATTTGGTCCTTCATTCAAAGAAACAATTGGATTTTAGAAACGGGCATTCCCTTGATGTGGGATTCAACAAAGTTGTGAAACCAATATCTAATTTTTTTTTTATTCATCATTTGATCTTCTGCTCATTCATTCAGAATTCACCATGTTTTAGGACAAAAAAAGAGTGAATTTGATTCTTTTTGAACAAGAAAAAGTACTTCTTGTGTGTTTTCTTTACAAGTTTAAAATTAGAATGACAGCTACACATGGTTTTTGCAGAGATGGTTTACTTTCAAAAATCAACTTTGCCATTTGCGGAGCATCAACTTCAGTATTATATTTTGAGCGAAATGGAGGAAATAGTTTTTTTCATCGGGTGTTAAAACATAAAAATAAAATAAACATACAAGTCAATTTAGTGATTGTATAAACAGAATATATGTAATAAAACTTTTAACAATCTACAAAGTATATCTTTTGAAAACATGTGGTTCTGTCATTAATGATAATGAATATTATTTGAGCGTTATGTGAATGAGCTTTTAATCCTGAGCCCCGATAAAGGAAGATGATTGTTGTAGACTATCTGTCAACGTAAAATTGGTGAACTTTGATGGAAATAACAAAAAGTAATTATGAAAATCTTTCTAATTATGACATATATTCACTCAAGCAATTAATTCTTAATGTGATTTCAGAATTTATTTCAAAACATTCTAGAAAAAACCAACTTTTTGTTGCGGCATCTTTTATAGAGAAAAGATAAATTTTGGTTGTCAACAATTATTTGAATATAATATTTTGAAATATACAAGCAAATAGTATCTATATCTTTTTTTTGGAGCGGTGTCATTTGACTCTTTTTAAATACATGTGTCTCTATCACTGATGTCGATGCGTATCACTTAAATTTTATGTGCAGGGGATTCATTTCAATGACATGCTAGGGGAAAAAAATTGAAGTAGGCTGACAATCAATAAAAAACCCCTTAAATTTAGTGAGAATAACAAAATCAAATATGTCATGTTCTAAGGTTTATACTTTCTCATACGATACATAATAATATTACTTGAGCTTCGCATGCATGACCTTTCAATTTAAATCCTTGGTAGAGGAAAATGATTGAAATAGGCTAACTACCAACATATTAGAAGTGAATTTGGTTCTGGAGATAACACAAAATCAAACATGAAAAAATATATCAGTACATATATAAAGGGATGAATATATAGTATGCATTAAAATAAAACTTTTCAACTACCAAAATAATATAAACTTTTTCAATGAAGTGGTGTGAGTTGACATATATTTAATACAAGTAATTCCGTCATTGATGATGATAATACTATGTAAATTTTATGCACATGAGCTATGTAAATTTTATGTAGATGAGCTTTCACTTCTAAGCCCCGATAGAGGAAGACGATAGTAGTAGGCTGACTATGAACGTAAAACTGATTGATTTGATGATGGAAATTAACTTCTAAGAAAGACATATATTCTTTCTAGAGTATTTCATTTATTCATAATGTTATTTCATAACTTATTTTAAAACATTCTAATTTTTTTTTGTTAGGGGTGCTTTTGTAGAGAAAATATGAATTCATTTGTAATTATTTGTTTCATTTAATACTAAAGTATTCAACAAAATATATTGTATCGATACTTTTCAATGAAATAGTTCTGTTGACTCTTTTAACCACTAATTATGACATATGTTATTTAAACTTAACGTGCATAATCTTTTAATCTTAACCCGATAGAGGAAAACAATTAAGTTGTTTGTCAAGTTAAAGTTCGTGAATTTTGTGATGGGAATAAAAAATCAAAACAAAATATGGCATGTTGTAAAGATGGTTCACATTTACTTGAACTTTACTTGCATTAGCTTTCAGTTGTAATCCTTGATAGACTGGTTAATTGTCAATGTAAAATTACTGAAAGAGATAACAAAACATAATATGACCTAGTGTAAGGTTCATATTCTACCATCATGTACACATTGATATTAATAAAAATTTACATGTCTAAGCTTTTAGTCCTAAATGCTGACAGAGAAAGGCACTTAAAGCATACAAACATTCATTAAACCGATCAACATGTGTATAATACTTCTAATTAAAACACATATTACTAAAAAGCATTTGATTTATTCATAATGCAAGTTTACAAATTACTATTGATCATTCCTCCAAATCACTTATTATTTATTTTATTGTAGTCTTTTTTACTGGAAAAATAGATAAATTTAGATTGTCATTAGAAATTTATATATATATATATATATCTATATATATATATATCTATATATATATCTATATATATATATCTATATATATATATATATATATATATATATATATATATATATCTATCTATAATATATATATATATACATATGCACCTAAACATAATTGTAACATCCTAAAAAAATTTATAGCCAGACATGAATCATCCATCGAGTGATCTGTTTTTTGCCAAGGAATTAAGAAATTACTTAGTATTAAGGTCAGGTCATCACTAGATGTAGCACCTTGAGTTCTAAAAACTAAATTTTAAATAAAAAAGAAAAACTGAAATTCTAAAAGTTAAAACAAATTATGACTTTTGGGTCAATTTTCAACAGTGCCCATGATGGGTTAGGTGGTCTACAAGATATCACAGGAAGCTCTTTGAATTATATGACTTTTGGTCTTTTCCTTACCGAATGACATTTAATTTTTTTTATTAGTATTTTAGGGTTCTAATTCTTTTAGGTTCAGTTTTTTTATCCTAATATATGCCCAGGGTTTTAGTTGAGAGTTAAAGAAGAAAAAAGAAGAGACGATCAAGCGTTCGTTCAAGAAATTCAAGATTTCACGAAGAACCTAGTTTATTCAGGTACATAATCTTCCATATTGTTGAGTACGTCCAGCCACACGTCAATCATGATTTATTCAGAGTAATTTCATTCTTGAAATTTATGAATTTAAGATCTTGATGAGTATTTGGTAAGTGTTCTTGAAGTTTCATTAAGTTTTGATGTAAGATGCCACATGAGTCAATTTTAGACGATCATATTACTTAGAATATTAAGTGTTATGTGAGTCATAACCTATTCGATTAAACATAAGGTAGTGTACTTTCTAACGCCACCAATTTCGCATCAATCCAATTTATGAGTTAAAAGTTATGACGATTTGAGTAACCTATATAGTGTTGTTACGAATTAGCAAACGACAGAATATTTAAAAAAGTTGTTTTTGTCTTTTTACAGACAAGTAAACCATACATGAATTTATTAACTGATGAAACGTTAAGAACAATCAAATTTTCATGTTCACTAATGAAAATCATTATCCTTGGTTATAGATATTTCAAGAAACTAATTTATGAATCTCAAGAAAGGTTTTCTTGATTTTTCATTTTCAAGCTAGGGTTTCAAGGCTTCTTATCAAGTTCTTCTTCAATATTCTTAAAGATTCTTCAATAATCTTCAAGAATCATGTTATTCTAGGTAAGTTAGTCTGTCATAGCGTTGGACTAGTTCGTCCTGACGCCTTGCATTTATTTTTAGATGAGTAAAACAATAATCTAGGATCCTACCCCTAGATTTGAGTATTGTTGAGATAAGTTGATTTTAAGTTCTTGAGTTCATTGTTTCTTTTAAAAGTTCTATTCTTTATTGTATAAAACCTATATTGTTATTCTTATTCTTCATATCATTAATCATAACTCTTGAATATATATTTCACATTTAAGAGAGAGTTAAGGAGTAGGGTTCAAGAAAGTCTTTGAGTACATTTGTGAATCCTTTGAGATCAACTATTAATTTGAGCTAACTTTTGAGAAAGTAGGTAAGAGAATAAGTAGAGTCATATACAGTACTTTCATGTAGTTATGTAGACCTTCAAGTTAAGTTGCTTCATGCCCAATATTCAGTATAAACTTCGTAATTTGAGTATCTTTCAGAAAAGTGGTATCTTCAAGTTCTAAGCATTTAAGTGTTGAGTTCCTAGTCCATCATTCAGATTCATTCCTACTCATGTAACTATTACATATTATCCATTAAGTCCTTCAGAGGTGTAGTTCATGCCCATAATTCCGCATGAACGCTAATAGTTGAGCAGTCTTGAGATGAGAGGTATCATTGAGTCGTTGAATTTAGTAGTTCATGCCCATAATTCCGCATGAACACTTATAGTCGATCATTATTGAGATTAGTAGTATCATTGAATCCATCCGTTCAGGAGTTTTTGAGTTTCAAATATTTAGTTCTATGCATGGTGATCGGAAATCTTGAATTGAGTCATTCCTGTCTATATTTCGGCATGAACCCTATTTCAAGAAGTCTTTTTACAAATTGTTATAAAACTTGTTTTAAAAACTTGAGCACTAAGTTGAAAAAGTATAATGTTGAAATTCTGTTTTTCAAATATGTATATGGGGACTAAGTAATCTCAAAGAGATTAAAGAATTTTCACATTTATATTTTAACGGAAACTGAGATTTTCATAGAGTCTTTGGGCTAGTTTTTAGAAAGGCGTAATAGCTTTCTAAATGAAGCAAGGAGAGAAAATGAGAGTTTCCATATAGCCTTTGAGGTATGTTTTTGAGCACTAATCTCAAATCATAGAATAAGTATGTTTTTTAAACATAAAAGATAGTATATTTTGGGAATACTATTGATATATTTTGGGAGTAGTATTGAACATTGATATGGGGGAGAGTTCATATAACTCACAGCTACCATAAAGCATGCATCCATCATTGATTAAAAATAGTCATACTTTTTAGATGAATCCTTTTGACATAGACTAGTGGATCCATTAGTAGTTCCGGTCCTCTACCTTTCAGTTTGTATAGGATGCGATGGCAGACTGAGGTAGATCATTATATCATCACTATAACTCTTATGCAATGGTCATCGATTAGAGACACTCCTACAGAAGTTATAGCATTTTTATATACATTAGTCAATTGTATTTTCACATATATTTCAGAGTTATGTTGTATCCTTGATATATGCACATAGTTTACAATATTTTTTTAAAGAACTTTTCTTTATATTGCACTTGTTTAAACTGATTTATATTTAAATGAGTTCAGCTAAATATCACGAGTTCGGTTTTTCGAGTTGAGTATCTTGAATTGATCTATTATTTATTGAGTCTAGTATCATATCTTTGAAGTTGAGTATATAATCATTGAGTTGAGTATCTTATCGTTGAGTACTTCTAAGTTGAATAAGTTGAGTAGTTTTGAGTATCTTTTAGTATTTTCTTGAGTTAAGTAAGATTGAAAAGAGATAGATATGTTTCCTTTTTGTCAAGTTTCTAACTTATCTTATGCTTTAGAATTCCTCATACATGACCGTGCATTCCATGTACTAAACCATTTGGCGTGCATCTTTGGATAATATTGATACATGTATTTAGGATCTTTAAGAAAAGCTTCGTTGATACATACGAGATTTCGAGTTAGCTATGGTGAGCCTCATTTCTTCAGGGGGATTTCATTTACTTATCAGTTTAGCAAGGATGTTGTGGGTCTTGTCCAAAATTCTATTTATCACTTAGAGACTTTATAGATAGTCAGTATAGTTAAAGAGTCTACATTAATCATTTATTTTATTAAATATTTTAAAGACTTAAGTTGCTTATTTATGGAAATTAAATATATTATATTATTCAGATTTTTTAATTTGAGTTAGAGTTTTGTATTCCGATTCATGAACTTAATTCTGTTTTTTAAGCTTTTGAATGCTTAAGTTAATATTCCGCTTGTAGTCAGCTAGGATGAGGGTACATTTGGGGACCAAAAATGTTTCTTGAGTGCCGGCCACATCCAGGGAGTAGACTCGGGTCGTGACAAACATAGTATCAGAACAATGATTTCAAGTGTCCTAGGGTATCTATGAAGTCGTGTCAAGTAGGAACTTGTTTATGGTTGTGAGATCCCCACATGTACAAACGAGGTACTACAAACATTTAAGAGAAGCTTTCCTTCTTTTATTCTTTTAATCATGCAAGAGAGATAAGTCATAGAGATCTATTTTAACTTGTGCACTCTCAGAATCATTAGACTACCCATAATACTAGAGGTGTTTGAAAAGTAGAGTTTGTTCTCTGTCAATGAGTTGTTCTAAGCACGAATTTTGAGGAAGTCATGATAATCAATAGGGGCTTGAGAGAAACCCAAGAGTAAGTTAAGTGTAACCTTTCATAGGAATGACTTATATTTATACGAATCGTGCGTTTGAGAAGAAAGAAAATAGTACTTTTTTCCTTAAGCCCTATTTAGGCTAAGATCCTTTAAAAGATGTATGTTTAGAGCTTGGGTAAGATTTTCTCCCCAAAAGGGTTGCATTATTTATGATATCATGAGCAATAATTGTGAAAGATCCTAGAAAAAGAAAAGTATGTAGAGGGTTAGAAATATAAGTAAGGGAGATGGTGTTGGACAAGCTATGTTATTAAAGTCATACACCTAGTAAGATTATAATAAAAAGTTTTCCCTTACGGGTAGAATAAGTAGTGAAGAGCTCATATAGGAGGTAAAGTAAGTGTTGCAAGTCAATATGAGTTAGAGTATACCTTAACTAGAAAGGAGTTATGCTGATATGTAAATGTGTTAATAATGACCAAGTCAAATTGGTGAACATTTGGAAGAGCAAGAGTATTTCATGAAGTGCTAGATCTGATCTAGTGTTATGATATTTGAAAGGAGAATGCCATGGTGTTTAGAGGATGATCGAAATATTTAAGAGATAATGCGAGTAAGTTAGTAAGTAGTGCTTAAGTTGTGAAGTGGAATGTGATGGTGATTCGAGTATGCAAACTGCGAGGTAAGGATTAAATAATTGTCAAAAGGTCCTAGTTTTATTGAGATACAGTATAGTAAGTGATAAATCATATTGATACATGTGTTTAGTAATAAACATTAAGCTCGAATTTAAGATGAGTGTCATGATCAAGAGAATGACAACATGAGGGTGATGATGTTAGTGTTTATATTTGATATGGTAGACTTGAGATAGAATATGTGAGAAATTGAGATAGTTGTTGAAATGAATGCGAGTAGTGGAAACCCTAAGCTTTAGATAAGGGCAGTGAAGTGTGGCTCAGTCACTAATGTAAAAAATATCATTAACAGAATGCACACCAGTTTAAGATTTGGAATAGGTCAATTCAAGTGCGAGCTTTAGACCTAAGGGGGAGATGGTAAGACGAGAAATCAAGTCAAGTAGTTGAGAGTGAGATAGTAATTATCAGTTCCAAACAGTTTGGGGGGTATCTTTTTAGAAGTTCTTTTTAGTAATGGAGTTGTTAAAACACAAAGCTTTAATGTGTTGGTAAGGAGTAATAGTTTTGTATGAGATTTCCTATAGAGTGGTATGGAAGTCGAACATAAAGATTTGACTTAAGATTGAATGTAGAAAGGGAATTTAGTGTAATGCAGACGTTAGTAAGAGTAACCCATTCCATACCAAGTCCAGTCGTCATTCAAGGACAAATAATCCCAAGGAGGAGATTGTAACACCCGAGATAATTATAGATAAGACTTGAACCATCCTTCATAGTGAGTACGTTTTTGCCAAGGAATTAAAAAAATTCTTTAGTATTAAGGTCAAGTCACTAGATGTAGCACCTTAAGTTCGAAAAGAATTAAATTGGAAATTACAAATTCTGAAATACGAAAAGATAAGCTAAGTATTAGTTTTTCATAAACTTCAAACAAACATAAAGGATGATTTGTTTGTGCTATAAGATACCATAGGGAAGCTCTTTCAGTTATCATTCCAATTCCACCAAGTTTGTTAAGTTTCAAGTTCGGATAAGTGAGATATGACTTTTTAAAGTTAGGTTGTCCGGTTAGGAAGGTTACCCGAAAGTAGTAAGGGGTATTTTCGTCTTTTTCTCACCCAATCAGATTAAATTTGTTTTAAGTAATAGTTTTGGGTCTAATCCATTTAGGTTTAGTTTTATAATCATAATATACACTAGGATTTTAGTTGAGAGTTCAAGAAGAGTAAAGAGGAGAGGATAAGCGTTAGTTGAAGAAATTCATGATTTTTTAAAGAACCTAGTTCTTTGAGGTATTTAAGCTACCATAGCGTTTTGTTCATTCACCCACACACCAATTATGATTTATTTAGCGTAATTTTGTTCTTGAAATTTAAGCATTTAAGTTCTTGATTAGCTTTTGATATGTGTTCTTGAAGTTTCATTATGTTTTGATGTAAGATTCTATATGGATCAATCATAAACAACCATGTATCTTAGGATATTAAGAGTTCCGTGAGACATAACCTATCCAATTGAGTGTACTTGAATCTACTTTCCAGCGCCACCAATTTCGTATCAATCAAATTTCTGAGTAAAATGTTGTGACGATTTTAGTAACTTATGTAGTGTTGTTATGAATAATCTAAAAGGAAAATATAAAAAATAGTTGTTGTATTTTTACCTCCAAGAACACCATGCATGAATTTCTTAACTAAGAAAAGACTAAAAACGAACGAATTTTCTTGTTCACTAATGAAAATCATAATCCTTTGTCATAGATATTTCAAGAAGCTAATTTAAGAATCTAAAGAAAGGTTTTCTTGATTGAGTACCTTGAGGATACGGTTTGAAGGCTTCTAATAAAGTTCTTCATCAATATTCATAAAGATTCTTCAAAATCTTTTGTTCTTCTAGGAATGCAAGTCTATCATAGAGTTTGACTAGTTTGTCCTCACGCCCTTGTAACGACCTGTTTAGTCGTTTCGAGCAGCAGATTTTATTTCTGGAAAAACTGTCTTGGTCGACGGATCCCACAACGGACCGTCATGGACACGACGTACCGTCTAGGGGGTCTCATTCCAAAACACTTAGAATTCTGAAATTTGGGTACTGAAATCGACTCTCTGAACTTCGTGACGGAATGGCAGGACGGACCGTCGCAGGCACGACGGACCGTCACAGGCACGACGGACCGTCACACATCTTTCCACAGAATTAACTCTCTGAACTTTGTGATGGACCTGCAGGACGGACCGTCACAGCCATGACGGACCGTCACAGGTTGCGTAACCCAGACTAGGTCAGATTTCTGTTAAAGTTTTTAAAGGGGCATTATGGACTATTCATGCTGATAATTATAAAGTTAGTGGATTAATGTTAATAATTCAATTTCTTGGGGGTTAAAGGAGACAACCTTAAGATAAATAGTGGGTTACTTTTACCATCTTTATACTTAATTATATGCTAATTAGGGTAAAAGAAAAAGGGTTTGAATAAGAAAAATAGAAAGAACAAAGAGAGAGAGGAACGATCGATCGAGAGAGAGAGGAAGAACGCAAGGAAAGCAAAGCTTTGGGGAAAGTAGATTGCTTGATCACAATTCTTCGGTGGAGGTAGGTTATGGCTTATGCTATTCTTAGTAAACTCTTAATAGCGAATGATATGTGTTGGGTAGTATTATAAAGTCTTCTTTATGCTTAATTGTGTGCTTACATGATGTGATTATATAATTCTGATGAATTAGTATGCTTAGGCTATTTAATCTTGAATCCTAAATTTACTTTGTTAAAGATGATGCCTTGGTATAAAAGAAGGCTTGATGAACTAAAATAATGAGATTGATGATGCCTTGGTATAAAAGAAAGCTTGATGAACTAAAGTAATGAGATTGATGATGCCTTGGTATAAAAGAAGGCTTGAAGAACTAAAGTAATAGAGGATCGGGTGTCACATTCCGACACCAGGATAGTATAGAGGATCGGGTGTCACGTTCCGACACCAGGATAGTATGAGGATCGGAGTGTCACGTTCTGACACCAGGATGGTATATGGATCGGGTGTCACATTCCGACACAAGGATAGTATATGGATCGGAGTGTCACGTTCCGACACAAGGATAGTATATGGATCGGAGTGTCACGTTCTGACACCAGGATAGTAGTAGTGGAGCGGAGTGTCACGTACCGACACAAGAGGAAAAACGATAATGAATCTTGAATCATGATAATATACTAAATTGTGAAGAACTAATTCCCAAATGAGTATGCTGGGGAGACTTGATTCCTCATTTATGTGCTTGGTGTTGTGACCAAGGGTTATGGTATTTGTTGCTATCACCTGTTAAGAATATTAGTTGATTTTATGTTATTATCTGATCTATACTGTTTTCTATTTTGAGTTGGCCGATGATACCTACTCAGTACTTGTGCCTTGTACTGACCCCTACTTGTATTTGTTTTTCTTTGTTAATTGTGGAGTGTAGCAAACGTACCGTCGTCTTCAACTCAACCGTAACTCTATCTAGTCTTCATCAAGCAAGATTTCAGGGTGAGCTATTGCCTCTAGCTTGGACTGGATCTTCCTCTTCATGTCTTGATGCCTTGAACTTCCGGCATGGACTAGCTTATTATTTATTTTAGCTTCTTAGATACTCTTAGATTTAGTAATTTGAGGATAGATGTTCTTGTGGTAATGACTTCCAGATTTTGGGGATAATGATTGATAAATTTTAGAAGTTATTTAATTGATTTCGTTAATGAGTTTTAAGTCTTCCGCATTGTATTTTGTTCAATATGTTGGGGTTTAGATTGGTTGGTTCGCTCACATAGTAGGATAAGTGTGGGTGCCACTCGCGACTCGTTCTGGGTCGTGACAAACTTGGTATCAGAGCATTAGGTTCGTTGGTCTCATCGCACAAGAACGAGTCTAGTAGAGTCTTAAGGAACGGTAGGGGGACGCCTTTACTTTTCTTTGAGAGGCTATAAGACTTTAGGAACATTCCATTCTTCCTTTCTTTCTTTCGTGCTATTACTTGGATCCAATTGGTATCTAGGTGATACAAATTGGTATCTGAGCATCTTCACTCTATTTCGCAGATGGTTAGAACTAGAGCAACAATGGCGCCAACACCAACACCGGCAAGACAAGATACAACTGAGCCAGCCTGTGGGGCTATAGCTCGAAGAGGAGTAGTGGCGAGAGGCCGTGGTAGAGTTCGCGGGAGGACGTCCTCTAGAGGAAGAGGA
The DNA here is from genome assembly GCA_027704805.1 of Solanum corneliomulleri. NCBI lineage: Eukaryota > Viridiplantae > Streptophyta > Magnoliopsida > Solanales > Solanaceae > Solanum > Solanum corneliomulleri. The sequence continues at coordinate 7,189,546 of JAKWIY010003053.1, read as the reverse complement.
CAAGCACCTGGCCCATCTAGTACTAGGGGGGTGACTCCTCCACCGACTGAGGAAGTAGTGAGAGAGGGGTGAGAAAGGGGAAAATGAGCAAGTGCAGAATGAGGAATTACCACCCCAACCTACCCCAGAGATGATTAATCAGGTTCTTGCCTATCTTAGCGGGTTATCTGATCAAGGCCAGACACCTCCAGTGTTTTCTGCACCAGCACCTCAGGTTCCGGAAGTACGACAGGCCGCTGCTGAGGCTCCCCGCATGGATGCCTCATTGGAAATAGGCATGTTTCCTCGTTTGACTACATGGCCCATAATGACAAGTGATCAGCATCAACTTTTCAGTAAGTTCTTGAAATTGAAACCTCCAGTCTTCAAAGGTGCTGAATCTGAGGATGCTTACAATTTTCTGGTTGATTTTCATGAGTTACTACATAAAATGGGCATAGTGGAACGATTTGGCGTTGAGTTCGTAACCTATCAGTTTCAGGGAAATGCCAAAATGTGGTGGCGGTCACATGTTGAGTGTCAACCCGCACAGGCACCACCTATGACTTGGGCGTCATTCTCTAGCTTATTTATGGAGAATTATATCCCCCGGACCTTGAGGGATAGGAGGAGAGACGAGTTCATGAGCCTAGAGCAAGGCAGGATGTCGGTTACCGCGTATGAGGCTAAGTTTCGTGCATTATCTAGGTATGCCACCCATCTTTGTTTCAGTCCACAAGAACGCATTCGCCGTTTTGTGATGGGGTTGAGGTCAGATTTGCGGATTTCAGCCTTACAGGTAGCGGCTACAACAAAATCCTTTCAAGAAGTGGTAGACTTCGTGATAGAGGTGGAAGGAGTGAAGCCAGATGACTTCACCATGGCATCGACATCAAAAAGGTTTCGTAAGGGAGGTGAGTTTAATGGTTCTTACTCTAGAGGGCAGGGTTCAGGAGGTTATCCAGCCCGACCCATTCAGTCTTCACTACAGACTGTAGTTGGGGGTCCACCCCAGACCGGTAAACATTTCTCTGAGGTTGGAGGTTATTACCAGACTTCGTCATTCTTATTGAGACCAATGCTTGAATCCAGAGAGTGTTATAGATGTGGGAGACTGGACACATTAAGAGGTATTGTCCAAAACAGAGTTACAGACCTCCCATAGTCAGAGGTAGAGGTGGTCATGGAAGAGGCCGTCATTGTGGAGGGCGTGGTGGCCGAGGTAATGGTGGTCACCAAAACGGCCGGGGTGACGGGAAAACTGGAGCTACTATAACACCACATGGTAGGGGCCACAGGCAGACAGGTGATAGGGCCCATTGTTACTCTTTCCCCGGGCGGTCCGAAGCGGAGACATCTGATGCTGTTATCACAGGTAATATTTTGGTTTGTGATTGCATGGATTCTGTATTATTTGACCCTGGCTCCACATTTTCATATGTATCTTCCTCATTTGCTACTTGTCTTAATTTACATTGTGAATTGCTTGACATGCCTATTCGTGTTTCTACTCCGGTGGGTGAGTCTGTGATAGTCGAAAAGGTATATAGGTCTTGTCTGGTGACTTTTGTGAGGAGCAATACTCATGTAGACTTGGTTATCCTAGAAATGGTTGACTTCGATGTAATTCTGGGTATGACTTGGCTTTCTCCAAATTATGCAATCTTAGATTGTAATGCTAAAACTGTAACGTTGGCCAAGCCTGGGACAGATCCGTTAGTGTGGGAGGGTGACTACACTTCCACTCCAATTCGTATCATCTCCTTTCTTCGTGCTAAGAGAATGGTTAGTAAAGGGTGTTTAGCGTTCTTGGCACACCTCAGGGATGATACTACCCAAGTACCTTCAATTGAGTCAGTTTCGATAGTCCGTGAGTTTCTGGATGTGGTCCCTGCAGACCTTCCTGGTATGCCACCGGATAGGGGTATTGACTTTTGCATTGATCTGGAGTCGGATACTCGCCCCATTTCAATACCCCCTTATAGAATGGCTCCAGCAGAGTTAAGGGAGTTAAAGGCCCAACTTGAAGAGTTGTTAAGTAAAGGCTTCATTAGACCAAGTGTATCCCCTTGGGGTGCTACGGTGTTATTTGTGAAGAAGAAGGATGGGAGTTTTCGGATGTGCATAGACTACCGGCAGTTGAACAAGGTAACTATTAAGAACAAGTATCCCATTCCTCGCATTGATGACTTGTTCGATCAGTTACAAGGTGCTTGTGTCTTCTCTAAGATTGACTTGAGATCCAGTTATTATCAATTGAAAATACGGGTAACGGATGTGCCAAAGACTGCTTTTCGAACCAGGTATGGGCATTACGAATTTGTAGTAATGTCGTTTGGTCTTACGAATGCCCCTGCTGCTTTCATGATCTTGATGAACGGGATTTTTAAGCCATATCTGGATCTCTTTGTGATCGTATTTATTGATGATATACTGATATACTCCAAGAGTAAGAAGGAACATGAGGAGCATTTGAGAATTGTGTTGGAAGTATTAAGGGAGAAAAGGCTTTATGCCAAATTTTCCAAGTGTGAGTTTTGGCTAGATTCAGTGACCTTCTTGGGGCACGTGGTATCTAAGGAAGGAGTGATGGTGGATCCTTCTAAGATTAAGATAGTGAAGAATTGGGTAAGACCTACTAATGTGTCAGAAATAAGGAGCTTTGTTGGTTTAGCTAGCTATTACCGTCGATTTGTCAAGGGATTCTCTTCTATTGCTTCCCAATTGACGAACTTGACTAAGCAGAATGTTCCATTTGTATGGTCGGATGAATGTGAGGAAAGCTTTCAGAAACTCAAGACCTTGCTGAATACTGCACCTATCCTTACCTTGCCAGTAGAGGGTAAGAACTTCATTGTTTATTGTGATGCATCCTATTCTGGTTTGGGTGCAGTGCTAATGCAAGAGAAGAATGTAATTACTTATCCTTAGAGGCAATTAAAGGTGCACGAACGTAATTATGTGACCCATGATTTGGAGTTGGCTGCGGTAGTGTTTGCATTTAAGCAGTGGAGACACTATCTATATGGGGTTAAGTGTGAAGTCTATACGGATCATCGTAGCCTACATTATGTCTTTACTCAGAGGGATTTGAATTTGAGACAGAAGAGGTGGATGGAACTACTGAAGGACTATGATGTTACCATCTTGTATCACCCAGTAAAGGCAAATGTTGTGGCAGACGCCTTAACTAGAAAAGCAGGGAGCATGGGTAGTTTAGCCCACTTACAATTTTCTAGACGCCCGTTGGCTAGAGAAATCCAAAACTTGGCTAAAGACTTTATGAGGCTAGAAGTAAATGAGAAGGGAGGATTTTTGGCCCGTGTGGAGGCGAGATCTTCTTTTCTTGACAATATCAAGGGAAAACAGTTTGATGATGAGAAACTAAGTCGAATTCGGGATATGGTGTTGCGAGGAGAGGCTAAAGAGGCAATAATTAATGAGGAAGGTGTTTTGAGGATTAAGGGAAGGGTATGTGTGCCCCGTGTCGATAATTTTATCCACACCATCCTCACAGAGGCTCATAGTTCCGGATATTCTATACATCATGGTGCAACCAAGATGTACCGTGACCTAAAGCAACACTTTTGGTGGAGTAGAATGAAGCGCGACATTGTTGATTTTGTTGCCAAATGTCCAAATTGTCAGCAAGTAAAGTATGAACACTAGAGGCCCGAAGGAACACTTCAGAGAATGCCCATTCCTGAATGGAAGTGGGAGAGAATTGCAATGGACTTCGTGGTTGATCTTCCAAAGACATTGGGAAAGTTTGATTCTATTTGGGTAATTGTTGACAGATTAACTAAGTCTGCTCACTTCATTCCGGTCAAGGTGACCTACAATGCAGAGAAGTTAGCCAAACTCTATATCTCAAAAATTGTTCGATTGCATGGAGTTACACTTTCCATCATATCAGATAGAGGTACGCAGTTTACTTCTATGTTTTGGAGAACATTGCATGCAGAATTAGGTACTAGGTTTGACCTTAGTACTCCATTTCACCCTCAGACCGATGGTCATTCTGAGCGAACGATTCAGGTATTGGAAGATATGCTTCGTGCATGTGTGATAGAATTTGGTGGTCATTGGGATAACTTCTTACCCTTAGCGGAGTTTTCATACAATAATATCTATCACTCAAGTATTGATATGGCTCCATTCGAATCATTGTATAGGAGGAGATGTATGTCTCCCATTGGTTGGTTTGATGCATTTGAGGTTAGACCTTGGGGTACTGATCTTTTGAGGGATTCATTAGAGAAGGTGAAATCTATTCGAGGAAAGCTTTTAGCGGCTCAAAGTAGGCAAAAGGAATATGCAGATCAAAAGGTTAGAGACTTGGAGTTTATGGAGGGTGAGCAAGTCTTGCTGAAGGTTTCGCCCATGAAAGGGGTGATGCGGTTTGGTAAAAGAGGTAAGCTAAGCCCAAGGTATATTGGACCATTTGATGTACTTAAGAGAGTAGGGGAGGTGGATTATGAATTAGCCTTGCCTCCAGGGCTGTAAGGAGTGCATCCGGTATTTCATGTGTCTATGTTGAAAAGATACCATGGGGATGGAAACTACATCATTCGTTGGGATTCGGTTCTGCTTGATGAGAATTTGTCTTATAAGGAGGAGCCTGTTGCCATTATAGATAGAGAAATTCGCAAGTTGAGGTCAAGGGAGATTGCATCCGTCAAGGTTCAGTGGAAGAATCGGCCGGTTGAAGAGTCCACTTGGGAGAAGGAGACTGATATGCAAGAAAGATACCCACACCTGTTTACAGATTGAGGTACTCCTTCTCGCCCTTGTTTTTCTTCTTGTGATCGTTCGAGGATGAACGATGGGTAAATTGGTACCTATTGTAACAACCTGTTTTGTTGTTTCGAGCAGCAGATTTTATTTCTGGAAAAACTGTCTTGGTCGACGGATCCCACGACGGACCGTCATGGGCACGACGGACCGTCGAGGGGGTCTCGTTCCAAAACACATAGAATTCTGAAATTTGGGTACTGAAATCGACTCTCTGAACTTCGTGACGGAATGGCAGGACGGACCGTCGCAGGCACGACGGACCGTCACACATCGTTCCACAGAATTAACTTTCTGAACTTTGTGACGGACCTGCAGGACGGACCGTCACAGCCATGACGGACCGTCACGGGTTGCGTAACTCAGACTGGGTCGGATTTCTGTTAAAGTTTTTAAAGGGGCATTTTGGACTATTCATGCTGATAATTATAAAGTTAGTGGATTAATGTTAATAATTCAATTTCATAGGGGTTAAAGGAGACAACCTTAAGATAAATAGTGGGTTACTTTTACCATCTTTATACTTAATTATATTCTAATTAGGGTAAAATAAAAAGGGTTTGAATAAGAAAAAAAGAAAGAACAAAGAGAGAGAGGAACGATCGAGAGAGAGAGGAAGAACGCAAGGAAAGCAAAGCTTTGGGGAAAGTAGATTGCTTGATCACAATTCTTCGGTGGAGGTAGGTTATGGTTTATGTTATTCGTAATAAACTCTTAATAGCGAATGATATGTGGTGGTTAGTATTATAAAGTAATCTATATGCTTAATTGTGTGCTTACATGATGTGATTATATAATTGTGATGAATTAGCATGATGAGGCTATTGAATCTTGAATCCTAAATTTACTTTGTTAATGATGATGCTTTGGTATAAAAGAAGGCTTGATGAACTAAAGTAATGAGATTGATGATGCCTTGGTATAAAAGAAGGCTTGATGAACTAAAGTAATAGAGGATCGGGTGTCACGTTACGACACAAGGATAGTATAGAGGATCGGGTGTCACGTTCCGACACTAGGATAGTATGAGGATCGCAGTGTCACGTTTCGACACCAGGATAGTATATGGATCGGAGTGTCACGTTCCGACACTAGGATAGTATATGGATCGGGTGTCACGTTCCAACACCAGGATAGTATATGGATCGAAGTGTCACGTTCCGACACCAGGATAGTATATGGATCGGGTGTCACATTCCGACACCAGGATAGTATATGAATCGGAGTGTCACGTTCCGACACCAGGATAGTATATGGATCGGAGTGTCATGTTCCGAAACCAGGATAGTAGTAGTGGAGCGGAGTGTCACGTACCGACACAAGAGGAATAAAGATAATGAATCTTGAATCATGATAATATACTAAATTGTAAAGAACTAACTCCCAAATGAGTATGATGGGGAGTCTTGAGTCCTCATTGATGTGCTTGGTGTTGTGACCAAGGGTTATGGTATTTGTTGCTATCACCTGTTAAGAATATCAGTTGATTTTATATTATTATCTGATATATATTGTTTTCTATTTTGAGTTGGCCGATGATACCTACTCTCTACTTGTGCCTTGTACTGACCCCTACTTGTATTTGTTTTTCTTTGTTAATTGTGGAGTGCAGCAAACGTACCGTCGTCTTCAACTTAACCGCAACTCTAGCCAGTCTTCATCAAGCAAGATTTCAGGGTGAGCTATTGCTTCTAGCTTGGACTGGATCTTCCTCTTCATGTCTTAATGCCTTGAACTTCCGGCATGGACTAGCTTTTTATTTATTTTAGCTTCTTAGATACTCTTAGATTTAGTAATTTGAGGATAGATGTTCTTGTGGTGATGACTTCCAGATTTTGGGGATAATGATTGATAAATTTTAGAAGTTATTTAATTGATTTCGTTAATGAGTTTTAAGTCTTCCGCATTGTATTTTGTTCAATATGTTAGGGTTTAGATTGGTTGGTTCGCTCACATATTAGGATAAGTGTGGGTGCCACTCGCGACTTGTTTTGGGTCGTGACAACCTACATGTAGTTTAAGATCACTAAAAGAATAATTTAGGATTCTTTCCCTAGATTTGAGTATTACTGAGATAAGTTAATTTTGAGTTCTTGAGTTCATGTTTGTTTTCAAAGTTATGTACCTAATTTTCAAGTTTTTATATTTTTATTGAGATATTTCATATTATAAAGCATAACTCTTGAATTCATGATTAAGATTGAAGAGAGAGTTAAAGAGTAGAGTTGAAAAAAGTCTTTGAGTTGAGTTGTGAATCCTTTGAGATCAACTAAGAATTTGAGCTATGTTTCGAGGAACTAAGTAAGAGAATTGGTAGAGTTATATCCAAAACTTCCATGTTTTTATGTAGACCTTCGAGTCGAGTTGTTTCATGCCAATAATTCAGCATGAACTTCCTAAGTTAAGCATATTTCAGAGAAGTAGTATCTTCAAGTTCTAATCCTTTAAGTGTTGAGTTCATATTCTATCTTTGAGATTCATTCCGAATCATGTGACTATTACATATAAACTGATAAGTTCTTGAGTAGAGTAGTTCATGCCCATAATTCCGCAAGAACCCTATTCGTCGAGCAGTTTTGAGATAAGAGGTATCATTGAGTAGTAGAGTTAAGTAGTTCATGCCTATTATTCGTATAAACCCTACGATTCAAGCATTCTTGAGATGAGTAGTATCAGTGACTCAATCAATTCTAGAGTTGTTGAGTTCCAAGTATTGAGTTCTATCCATGGTTATTGAAAATCTTTTGTTGAGTCATTCTAGTCAATAATTCGGCATGAACTATATTTTAATAAGCCTTTTTACAAATTATTTTAAACCTTGTTTTAAAAAAGATTTGAGCACTAAGTTGAGAAAACGTAAAATTGAATTTATGTTCTTCAAATATGTATATATATATATATATACTAGTCTGAACCCACAAAAATATAATATGTTGTAGAAGTTATATTAAAATCACATTGTGATGAATTTCACAAATGATTTAACGAAAAAATATATAAATGAAATAAATGAACAATCAACCTTTATATATGTCTTTTTTGTCGTAAAATAAAAATGTCAAATAATTAGATATTTCGGTAACTTGTTAAATTTGGACAACAAAATTTAATGTAATAAATAATTTACATTTTTATGTTATTAGGTTGAAACCTACAATATATTATATTTTTTTATTTCTCTCTAAGAAAGGGACAATACAGACATAACATACCTTCTCAATTTGTACGAAAGTTTCAATTAATCTATGTACTTGTAACAAGTATATAAGTTGACTTCATATTATATTCACATGACATAGTGTGTTTATTCTTCTTTGTATGAATGAACAAAAATTTCAATAGTTTGATCATGGTTATTTTTTATATTTCTTGTAATTTTTTATTTTTTTTATCCTTTTTTTCTTACTTTATTATTGTTTTCTCTAACATTACTATTTTGCATCCTTTGACCTAATTCTTGTCTTCCCCTTTCGTTTATATATGTTCCATCCATTTTACATCCACATTTTCATTCATAAAAATAAATAAATAAAAATATTATCTACAAACACAAAATAATTAAAAATGAATTTTCTTTCACTTTTGATTGTAATTTATAAATGTGTAAAATTTATTTTAAAGGATTTAAAATTCTTTTATATGAATTCATGAAATGATATAAAATAATGAGACAATTTAACTTACATATTTCAAATCATGATTCATAAGTAAACATCATACACATTTTAAGATGGCGAATACATGCGAAAATGCTTATAAATGTGAAATATTTATTTAAGAAAATAGAAGCAACATATATTTGTTTGATTTACCATACCGATAAAAGAGAGAATGAAAAAATAATTCTTGAGTGGCTTGACTCCATCTTTGCATTCACTGATTCACAAGTTATGCTTATCAAATAATCCATAAACATCCTCATATATATAATAGTTAACAATTACATTAAAGTTGACAATAATAATGTGAAATAAGTGTCATCAAGATAACTCTTCAGTTCTAAAATGCTCAGACTTCTGCTAAATAACTTTCTATCTTCCAATAAAATTGAAATAGAGGAGTCTGTATCCTAATCGGAATGCGTAGAAACATTTGTTCACTAAGGGAACTGGTCCGCGACACGGACCTAGTACCTGTTCCTTGTTTGATCCCCTTCTTCTTTGTTTTCCACCCCAAATTTTCCTAAACTCAAATATATTTTTTTTCAAATTCATTTTAGATTTAGATACACAAACTATGTATTCAAGAACCTAAGTTAACACAACTGTAAAACTCAACATAAAGATCTCAAAAACTCCACAATTCAACCCAATTCAAGAACAACATTCAAAATTCAAGAATACATGTGAAGAGCATCAAATTTTAAGCTATTTTAGCACAAATTTTGCTGAACTAAACTTGCTTGGCGCATAGGTGAGCGAACACAATGCTATAAAAGACACACACACCTTGTAGGATTAATTCCTTGGCAAATCCACAACAAAAACCAATCTTCTTAGTGATTCTTGTTTTCCTCTTTTCCTTTCTCTTATGTTCTTTCTCCTTGTGTTCTTTCTAAAAAAAGAAATAACCTATTTTCAAAAGTGTAAACTGAACTAACTAATTTTTTACCTCTATAGATTTACTAAAAAGGACTGAATTAGTTGGGTAAGAAAAATACCAAACTACCCTTCTAAAATCAGGATTGACAAATTCCTTAACAAAAAAGCCCAACTACCAAAGGACATAACTTACTCATACGAACTCAAAATTCTGCAAACTAAGCGGCATTGAAAAGATCCTTCCAAAATTTTACAAACATATCTGGAAATACGCCAAAATTATCATGAGCTAGAATTTATTTAGGTTTGATCTTGACCAAAACATTCACCAACGATTTTGTCACTTAAGTAAACAACTTATAATCATTAATATATTACCAATTAATTTATAACTAAAAATTTATCAACGAAAAAATATTTTGTTGCTAAATTTACGTGCAAAATATAAATGTGTTGGTAAATTTGTACCGAATGTAATTTGTTCATAAAATTGCAATCTAGTATAAAATTTTTAGTTGGAAATTTTGTCGGCGACTAAAGAGTGTAGTTAGTAAACTAATATAGTTAGTAAATTACTAAAATCATTAAAATAGTTGGTATAAACCAATTGATCATTAATTTATTAGTAAAATTTACCAACATCTTAATTTTTTGTTGGTAATATTATATACGAATGTTAAGTTTAATATTACCTATAACCAAATGTGATAAAATTTATTGGTAAATTATTAATTTCTAACTTTGTTTGAATAGTTTGTAAATTTACCAATTGAATTCAATTTTTAGGTAAATCAACGTTTAGTGTTGAGGCTTTCATATTGAATTTCTGTTGTTAGGCGTTTTAGCTTTAAAATTTTTGCCAAAAATCGACTTTGGTCAATATTTTTTGTATAGGTGCTCAGATTAGAATTATGTCAGTTTCATTAGCTTCAAAAAGAATTTTTTTTATCAAAAAGGAAGGTTGGTTCATGTTTTGATGCTTCACCTTCTTTTTTATTTGGTCAGGTTATTTGAAATCTTTTGTTTTGGTCAATATTTTTGTGAAAATGCTCATATGAGAATTTTGTCAGCCTAGTTAACTCCGAAAGTCATTTTTATCTACTATGATGGTTGTTGAAGTTGAGGCTTTAATTTAGTGTGTGCTATTAGATGTTTTAACTCATAAATTTTGTTCAAAATTTAACTTCGGTAAATATATTTGATGAACCTGCTCAGATGAAAATTTCTTCAGTGCAGTTACATGCAAAAAGTAATTTTTGATGTAATATGATAGAGGATTTGGGTTTTGAGCCTGTCGTTTTTAGTTTGTACTATTAGGCATTTTAAATTTTAAATTTTGTGCAAACTTTCACTTGATACTCAACTTGGAATTTTTTCACTTGGGTAGCTATTTCAGTTCAGTTTTGGTCTCATAGGATGGTTGGTTCAGGTTTTGAGACTTTATTTTTAGTATTTTTTGTTAAGCGTTTTAACTTTTAACTTTTGGGGAACATGCTCAAATTTGAAGTTTTCCAATGCAGTTAACTTTGAAAATAATCTACTAGGATGATTTGTTTGGATTTTGAGGTTTTAATATTATGTTTTTACGGTTAGGCATTTTAACTTATAACTTTAGACCAAAATTTACTTTGCCTAACATTTCTCATAAACATGCTCTAATGAAAAATTCTATCAGTGCACTTAGCTTTAGAAGCTTATTCTTATATCTAAAAGGATGGTTGGTTCAGGTGTCATGCCCCGAGCTACCCCCGAGACGCGGACACGGAGCCTAGGACACAAGTGATCCCAAGCTAACCCTGCTTGCATGATCATGATCATATTAAAGATAATAAACTGTTGCGAAAGCTAAAATCATACTTAAAATGAAAAAATGGGGAATACTCATTTTTATAACTGAGATATTAGAAAACAATGAGTTTAATGCAAAAGAAATATTAACTCAATACTAAGCTGAATCTAACTATGTCTGAAAATAGCATCTAAACTAGACTAGTAATACTGGGACAAGCCCTAACTAAGTCCAGCAAAAACTAAAACTAAATGAATAAACACTGAAATGAAGCTCGTGGTTGTTTTCCTCAGAGAATGAGGACTCACCACTAAATCTACTATACTAGAGATCGGGAAATCGATCTATGCGTGGTCAGGATGCTGAGAACCTGAACCTACATCACGAGAAGGTGTAGAGCACGTATGCGTCAGTACTTGAAAGGTACTGAGCATGTAGGATAGAGTAAAGATGAAATAAAACATAACTAAACAAGCACAAAAACAAGTATAATAATCTGAACGTGATGTGATGATTTCCTAAGCTAACTGGATGCAACGACCAACTTATAACATGCTAAAACTGAATACTGAATATACTGATGAATTGTCAATCCCGAGAGTCTGACTGAACTGTGGGAGCTACTAATAACCGATAATAAAACCACATGAGCCAAATGTGGAGTCCGATGTATTCGCCCTATCGATAGGACCAAATGTATACCCTACCAAAGGTATAATGGCATGCTGGCGTGATAACTAAACTAATTGGCCACAGAGGGGACTTACAACCTACCTGACTAGTAGTTCTGGGACAATTGGGTATGTTAAACCCTAGTCCAACTCGGTATTATGCTACTCCCAATGAATTCTGTAAATTAACTAATTATATTTGAATTTCTGTAAATATTGGATAGCTCAAAACTTAACATGCAAACTGAGAATGCAACAATTAATCTGGTAATTATGAATTTATAACTGAAGCATGTATATCTGAAGTCTCTTAAATATATGACCTAACATGTGCAATTCAAGAACTAAAGAAATACAAAGCTACGGTTCTGAAATTCATTTGCTAATCTGAGTAATAACATGATATTATGATTTGGAACATATATTTAACAAATTCATGAAGTTATATCAAAGTTCTAGAAACCCTAGGTTTAATCATGATAAGAGAATCAAGAACTGACTGAAACGAAGGACCCAATAGGTGAAAGAAACCCACTATTGAAATCCCACATACCTGGTTATGAAACTCATGGAAAAATACGTAAGTTTCGGGGGTGGAACTGCTGGAGCTTGTGGCGTTCTTGGACTAGGGTTCTTGATCTTTTTTCTCCTTTGTTGCTTCTAATTTTCTATGTTTTGATTGAATGATTTGACTTGGATATGCTTTACTTATGTTTCTAAGCTTAAACTGACTAAAATGTGATGATTTAGGGTCAAGACGACGTAACTTAGTGTTTAAACGGAGTGGGAAAGAACAAAAAGACCCCTGGGAAGGTTGTTGTCGGGCCTCACGACGGGCAGGACTGACAGTCCATCGTGCGCCCGACGCCCCATCGTTGGGTCTGTCGTGAGGGCTTGTGCAACATTCCTTTACTAAAATAGGCATAACATGTTACTCGAAGGTCTGATTTTAGCAAGGTTGGTGACTATAGAAAGATAATTCAATTGTGGTAAGAGTTAGGATCATTTTAAGTTGACCTAATTGAATTTCCCCTTAACTGGCTGCAAATTTTCCACCTACGGACTGTAGGTCCACTTACGAAAAATGTTGGTCATCCATAGCTATTGTCATAGAGTGGCTGAAGGGAGTCTTGATAGACGGTCACGGACTGCGGACCGTCATTTGACCTACGGACCATAAGTAAGTCCGTCGTCCAAGACTTAACAAATTTTTCTAGGCTAAGATTTTTGGGAGTTTTTGATCCCATCGACGGTCGCAGGATGGATCGTGGTTCAGGCTATGGCCCGTCGATGCCACCGTTTGTAGCACCTGGATATTTCTTCTGAAAAACTAATTTTTTGTCTGTTTTGTCAACGGGGTTTTACATTATCTCCCCCTTGGGAACATTGTCCTCGAAATAATCCTAAACTAGCTGAAATAGAGAAAGAGAGATGCAAACCCCATTACTAAACACTGAGAACTGAGTTCTGACTGAATTTAGTTACGAGTACATGCAATTACGCTAAAATGAAAGTACAAACTGAGGGAACATGATTCTAAAATTGAATTTATGCATGAATGAGTGTAAAATTGAAGAGGAACTATTACCTCAAGCTAGAGTGGAATCGGAAGGAAAAAGGTAAGGATACTTTGATTTCATGGCTTGTTTTGTTTCCCAAGTAGCTCCCTCTACGGACTAACTCCTCCACAAAACCTTGACTGCAGCGACTTATTTGTTTCTCAACCTTCTAACCTAACGGTCAAGAATCTCAACTGGTACTACATACTCATAAGAAATACCATCTTTCACCGCCACACTCTCTAATAGCACTATAGAGGTTGGGTCACCCACTCACTTCTTCAAGAGTGAGATGTGGAAGACCGGATGCACTGCTGCTAATTTTGCTGGCAACTGTAACTCATATGCCACCTTGCCAATCCTTTATCAAGATTTTGTAAGGCTTTACATATCTAGGTATAAGCTTTCCTTTCTTTCCAAATCTCATCACCCCTTTCATAAGTGAGACTTTCAGAAAAAACCAATCATCAACTTGGAACTCTAGTTCCCTTCTCCTTACATCTGCATAAGATTTCAGACGACTTTGGGTTGTCTTAATTCTATCTCTAATGAGTTGCACTTTCTCCATAGTATAAAGGGCTAATCTGGCCCTATCAAAGCTGCTTTACCTACTTCAAACCAACCAACAAGATATCTATATTTACGCCTATATAAAGCCTCATAAGGGGCTATCTGAATGTTGGATTGATAGTTATTATTGTAGGCAAACTGAATAAGAAGAAGGTGATCATCCCAACTACCTTAGAAATTGATCACACAAGCTCTCAACATATCCTCTAATGTATGAATGGTACGCTCTGCCTGTCCATCCATCTGTGGATGAAATGTTGTACTAAGGTTAACTTGAGTATCAAGACCTTTTTGAAAGGAATTCCAGAAACGAGAGGTAAAATAAGGACCTCTATCTGAGATGATAGACACAGGAACCCCATGCAACCTCACAATTTCAGTAAGGTAAAGCTTGGCATAGTCCTCAGCCGAATATGTAGTCTTGACAGCCAAAAAGCGAGAAGACATAGTCATCCTATCAACTATCACCCAAATTGAGTTATGTTGTCTGCGAGTACGAGGTAACCCTGTGATGAAATCCATATTGATGACATCGCACTCTCAAGAAGGAATATCGATCTCTTGAGTCATACCTCCTGGTTTCTGATGTTCTACCTTGACTTGCTCGCAATTGGGGCACTTACGCACAAAGTTTTCTATATCCCTCTTTATGCCATTCCACCAATAGATTTTCTGCAGGTCGAGGTACATCTTAGTGGTACCTAGATGAATAGAAATACCTGGAGTTATGAGCTTCTGCAAGAATATGTTGCCACAACTTTCCCACATCAGGAAAACACAATCTACCTTGGTAGCGACGTACACCATCTCCCCCTTGGGAGAAAACCTCAACTCTCTGATTATTAACTGCACCCTTTAGTTCAACCATGATCGGATCAATCTCTTGCTTTTCCTTAACCTACACTACCAAAGACGATTCTTCCCCATTCTGAGCTATTACACCGCTGTCTGATATGCTCATAACGTGAAATCCCAAGCTAGCAAGCCAATGAACATCCTTCAATAGCTCCCTTCTTTTTTCCTCAACATGGGCTACACTACCCATAGATAATCTACTAAGAGCATTGGCCACTATATTCACCATTCCAGGATGATAATGCACACTCATATCATAATCCTTAAGGATCTCAAGCCATGTCCTTAGGGGAAGATTCAACTCTTTCAGGGTGAACACATACTGAAGGCTCTTATGATTGGTGAACACATCTACATGAACACCATACAAGTATTGTCTCCATATCTTGAGTGCAAACACCGCTGCTGCAATCTCGAGGTCATGAGTTGGATAGTTCTTCTCATGCACCTTAAGCTTTCTATAGGCATAAGATATTACCTTATCTCTTTGCATCAACACACAACCAAGGCCAACTCTGGATGAATCGCAATAGATCACAGAAACATCTAAACCCTTTGGTAGAGTCAAGACACGAGTTGTAGTCAATCTAGTTTTCAATTTTGCGAAGCTTTTATCACAATCATCTGACCAGTTGAACTTGACCATCTTCTAAGTCAATCTAGTCAATGGTGATGCCATGGATGAAAATCCTTCCACAAAGCTTCTGTAATAACCTGCTACGCCTAAGACACTTCTAATCTTTAGAAAAGATAGGTCTGATCCATTGTTTAACTGCTTCTATCTTTTGTGAACCTACGCGGATTCCTTCGCTAGATATAATGTTACCAAGGAAAGCAACGGATTGCAACCAAAACTCACATTTACTCAACTTAGCGAATAACTAGCAATGTTTGACAGTCTACAGAACAACTCTCAAATGACTTTCATATTCTTCCTCACTCCTAGAGTAAATGAGGATATCATCAATGAAGACGACAATGAACAAGTCTAAGTAATATTTGAACACTCTATTCATCAAATCCATGAAAGATGCAGGATCATTGGTTAGTCCAAACAACATAACTACAAATTCATAATGACCATACCGAGTTCTGAACGCTATTTTCGGAATGTCAATATATCTGACTCTGAGCTGATGATAACCTGATCTGAAATCTATCTTCGAGAAATGACTGGTACCTGATGTTGGTCAAACAAGTCATCAATCCTGGGGATGGGATACTTATTCTTGATTGTGACCTTGTTCAATTGTCTATAGTCAACGCACATTCTGAGATAACTATCTTTCTTCTTTACGAACAATATTGGTGCACCCCATGGTGAAATACTAGGTCTAATGAAACCCTTATCTAAAAGGTCTTTAAACTGCTCTTTTATTCCTTAAGCTCTGCTGAAATCATTCTGTAAGGAGGAATAGAAATAGGCTAGGTATCTGGAAGAAGATCAATTACAAATTCGATTTCCCTTTCTGGAGGAACCCCAGGAAGATATTTTGGAAATACTTCTAGAAATTCACAAACTACTGGAGCTGACTCAAGCGTTGCGGTTTCTAGGCTATAATCCTTAACCCGAACTGGATGATAAAGATAACCCTTTGAGATAACCTTTCTTGTCTTACGGTAAGAGATAAATCGACCCATAGGCGCTAACCTACTATCCTTCCATTTTAAGATTGGTTTGTCTGGAAACTGAAACCAAAAAATTCTAGTTCTGAATCTACTGAGGCATAACATGAATGTAACCAATCCATGCCTAGAATAATATCGAAGTCTACCATTTCTAACTCTACTAGATCAGCTCAGGTGACTTTTAGAGAGACTCTGACAGGGCAATTTCTGTATACCCGTCTTGCCATAACTGGGTCACCAACTGGAGTAGAGACTTAGAAGGATCTCAAAGAGTTTCTACACTAATATTGATTTGGACTTCTATACGGAGTTACAAAAGACAAAGTCATGTTTGTTGTCTTTCCAATGAGTGAACCATATGTGAATCACATCCTTGAGTTTGTAAGATGCCAATCTCAACTATTACTACCAGTTACTGACATCGCACAAAATATTTTCTTGACCTCATCAATGAACTTATGTGGGTCCTTACCAAGTGACAATCATAAAAACTTAGGCGAATTAATCCTAAAAAAATCACAAACTCTGGCTACCACTAATCGGTCATTTCATTTAGTAGGAATTAGAACCTACTATTAATTCTTGTTGGTCATACTACCAGCCAAAACCTGAATTGACTTTCAGAAACTCTGCATTTGAACTTCCTTATCTAGTACTAGAGGAACTGTGTTTTCATTCCAGGCATTCACATTCCTAGTGTTAGCTCTACGAGAAGGCATGATCTTAAGCGTTCAACGTCAAGTTAGAATAGGATTAGCATACCTTACGCACGATAAGAGTAACAAGAAGGTGAGGTTTTTCCTAAAACACTTCATAGCCTCCCTCTCATTAGATATGGTGCACTTCACACCCACGAAAAGTACTCTACTTAGTGCGGCTTTTTCAGACATCCTAGGAGTCTTGAACCTAATGCTCTGATACCATGTTTTGATACACCCCTAGCTACCCTTGAGACGCGGACATGGAACCTGGGACCACAAGTGATCCCAAGCTAACCCTACTGGCATGAACATGAGCATACTAATGATAATAAATTGTTGCATAAGCTAAATCATACTTAAAATGAAAGTTGGGGAATACTCATATTCAATAACTGAGATATTTGAAATCAATGAATTTAATACAAAAGAAATATTAACTCAATATTAAGATGAATCTAACTATATCTAAAAATAGCCTCTAAAGTAGACTAGATATACTGGGACAAGCCCCAGCAAAATCTAGCAAAAAATTAAACTAAATGACTAAAGACTGAAATGAAATTCATGACTGTTGTCCTTGGAGAATGAGGACTCACCACTGAATCTACTGAACTGGAGATCGGGAAATCGATCTATGCGTGATCTTGATGATGAGAACCTGAACCTACATCATGAGAAGATGTAGCGCATGTATGCATCAGTACCTGAAATTACTAAGCAAGTAGGATAGAGTAAAGCTTAAATAAAACATAAATAAACAAGAACAAAAATAAGTATAATAATCTGAACGTGATATGATGATTTCTCAGCTAACTGGATGCAATGATCAATTTATAACATGGTGAAACTGAATACTGGAATATATCGATAAATGGTCAATACAGAGAGTCTGACTGAACTGTGGGATCTACTAATAACCGATAATAAAACCACATGAGGTAAATGTGGAGTCCGATGTGTACGCCCCATCGAGAGGATCAATATACCCTGCCAAAGGTATAAAGGAATGTTGGCATGATAGCTAAACTAATTGCCCACAGATGGGGACTTACAACCTACATCGCTAGTAGTTCTGGGAATATTGGGTATGTTAAACCCTAGTCCAACTTGGTATTATGCTACTCCCAATAAAATCTGTAAATGAACTGATTATATCTGAATTTTTGTAAATACTGAATAACTTTAAACTGAACATGCAAACGGAGAATGCAACAATGAATATGGTAACTATGCATTTATAACTAAGGCATGTATATCTGAAGTGTCTAAAATATATGACCTAGCATGTGTAATTCAAGAACTAAAGAAATACAAAGCTAGGGTTCTTAAATTCATTTGATAATTTGAGTAATAACATGATAATTTGATTTGGAACATATATTTAAAAAATTCATGAAGTTATATCAAAGTTCTAGAAACCATAGGTTTAATCATGAGAAGATAATCAAGAATTGAATGAAACTAAGGACCCAATGGGTGAAAGGAACCCATTATTGAAATCCCACATACCTGGTTATGAAATCCATGGAAAAATACTTAAGTTTCGGGGCTAGAATAGCTGTAGCTTGTGGCATTCATTAACTAGGGTTTTTGAGCTTTTTTCTCCTTTGTTGCTTATAATTTTCTATGTATTGATTTAATGATTTGACTTGGATATGTTTTAATTACTTTTCTACACTTAAACTGACTAAAATCTGATGATTTATGGTCAAAACGACATCTGGGAAGGTTGTTGTCGGGCCTCACGACGGCCAGGACTGACGGTCCGTCGTGCGCCCGATGCGCCGTCGTTGGGTCTGTCATGAGGGCCTGTTCGACAGGACTCTACCAAAATAGGCATAACATTTTACTCAAAGGTCTGATTTTAGCAATGTTAGTGGCTATGGAAACATAATTCAATTATCTAACTGAGGGAAGGTCATGGAAGACCTAATTCATAATGTGCTAATAGTTATGATCATTCTAAGATGACCCTACCGCATTTCCCCTTAACTGCCTGCAAATTTTTCACCTACGGTAAGACATACGGACCATAGGTCCACCTACGAACCATGCTGGCCATCCATAGCTCTTGTATTAGAGTGGTTGAAGGGAGTCTTGATCGACGGTCATGGACTACAGACCGTTGTTTGAAATACGGACCGTAAGTCTGTCCGTCGTCCAAGACTAAACCATTTTTTCTAGGCTGAAATTTTCGCGAGTTTATGATCCCATTGACGGTTGTGCAGGACGGACCATGTTTCAGGCTACGGTCCGTCGATACCACCGTTGGTAACACGTGCATATTTTTCTAAAAAAATATATTTTTTGGTGTTTTTTGACTACGGGGTGTTACATCTGGTTATGGGGCTTACATTTCTTGTTTATGTTATTTGGTGTTTTAAATTTTATGTTTTGGTCAAAAATATTATTTGGTCAAATTTTTTTCTAAACTTTCTCAATTTAAAATTTTATCAATGTGATTAGATTCAGAACGTAATTTTTTATCTATAAGATGATTCGCTTTGGTTTTGAGACTTTGTTTTTACCCTGTGCCTTTAGGAGTTTTAACTTTTAACTTTTGTCAAAAATATGAATTTGATATACATTTTAAGGAAAACATGCTCAAAATGGAATTTTATCAGTGTAGTTATCTCTAGGGGTTATTTTTTTGTCTAATATGATTGTTAATTTTGATTTTGAGGTTTTAATTCCTAGTTTGTGTCTATAGACATTTTACCTTTTATGTTTTGGCTAAAATTTGATTTTCCCTAACACTTATTGAAAATGTGCTTATTTGAGAATTCTATTAGTGTGTTTGGAAATATCTTTTTTTTGATTTTATAAGAATGTAAGTTTGGATTTTGATGCACTTATTTCAGTTTGTGCTTTTAGGAGTTTTAAATTTTTACTTTTGGGAATAGAATTAAACTTGGTCAATATTTTTTTGGAAACATGCCTAAATTGGAATTTTCTCATCGCTGTTAGATATTGAAGGTCATTTTCTATAATGAATCATCAGGTCATTTTTGACTTAATGTGTTCTTTATGTTGTTTAGACCATTTCTATAGCACCCCCACGTCATTTATGACTTGTTCGCACTAATTGTTCGGATGCCTTGTTTTTCATTTGAATTTTGTACAACTTTCCATGTTTTAGAGGCCTTAAAGCTTGACTTTTAGTAAGTTCATCAACTAAATGACCTCAAAATGGTTTTGAGAGTTCCATCAACTCTGGAATGAAGAAATTAGGCTAGTAGCATGGTTGACACTAGTATCAAGGTTTGATTGGTGCGAGTCTGGACCCTAAGCCTTTTTAGCCTTTGAAATTTGGCCTAAGGTTGACTTTGGTCAACATTCTTCGAAAATGCGCTCGAATGAAAATTCCGTCAGCACGGTTAGCTGTGGAATGTTGAGTTTTGTCTAGATCTACCTTTTGTTCGACTCCCAAGGCCTCTGGACTCATTCCAAACCCCTCGGTGGATTTTTGTTTAAAATGACCTATGGAAGTGGGACCCACTTTTTATCGAGATGACCTCTGATAGAAATTTTGAATTCTCCATTGATTTAAAATGTTGCATTTAGTAGGGTAGCATATCTATTTTATTTTTATTGGGTTCCGAAAGAATCCAAAAATCCCGTCGGAGACTTTTAAGAAATAAGCCAAATGTGAAATATGGTGCAACTCTTTAGTAACCAGGTTTTTGACTTAATGATTAGTTTTACGGTCTTCTTAGCTACCAGGTTCGCCCTATTAAAACCCAAAAATCAGCTTTTATTCCCCATTTTAATGGTGCGATATCTTGAGCTATACAGATCCAATTTTGGAGATTCAAAAGGCTAAATTGTGATATATTTCGAGCAAAATTCTTTGATGAGATCGGAAACTGTTGAGGTAAATTTTGTAAAATACGTGCTGTCACACCCCCATTTTGTGAGCTTGATTTAGGAACTTTTTATAGTTGTTTTCTTAGCCATTTTAGGTCCAATTCAGTGATTGTTGAGGCTATCTTGAGTGGTTTTTTGTCAGAATTGTTGTGGTGTGATAGGTTTTTGTAGTTCGACCCTCGTTTCTGGTAAATTCTTATAAATAGCTGTTGTGATTGTTGTTGCTATTAGTTTAATATTGGATTTTTTTGTTGCATATTTGTGTTTGGAATTTTTCGAGCCCATTTTTGAACAGAAGTTCGGGGAGGTGTTTAAGAACCTATTTTGGGGGGTTAATTCTTGAACTTTCGGTGAGGTCTCACTTTTTCAATTTTGACACCGAAATTGGTTCGTCTCCTTTTCTTGTAATTTTAGTTTCTAAACGACCTTAATAACGTTGTGACTCGAGTTTTGATGGTGTGTAAACATTTTGAGGCCATTTGGAAAAGGAACGCTTTGGATAAGTGATATTTGGGGAGCGCGTGATATTCGTACAAATAGGCTATAGTTTCCTTCTCTTAGATTGTACTCGAACATGTGAATGCATGATGATTAATTGGGATTTAGGTTAGGTAGTTGTTGAATCATTTATATGTGTTAGACATCATGTTTTCGACCAATTTCAGGAACTATCGGGTAACTATAAGCATGCTTTGTGTTATTAACTCACATACTTTGCCATGTGGAGTACTTGTATGCTTGAGTACTGTTTATTTGAAGTATGTTGGGCCTTATTTTAGGTTTTTCTAGGGATTGCCTTAGAAATGCATGATTCAAAATCGTTTGGACTTAGTTTTTTCATGACATCGCTCCACCGACTTTAATCCTTTATACTTGTGTAGCAGACTTGAGTCTGATAGTTCTGGACTTCTCTAAGAAAGGAGCTTGCTCCGGCGATAGTCATCCTTAGTTCTTTGGTGTTATGGCTTCACGAGTTACGTCAGTGACAATGAGTTCCGCTCCACAATCTAAAGTTTGTTTTTGATTCGGTTCTAAGGACTTACATTGATTGTCTAAGTGTGAATGGAGTTCCACCTCAACTTCATTGATAATATTTGAAGAGTGTCTAGTTAAAGGTCTAGCCTCAATCATCTTGATACCTATGTAGAAAATCTGGTTCGTTGAATATGAAAATGAAAGTGATTGTATTTCTTTATTGATTCATTTGAATTATGACATGCATTCAAAATTGTACCTTAATTAGTTTTGCTTGAATAGTGCACAATGTCTTTTATAAAAACTTGAAGTGTGAAGTTTGTGGTTGAATTGTGCATACTAGTAATAAGATGCAGTTTTGATATACATAATTTAATGTATAAATTTACATTTATATATACAAAGTTTAAAAGGAGATGAACTATGAAAAAACAAAATAAATTATTCTTCTACTTTGAAATATTTTAAAGTGTAGGGGTTACTTGTTAATGTTGTATTCTGAAATTGGGAATTTAAAGGTTTTTTATTGTGTCCTAATACAGTGTTGTATATACGGACTTTTGATAATTAGTTGTGGTGTAACTTAATTCAACAATATAGTAGGAAAAAAAAATTGGTACTGTTGAGTGTTTAGAAGTATTAATATCGTTTGTGTTGTTTCAAATCATATTGATTTTTGAAACATTATCTTGAGAAAAGTCTTTGGAAATACGTGAGAGGTAAAATACTATTTAAATTGAAAATTTTGTTGTA
Organism: Solanum corneliomulleri; assembly: GCA_027704805.1. Classification (NCBI taxonomy): domain Eukaryota; kingdom Viridiplantae; phylum Streptophyta; class Magnoliopsida; order Solanales; family Solanaceae; genus Solanum; species Solanum corneliomulleri. The sequence continues at coordinate 7,166,863 of JAKWIY010003053.1, read as the reverse complement.
CAAAAAATGGTACAATATATGATGACAAATGTAAAAGAAGTTGGTACATTTTTGTGAATGGCATAACATAAAAACAACTAATTAGAATTACTTGTTGTGGAGTTGATTGGTGATGAGACTAAGTGGTTAAGACAACTCTTAGTGTGCATTCCAATTAGAATAAGTGCTTATGTGAGTAAATTCGATATGTGTGTTTGAGACACAATGTGATGAAAATACAATAGTGAGACAAATTATTTATGTAAAAAAATTATGTGTAGTCAGAAGGGAATATGATCAATTAAAAGACTAATGAAACATCGAGGGAGTCAGACCTATAGTCATATGAGAAGATAAAAATGATAGTAACCCAACATATATGATTGGATATCCTATGAACTAGGTTTATATGGGTAATAACAAGTCATCAGTTGATCAAGTAAATATATAAAGTTATGTCTCTCCTATGATATGTGAATATAGTGTAATATTGCAAAGCAAAGTGTGGCAGAGTTAGATGTCTTAATCCAAGTCATATTCATTATAGGTGGTGTATTTCTCTGCAGAATACACTTGATGAATGGACCTATATGAGTGTGAAGTGGTGTCGCATCTATGAAAACGTGATAGATTTTTACAGCACTCATGAATACAAGGACACACACATGGTCGTTTAGCGCAGAACCGCGATTATGTCAAAGGTTGTGAGGGTGTAATATGATTTAATAAGACGTTGGACTTACAAAAGAGTTACTGGTTCATAGAAGTTCTAAATCTTACCAATTATTTTGTAACTTTATTCTTGTTTTATCTAGGTTTGGTTCATAGTGTAGAAACACAAGATTTAATGCATTGGACTCATACGTGAAAATCATACAAAAATTATCATTTCAGTATATATATTAATATTCTTTTTGAGATGTGTAGGGGGATTGTTGGAAAAATGATTCTAGTATATCAAAAAGAAGTGTTCATATTATTTTCTATATTCATCATTTTAAATGGGTGTAATATATTAATGTTGCTCAAAATATGACAGGTTTCCCTTTAATTGTCCTTCAAAACATATGCCTTTATTCCTCATTGTTGTCTTTAATACCGTTGTCTAAACTTGTGGTGGCTTTGGCCTAAAGTATGGTTCTATAAGATTTTAGTCTTCCTCAATCACAAAGGGACATTAAATACAATACATTTTGAGAATAAGTATTTCCTTATATATATTATTGGTCTTTTGGATTTTGTTCTTTAAAATCTTTGTTAGTTTTGGCTCCTAGTTTTATAATAGAAGAGATTATTAATTCCCAGGGGATACACCTATATCAGGTGAAATATCCTTACGGAGATTATCTTTCGACACGCCTGAAGCTATTAGAATATCCTAAAATGTATTTTCCATAAGAATTTACAACACTATTATTGTTTATGCATGAATTGGGAGGATTCTATGATATTCATTATAAATTTCCATGTACCCATGTTGAACCTATTTTTCAAAGATGAAATTGATGTATATAAGTTTTAATCTATGAAAGGACAATCTATGGGATTATGTCCTTATAGGATTAATAAGGTTCATGATCAATTGCTTTAAGATTGAAAAATATGTGATGAGTATTATATGAATTGCTTTGAGAGTGAATCATATATTATAAATTATTGATTATTGTTGTAATTGTTGTGGAAATTTTATAGTTAGACTAGAGGCGATAATCCATGATCCTAAGTAAAAGCTACGAGATAAGTACCCATGTGATATAATAGAAAGGACAGGAGGTCTGTACCCATGACATATGATGAAAGGACAGAAGGATATTACCCATGATCCTCAAGTATGTTGTACAAGAGGAAACTACCTGTGATCCTATAATAGGACGGACAAGAGGCAAGTACCCATGATCCCAAGGTAAGAGTGGATAGAGGCGATTTCCCATGTTCCTTAATGGTAAGCCAAGAAACGATGTCCCATCTCTTTAAAATATAAGTCATAATATGATATGATAGGGGATGATCTTGTATTGTTGATTGAATTTTCCTCCAATGATGAGTAAGACTAATTGCGGATTACCCATGTCTTGAATAAGTATGAATTAAGTTTACTTCAAGAAGTACTTGTTATATGTGAAATATCTAGTATGTGCTTTGGTTATGCTTTATAACTTATGTTATCTTACTCTTATGTTATGATTTCCCAAGCTATCATATTTAGTACATTTTTTTAGCAACACATATTTTTGCCTACATTTCTCATCTAAATATAGGATCTGGCGTTCCAACTCTCATCCGTGTGGTCTAGATTTCTTGTAGATGAAGAGTTTAAGATTGGTCACTCCTCATTCTTCTGAGGATATTACCACTAATTTCCTTATGTTCTTTTAATTTTTAGTTTTGAACACTGATGTATGGACTATATCCCTAGATTCTATTGAACTAGATGGTTTTTCATACATATACATCAGGCTTCCGCTTTGTTTTACAAAACATTGCTTATGTTTGAAATGTTTTAAGTCTTAGATATTTTATTTTATCTTAACTATGAATTCTTAATGGATTATATGAGGCCTCTCGGGATCTTTTACGCCTTGTTATATATACGGGGTACCCCTAGGTCATGACAAACCTTGTAATCAAAGCACAATGGCATAATCTGAAAATAAAATCCCAATACTCAAACAAACAATCCTATTAGACAAAAAAATGACCTTCCGAAACTGACCAAACTAACCGAATTCATAATTGAGCATGTTTCCCAAAAATATTGACCACATCCAATATTTTTGGCAAAAGATAAAATTTAAAACAACTAAAGACACAAACAGAAATAAAGCTTCAAATCCCAAAAAAAAAAAATCCTATCAAATAAAAAACAAACTCCCAAAGCTAAACGAACTAACATAAATGTCATTCAAGAACATTTTCAAAAAGTGTTAAGGAAAATAAAATTTTAGCCAAAACATAAAAAGTAAAATTCGTAATGACACAACTTTCAAATGAGAACGTCAAAATTCAAACAAACAATCTTATTTGACAAAAAATTACATTCCAGAGCGAATTACGCAGATGAAGTTCCAATTTGATCATGTTTTTCCAAAACTTTAGGTCAAATGAAAGTTTTTGCAAAAAGTTAAAAGTGAAAATGCCTAACGAAACAAACTTAAAATATAAAACCCTCAAACCTCAAATCAATCATCCTATTAGATTAAAAAATGACCTTCCAAAGCTAACCATGCTGATGAAATTTTAATTTGAGCATGTTTACTAAAAATATTGAACAAATCCAAATTTTGACCAAACATAAAAGTTAAAATGTCTAACAACATAAACTCAAAATGGATGCCTAAAATTGCGCTTAACGGTTTGAGAGTAACTGTGGAACCTTGGGGAGCATCCGACTGTAGCGATTTCTACCGGAGTCAAGCCGAAATCACTTTCAAGACAGTGACTTTCCACGACACAGTATTTGTGATACGTTATTTATTACTTTATAATTGCAATCTAATATCAATGTTGTAAAACTTTTTCCAACAGTTTTAAAGCGATTTTCGAACATACAATTTTGATAAATTGATATTTTTTTGAACAAAACTTTTATTGATTTGTCAAAACTTGAGCTTTTGGATGGAAATAATTTTAAACAATGGTCACAAAAATATTTAATTTTATTTGAACAATTAGAAGTTTATTGTGTTTTATTCTATGAATGGTTGTAACACTAATATTGATTCTAGAAATGTTATAACTGTTGATGATGTTGTTAAATTGAAGTTTCAAAAGGAAAACAAAATTTTTAGAGGACATTTGCTGAATCATATGACTAATCATTTATTTTTTTTATTTTTAACCTATAAATCTGCCAAAGAAATATGGTGCTAATGATGCAGAAAAGAAAAAATGTGTTGTGGGTCAGTGGAATAAATTTGAAATGGTTGCTAATAAGCGAATAATGGAACAAGTTCATGAATATGAGAACATTACTGCTGATGTTGTCAATGAGCACATGAAAATGTGTGAGATATTTAATGCTAATGTTCTGCTTGAAAAATTCCTACCATCATGGAGTGATTATAGAATCAATTAAAACATTAAAAAACAATTCAACTCTCCAAGAACTTAGTAGTCACATGAGGACTGAAGAGGTGAACAGTCTCAAAGATAAAATGGAAGAACTCTCTCTTAATTCTTCTAAAGCTAATCTTGTTGAATCTTCTGGTAATTTTGTGAAAGACATGTTCAAAGGCAAATAGGAGAAAGTCTCGAAAAAAGAACATATGAAGAACAAAAATAAATTCATTATTCCGGAGAGTGAGATTAAAAAATTTAAGGGCCCTTGTTTTGTTTGTGAAAAAGTTATCAAAGAAGCAGGAAGGACAAAGGGATGTCCAAGATAATCTTGCTTAAGGTAATGTAGTGATTGCTACTATAGTCGTTGACACAAATCAAATGGCAAAAAAAACTAATTGGGTACAATACACAGGTGCCTCAAGAAATTGTTTTCCAATAAAATATTATTGCATGACTTTGAGGATTGCACTATTGAAGAGTGTGTTTACATGGGTAACTGCTCTACTTCTGGAGTTATGGGTAAAGGAAAATTTTTCCTAAAATTAACTTCTTGAAAGACATTATTTTTTAACAATGTATTGTATATTCGCTCCCTCCGTAGAAACTTAGTTTCCGGAGCATTTTTCAACAAAGTAGGCTTTAGATTTGTTTTTGAAGCTGATAAGATAATTATTTCTCGTGGAGGAGACTTTTTTTTATAAAGGATATCAAAGTGGATGATTATTTGTCTTTTTAACATTGTTCAAGAGATTGTCAATAATTAGAGTATTTCAAATTTTGCTTATATTGTTGAGTCTATCAATTTGTGGCATGCTAGACCAGGTCATGTTAATATTGCTTCTATTAAACGACATAGGAAAATGGAGTTAATTCCTATTATAAAAATGATGATTTTTCTAAACGTACAGTAAATGTAGAAGCAAAGCATGACAAGGAATCTTATAAATATGTTATTAGTAAAAAGATTGAATTATTTGAACTAATACATTCAGATTTAGTAGATTAAAAGAACACTATTAGAAAAGGTAGAAAAAAGTATTTCATTAATTTTTTGGATGTCTTTTCTAGATACAATAAGGTATATCGTCTTAAGTATAAAGATGAAGCTAAAATCATGTTTTTGAAATTCAAAATAGAAAAGAAAAATCAATTAGATAGGAAAATCAAGAGATATAGATCTGATAGGGCGCTGAATATAGTACTAAAATTCTATAATATTTTTTTTTTAGAAAAATGGTATTATACATGAGGTTAGTGTTCCTTATACTCCTCAACAAAATGGTGTAGCCGAATGGTAAAATAGAACCCTTACAGAAAATGATGTATTTAATGCTTTTAAGCTCTGGTCTATCTGACAATATGTGGGGAGAAGCAATCTTATCTGCGTGTTATATTCTTAATAGAGTCCCTCATAAGAAGTTAAATGAGACCTCATATGAATTGTGGAAAGGGTTTTCTCCTAACTTAAAATTTCTAGAAGTGTGGGGGTGTTTGTTTAAGGTTGGTATACCTTATTTTAAACACATAAATGTTGGTTCTAAGACTTCTCATACTGTCATTATTCTTTATGCTTAAAGTAGTGATGCATATAGATTTATATCACTAAGCGATAATTCTATTTGTGAATCTAGAGATGCAAATTTTTTTGAGTATATAATTCCTTTTAAAATTGATGTGTCAAATGATGTGCAAAATAATGTTTCTACATCTATGTCAGTTAATTCTCATGTTATGCCTTCTTTGAATGTTAGTTCTAATGAGTATGAAAATGAACTATGAAGAAGTAAAACACGTAGATTTAAGACTAATTTTGGTCTTGATTTTATCACTAGTTTATTAATCAAAAACATTGATATTAATGTTTTAAATGATGATTTAGTATCTATCTATTTAATAGAAGAGGACCCTAAAAGTTATGATGAAGCAATGAGATCAATATATGTTATTTTTTTGAAAGAGACTATTAAAAATGAACTAGACTCTATAGTTTCTAATAATACTCGAGACTTGTATGATTTACTTAAATGTTGTAATCCCATAAATAGCAAGTAAAAATATTTAAAAAGAAATTGAAACCTAATGTAAAATTGATAAATATAAAGCTAGACTTTTGATTATGGGTTTTGACCAAAAGAAAGGTGTTGATTACTTTGATACTTATTCTCCTGTGACTAAAATAAAAACTATTAGGACTCTTATTGCTTTAGCCGCTATCCATGATTTAGTGGTACATCAAATGTATTTTAAACAACATTTTTAAATGTTGATCTAGAGGAAAAGATCTATATGACTCAGCCTGAGATTTTGTTGTTCTAGGACAAAGAGGATAAAGTATGCAAGCTGAGAAAGTCCTTGTATGGACTTAAACAAGAACCTAAGCAATGGTATGAAAATTGTAATATCACATTAGTGAATAATGACTTGATTGTAAATTCATCTGATACATGTGTTTATTCTAAGATGATAGGTTCAGATTGTGAACTTATATGTTTATATGTGGTTGACACGTTAATCTTTGATTCCAATGTGAATGTTCTTAATGAGTCCAAAAACTTATTGTCTTCTAAATTTTAAATGAAAGACCTTGGTGAAGCAAATGTGATTTTGGTATTTATAATCAAAAGAACTGCTAATAATTTCTCTTTATGTCAGCCTTATTACATTGAAAATATATTAAACATTTTTTCTTGTTTTGATGTATTTCAAGTGAGAACTCCTTATCATCCTAGAATAAAATTGAATAAGAATAAAGAATCTAGTCTTTCTCAAACTAAATATGCTAAAATAATTGGGAGTGTAATGTTTCTCATGAACTATACTAGGCCTAATATAGCTTATGATGTTATTATATTGAGTATATCTACGCATAATCCCAATCGTGAACAATTGAATGCTCTCTATCTATTGCTAAGGTATTTGAGAGGTACTATGAATTTGTGTTTACATTTTATCAAATTTACTATTGTTTTAGAAGGTTTTTGTGATGCATACTTGGTAACTGACAATAAAGAAGTTAGCTTCACCACTGGCTATGTGTTTACTTTGGGTGCAAGTGCTATTATGTGAAGAATGAAATTCCAGAGCTAATCGCACTAACAAACATCAGATTTGAGCATGTTTTCAAAAATTACCTAATTCAAATTTTAGCTAAAAGTTAAAACTAAACACGTTTAACGACATAAATTAATAATAAAAGTCTCAAAACCCTAACCAACCATCCTATCAAACCAAAACTGAACTAATATGACTAACCACGATAACAAAATTTCCATTCGATAACGATTATAAAAAATATTGACCAAAGTGAAATTTTGGCAAAAATTTAAAATTTTAAATGCCTAGCAGCACAAACAATAAATGGAAGTCTCAAAACCCGAAATCTCTATCTTATTATATTAAAAATGACCTTCCACATGTAGCTGCACTGACGGAATTTTCATTAAAGCAACTTTATAAAATCTCTGTACCAAAGTAAAATTTTGGCAAATTTAATAAGTTAAAAAACCTAACTGCACACACTAAAAATGAAGTCTCAAAACTCAAATCAAATATCCTAGTAGATAAAACGACCTTTAAAGTTAATTACGCTGAGGGAATTCTCATATGAGCACATTGAAAAAACATTGACATAAGTCAATTTTCTATGAAAACATCAAATATAAAACAACTAACGGCACAAATGGAAGCCTCAAAACGTGAACCAACCTTCCTATAAGTTTAAAATTACCTTCCAAAGCTAATGGCATTAAGAGAGTTCTAATATGAGCATGTTTACAAAAAAAAATTATCAATGTCAAGTTTTGGCTAAAATTTTAATGTTAAAATGACTAACGACAGAAACTGAATATGAAAGCCTCAATATTTGATGTTGATTTACAAAAAAAAATAACTTTAATTTATAAATTTACCAACTACTAAAATACAAGTTAGTAATTAATAATTTACCTATAAATTTTATCACCGTTGGTAATAGTTACTATTCAAAAAATCATTCTTATGTCATTTCACCAACAAATAATTAATATGTTGGTAAATTTTATCAATCGATTAAAGATCAGTTGGTATAAAACTAACTATTCGAATGAAGTTAGTAATTTACTAACTACAATCTTTATTCCTCGGTAAATTTTTCAACTAATTGGATATTGGCTGGCCATTTTTACCAATAAATTAAATTCGTTACTAATTTACAAAAATATTTATATTTGATTGGTAACTTAGCAATAAAATCTTGTCGTTGGTAAATGTTTGGTTAGTAATTCATTGGTAAAATGTAAATAAATTATAAAATCATTTTTTCCATATTTACCTATAACATCTCGCAAATTGAAATAGCTAGGAAAAAGATAAGAACTTGAAATAATCATTTTTGGAAATAATAAAATTCAAGTTAGGAAAAGTTGAGTTTTAGTCAACTTCAATTGGACATAATTTCTTGCTCAAGATGAATTTTATGTATTTATACATATTATTGGGAAGATCTTGGAATGATCATTCGAACGCCGGACAGTTTGCACAATTCCGAGTTCGTATGAGTAAGTTATGCCCTTTGGAAGTTGGGTTTTTCTGTTAAGAAATAGGCCAATCTGAATTTTAGAAGGGTAGTTTTGTCTTTTCCTTATGCAACAAATAAAATCCGTTTTTAGTAAATTTATAGGGGTCAAACTAATTTTTTTAGTTTACACTTTTGAAAAATATAATTAGGACTTTTGGAGAAAGAACGCAAGAGAAAAGAGAAGAGAAAAGCAAGAAATACCAAGCACGATGGATTTTTTATATGGATTCACCAAAAAATTGATCCTAGAAGGTGTGTGATTCTTTCATAGCATTGGGTTAATTCACCCACGTGACAAGCATGTTAAGATCAGAGCAATTCATCCTAAAATAGTTTAATAGTTGCTGTTCTTTACATATATTCTTGAATTTTGAGTGTTGTTCTTGAATTGGGTCTAATTGTGGAGTTGAGTTTTAGAGTTTTATTGAGTTAGGTTCTTTAGTACATAGTATGGGTTCAGGAATCTAGAATGAATTTGATAAAAATATCTGTTTTAGGAAAATTGGGGCTGAGAAATAAAGCAGAAGAAAATAAGAAAAGGCATAGGTACAAGGTCCCTCACTGAACAAAAGTTTCTCCACGTCACGGTTAGGATGCGGCCTCCTCGTTCTCAAAATTGAATTTCACGATTCATTACTTATAACATCTCTGTTTCTCCTACTTGATTCAAGATGGCTATTTCGTTACTTTCTCATATTTCATATCTAAGATCATTCTTACAAAACATGAGATCTTTCCATACTCAAATTCTAATCTTTGAATCAATAATCGAATTGAAGGATCTGTTAAAATAAAGTCAAGAGCAGTTAAGATCAAAGTTAAGAGAAGTAAATATTCAAGTAAGACAAGTTCATTTCAAGTTTTTATAGGTATTGTACAAAAGTTTAACTTTGTTTTAAGACTTATGTTTTGAAGATGAGTAAAGAGTAAGAGAAAATTTCATTTCTTTTAAATGATATATTTTAACTATGTATTCCCAAGAGTATTGTTTTTCACATTTAAGATGAGAGAAATCTTATCCAAAAGAGTTTTTGAAACATAAAAAAGGGAACATTGATTCCAAGAGAGCTTTTAAGCTATGTTTGAGTAATTATCTCAAAACAGTGAAGAAGTTATTTCAAAAACATATGAGCTAATAATATATTGGGAGTAGTCACCGATATGGGGACGCGAGTTGATATAAACTCAAACCCCTTTAAACCATTTAGCAATCGTGGGCATAAAAATGGTCAGACATGATTCCTTAGTGCTTTTTAAAATACACTAGTGGATACATTTATAGTTCAGATTCTATACCGATGGAAAGGTATAGGACGATACTTTGCAACGTGAGGTAATATTTTGTACCATGACTTAAACTCATAGTTATGGTTGTTGTTAGAGCATCTCCCATGTGATTTATTTTACTTTTTATATAAGTAAACTAAAGTTTGTTATTGTTTTATAAGTGAGAACTAAGACTCTTTTCAGTTGTTATATATATATATATATATATATATATATATATATATATATATATATATATATCGAATGTGAATTAATTTCTTTATATTGAGTTTAGTTATTTATAAGATGAGAAGATACAAGGTAAGTGTTATTTTCATAATCTCTTTCAAGCCTATGTGTGTTAGTATTCCAACAAGAACACTCGTATATTCAATGTACTGATGTCAGTTGCCCTGCATCATATTATCATGCAGACGCAACTAACGAGGATCAGCAACCAGCGCTCCGTTAATCCATCTTGAGCATTCAAAGTTTGTTGGTGAGCCTCATTGCATTTTGAAGGACTCTTTTATTTGATTACAAGTTAAGTTCATTAGGCTCTTGTAGGGTTTGTCTCAACATTCAGGAAAGTTGTTTAGAGGCCATAGTCAACCATACGTTAGACCTTTAGTCTTTTCATTGTGATTATCTTATGTTAGGACTTAGGTTTTCCTTAATGTCCAAGTTGAATGTTCATTTATAATATTGCACTTAATTTCATAAATATATTTGTTTATTGATTTAAGTTCTCCGCTATGTAAGAAAGTAAGGCCAATGGTCTGCTTGAGTCAAGAAATGATTTTTAAGTGCAAGTCGCCCCTATGGTGTCGGCTCAAGTTGTGCCAAAATTTGTATTAGAGCCTAGAGTTCGAGAGTCCTAGGGAGTCTTTGAAGTTGTTTCTATAGATTCCTTGTTATCGGTGTGAAGCATGCCACTTCTATGATTAGGAAGTTGTAATATTTAGAAATTTCTTCAATTCTTCATATTCCTTTCGTGCGCTAGTGTTTGATAACTAAGATTTTCTCTAGAATTCGCGCTTGCGCGTGTTTCAGATAATCATTCCTCAACGAATAGCAGTCGGAGGACGTCCAGCTAGGAGGAATATCTGAACAGAGGATCAAGGGGTACCAAATGCACCTGATGTGTAACCCTAAAAAGAAATTACTAATGCCGAGTTTAGAGATGCAACAAGGATGTTTATTAAAGCTAGGCAGGAAGTAGTTGCACTACAAGGACCCGATAATTATTAGGGATGAATCCTCCTAGTTTCAAATGTGCGAGGACTACAGAGGATTTGAAGAATTTAAATGAAGAATTGGAGAGGGTATTTAATGTTATGCATGTTGCTGATACTAAGAGAGTTGACCTAGTTGCATATCAACTGAAGAGTATTTCTAGAACATGTTTTGATCAATGGAAAGAGGGTAGATATGAGGATGCACCACCTGCAAATTGGGCTAGCTTTCTTGGGAAATTTCTTTCCTGGAGAATTGAAAGTGGCTAAGGTGCGAGAATTTCTTGCAATGAATCAAGATTTTCTAAGTGTGCACGAGTATGGGTTGAAGTTCACCCAACTATCTCATTATGCTCCAGATATAATTCAGGACATGAGGAGCAAGAAGACGTTGTTTATTGCTGGGTTGCGTACTCTATCAAGCGAGGAGGGAAGAGCAGTGATGTTGGTAAGTGACATGGACATATCAATGTTGATGTTTTATGTGCAACACGTTGAGGAAGAGAAGATGAGATATAGGGAATAGTTCATAAATAAGAAAGGGAAAATATGGAATGAGTCTGGGCAGCTGAAGGGTAGTGTGTTGTTCATCCTTGCAGAAGTAAAAGGGACTTGCACCATCATCTTCTAGTGAACTTATACTAAAAACTAAGGTCAGCATAATAACAAGAATTCACATAACTTTAGAGATAGACCAACATAGTATCAAGGTAGTGTGGCACAAGTAGGTAACTGGACTCCTTCATGTTCTAGGTGTGGTAGTAACTACTCTAGTAAGTGTCGGCATGGGCGGACAAGTTGCTACAATTACGTTAAAGATGGTCAATGCATGAAAGAGTGTCCTAAGAATAAGAGAGGTGGTGGTAATCCAGGTAATAAATCTCATTCTCCATTAGTTGATCCACTAGATAGGGCTACACCAAAGGGAGCTACTCACCGTAATGTCATAGGAGAAAACCTCCTCTATTAAATCACAATTCGCCAAGAGAAAAAGAACTATCTAGATGTTGTCAGTAGTATGATCAAAGTCTTTGCTTTTGATGTTTATGCTTTGATATACCCAGGAGCAAGTTTATTTTTTGTAACCCGTTGTGTTCCAAATAAGTTTTATTTTTTCATGAGAAACTTTGTTAACCCTTTTGTTTTTCTACACCGGTTGGGGAGTCTATTCTAGCAGAAATAGACTATCGTGATTGTCCCGTTTCCATTAATCACAAAGGCATTATTGATGATTTAGTTGAGTTAGAAATGGTGTATTTTGATTTAATTCTCGGTATATGCTAGCTTCATTCCTATTATGCATCAATAGATTGTAGAACTTGAGTTTTCAAGTTTCAGATTCCTAATGAGCCATTCATAGAGTGTCGCAGTAGTTCAGAAATGCCTAAGGGTCATTTTATTTTGTACCTTAAGGAGAGAAAGTTAAATTCAAAGTATTGTATCTATCACTTAGTCTGAGTTAATAACACTAGTGTTGAGATATTCTCCCATTCATTTCAATTCATATAGTAAGAGAGTTTGTAGAAGCTTTCTCCGATGATCTACCCAGAGTCCCTCTTGAGAGAGAAATAGACTTTTGCATAAACTACATTCAATATGCTTGTCCTATATTTATTCCTTCATAAAGAATGGTACCAACAGAGTTGAAAGAGTTGAAAGAAAAGTTGAAGGACCTACTAGATAGGGGTTTCATTCAACCATGTGTCTCACCTAGCGGCGCTCCGGTCTTGTCTATGAGGAAGAAATAGTTTTCCATTAGGATGTGTATTGATTATTGTCAATTAAACAAGGTTACCATCAAGAATAAGTATCCTCTTTCGAGAATTGATAATTTTTCCAATCAGCCTCAGGTGCTTCATGTTTCTCAAACAGGCTACTATAAGTTGAATGATAGGGAATCTGATATTCCAAAGTAATATTCAGGACCCGATATGGTAATTCTGAGTTCTTGGTCATGTTGTTTGGTTTAATTAATAAACCAATAACGTTCATGGATCTTATGAATAGTGTCTTCAAACTTATTTGGATATGATCGTTAGCTTCTTGATTGATGACTATTCAAGGAGTTTAGAAGATCAGAGTAACCATCTCAGAATAGTTCTCAAAACTTTGAATGATAAAGAGTTGTATGTCAAGTTCTCTAAGTGTGAATTCTTGCATGAGTATGCGGCGTTCTTAGGCCACATAGTGTCTAGAGAGTGATTTATAGTTGACTCTCAGAAAAATTGAGGCAGTGGAGAACTAGACCCACATTTCCAAATGATTTTAGGAGTTTCTTGGGTTTAACTAGAAATATATCAGAAGGTTTGTAGAGGGGGTCTCGTCTATATCATCTCCTTTGAACAAGTTGTCCTAAAATATGGCTAAATTTCAAGGGTCAGAAGTTTGTGAGAAAAGCTTGTAGAAAATGAAGAAGAGGTTGACGACAGCCTAATTTTTACCTTACCGGAAGGTACTAAAGGTTTTGTGATGTATTGTTATTCATCCATAGTTGTTTTTGGTTGTTTGTTAATGCATAATGCCAATGTTATAGGCTATGACTCCCATTAGTTGAAAGTTTATGAGAAGAATCACCAATGCATGACTTAGAGTTGGCTCACAGGTATACGCTTTGAAAATATGACATCACTATTTGTATGGTGTTCACATTGTTATATTCACTGATCACAATAGCCTTTTGTATGTGTTTACTCAGAAAAAGCTTAATATCTGACAAAAGAGGTGGTTAGAATTGCTCAAGGATTATGAGATAAGTATTTTTACAACCAATGTAAGGCTACAATTGTGGATGCCTTGCGTTAGTTATCTATAAGTAGTATTTCCCATCTTTATTAATAAAAGAAAGAACTTGCCAAAGATGTGCATAGATTTGCATCATTAAAAGTCCGACTAATGGATTCCACAAAACAAGGGGTAGTGGTGACAAATGGGCGTGAGTTTTCATTAGTGTCAGAAGTAAAAGGCAAGAAACACCATGACCCCATTTGCTTGAATTGAAAGAAAATGTTCATAAGAAAAAGGTATTAGCTTTTGAATAAGGAGGAAATGGTTATTGAGATATCATGGTAAACTATGTGTACCAATGATGGATGGACTCCAAAAGAGAATAATTGTGGAAGCTCATAGCTCCAGATATTCCATTCATCCAACTTCCACAAAAATGTATTAGGATTTGACAGAACAATTTTAGTGGAATGATATAAATAAGTTCATTATGTAGTTTTAACGAAGTGCCCTAATTGTCAGCAAGTTAAAGAAGAGCAATAAAGGCCCGGTGGTTTGGCTCAGAATATAGATCTTTCAGAATGGAAGCAGGAGATGATTAATATGGACTTCATTAGAAGCTTGCAAAGGTCCTTTTAAGCAGAATAATTTTATTTGAGTGATTGGTTATAGAATGAAAAATAATCCCATTTTTCTGTAAATAAAGCTACCATAAAGTAGAAGATTATGCTGAGTTATAAACTGAGGAGGTTGTAAGACTTCATATAGTTCTAGTCTCCACTATTTTAGATAGTGGTGCACAATTCTAGAAATATTTTCACAAAGGGTTGGGTTAAAAAGTGACTTAAGTACTGCATTTCATCCTCAGAGTGATGGAAAGCAGAGCCTACTATACAGATTTTAGATGATATGATGAGGGACTGTGTGATTGATTTCAAAGGAAATTAGGATGATCACTTGCCTTTCATTGAGATTGCTTACAACAACAGTTACCACTCTAGCATCCAAATGGCTACTTATGAATCTCTTTATGAGAGAAGATGCAGATCCTTATTGAATGGTTTGAAGTTGGTGAAGCAGTGTTGATAGGACCAGATTTAGTTCACCATTATATAGAGAAGGTGAAATTAATTAAAGAGATGTTGAAAACGACATAGAGTCGTCATAAATCATATACTAATGTTAGGAGAAGGGAGTTTGAGTTTAAAGTACATGGATGAGTATAATTAAAAAAAATTATCCATGAGGGTGCTATGAGGTTTGGTAAAAAAGAAAAGCTTATCTCTCGGTATGTTTGTCCTTAAAGAATTTTCATGAGGATTGACAAATAAGATTATGATTTGGAGCTACTTCAAAAGCTTGCAAAAGTTCATCCTGTATTTCATGTCTCCATGTTGAATAAGTGTATGGGAGATCCTTCATTTTTTATTCCAACTGAAAATATTGGGATCAAGGATGGCTTACCATATGAAGAGATTCTGCTTTAGATTCTAGATCGTAAAGTTTTCAAGTTGAGGTCAAAAGAGGTTACATCAATTAAAGTCCTTTAGAGGAACCAATTTATTGACGAAGATACTTCGGTAGCTGAAGAAAAATGCAGACGAAGGTACTAATTTTCTTATTAATACTCTATAAATTATGAGTGAGCATGTTGTTTGTTTGCATTTGCTTGTTGGGTTTTTGAACAAAATGTTATTACCCTTAGCCTAGTATGAGTAAACTCATTCGAGGATGAATGTTCCCTAGGGAGAGATATTGTAACATCTCACAAATTGAAATAGCTAGAAAGAAGGTTAGAACTTAAAATAATCGTGTTTGGAAATAATTAAAAATCCAGAAATTTCTTAATTAGGAAAAGTTGAGTCTTGGTCAACTTCAAGTGTTGATAACTTCTAGCTCTAGAGGATTTCAATTTATTTCATGATATGTTTGGAGAGATCTTGAAAGGATCTTTCCAATGCCGCTGAGTGTGCGGAATTCAAAGTTCGTATGATTAAGTTATACCTTTTGAAGTTGGGCTGTTTGGTGGACTTGACCAATCCGGATTTTGGATGGGTAATTTGGTATTTTAATTACTCACCAAATTAAATACATTTTTAGTAAATTTATTGTGGTCAAAATATATTTCAGTTTACAACTTTGAAAATAGAGTTAGGACTTTTAGAGATCATTCACAAAAGAATGGAGAAGAGGAAAAGCAAGAGTCATCAGGAACGATAGATTTTGGTTGTGGATTCGCCAAGTAATTGACCATACAAGGTATGTTAGTCTTTCATAGCGTTGGGTCTATTAACACACGCGCCAAACATATTTAGTTCAGTGCAATTCGTCCTAAAACAGTTGGAAAGTTGATGTTCTGCACATGTATTGTTGTTGCATTAGGTTGAGTTGTTCAGATTTTGAGATGTTTACGTTGAGTTTTAGAGTCGTATTGAGGTAGGTTCTTGAGTACATATTCTTGGTATAGAAATCTATAATGAATTTTAGAAAGCAATTCTAATTTACGCGAATTGGGTTTGGAAAACAAAAAAGAAGAATATCGGACATGAAACAGCAGCAGGTCCGCGTTGTTCTATTTATGAATGAAACGTTCCCGCAGTGCGGTAAGGATTCAAACTCCTCTGTCTCAAAAATTTATTTAGCGAGTAATTACTTAATACAACTCCGCGTGAGAGACATATTCCAAAATGGTGATTTTTTTACTTTTCTCATGTTTAGCTATCTGAAGTAATTCCTAAAAAACATTAGATCTTTCCTAACACAAACCATAATCCTTGAATTCATAGTTCAATTCAAGGATAACTTAAGAGTCAAGTCAAGAGCAGTTCATATCAAAGTAAAGAGAAGTCAAGTGTCAAGTAAGAGATATTTGTTTAAAGTTTTCATAAGACTTTTACATACGTTTTAACTTTGTTTTATGACTTCAACTTTTGAAGAAGAGAAACGAGTAAGAAAAAAGTTCATTTTCTTTAACATAATATATGAGAACTAAGTATTCCCAAGAGTAAATGTTTTTGACATTTAAGTTGAGCGGAACTGAGATTTCCAAATGAGTTTTGTACGTAAAAGGAAACATTGATTCGAAGAGAGCTTTTAAGCTAGTTTTGAGTAATTATCATAAAACAGAGAAGAAGTTGTTTTAAAAACATATGAGCTAAGTGTTACTCGAGAATAGTCACCGATAAAGGGACGCAAGTTCATATTAAATCAACCCCCTTAAACCTTGTAACCATCATGGGCTGAATAAGCGTAATACTTTTTAGATGATTCCTTAGTGCTTTTTAGCATAAACTAGCGGATAAACTTATTAGTTTAGGTCTCATTATGATGGCAAGGTATATGATGGTCCTTGGAAACATGAGATAAAATGTTGTACCATAATTACATAGGCTCATAGTGATGGTTGACGGTTAGAGAATCTCCAACAGAAGTTATATTACTTTTTATATAAGTAAAGTTAAGTTTGTTATTGTTTTATGTGAAAGAACTATGATTATTTTAAGCTTTTTTATAAAGCTTTATATGTATCACATCTGTTTTAATTTCTTTATATTAAGTTAAGTTATTCATATGTTGAGAATAACCGCGGGAAGTGTTACTTTCGTTATCTCTCTCAAGACCTATATTTTTTAGCATTCCAACTCGCATACTCGTATAGTCAATGTATTGATGACAGTCGCCCTGCATCATATTATGATGTAGACGCAAGTAACCAATATATGCATTGGCGGCCATGTTGATCCAACATGAACATTCATAGTCTGTTGGTGAGCCTTCTTGCATTCTAGAGGGATCATTTATTTATTTGTAGTCTAGTTCATTAGGATGTTTCGGGGTTTGCCTCAACATCCATCTTGATTGTTTAAAGGATTCATAATCAATTAGATGTCCTTTAGTCTTTCCATTGTCATTATATCGTGTTAAGACATGGGTTTTCCTTAAGGGACAAGTTTAATGTTCATTTCTAACATTCCACTTTAATTTAGAAAGATATGTTTATTGATTTAAGTCTTCCGTTAAGTAGGTAAGTCAGACCAAGGGTATGCTTGAGGAAAAGAATGTTTTTCGCGTGCTAGTCCCACCTAGGGTGTAGGATCAGGGAGTCAAATTACCAATTGATATATACTTCAGTTGTAATATTACAAACAAAAGGTGTGTGTTAGTACTATTCAATTGGTAATCCATCAATCGAATGTTGTTAAATTTGGCGCCATTTTTTACGATGTATTTGCCAACTAAACTACTTAGTTAATAAGATTTTTGTGTAAACTTTTCAAATTTCATTGTCAAGTTTCAACATATAATTCAGTTAGAAATATGTAGGTAACTTGTTAGTAGAATACTAAAAAACTTACGTTTTTAGTTAAATTTGTTGACAATTTGATATATTTCTTTTAGTGTAGAAGCCAATTTCAATTTGTGATTCCCAGTTCAATTCTTATCTATTTGTGGTGATTTCTGGAAAATTTGTTCCTCTAAACTTAATTTTTTACAGGAAAATAATAAAGGGTGATTTAGAGTCGTGTAGCTCCAAATATTCGCTCGATAATAGTAGTTGCGGTTTGGTATTTTTATTCCTTTTATTTTCTATTTTTTTGTGTTGTGTTGTAGTTGTGTTAGGCATTGTTTATAACTTTGTTGCTATCCATTTTTTAAGCACTTTTATAATTCTTGTTGATTTTATGGACCTTTGTACTTTTGTTTATTACTCTTCACACTTAAGAGGTTTTCCACGTTAAAATTAGATGTCTTGTGTGTTGATTAATTTTTCTTGCTTGGAACGAAAGACTCCATTTTATATCCAAATGTTGCCCTCAAACCTTTGTCCAATCTTCTTTATCCTTCTAAAACATGAGAATCGACCAATCTTCCACAGCCAAGGTGTATTGCCTCCATTGAAACACTATCCGGATGAGTCAATAATAGCCCTGACATTAATAACACCCGATTCCTTCATATTGTGCCATCGGTGTTTTCTCACCTATCTAACAAGAACAAACTTGAAAAATGAAAAATGGCGACCAAAGACTATTTTATGAATGTCAAATCTATACTCGTTTAGATCTCTAATTTATTCAAATAGGGCAAAACATCGTGGTGACTCAAAATAATAAGTGATTAACTAAATTTTTAAAGAATTTTAAGAATAATTGAATTTTAAAAAGGAATCTCCGCCTAATTTAAGGAAAACTAAGAAACCAATTAAACTGATATACGAAAACAAGAAATTCTAGGTAAGGAGTTCAAGTTATTTTTAAAGGAAAGGTATTAAAAATCTTTCGAAATCCAAAATTATGGGTGTCCCATAATTCATTTTTTGAAATTGATGTGGATATAAAATCATATATACATGTGCAATAAATATGCAATATTCACAAGTAATTTTATAAAACAAAAACATATAATTGGCATAAACTTGCATTTCGTCAATAATATATAATAACAAATAAAAATTATAACTTGACTTCATTCAAATTTATTCAAAAAGAAGCAACCTCAGGTACCTGTAAAGACACTTACTAAATGAATATGAATAACAATAAACAAAATAAACAATAATTTTCAAAATCAAAACCCTCCGTATTAACATGAAAGACATTGAAAAACGATTTTAATTTCTCCATTGGTCCAATTTTAAGATACAAAATATAAAAATCTAAACAAAATTTCCATCTTTATAATATGGAGGTCTTGAAAGCCGATTGAGATATTTTTCATTGGCAAATTTGACTAACAAAGGAATTTACTAAAACACAAAAAGACTAACAACACCAACCGTTAAAATAATAACACGACTAATAATAATAAACGAGGGTATTAAATTTATATTCCAAAGATTATGTGAACCGTACAAACAATCAAAAGACAACCTATATGAAAAATATACATTAAAAAAGCTCATTAAGAAAATTAATGAAAAGAGACAAAGCAACGTAAAATTAATAAATAAATATTATAACCAAGTGGTTGGTTTTAACATAATACCAATAACCAAATTAACAAATGGACAGAAACCAAGCAACAACAATAATAAAATTATAAAACTAAATAAAGTAACAATAACAATTCAGAGTAGCAACCATAAAATATCTAAGATAACAAATTTTCTATTCACCATCACAAATAATTAAACTAATAAAATAATAACAAATAGAAAGATCACTAAGGCCATATATGAACTGAAAGAAATAAAACAACAGAAATAGCCAATAAATCAAAGACACAAGGGAGAATATGATCAACATAAAAACACTACTTAGCACAATAGATTAAAAAATTAAACACACTTAGCAAAAGCATAAACAACAAAAAAATTAATAGTAATAAGTAATAAAGAGAGACAAAAGTGACTAATAGTAAATAATAAAACTAACCCAAGTATCAATATATGATAATAAAAATATTTAGACTCACCGGAACGTGATTGACGGAACTCAATGTTGTCTTCATGGTTGCTCGGATTTATGATGAGATCTCGTTTAGTGAGGTTTTCCGTGGAGGTCCGAATGCTGGTTGAGCTTTCCGTGAAGTTGGCTGCTCCATTAATCACGAGCTAGTGATGGAGCTTGAAGGGAAAGAGGGGGGCTGGTAGTTTGTTTTTCTATGGTGGTCCTTGGTGGAGCTTGGATTTTGTAAGGTTTGTGTTAGGATTTGAATATGTAAAAAGGAGACGAACAATTGGGGTTTTGGGGTTTCGTATATTGTCGAAAGAAAGGGTGAAGGGATCTGGGGTCTTCAGAGTTTTGAGGTGTGCGTTTGGATCTGAAAAATGGAGGTTCGTTTGGAGGTCTGTCAAGGTTGTTCTCCAGAGTTCTGGTTGAAGCTTGCTGATAGTGGTGGCATTTGGTGGCTTTCAGTTTAGGCAATGATTGATTGGAGAAGATTGTAAATGAGGGTTGGGTGGCGGCAGCTTTAGTGCTAAAATATAGGAGGAGAAACTTTTAGGTTTTTTTTTATTTAGGAATGTTTTTATTCCTCTAGTCTAAAAATACTATCCACCACCCTTGAATTAATTACGAAATTCTTGTTCAAATAGAGTATTGAAAACACTCATACTACAATACCATTATTTTTAAACTGTGGCCAAAACCACCGGTTAATACCATATCTATGTATGAATTCTTATCCATATTTGAATGAATTTTTACACTATGAAAAATATTAAAATGAATATTAACAAATGTAAAGGTAATAAATGAATATTAAAAACAATATAACAAACGTAACCAATGACATGTAAAAAGTGCAAATTAACAATAATAATAATTTAATATCAATGAAGAAATATCTAAATGTATTTAATAGGCCGTGACAAGAAATATTGTAATTAATATTAACTCATTAAAAATTTTAAATTCCGATAAACAAAAATAGTTATCGATAAACTTATTATAAAAAGTCTATTTCTACCTGTCATATCTAATGAAACCATTATTACAACCTGTTTCAATAAGCCAAATCCCTATATGTACTAGCAAGAAAAGCAGGAGCTATTGGGAAAGACAGAGTAAATTCCCTAAATGGTCACCCAAGTCAAGAGAATTGTCTTAAAGTATCATTTATGTTTCATATAAGACCAAAATATCACTCAATTATCACTATTTTCCTCCAAATATACTTCACATTTCAAAATCATCACTCTCTCCTAGTTGGCATGATATGTCACTAAATTTCTTTTTAATAATAGATTAATTTGATTCATTGAACCCATTTAACTAAAATAACGATCAAATTATTTTTTTTTATTAGTTTATTAAGAATAAATTTTCATATATAAAATTTGTTATCATAATTAAACTTTTTATTTTTATTATATGAAGAATACAATTTTAAAATGTACTATAATTTTATTAATTTTGAATACTTATAAATAGTTATATTCAAAAAAAAAATTGATATTCAAATCACTCATGAACGTTTATTTACATAAATTAATCATGAGTTGTATGATAAATAAATAACATTAAAGGTCTATTAATTGTTAAAAAATATATATTTGGGTTTTTTGAAGTCCATATATACTTAAAATTTCGTTTTTAAGAAGAAAATAGTAACTGAATAATATTATATTCTTTATCCATTAGAAATACTAAATACTTCAGAAGTTTCCTTAATTCTTAGTTGATATGCCTAGTCATTAAATCATCATTTTGAAAAATAATTGACATATTCAATTCATTAAATTTATGTCTCTACAAAATAAATATATAAATTACATGAGAATTTATGAAGATTATAAGAAAAAAATTTCAAAAGTCTAGTAACTTTATATATTGTCAGCAAAATAATTTAATGAAAAAATCTCTGTGTGCACTTATTACCTTATAATTTTAAAACTCCAAAGTAAATTATTTCAGAATTTTAGGCAATTAATTTTATAAAAGTATTTAGAAAAATTTCTAAGATTGACAAAAAAAATGGTAAGAAATGAAAGATTATTATTTATCTTTTTTTTTAATTTTTTTTTTAATTTTTTATTCTTTTATTTTATATTATATTGTAGGTATAATGCACAAGTACACCTTCAACCTAAGCCTTATATCTCAGAGTTACATTTTATTTTTCAGCATAACATTAAAAAAAAGTTAATTATGATAAAAGATTTTAATTATGAAAATCTATTCTTAATAAATTAATAAAATTAAAAATAATATGATCACTATTTTAGTTAAATGAGTTTAGTTAATTAAATTTGTCTATCATTAAAAAAAGATTTTAATGACATGTCATGACAACAAGGTAAGAGTGATATTTTGAGGTGTCAAGTATATTTGAAGGAAAATAGTGGTAGTTGGGTGATATTTTGGTCCTAAAAGAAACATAAACAATATTTCAAGACAATTCCCTCAATTTGGGTGACCATTTAGGGAATTGAATCGGAAAGACAAGAACAAAATAAATGTGCTTAATAGGGCAATAGCCAAAGAAAACGTAAGTCAAAACTTTCACTTTTATTAGAACCAAGAGAACAAAAATTTGTGCAAGTAAGAAAAATAAATCTACACACAAGATACCAAATTTTAATGTGGAAAACCTACTGGGTGTGAAGAGTAAAAAAGACAATGCTAAAGATACAATAAAGTAAACAAGAGTTGCTAAAGTGTTCTCAAAATATGGACAACAACGAAGTGCCAAACAATGAGCAACTAAATCACAACATAGCACCAAAAACTAGAGAAATCTAGAGCTACACGACTTATACTCACCATTTTCAGTTCCCTATCAAAGATTTAATTGAAAAAACAATCTATCAAAAAATAAGCTCAATCAGATAATCAATAAAGTGGGAATCTCAATTTGAAATTGACTAATAGGGCTTGTGCGAAAATCTTCACTCTATCACTATTCTCTCTATATGAGTTATCTCAATCTCTTATGCTCCTTCAAAAATAAAACCTAAAAGACAGTATTACATATGTACCATAATATTGAGCTTATAAGCAAAGTCAGGTAGTCAAATTGGGTTAAAATAATCCATAAAGAAAAGGAAGGAAGACTCAAAACCTTCAACTTTTATTTATCTGCATAGGAAGGAAAAAAGTCACAAACAAAACAAGAGCAAGTAATAGTGGCATACCTCTAGATAGATTAACAACTAATGAGAAAACAGGAGCACCTATTTTACATGAAACAAATATTGATAACCAAAGAAAAAGAAAAGCTTTATGTCTATATTCCTTACCACTATTCATGAAAATAATCAACCACCTACTCTAATTATTAGTCTTCATTCCGATAAGATCCTTCACGCATTATAAAGATTTTGTTTAATCTCTACCAACTCAGCAGATTGAAAGAGGGACAAATTAGAGTCACCCAAAACAGAAGACCTTCCCAAAATTATCATGTCTTCAAGAGTAACAGTAGATTCATCCCAGACAAACACAAAACTTATAGTCTCAAAGCACCACCTTTCTGCCAACCCTAAAATAAATTTTTAATTTCTCTTTTCTCTATAAACTAAACTCTTCGTAGCTTCGTAAATTCTCACAACTTTCGATACAAAGTGATTGATAACCTCCATCATTTCAACCCATTATATTCTTTCAATTTATTTGTGGATTCCTCTATCCATCGCAACCATGAAAGGAGACTTTCAATGGACAAATATATTCGGATGGAAAAGCAATTAAAGGAGTCTTCAAATTCGGTCCTTCATTCAAAGAAAAAATTGGATTTAAGAAATTGGCATTTCTGATTTGTGGGATTCACCAACTTTTGCAACCAAAATCTCGTCTGTTTTATCCATCATTGAATCTTCCATCGATTCCTTAAAATGCATAGTTCACCTTTTTTATGACAAGCAAAGAATGAATTTGATTCTTTTAGGACAAGATAAAGTACTTCTTGTGTGTTTCTCTTTAAATGTTTAATATGGGAATGACTTCTACAAATGGCTTATACTGAGTATTGTTTACTTTTCATAATATTCTTTGTCCTTTAATGAGTATAAACTTAAGATTATACGTTCACTGAAATTGAGGAACTATATCTTTGTCGGGGTGTTATGCATAAAAATAAAATAAAAGATATGAGTAAATTTAGGAATTGTGTAAATAGAATATATATAATAAAACTTTAAACCAATCTACACAGTATATCTTTTGAATACATGTGGTTCACTCATTGATGATAATGGATATTGCTTAATGTTATGTGCATGAGCTTTTAATCTTAATCCCGATAAAAAAAACATGATTGTTGTAGAATATCTGTCAACGTAAAAATGGTGAACCCTTGTGGAAATAACAAAAAAAAAATGAAAATCTTTTTTATTATGACATATATTCACTTAATAAAATTGATCAATTCTTAATGTGAATCCAAAACTTATTTAAAATAGTTTAGAAAAAAACACTTCTTGGTAGGTTATTTTCACAGAAAAAATATGAACTCGGATCATCAATAATCATTTGATATAATATTTTGTAATAAACGTAACACATAGTATCTATATCATTTTAGTGGAGCGGTGTAAGTTTACTCTCTTTCAATATGTATGGCTCTACCACTGAAGGCAATGTGTATTACATAAATTTTATGTGCATGACCTTCAGTTAAAAGTTGTGGTAGAGGAAAACCATTGAAATACGCTGAAGATCAATTAAAAAACTCATGACTTTTGTGATAAGCATAAAAAATGAAATATTACATATTGTAAGCTTTATAGTATATCATAAGGTAAATAATTACGTTAGCTAAACTTCACCTGAATGAGCTTTCAATTCTAATTCCATGTAGAGGAATATAATTTTAGTAGGCTAATTGCCAACATAATATTAGTGAATTTGGTGATGGAGTTAACAAAACCAAAACATGATAAATCATATATGTAAATATATAAAGGGATCAAATACATTGTATGCATATAAAAAAAACTTTTCAACTATCAACATGGTATACTTTTTCATTGAAGTGGTGTGAGTTGAAAACTTTTGAATAAATGTGATTCTTCCACTGATGATGATAATACTATTTAACTTTTCTATACATGATCTTTCACTACTAAGCCCTGATAGAGAAAAACAGTTGTAGTAGGCTGATTATTAACATAAAATGGATGGATTTGATGATGAAAATAAGAACATAAAATATTAAAATTCGTGTAATTACTACATATATTCTTTCTATAGTATTTCCTTAATTCATAATTTTATTTTAGAACTTTTTTAAAATATTGTTGAAAATAACTTTATTCTGAGGGGTATTTTTTATAAAGAAAATATGAATTTGTTTGTTATTATTCATTTGATAGAAGTCCTTTGACATGTTGTATCAATACATTTTAATGAAATGGTTCAGTTTACTATTTTAGCCACTAATGAAGACTTGTATTACTTAAACATCACGTGCACGAGCTTTTAGTTTTAACCCGATAGAGGAAAACAATTAACTTGTCTATCAACGTAAAACTGGTGAATATAGTGAAGGGAATAACAAAAAAAATATGACGTTTTATATTTGGTTCATATTGTATCATAACATGCATCTTGGTATTACTTGAACTTTACGTGCATGAGCTTTCAGTTGTAATTTTTTATAGAGTGGTTAATTGACAATGTTCAATCGGTGAAACAGATAGCGAAACAAAATATGACATGGTGTAAGGTTCATATTTGATCATCATGTAAACATTGATATTAATAAAAATTTACATGCGTAAGCTTTTAGTCCTAAATTCTAGAAGAAGAAGATAGTTACAATAGACGGACTGTTAGAAAACCAATGAAACATGTATATGAATCCTTCTAACTACAACATATATTCAACTCAATAGTATTTCATTAATTCATAATGCGAGTTTACAAATAACTATTGATCCTTCTTCCAAAACACTTATTATTTAATTTATTGTAGGGTGACTGATTTTTTAACATTAATCATTTTTGTGTGTATATATATGTATGTATATATATATATATATATATATATATATATATATATATATGTATATATATATATATATATATATATATATATATATATATATATATATATATATATATATATATATATATATATATATATATATATATATATATATATATATATATACACACACACACGTTTTCCCATCAAATTCTTTATAAGATATATTTAAACAATATGAAAGATATTTTGGATTTTATCAAGCCTTATTTGAACTATGAATTCAAATATCCATAATAGTGATATTCCATATTAGTAATTGAATTTTGAATAAATTTTAGGGGGAAAAGACAAGTATCTCTCTAAGATTCTGATCAAAATCACAGAGATACACCTAAACTTAACTATAGTTCAATGATCCCGTAAACTAATTTAAAATTAATTAGAGAGTGTGAACACTCCCATGAAGACTAGTGATGAGTGAAAAAATTTGATACAAGTCATTTTAATAGGTAACTTTATAATTAGTTAGTATTAAATTTTTTTGCTATTCAAACTTAAATATGTTTCATAATTTCAACTTCTTTCTTTGTAAAATACTTCTTTAATATCTTTCTCACTTTATACTTTTTGCAATACCCCGAGCCTCCACCCTAGACGTGGCCAACATTCAATGACCATTGTTGGACTTGAGAGAACCCTTGACATGGATTACTTAACTCAATGGAAGAATTAAAATAATCCTAAAGCAAGAAAATATTCTAAAAATTGTTACTTAAGAAAAATTGTTTAGCGAAATTGGCACTATAACTCATGATAAGGTGCCTGTAATAAAAAGAGAATACACTGATCTAACTTACTAATTATCTGTCTATGAAGCCTCTATAATACTAAGAATAATATTGGGACAAACCCCACCACATTCTATACACAAAAAGACTGGAAAACAATAAAAGGATCCCCCGTATGCAAGAAACTCATCATTGAATATGAGTGCTCGAATTGGATCAACAAGGCGTTGAATGATGCTGATCCTTGTTACATGCATCAGCATCATAATACGATGCATGAAAATTGCATCAGTACATTGATGTACGAGTATGACAGTTGGAATGCTAAACAACAACTTAAGCTTGAAAAGAGTAAGAAGAAAAAATTTCCTTGGCTTTGCTCATCTCATGAATAACAATACTCAATGTAATTAACTCATTTCATTATATCGCAGTTTAAAGACATGTGCAACATAAATAAAAGCTATTTAAAACTTGGTTATCAACTTTGTGTATTCAAAGATACAATAAACTATGATATGTTTGTAACAAATACAAAATAAACTTATTTAAACTCATAATCTTGATAAAAGACATATCATGCTTCCTCTCGAAGTCTACTCGTGCAATGCATGAATGAAGTATAATACCCATTTAATAGTTAGAAGAACCTCCTGAGGAACCATAAAACTACTATTGTGGAAGTTTGTCTAACCGACAACCATCACTTTATAGTTATAGTATCGATACAATGTTTTACCTAACGCTACCAAGGACTATCCTAACCTTGCCAGTGTATGAGACCTCAACTGTCTAATGGATCCACTAGTAAAATGTGAAAAGGATTCATCTAAAAATTATGATCCTTTCCTACCCATGATGGTTACATAGTTTTCATGGAGACTTGAGATTTTTCAAACTCGCATGCCCACATCAGTGCTTAATACTACTTTCAAAAATATAGTTATCTTGTATGTTTCAAATACAGCTTTTCGATATTAGTGGTCAAAAATTAACTCAACGGCTATCTTGGAAATCTCTATTTTCTTGCTTGCTTCATTTTATAAAGCTTTAACTTTGAAAATTAGCCTGAAGGCCCTTTAGAAAACATAGTTTCCTTACTTTTTTAAAGATGAACTCACTTTAAATCTCTTTGGGGATACTTGGTTCCCCTATACTATGGAAGAAAAGAACTTTAACTTAATTCTTTACTCTTTACTTAGCTTTAAACTTGAGTCTTGAAACAACTCTTCGAGAAATACTTAGTTCCCTTATATTTCTTTTAAGGAAGAACTTCAACTCTTTACTCTTAACTTATCTTTAAACTTAACTTTAAGGGAATACTTTGATCCCTTATAACTTTTGATAATTGAATTTAAATCGTTACTCTTTTCTAACCCGAGCCTTTAAAAAGTTAACATGTTTATTAAAGACTCTTGGAAACTTTAAAAACATCTTTGACTTTCCTCTTAACTTTTAGACTTGGCCCTTAATATCTTTGACTTTGATCTTAACATTACTTGAATTACATTATGGATTTAAGGTTCATGATATCATATTTATGGATGATTTCATAATGTTTATATGTACCTTATAGTGTTGGAATCAACTTAAAAAACATGGGTACATCACCTAGGAACTAGTACGGAAAGATTGGGAATGAATGGGGTGAACTGGAGTCCTTGGCGCTCTAAGAATCGTGGGGCACCAAGTCCCAAACATCAGAGGCAAAGTTGTGGTGCTCTGGATGGCGCGCCACTCCAAGGCCCTACGGATAGAGACTGTCCTGTGGGGTTATTGGAGGTGCGGCGCCCCAGGGTCCTACAGACGTGCATTTTGAATTTTCTTGTCGGTTTTTCAAGTCTAAACCCTTTAAACTTCCATGGTGGTTTTCAAAAACACTTAACATCCCTAATATCTTCATTGCCCAATAGATTCGACTCAAAAATCAACCCGTAAACACGAATTTGATTCAAATCTATTCTAGGCATGTAACAACTCAAAAAATAAGAATTCAACAATATTCTTCAAGAGATTCACTTTTCACCATTCAATGTACTCAATATCGCTGAATTAAAGAAGTTTGTGTGTGGTGAACTAACCTTACATGAGCATATCTGCATAACTTAGGGATCACCTCCGACTGATTTCACAAGCCGAACTTCGATGATCTTGAACATTCTTGCTTGCTCTTATCCTTTCTCGTCTTTTATCCTCTTGTTTTCTTTAATTTCAAAACCCTATAAGTTTATACCCAACGAATATTACCAAAAATGAAATAAAATATAAGGGTAAGGAAAAGACCAAAACACCCTTTAAAAATTTGGATTGGATTTTTCTTATTCCAACAACACAACTTTCGAAAGGCATAACTAAGTTATATAATATCAAAATTTCCAAGATATTTCCAACTATAACAAGAACTAACTCTAACTCACCCTAAGGTAGAGGTTATGACCGTTTAAAATTGACCAAAAACCCACGTTTTAACTTACTAAAAAAATTGCAGATTTAAGTTCTTTCCAAAACTGACTATATCAACTTCTACGCTTGTTCCTTGATATTTCAATTTGCAGACGTTACACTTTTTTTCTTCCATTAATTTCTTATAATACTTTTAATTAGTTTTAAAATATATGCGTATTATTTAAAAATTATTGAAAATTGTATTTTAATTTTTTGTGTTTTATTTGTTTTTTTCACTTATTTTCATTTTTGTTAAAAAATAATTTATTTTGCATACAAGACATTTGAACTATATTTGAAATCAAATTAAAAGGAATTACAAATAAATAAAAAAGTGTAATTAAGATCAAGCGAAAAACCAACGAATGATGTAAAAACAACATTATGATATTTATTCATACAATCAATGAACTTTGACTGAAACTGTTTATATATATATATATATATATATATATATATATATATATATATATATATATATATATATATATATATAATTGATCAAGAAATTCTCTCCAGACTATATATTGATTGTGTGACAAACATTTAGGTTTTAGCAAGTCATAATTGAAATACCAATTTGAATATCTATCATAGTGACATCAAATATAGTAACTATGTTTTGAATATATTTATAGATATTTTGTATATTTAGTAATAAAATCAATGAATTTTGCCTAAAATTGTTGAATTTGTTTTTTAGAGATATAATTAAATTAATATTAGATCTTTTGTTTTAAATCCCTATTTGCGATCATTTTTTACTAGTTTGTCTAGTTTCTTTCTGTTACACATTGGAATCTATTAGACAATGCAAGGGGCTAGGAGACAAGTCATAAGCCAAGGACTGAGCCTAGGCACCCTTTAGTGGGCCCAGAAGTCGTGAAATGAACCATGAGGCGTGATTTAGCTCGTGATGACTATCAAATTTGAGACAACAAAGACTCCGATCCCACGAGCATCCAAACAGATCGTGAACAGATCAACGAAGTATGGTGATGACCATGGAGAAGAGGCAGAAACTCGCAAAATTCATGACCCTCCACACGAGCCACTTGATTGCTCGTAATGGACTAGACAGGCCTTGGAGAGGGTAGTGTCAGGAAAAAGGGTTAAGGGGTGGTTTTCCAAGCCACTGGTCAATCACGAAGACCACAACACTGGTTCTTCATGTCCTTGAAGGCTCGTGGTAGCCTACATCCTGAGGCTACGTTCGTTTTCCAAGTTTCTTTAAAACAAAGTTATGTTTACCCAGGCCTAGAATACATATATTAGTGAATTTATCCATATATTCTACCCATTCATGTCATTTTATCAAATTCAACAAAAGAAATGAGTTCTTCTTCTTCAAAATATTTCTCTTTCGAGAAACTTGAAGAAGAAGCTGAAGAAGGGTTCAAGCTAGGGCTAAAGATTTAAGTCTCCATTCTCCAATTGTTTGTGTACTTTAACATCAAGGTATGATAGCTTTATTCATCCATGGGATCCTTGCATCCATAGAGCCGCCTAAGTTCCACAATTAAAAAAGTGGAAATACTCAAATTCGAATTAGGTTTCTTCTCAAATTCGAATTAGGTTTTCTTCTAAGATATGGCTCTTTATGAATGTTGATCCAGTTGATTGGATATGATTGTTTATGCATGAAATGGAAGGATTCTATGTTTTTCATGATAAATTTTCATGTACCTATTCTTATATTATGAATGTAAGATGAAATTAATGTAAATGAGTTTTAATTTATGAATGGAGAATCTATGGGTTTTGTGTATACTTATAGGATAAATAAGGTACATTATGAATTGCTTTGACATAGAATCATTTTTTATGAGTTTTATATGAATTGCTTTTAGAGTAAATTATACAACATAATTTGTTGATTATTGGTGTAATTGTTGTGGAAGGGATGTTTCCTACACAATTTTATTATGTATTAATGTGAAATGCTATCTCACATTGAATGATTCTAAATTGAAAGGATTGCTTGCGTAAATTTAATCTTAGCTTAATAACTATGACTTTGAAGAGCCATGATCCTCAGTAAATGATAAGAGGTGAGTACCCATTCCATATGATATAACGACAACAGGTTGTATATCCATATCACGTAATGAAAGGACAAGCGAAGATAAGCCATGATCCTAAAGTATTCTTGACAAGAGGTGACTACCCGTGATCTTATAGTACTAGGAATAAGAGGCAACTACCAACGATCCCAATTTAAGAATTGGTAGAGGCAATTAGCCATGTTACTTTATAATAAGGCAAGAAGCGATTTCCCGTGTTTATAATATGTTATGGTAGGTGAAGATCTTGTATTGTTGATTGAGTTTTCCTACTATGATGAGTATAACTAGTGGCGCATTACCCATGTATTGATAAAGATGAATTCAGGTTACTTCAAGGAGTATATGTTATATGTGAAATAATCTACTATGTTCATTGATTATGCTTTATGACTTATGTTCTCTCACTCTAATGTCATGTTTTTCCAAGCGATCATATTTGGTACATTTTTTTACTAACGCATACTCTTGCCTACATTTCTCATCTAAATGTAGGATATGGCATTCCCGACTCTCATCCCCAAAAATAGATTTCTCTTAGATGAAAAGTTGAAGATTGGTGAGTCCTAATTCATCCAAGGATATGGTCACTACTTTCCTTATATGCTTTTCTCTTTTAGTTTTGAACATTAATGTATGAAATATATCCCATAATATTATTGCACTAAATGTTTTTTAGACAGCTATGTTAGACTTCCACTTTGATTTGTAAACCATTGGTTATGTTTGAAATGTTTTAAATCTTATCAATTTGTTACAATCTTGACTATGAATTCTAAGTGGATTATAAGAGGTTTCTCGGGGTCTTCCATGCCATGTTATATGAACGGGGTACTCCTGGATTATGACCAGCATAGTATTAAAAGAACAATGACATAAACTTAAAATGAAAATCCCAAAACCCGAAAAAATAATCCAAGTAGACCAAAAATGACCTTCTAGAGCTATCCGCGCAGAAAAAATTCCAATTTGAGCATGTTTCCCAAAAATATTGACCATATTCAACATTTTTCCACAGGTTTCAATCTAAAATGCCTTCAGGAACAAACTGAAAATAAAAGCTTCAAAACCTTAACGAAGAATCCTATCAAATCAAAAAGGACTTTTTGAAGCTAACCACACTTAAAGAATTCTCAATTATGAACGTTCTCAAAAGGTGTTAAGGAAATATAAATTTCAGCCAAAATATAAAAGTTAAAATGCCTAGCCACACAAATTGGAAACGAAAACCTCAAAATCCAAACAAAAAGTCATGTTTGAAAAAAAATGACCTTCCAAAATTAACTGTTGTGACGAAATTGTGATGAAATACCAAAATCTATTGGTAATTAAGAGTTTTTTTAGTGTACCAACAAATTTCAAAACATGATTCCCGCTTCATTTCTTATCAGATTGAGGTTATTTCTGGACAGTTTGTTCCTTTCAACTTAATATTTTATTGGGGACTGATAAAGGGTTATTTGGAGTCGTGTAGCTCCAGATTTTTGCTCGAAAATAGCAGCTGAGATTTGGTATTTGTACTCCTTTTATTTCTCTATTATTTGTGCTATGTTGTAGCGGTGTTGCTCATTGTTTTGCATATTGTTGCTGTCCATTTTACAGAACACTTTTATAACTCTCCTTTTATTTTATTGGAGCTTTGGCTTTGTTATTTTTACTCTTCACACCGAAGAGGTTTCGCACATTAAATTTTTGTGTCTTGCGTGTTGATTTATTTTTTCTTGCTTGGTTTATTTGTTTGTAGCCCAAACAATTTGTTCTTGAATTATTTGCCTTCTCATGGTTCAAATAGAAGTGAAAGTTTTGACTTGGGTTTTCAACGACTATTACTTTGTCATGAACATTTATTTTGTGCTTGTCTTTCCTAATAGCTCCTGATGTTCTTGCTAGAACATATACGGATTTGGGTAAGTTAAAAAAAATTATTATTATGGCTAAATAAGAAGTGAAAGGTAGCAATAGGGACAAATTTTACATTCATAAACCTTCTCTGTGGTTGTTATTGTTCTTTGTTCGGGTTTGGGCGTGGGGGAGGATGGTATTTTTGCAGCTAGTTTAGGATCCAAATTACAAAATAGTAACTGGGTGAGCATACGCTGATGGCACAATATGAAACAATTAGGTGTAATGAATATTTGTACTACTATTGACTTATCCGGAGATTTTCCTTGAAAGAGGCCATACACCATGGATGTGGAAGGTTGGTCAATTCCCAAGTTTTACAAGGATAAAGAAGAGTGGAAAATAGTTATAGGGAAAAATTCAGATCTATAAATGGAAGTCTTTCATTCAATGCTTGAGGGCATCTGAGTTTTTTTTTTTATTATTGTCATGAGCCCTAACAACCAAATCGTGTAGCTATGCAGTTTGGATATGATCATGATTTCCCTAAATGTATTCCTCACTCGCCTTCAAGTCCGCATGTTGCTCGGTAGAATTACAGAAGACCTACTGATTTTTATTTGAGGTTATACTATCCATCTAGGTTTATTGAACCTGGTATAACTACATAGTTTTTTAAATGATGGAGAAACAAAACTAATTGAGATGTGTGTTACATTGTTCATGATCTACCGAAAAATGCGAACTGGAGAATTACATTGAAGTTCCTACTAATTTTTCTCGTCATTCGACAACCATTGTTGGATAAACCTCCATAGATGAGTTCTCCTTTTCATTTTCTATTGTGCAATATGGTTCAGCTTTGAATTAGAAGAACCACAAGTACAAACTTTAGGGTGATTCTCTATTTGAAATTCTTTTGGTAGATCATGAAGAACGTTACTTCATTTCTCCATCATTTCAAATACTGTGTAGTTACATATGGTTCAAACAACTTAGACAATTAGTATACCTCAAATTAGAATCTATATCTCTACTGTAGTTGTACAAGCCATGCTCTACATTTTAAGGCGGGCGAGGAATCTATTTAGTGAAGCCTTGATCAGATCCAAACGAGATTGCTATCGGATTTGGTCGATTGGGCTCTTGACAATCAAAAATAACAAGCTCAGATGCTGTCAAGCATCAAAGGAAAGACTCCATTTTTATATCCAAATTTTCCCAGACACTATTATCTAGTCTTCTTTATCCTTGTAAAACATGGGAATCGACCAACCATCGACAACCATGGTGTATGACCTCCATCAAAAAACTCTCCGGATGAGTCAACAATTTCCCTCACATTAATTACACCCTATTCTTTGATGGAGGCCATTCAACTTGGTTGTGGAAGGTTGGTCAATAACATGTTTTACAAGGAAAAAGAAGAGTGGACATTAGTTTGTGGAAAAAATTTAGATATAGAAATAGATTATCATTCCTTTCAAGAGGGCATCTGAGCTTGTTGGTTTTGATTTTCAAGATCACAATAATCTAAATAGGTAGCAATGCAGTTTTGATATGATCGAGACTTCCATTAATGGATTCCTCGCTCTCCTTCAAGTCCAGATCTTGCTTGGAAGAACTAAAGAAGACCTATTGATTTTGATTTTAGGTTATACTATTCGTATAGGATTTTTGAACCTGATGCAACTACAAAGAATTTGAAATGATGGAGAAACAAAAATAATTCGGATGTGTGTGACGTTCTTCCTAATCAACTGAAGGAATGTCAAGTGGAGAATTACCCTGAACTTCCTCCTGATTCTTCTCCTCATTTTCCAGCAATGGTTTGGAAAACCTCAATTGAATATCTCTCCTTGTCATTTTCTATTGTAGAGTATGCTTCTACTTCAAAATGAGGAGAAAAATCAAAACAATCTTCAGGGTGATTCTCCACTAGACATTCTTTTGGAAGATCAGGAAGCACATTACAAACATCTCAATTCGTTTAGTTTGTCCATAATTTCATAAAATGTGTACTTACATCCGGTTCAAATAGCCTAGACGAATAGAATAACCTCAAATCAGAATCGATTGGTCATCTGTTATTGTACGAGGGAAGCACAAGATTTGAAGGTGGGAGATGAATCTATTTAGGGAAGTCTTGATCATATCCAAACTGTATTGCTACAAATTTGGCCGGTAGAACTCTTGACATTCAAAACCAACAAGCTCATATGACCTTAAGCATCGAAAGAAATACTTCATTTTTATAACCAAAGTTTTCCATCGAACTATTATCCAATCTTGTTTATCCTTGTAAAACATGGGATTCAACCAACCTTCCATAGTTAAGATGTACGAACTTCATTGAAAAACTCTCCGGATGAGTTAATAGTAGCCCTCACAATAATTACTCTTCACAACAAATTTTGACCCTTCCCAATAAGAACTAACTTTCGAGCTTTATAATTTACAATGATTGGGAATAATTTGTTTTAGAAAAAATTCAAAAAGTAAAGTTTTGAAGTAATTTTAGTCACACACACACACACACACACACACGCAAACATATATATATATATATATATATATATATATATATATATATATATAGTGAGTGAGAGAGAGAGAGAGAGAGAGAGAGAGAGAGAGAGAGAGAGAGACATGTGAGGGTATTTTTCTAAACAAACAACTTATTCAAAATATACAATGATAAAAACTAATTCCAACATAACTTATACGGCATAACTTATCTCAATATAACTAGTCCCAAGTAGGATTTCAGTAGTGGGTTCCTTTCACGCATTAGGTCCCTAGTTTTTAGTTAGATTCTTGATTCTGTTGTCATTATTTAACATAGGGTTTCTAGAACTTTGATATAACATCATGAATTTATTAAATATATGTTCCAAATTAGATTATCATGTTATGACTGAAATTATCAAATGAATTTAAGATACCTAGGTTTGTATTTCTTTTGTTCTTGAATTACACATGCTAGGTCATATATTTCAGACATTTCAGATACACATGACTCAGTTATAAATTCATAATTTCTAGATTAATTGTTGCATTCGCATTTTGCATGTTCAGTTTTGAGCTATCTAGTATTTACAAAAATTCAGATATAATCAGTTAGTTTATAGTATTTATTGGGAGTAGCATAATACCGAGTTGTACTAGGGTTAAGCGTACCCAATAGTCCCAGAACTACTATGCAAGTAGGTTGTAAGTCCCCTCTGTGGGCAATCTGTTTAGTGATCACGCCAGCATGCCTTTATACCTTTGGCAGGGTATATTGGGTCCTCTCGATGGGGCTTATACTAAGATAATTGCATCCATGTAACTCAGAAATCAGCATATCAGTTCATATTATTATACTTGTTTTTGTGCTTGTTTAGTTATGTTTTATTTAAGCTTTACTCTATCCTACATAATCAGTACCTTTTAAAAATGACGCAAATGTGCGCTACGTTTTATCATGATGTAGGTTAAGGTTCTCAGCATCCAGATCACGCAAAGATCGATTTCCCGATCTCCAATTTAGCAGATTCAGTGGTGAGTCCTCATTCTCCGAGGACAACAATCATGAGTTTCATTTAAGTCTTTAGTCATTTAGTTTAAGTTTTTATAGATTTAGATTGGGCTTGTCCAGTATTCTAGTCTAGTTTAGAGGCTATTTTTCAAACATAGTTGTATTCAGCTTAGTATTGAATTAATATTTCTTTTGTATTAAACTCATTGTTTCAAATATCTCAGTTATAGAATATGGGTATTCCCCATCTTTTCATTTTAAGTATGATTTAGCTGCCGCAACAGTTTATTATCTTTAGTATTCTCATGATCATGCCAGCACGGTTAGCTAGCTCGGGGCGTGACAAAACATTGTATCAAAGCACTAGGTTCAAGAGTCCTAGGATGTCTGAAAAAGACGTACTAAGTAGAGTCCTTTCGATGTGTGTGAAGTGCACCACATCTAATGAGAGGGAGGCTATGAAGTGTTTTAGAAAAAACTTCACCTTCTTGTTACTCTTATCGTGCATAAGGTATGATCTAACTCCATTCTAACTCTACGTTGAGCGCTTATGATCATGCTTTCGCATAGAGCTTAGGCATAGAATGCTAATGCACGTAATGCTAACACAGTTCCTCTAGTACCTTATAAGGAAGTTTACGTGCAAAATTTCAGAAAGCCAATTCAGCTTTTGGTCAAGAGTATGACCAACTAGAACAATTAGCAGGTTCTAGTTCCTACTAATATGATTGATCGATCAATGGCATCCGGAGTTTGTGATTTTGTTAGGATGAGGTCAAGAAAATATTTTGTGTGATGTCAGTAACTCGTAGTGATAGGTGAGATTGGCATCCTACAAACTGAAGGATGTGACTCACATACGGTTCACTTTGTGGAAAGACAACAGAGATGACTTTGCCTTTTGTAACTCACTATAGCAGTTCAATTCAATCTCATTCAAGAAAGTCTCTCAAATTTTTACTAAGTCTCTACTCTAGTCGCTGGGTATAAAAAAATTGCCCTATCACAGTCTCTCAAAAAGTCACCTCAGCAGATCTAGTAGAGTTAGAAATGGTAGATTTCGATGTTATTCTAAGCATGGATTGGTTACACTCATGTTATGCCTAAGTCAATAGTAGAAATAGGATTGTTCGTTTTTAGTTTCTAGACAAACCAATATTAGAATGGAAGGGTAGTAGCTTAGCGCTTATGGGTTCGATTTATTTCTTACCTTAAGGACAGAAAGATGATATATAAGGGTTATCTCTATCATCTAGTTTGGGTTAAGTATTCTAGCCTTGAAACCACATCCCTTGATCAGTTCTTGTGGTCTGTGAATTTCCATAAGTATTTCCAAAAGATCTTCCCGGGGTTCCCCCCTAAAGGGAAATCGACTTTGGAATTGACCTACATACAGATATCCAGCTTATTTCAATTCCTCCTTACAGATTGGCTCCAACAAAGCTTAAGGAATCAAAAAAGCAGTTGAAAGACTCTCTAGATAAGGGTTTCATCAGACCTAATATTTCACCATGGGGTGCACCAATATTGTTCGTAAAGAAGAAAGATGTTTCTCTTAGAATGTGCATTGACTATAGACAGTAGAACAAGGTCACAATAAAGAATAAGTATCCCATCCCCAGGATTGATGACTTGTTTGACCAACTTCAGGGTGCTAGTTATTTCTCAAAGATAGACCTCAGATCGGGTTATCATCATCTCAGAGCCAGAGATAGTGACATTCCAAAAACATCCTTTAGAACTCGGTATGGCCATTATGAATTTGTAGTTATGTCATTTCGAGTAACCAATGCTGCTGCATCTTTCATGGATTTGATGAACAGAGTGTTCAAACAGTACATAGACTTGTTCGTTATCATCTTTATTGATGATATCTTCATTTACTCTAGCAGTGAGGAAGAACATGCAAGTCATTTGAGAGCTGTTGTGCAGTCTCTCAAAGATCGCTAGTTATTCACTAAGTTTAGTAAATGTGGGTTTTGGTTGCAATCCATTGCTTTCCTTGATAACATTGTATCTAGCGAAGGGATCCTCGTAGATTCACAAAATATAGAAGCAGTAAAACAATGGCCCCTTATGTGGCTTTATATGGTCGTAGATCTACATCTCCTGTTTGTTGGTTTGAAATAGGTGAAGCCGCTTTGATAGGGCCAGATCCACTCCTTTATGCTATGGAGAAAGTGCAACTCATCAAGAATGACTTAAGACCACCCAAAGTTGTCAGAAATCTTATGCAACTGTAAGGAAAAGGGAACTAGAGTTACAATTTGATGATTGGTTTTTTCTGAAAGTCTCACCTGTGAATGGGGTGGTGAAATTTGGAAAGAAAGGGAAGCTCAGTCCTAGATATGTAGGCCCTTACATGATCTTGAAAAGTATTGGCAAGGTAGCATATGAGTTAGAGTTGCCAGCAAAATTAGCAGCAGTGTATCCTTTCTTCGACAGCTCACTGTTCAAGAAGTGCGTGGGTGACCCAGCCTCTATAGTGCCATTAGTGAGTGTGGCGGTGAAAGATATTATTTCTTATGAGGATGTACCAGTTGAGATTCTTGACCGTCAGGTAGGAAGGTTGAGAAATAAATAAGTCGCTTCAGTCAAGGATTTAATGGAGGAGTCAGTCCATATAGGGAGCTACTTGGGAAGCAGAAGCAGCCATGAAAGCGAAGTATCCATACTTTTTTCCTTGCGATTCCAGTCCAGCATGAGGTAATAGTTCCTCTTCAGTTTTACAGTCATTCATGCATAAATTCAGTTTTGGAATCATGTTCCCTTAATTTGTATTTTCATTTTTAGCGTAATTGCATGTACTCAGAACTCAATTCAATCAGCACTCAGTTATCAATGTTTTGTAGTGGTGTTTGCATCTCTCTCCCTCGATTTCAGATAGTTTAGTCTTCATTTAAGGACGAATTTTCCCAAGGGAGAGATAATGTAACACCCCGTAGCCAAAACAGACAAAAAAATTTTTTTTTCATAAAAATCAGCAGGTGCTACAAACGGTAGCATCGAAGGACCGTAGCCTGAACCACAGTCCATCCTGCACAACCGTCGATGGGATAAGAAACACCCAAAAATTTCAGCCTAGAAATATTGGTTAGGTCTTGGACGATGGACGGACTTACAGTCCGTAGTCTGTGACCGTCGATCAAGACTCCCTTCAACCACTCTCTGACAAGAACTATGGATGACCAACATGGTTCGTAGGCGGACCTAAAGTCCGTAGGTGGAAAATTTGCAGCCAACTAAGGGGAAATGCAGTTGGGTCAACTTAAAATGATCACAACTGTTAGCATAAAATGAATTAGGTCTCCCATTACTTACCCACAGATAGATAATTGAAATATCTTTCCATAGACACCAACCTTGCTAAAATCAGACCTTAGAGTAAAATGTTAATCCTATTTTAGTAAAGTCCTGTCGAACAGGACCTCACGACGGACCCAACGACGGGGCATCGAGCGCACGATGGCCGTCTGTTCGTGCCGTCATGAGTCCCGACGACAACCTTGCGAGGGGTCTTTTTGACCTTTTCCTATCCATTTAAACCCTAAGTTACGTCGTTTTGACCCTAAATCATCAAATGTTAGTAAATTTAAGCCTCCAAACATAATTAAAACATATCCAAGTGAAATCACTCAATCAAATCTAAGAAAATTAGAAGGAAGAGTGGAGAAAAAAGCTCAAGAACCCTAGTTCAAAAATGGCACAAGCTCCACTAGTTCCATCCCAAAAACTTAAGTATTTTTCCGTGGATTTCATCATCAGGTATGTGAGTTTCACTAGTGGGTTCCTTTCACCCATTAGATCCTTAGTTTTCAGTCAGATTCTTGATTCTCTTGTCATGATTAAACCTTGTGTTTCTAGAACTTTGATATAACTTCATGAATTTATTAAATATATCTTCCAAATCAGATTATCATGTTATAACTCAGATTATCGCATGGTTTTCAGAACCCTAGTTTTGTATTTCTTTAGTTTTTGAATTACATATGCTAGGTCATATATTTCAGACACATCAGATATACATGCCTCAGTTATAAATGCATAATTACCAGATTAATTGTTGCATTCTCAGTTTGCATGTTCAGTTTTGAGCTATCCAGTATTAACATATAATAAGATATAATAAGTTAATTTACAGAATTCATTGGGAGTAGCATAATACCTACATGGACTAGGGTTTAGCGTACCCAATAGTCCCATAACTACTAGACAAGTAGATTGTAAGTCCCCTCTGCGGGAAATGAGTTTAGTCATCACGCCAGCATGCCTTTATACCTTAGGTAGGGTATAGTGGGTCCTCTCGGTGGGGCGTATACATCAGACTCCACATTTAGCTAATGTGGTTTTTATCGGTTATTAGTAGCTCCCATAGTTCATTTAGACTCGCATTGACCATTTATCAGTATATGCAGTATTCAGTTTCAACATGTTATAAATTGGTCATTGCATCCAGTTAACTCATAAATCAACACATTACTTCATTTAAATATACT
This sequence comes from Solanum corneliomulleri, assembly GCA_027704805.1. Taxonomy (NCBI): domain Eukaryota; kingdom Viridiplantae; phylum Streptophyta; class Magnoliopsida; order Solanales; family Solanaceae; genus Solanum; species Solanum corneliomulleri. Next base: position 7,125,519 of record JAKWIY010003053.1, on the reverse strand, counting down.
TGATTTTATGCTTGTTTAGTTATGTTTTATTTTAACTTTACTCTATCCTACATGCTTAGTACCTTTCAAGTAATGATGCATACGTGCGCTACGTCTTCTCGTGATGTAGGTTCAGGTTCTTAGCATCCAGATCACGCATAGATCGATTTACCGATCTCGAGTTCATCTGATTAAGTGGTGAGTCCTGATTCTCCGAATACGACAGTCATGAGTTTCATTTCAGTCTTTAGTCATTTTGTTTAACTGTTTGCTAGTTTAACTGGGGCTTGTCCCAGTATTTCTAGTCTAGTTTAGAGGCTTTTTTTCAGACATAGTTAGATTAAGCTTAGTATTGAGTTAATATTTCTTTTTTATTAAACTCATTGTTTCAAATATCTTAGTTATAGAATATGATTATTCCCTATCTTTTTATTTTAAGTATGATTTAGTTTCCGCAACAGTTTATTATCTTTAGTATGCTCATTATCATGCCAGCAGGGTTATCTTGGGATCACTTGTGGTCCTAGGTTCCGTGTCCGCGTCATGGGGGTAGCTCAGGGCGTAACAAATGTCATATATTAAATGTCTTTATTTAAACAATATTTTTCCTGAAACTCGCTAAAATAAATGACATTTTAAAACAGATGTCACTATTTGTGACATTTGTTTCTAAATATCACTAAAATCAATGACATTTTACAGTGAATGTCATAATATATTCGACATTTATGTTGAATTCCACTATTTAATATATATTTTTTCTGAATGTTACTAAAACCAATGACATTTTGTAATAAATGTCGTATTATATTCGATATCTGAAGCAAATGTCATCATTTATATGACATTTTCACTAATTGTTGCTAAAATAATCACATTTTGCAATAATTGTCATTATTATAGTCAAAATTTGTAGAAAATGTCATCATTTATAAGACAATTTCGCTAAATGTCGCTAAAAACAACGACATTTTGCAATAAATGTCATTATCATAGTGATGTTTTGGACTAAATGTCATTTTTACCATATTTGATACCAATGTGAATATTTTTACGACATTCGACATCAAATCTCACTGTTTTATGACATTTTATTTTTAAATGTAGTAAAATTCTTTATTTTACGACATTTGTTTTCAGTATCACCAAATTAATGTTGCCATACGTACATTTTCTTTTAGTGCATATTCCCGTCACATTCAAAGAATCCACCTCTCATTTTTTAATATACTTTTTTAATTATGTTTTTTTACTTATCATTGAATAAATCCAATATGATAATTGACGCTTGCATCACCCCTTGATTTACAATGTCTTTAATTAAAAATATCTTTTACTACTACTTATTCAAGTGAAATTCTAATTTATACTTACTCTTACGATCTCCCCGTTGGCTGGGTTAGTATACTATTATGCGATTATAGACACTTGAACTGAAAGTTTTCATTAATTACACAAAACACTACCGAGCTATTCAACTTTAAAGTGGTCATTAGAAAAGGTTAGTTTCTCTACTCCAAATCTCGTTAAGATGATTTTGCAATGATATTATGATGATTAGATGCAAAAAGGGAAAAATCAGTAGAAATACTTTGTCCGTATTGCAAAACTTCTGAACCTAAAAATGAGTCATATCATCAAGGTTGTGTGTTTATGAGTAAGGAATTGCTTAAGTTTAACTTTTTGTAAAGTTAAAGCAGAGTGGTTGTGAAGCATTCAAAAAAGTTGGTTAAAATAAGCACATTTCGTTTCTTAGTGAAATTGTGTAGAGCTTGCTTAACCACTTTTTAGTCCACCAAATGTACCCATCTCGCCTTATTTTTAATGTATAAATTATTACTACAAATTGAAGCAACAATTATAGATAGACCTTATGTCTGTAGGAAGAAACATGAAGCCTTGACAGATGAACCTACTGCTTAACAAGAATCTTTTATTACCTCCCTCTCTGTCTTTCTCAAATATGGTCCTTAAATTATTATTATTTGTATTTGAGGAAAATTCTTTTTATTTTTGTTGGGATGAATCCCACTTTTGTGTTCTACTCGTAAATCATGTTTTGTTTTAATGTTTGTGTTGTTCTGTCTAAAAAAATGTTTTCTCTATTTTTGTGAATAATTGAGTTTATGGATCCCTTTTGTTTTAATTATAAAATGATTTTACCCTTTCAAAAAAATTTAAATTTTTTGCAAACTTTCTCCATCTCTTGTATGCACTAAATTGTGGCTATTCCTTAGCAAATTTGAGTCTCGGTTTCGATCAATACTGATTACTTAAACAATGCTTACTGTCACGACCCAAATCGGGGACGCGACTGGCACCCACATTTACCCTCCTATGTGAGCGAACCAACCAATCTAACCTTTAACATTTTAATACAATATCAACAAAAAAAAAATAATGCGGAAGACTTAAACTCATTAATAAAACAATTCGAAACTATTATTAATATCCCCAAAATCTGGAAGTCATCATCACAAGAACATCTATCTCAAATTACTAAGCTAGGAATGTCTAAAAACAAAATAACTAAAAAGCTAGTCCATGCCGGAAGATCAAGGCATCAAGACTTGAAGAAGAAGACCCAGTCCAAGCTAGAAGCATTAGCTCACCCTGAAGATCCGGTATGACGAAAACTGGCTCGAGTTACTGTTGCAAAACACTTCAACTTTTGAGAATTTGGTACAAGAAATGAGTTTCGGACCGTCAGGACGGAGGTGCAGGACGGACCGTCACAGGTGTGACGGGCCGTCACAGCCCACCTGGAACCTGGGGAGGTGCGACGACCACCGTGACGGACCGTCGCAGGCACGACGGCCCGTCACAGGTTGCGCAGTCCCAGGCAAAATAGGATTCCTCTACACGTTTTAGGGGTCGTTTTGGACTATTCTTTCCTTAATTATAAAGATTGAGGGTTAATATTAATAGATCTAAATACTTTGGGGTTAAAAGGGGAAACCTTAAGTTAATTAGTGGGTTTTATTGTCCTCCTTTACACTTAATTATACTTTTAATTAGGGTAAAAAGAAGGAGGGTTTGAATAAAACAAAACAAAAGAAAAGAACAGAAAGAGAGGAGAAACGAACGAGTAGAGAGAGAGAAACGAAGTGGATAGCAAGGATTTTGAGAAGATAGCTTGTTGATTCAATTCTTCGGTGGAGGTAGGTTATGGTTTTTACGATATTCGTAGTGAACTCTTAATAGTGAATAATATGTGTTGATGATATTGTAAATCTGTCTATATGCTTATTGTATGCTTGCATGAATATGATTATGTGATTTTGATAAAACAAGCATGATGAAAACCATTGAATCCCAAATCTTGAAAGAAACTTTAATCTACGATATTAATGATGATGCCTTGGTATAGAGAAGGCTTGATAAACGGATAGAATGAATTTAGTGGATCGGAGTGTCACGTTCCGACACATAGTATTAGTGGATCGGAGGGTCATGTTCAGACACACAGTATTAGTGGATCGGATTTTCACGTTCCGACACATAGTATTAGTGGGACGGGGGTCACGAACCGACACGTAGAATAAGGGGATCGGAGTGTCACGTACCGACACATGTAGGGGATCGGAGTGTCACGTTCCGACACATATAGGGGATCGGAGTGTCACGTACCGACACATGTAGGGGATCGGAGTGTCACGTTCCGACACATATAGGGGATCGGAGTGTCACGTACCGACACATATAGGGGATCGGGTGTCACGAACCGACACGTAGAATTAGGGGATCGGAGTGTCACATACCGACACATAGTGGTAGGGGATCGGAGTGTCACGTACCGACACAAGAGGAAGAAAGATAATGAATCTTGAAAGACGATAAATATACTCAATCTAATAAACTTAATTCCCAAATGAGTATGGTATTGAGGCTTGAGCCCTCATGGATGAACTTGATGGTACTTGTTGATGATTATAGTACTTGTTGTTGCTACATGTTGAGTTTATAGTTGATTTATAATATTACTTGATATATATTGTCTTCTATTTTGAGTTGGCCGATGATATCTACTCAGTACTTATGGTTGTACTGACCCCCCCTACTTTTATGTTTTCTTCTTTGTTATTTGTGGAATGCAGCAAACGTCCCGTCAACTTCAACTCAACAGTAGATCTAGCCAGTCGCGTCCCCGATTTTGGGTCGTGACAAACTTGGTATCAGAGCATTAGGTTCGTTGGTCTCATCACACAAGAACAGGTCTAGTAGAGTCTTAAGGAACGGTAGGGGGACGCCTTTACTTTTCCTTGAGAGGCTATAAGACTTTAGGAAAATTTCACTCTTTCATTCTTTCTTTCGTGCTACTACTTGAGTCCAATTGGTATCTAGGCGATACGAATTGGTATCTGACCATCTTCACTCTATTTCGCAGATGGTTAGAACTAGAGCAACGACCGCACCAGCAGCGACAACGGAAAGACAAGAAACGACTGAGCCAGCCACTGGGGCTGTGGCTCGAGGGAGAACAACGGCAAGAGGCCGTGGTAGAGGTCGTGGGAGGATGTCCTCTAGGGGAAGAGGACGAGCACCTAGTCCATCTGAGGCTAGGGCAGTGACTCCTCCATTGACTGAGGAGGTAGTAAGAGAGGGTGAGGAAGGGGAAACTGAACAAGTGCACAATGAGGAGTTGCCACCCCAACCTACCCCAGAGATGATCAACCAGGTACTTTCTTATCTTAGCGGGTTATCCGATCAGGGTCAGGCTCCTCCAGTGGTTTCTGCACCAACACCTTCGGTTTCAAAGATACGACATGCGGCTACTATGGCTCCCCGCATGGATGCATCATTGGGAATAGGCACATTTCCACGTCTGACTACTGGGCCTATTATGACAAACGATCAACATGAACTTTTCAGTAAGTTCTTGAAATTTAAACCTCCAGTCTTTAACGGTGCAGAATCAGAGGATGCCTACGATTTTCTAGTTGATTGTCATGAGCTACTACACAAGATGGGTATAGTAGAGAGGTTTGGTGTCGAGTTCGTGAGCTATCAGTTTCAAGGGAACGCCAAAATGTGGTGGCATTCACATGTTGAGTGTCAACCAACAGAGGCACCACCTATGACTTGGGAATCATTCTCTAGTTTGTTCATGGAAAAGTATATCCCTCGGACTTTGAGGGATAGGAAGAGGGATGAGTTCTTGAGTCTTGAGAAAGGTAGGATGACGGTTAACGCGTATGAGGCCAAATTCCGTGCATTATCCAGGTATGCCACCCAACTTTGTTTCAGTCCACAAGAATGGATCCGCCGTTTCGTGAAGGGGTTGAGGTCAGAATTGCGGATTTCAGCCTTACAGATAGCGGCAACGGCAACATCCTTCCAAGAGGTGGTAGACTTTGCGATAGAGGTGGAAGGAGTGAAACCAGATGACTTCACCACGACATCGACATCAAAGAGGTTTCGAAGGGGAGGTGAGTTTAATGGTTCTTATTCTAGAGGACAGAACTCTGGAGGTCACTCAGTTCGACCAATTCAGTCTTCGCTACAGACTGTAGTTGGGGGTCCATCTCAGAACGGTCAACACTACTCCGAGAGACCTATGCCTGACTCCAGAGAGTGCTATGGATGTGGGGAAATTGGACATATTAGGAGGAATTGTACAAAACAGAGCTACAGACCCCTAACAGCTAGAGGTAGAGGTGGCCATGGTAGAGGCCGCTTTTCTGGAGGACGTGGTGGTCAAGGTAATGGTGGTCACCAAAACGGCAGAGGTGATGGGCAAAACGGAGCCACTACTACACAACATGGTAGGGGCAACGGGCAGACAAACGATAGGGCCCATTGTTATGCTTTCCCTGGGAGATCTGAAGCGGAGGCATCTGATGCTGTTATCACAGGTAATCTTTTGGTTTGTGATTTCATGGCATCTGTATTATTTGACCCTGGCTCCACGTTTTCATATGTATCTTCATCATTTGCTAATGGTCTAAAATTGTGTTGTGAATTACTTGACATGCCTATTCGTGTTTCTACTCCGGTGGGTGAGTCTGTGGTAGTTGAAAAGGTACATAGGTCTTGTTTGGTGAATTTCGTGGGGAGCAACACTTATGTAGATTTGGTTATTTTAGAAATGGGTGACTTTGATGTAATTCTGGGTATGACTTGGCTTTCTCCAAATTTTGCGATCTTGGATTGTAATGCTAAAACTGTGACATTAGCCAAGCCTGGGACAGATCCGTTAGTGTGGGAGGGCGACTACACTCCCAATCCGGTGCGTATCATATCCTTTCTTCGTGCTAAGAAAATGGTTAGTAAAGGGTGTTTAGCTTTCTTGGCACATCTCAAGGATGACACTACTCAAGTACCCTCAATTGAGTCGGTTTCGGTAGTCCGCGAGTTTTTGGACGTGTTTCCTGCAGATCTTCCTGGTATGCCACCAGATAGGGATATTGATTTCTGTATCGATTTGGAACCGGGCACTCGCCCCATTTCTATACCCCCGTATAGAATGGCTCCCGCGGAGTTAAGGGAGTTAAAGGCACAACTTCAAGAGTTATTGAGCAAAGGCTTCATTAGACCAAGTGCATCTCCTTGGGGTGCTCCGGTCTTGTTTGTAAAGAAGAAGGATGGGAGTTTCCGAATGTGCATAGATTACCGACAGTTGAACAAAGTAACTATTAAGAACAAGTACCCCATTCCTCGCATTGATGACTTGTTCGATCAGTTACAAGGTGCTTGTGTCTTCTCAAAAATAGACTTGAGGTCCGGTTATCATCAATTGAAAATACGGGCAACGGACGTGCCAAAGACTGCTTTTCGGACTAGGTATGGGCACTATGAATTTGTGGTAATGTCGTTTGGTCTTACTAATGCCCCTGCTGCTTTCATGAGCTTGATGAATGGGATTTTCAAGCCATATTAGGACCTCTTTGTGATCGTGTTTATTGATGATATACTGATATACTCCAAGAGTAAGAAGGAACATGAGGAGCATTTGAGAATGGTGTTAGAGTTGTTGAGAAAGAAAAAGCTTTATGCCAAATTTTCCAAGTGTGAGTTTTGGCTAGATTCAGTGTCCTTCTTGGGGCACGTGGTGTCTAAGGATGGAGTGATGGTGGATCCATCTAAGATTGAGACAGTGAAGAATTGGGTAAGACCTACAAACGTGTCAGAAATAAGGAGTTTTGTAGGTTTAGCTAGCTACTACCGCCGATTCGTCAAGGGATTCTCTTCTATTGCTTCCCAATTGACGAACTTGACTAAGCAAAATGTTCCATTCGTATGGTCAGATGAATGTGAAGAAAGCTTCCAGAAGCTTAAGACTTTGTTGACTACCGCGCCTATCCTCACCTTGCCGATAGAGGGTAAAAACTTCATTGTCTATTGTGATGCATCCTATTCTGGGTTGGGTGCAGTGCTAATGCAAGAGAAGAATGTGATTGCTTATGCCTCGAGGCAATTAAAGGTGCATGAACGTAACTATCCGACCCATGATTTGGAGTTTGCCGCGGTAGTATTTGCACTAAAGCAATGGAGACATTACTTGTATGGGGTTAAGTGTGAAGTCTACACGGACCATCGTAGCCTACAGTATGTATTCACTCAGAAAGACTTGAACTTGAGACAGAGGAGATGGATGGAACTACTGAAGGACTACGACATCACTATCCTGTATCATCCGAGAAAAGCAAATGTTGTGGCAGATGCTTTGAGTAGAAAGGCCGGAAGCATGGGAAGTCTAGCTCATTTGCAAGCTTCTAGACGCCCATTGGCTAGAGAAGTGCAGATTCTGGCTAATGACCTTATGAGGATGGAAATAAATGAGAAGGGAGGATTGTTAGCTTGTGTAGAGGCAAAATCTTCTTTTCTTGATCAGATTAAAGGGAAACAGTTTGATGATGAGAAGCTAAGTCGAATCTGAGATAAGGTGTTGCAAGGAGAGGCTAAAGAGGCAATAATTGATGAGGAAGGTGTTTTGAGAATTAAGGGAAGGGTATGTGTACCCCGCATTGATGATTTGATCACCACTATTCTTACCGAGGCTCATAGTTCCGGATATTCTATACATCCTGGTGCAACCAAGATGTATCGCGACCTAAAGCAACACTTCTGGTGGAGTAGAATGAAGCGGGATATCGTTGAGTTGGTTGCCAAATGTCCAAATTGTCAACAAGTAAAGTATGAACACCAGAGGCCCGGAGGAACACTTCAGAGAATGCCCATTCCTGAATGGAAGTGGGAGAGAATCGCGATGGACTTCGTGGTTGGTCTTCCCAAGACATTGGGTAAGTATGACTCTATTTGGGTGATTGTTGATAGGTTAACTAAGTCTGCTCACTTCATTCCTGTCAAGGTGACCTACAATGCAGAGAAGTTAGCCAAGATCTATATCTCAGAAATCGTTCGATTACATGGGGTTCCACTATCCATCATATCAGATAGAGGTACGCAGTTTACTTCTAAGTTTTGGAAAACATTGCATGCTGAACTGGGTACTAGGTTGGACCTTAGCACAGCATTTCACCCTCAGACTGATGGTCAGTCTGAGCGAACGATTCAAGTGTTGGAGGATATGCTTCGTGCATGTGTGATAGAGTTTGGTGGCCATTGGGATAGCTTTTTACCTTTGGCAGAGTTTTCATACAATAATAGCTATCACTCCAGTATTGACATGGCTCCATTTGAAGCAGTGTATGGGAGGAGGTGTAGATCTCCCATTGGTTGGTTTGATGCCTTTGAAGTTAGACCTTGGGGGACTGATCTGTTGAGAGATTCTATGGAAAAGGTGAAAGCTATTCAAGAAAAGCTTCTAGCGGCGCAAAGTAGACAAAAGGAGTATGCAGATCGAAAGGTTAGAGACTTAGAGTTCATGGAGGGTGAACAAGTCTTGTTGAAGGTTTCACCCATGAAAGGGGTGATGCGGTTCGGAAAAAGGGGTAAGTTAAGTCCAAGGTACATTGGACCATTTGAAGTGCTTAAGCGAATAGGGGAGGTGGCTTATGAATTAGCCTTGCCCCCAGGGCTGTCCGGAGTGCATCCGGTGTTTCATGTATCCATGTTGAAGAGATACCACGGAGATGGAAACTACAATATCCGTTGGGATTCGGTTTTGTTGGATGAGAACTTGACTTATGAGGAGGAACCGGTTGCTATATTAGATAGAGAAGTTCGCAAGTTGAGGTCGAGAGAGATTGCATCCATCAAAGTTCAATGGAAGAATCGACCGGTTGAAGAAGCTACTTGGGAGAAGGAGGCAGATATGCAAGAAAACTATCCACATCTGTTTACAGATTCAGGTACTCCTTTTCGCCATTGTTTTTCTTCCTTTGATCGTTCGGGGACGAACGATGGGTAAATCTGTATCTATTGTAACGACCTGTTTAGTCGTTTTGAGCAGCAGATTTTTAATTCTGGAAAAACTGGCCAAAACTACGGGCACTGCGACGGACCGTCACAGGCACGACGGCCCGTCGAGGGTGCAGCGTGTCAGCATACTTAGAATTCTGAAATTGGGTACTGAAAATCGACTCTCTGTTACACTAATATTTAATAAAATATCTGGGTAAAACCTATCACTTTTAGTACATAATTAATTAGAAGAAGAAATAAGAAAAGAAGAAAAGGTCGAAGCTTGAGGCGGCTGAAGGGTTGCAGGTATCTGATTTCCCATTTTCTATATGCCTGCTACATTAATTTTCTCCACTTAGTTTCAATTCCTAGGTTACATGTTAAATTATTATTTTATCATGAAGTAAGGACATATTTTTATGCATATATATTAGTTATTATTATTATATTAATTTACTGTTAGTATGATTGTTGAATGGTTATGCCATTCATACTTTAAGCATGTTTGATGGCTTGATAATTGAATCATTATTGTAATGTGCAATTTTATTTTAGGATAAAATAGAAGAGATAATACTTGTAGCTAAATTAATTGAAAAAAATAATAATATCGGACTTTGAACTAATATGGTTGCCACAATATTTTGGTGGTTTCTGGGAATTAAACAAATAAGATTTGATGGAAAATTGTTACAATAGTCATGGAGTAATCATATAACAACGGTTAGGTGATAAGGGGAAAGCTGGGAATTTTCAGAATTGACACTTCCTCTTATGCGGACAATAACTAATTTCCAGGCTTAGCGTGAATTTGATGTTTAAGATTCTCTGCACCAATACACTAGGATTCATATTTTGATATATTGAGACTTAACCTTAAGTTTAAAATTTGGAGGAAATTGAATGATTTGACATGTTAATTGGCATCAAGGTTTAAGAACTTGATTATAAATTTGGAGTGAGTTTTTGGGTCAAGGCTAAACACATAGTAATATAAGTGTTGTTAGTTTCGAAATCTTACTGTGGTCATTTATTTGAATAGATTGCTTTGGGTTGGAAATTCAACGAAAGGGGAAGAATCAAGTTTTAGAGTGAATAGATTGAATGAGGCAAGTGGATTTCTAAACTCTTGTTAAGTGTATGAAATGCGTGTATTTCCTTGTGGTATATGTTTGGGAGTAACGGGATTGGTGATGGGTTGACTTGTCCACATTGATTAATTCTAATGATGAAAAGAATGGGGATAACAAAAAGGCAATGTGATTAATTGTTTATGTGTGTTGTGTTGAGAAAGGGTTGAAGGCTTGTTGAATCATTGTTGATGTAACTTTATGTTTGTGTGGTTGTGAACTGTGCGATGTTATGAAAATGGTCATCTCCTCATTATTTGTGTGAACTTGTCATCTGCATTATTCTGAGGCATTGGTTGTGACAAGTGTTATGTGCATTGAGAAAGGATGGGTACTTAAGAGGATGTACCACTTCGAGGGACGTATCGCGCGCCGCGATGGATACTATATTTCGAGGGACGTATCGCGCGCCGCGATGGATACTATATTTCGAGGGACGTATCGCGCGCCGCGATGGTTACTAATATCGAGGGTCGTGTCGTGCGCCGCGACAGATGCATGGACAGATATGTCCCCCATGGGTCCCGGACTGAGAGACAGCGGGTGTGTATCACTAGGTCAGACATGCATCATTATACTTGACATTGCATTCCGTTACATTGCACATACTTATCATTAGTGAACTTGATATTGTGTTTTGCTGATCTAGTGATTGCCTTTTTGCGGAACTTGTGATTGTTGAATACTGAGTGTGTTATTGAGAATATGTAAATTTTTGGAAGTGTTGCTATTGAGGATATCTAATTTGTTTAAGTGTTGATGTTGAGGATATATAATTTGTTAAAGTGTTGTTGTGGAGGATATGTAATATGTTAAAGTATTGTTGTGGAGGATATGTAATTTGTCTAAATGTTTTTGTTGAGTTACGTTCTATGTAAACTGTGAGTTGTTAGGTTGGGTTGATGTTTATGCAGGTTGTAGTTGTGGAGGTTCGGTTGGGGGTGGTAGGAGTACCCGTATTTCATCCCCTTAGCTTGTGTTTAGAGGTTTACTTGCTGAGTACCGTGTGGTTTGGTACTCACCCCTTGCTTCTACAAATTTTTGTAGGTTACTAGCCCGGACTTTTATGATATATTCTCTTCTTTTCCGAGGCTTCCTGGAGATTTTGTGAGGTAGTTGTTGGTCATCTCAGCATCCCTCCTTACTCTTGTTTATGATTTTGTTCTACTCTAGAAACAATATCATATGAGACTTATATTTTCTTTTGATACGATTGTAATACTTTAGAGGCTTGTACACGTGACAACCAGGTTTTGGGGTATAATGTAAGTTGATAGTAAATTTTCCGCATTTTTATTGTAATAGTTGAGTTTTAGGCTTACTTGTCTTGGTGGGATAAGACGAGTGCCATCACGCCCATTTTTGGGTCGTGACAAAATGGTATCAGAGCCCCAGGTTCATAGGTCTCACGTGTGTACAAGCCGAGTCTAAGTAGAGTCTCGAGGATCTGTACGGAGACGTCTGTACTTATCCTTGAGAGGCTATAGTGACTTTTAAGAAAAATCTTCACTTCTTGAATCTCAATCGTGCTTACTTGCTTTAGTTTTGACTATCATCGCTTCACTCCATTCACTCTCATTTGTGTGATGACTCGTGCATAGTTTCTCATATGAGTAGTTAGTGTGTTGTGTATAACTTGAATGTTAGACCTAATACTAAGGTGAACGTGATATACTTATGAAAATAATGTAGTTCGATAACTGAAAGTGGACGAATTAAGATGATTGCAAGATAATGAACAATGTAAATTGAGAAAACACAGTTAGCAAAGTTGTCATAATATGTATGAGCTATTTTGATACGATCTTCTAGATAGGTATGATGTGTTTTAGTGGTGGATTTAGCAGACTTCACAACATGGCACTAGTGGTATATGAAAATGGATATGTTAATTGTTAAGTGTGAATAATAAATACCTAAAGAGTTATTAGTTGTATCATATGTTCAGATAATTAGATTTGCTGTTGAATTCAAGATTTGAGAAACCAACTAGTTTGTTACTAAGGATGCTTGAGCTAAGCGTAATTTATAAGGAAACATTTAGTGGTGGATCTTCAGTGAGGATCAATAATTTCATCTTGAGGTCTAAGGAAATGGATAGATACCATAATGGCAAGCTTATGGGTAAATGAAGTCCCAGAGAGTATACTTGTGCGAAGGGAATTGAAAATCTTACTAAAAAGTGCATATGATATTGGGTTAGTCTTGTGAATTTTATTGGTAAAGTTGTTTTTGAGATGTCATGGCAATGACAAAGATTACTTTATGGTGATGGCAAGGGCTAAACGAGCATAATGATAGTAAGAGTTTGTGATGGATTGAGATTGGGATGAGCTATATGACAAAGATAGTTTGATAAATGGATTTTTGTATAGTAATGACAACTTGCGAGTATATAATGTTATGTTTTGCTATAGTTCGGTGAGTATCCTGGTTGCAAGTAAAGTTATAGGAGGTGTTGAAACACTGCTTGAATAGAATTTAAAGGAGCTAGAGTCATAATGAAAAAAAAATAATAAATAAATTAGCTGATATAGTGTAGCCTTCGAAAAGAGGTAAGAGTAAGAATATTTTCTTTGATTGCAAGGGCTAAAGAGGTATATTCACATGGGTTGAGAATTGGATTTAAAGTCACATGATTTCATCCGTTTTACATTGGTCATGGTAATAGTGTCATAGATTTATCAGATTGGTCAAAAAAAAAAATCGAATAAGATTTGAGAAATGAGTGTACAGACGTTCAACTTGAGTGTGATGATAAGTTTATTCGTGGCTTTAAGTTTCGTAATGAGTATGATTGAATTTTTAGCGAAAGATACGATAAGATCAATGGAGAGGTGATCAATGATAATCTAAGATACGTGAATTCATAAAAAAATCTTAAAGGTATGAGCTAATAGTGATGGATATTGAGTTACACAACTAGATTCAAATTGAAGCTTTTCGTAGTGAGTTTAGGTTTGTGGTAGTGTGTTTTGTCAATGTATGAATTGGTAATGTGAGAAATAATCAATCGCATTGAGTATGAGGCATTTGGAAGGACTTAAAAATTTTAAATAGTAAAATTTGGTTACATTTGATTGTTAAGACCCAGGGGGAGTTTCACATAATGTTATGGTTTAAAGGACAAGGTAAAAATTGTCATGGGTTGTTGGACAAAGAATAAGACTTGTAAGTGGAAAAAAAAAATTGGTGTATTGAAGAGTTCAAGGTATTTAAAACTTCTGTCATGAGAAGAATGTAAAAAAGTTAAGGAATAAAGACCTCTTGTATAAGCCCTTGATTTGTAGTTGAAGAATTTATTAATTTTTTTTTGAGTTTACATATGATTGTGAGATATGAAGTAGTACAGACTCACTAGAAATTATCATCAACTTTTCTAAAGATTGAGTTTTGCTTGGGTGACTAGTAATGATGTGGGAAAGATTATATGTGGTTATGTCGAGCTAGATTGTTCAAATTATGATTGGGTACTGAAAATGGACTCTCTGTAAATTGTGACGGACCTGCAGGACGTGCCGTCACATCCACGACGAACCGTCGCGAGTTTCCGTTGCAAAACACTTCAACTTTTGAGAATTTGGTACAAGAAACGAGTTTCGGACCGTCAGGACGGAGGTGCAGGATGGACCGTCACAGGTGTGACGGGCCGTCACAGCCCACCTGGAACCTGGGGAGGTGCGACGACCACCGTGACGGACCGTCGCAGGCACGACGGCCCGTCACAGGTTGCGCAGTCCCAGGCAAAATAGGATTCCTCTACACGTTTTAGGGGTCGTTTTGGACTATTCTTTCCTTAATTATAAAGATTGAGGGTTAATATTAATAGATCTAATTACTTGGGGGTTAAAAGGGGAAACCTTAAGTTAATTAATGGGTTTTATTGTCCTCCTTTACACTTAATTATACTTTTAATTAGGGTAAACAGAAGGAGGGTTTGAATAAAACAAAAGAAAAGAAAAGAACAGAAAGAAAGGAGAAACGAACGAGTAGAGAGAGAGAAACGAAGTGGATAGCAAGGATTTTGAGAAGATAGCTTGTTGATTCAATTCTTCGGTGGAGGTAGGTTATGGTTTTTATGATATTCGTAGTGAACTCTCAATAGTGAATGATATGTATTGATTGTATTGTAAACCCTGCTATGTACTTAATTGTATGCTTGCATGAATATGATTATGTGATTTTGGTAAGACAATCATGATGAAAACTATCTAATCCCAGATCTTGAAAGAAACTTTAATCTATGTTATTAATGATGATGCCTTGGTATAAAAGAAGGCTTGATGAATTAAAGTGATGGGATTGATGATGCCTTGGTATAGAGAAGGCTTGATGAACGGATAGAATGAGATTAGTGGATCGGAGTGTCACGTTCCGACACATAGTATTAGTGGATCGGAGTGTCACGTTCCGACACATAGTATTAGTGGATCGGAGTGTCACGTTCCGACACATAGTATTAGTGGGACGGGTGTCACGAACCGACACGTAGAACTAGGGGATCGGAGTGTCACGTACTGACACATGTAGGGGATCGGAGTGTCACGTTCCGGCACATATAAGGGATCGGAGTGTCACGTACCGACACATATAGGGGATCGGAGTGTCACGTACCGACACATAGTGGTAGGGGATCGGAGTGTCACGTACCGACACAAGAGGAAGAAATATAATGAATCTTGAAAGATGATAATATACCCAACATAATGAACTTAATTCCCAAATGAGTATGGTATTGAGGCTTGAGCCCTCATGGATGAACTTGATGGTATTTATTGACGATTATAATACTTGTTGTTGCTACATGTTGAGTTTATAGTTGATTTATAATATTACTTGATATATATTATCTTCTATTTTGAGTTGGCCGATGATATCTACTCAGTACTTGTGGTTGTACTGACCCCCTACTTTTATGTTTTCTTCTTTGTTATTTATGAAATGCAGCAAACGTTCCGTCAACTTCAGCACAACAGTAACTCGAGCCAGTTTTCGTCATACCGGATCTTCAGGGTGAGCTAATGCTTCTAGGTTGGACTGGGTCTTCTTCTTCAAGTCTTGATGCCTTGATCTTCCGGCATGGACTAGCTTTTTAGTTATTTTGTTTTTAGACATTCCTAGCTTAGTAATTTGAGATAGATGTTCTTGTGATGATGACTTCCAGATTTTGGGGATAATAATAATAGTTTTGAATTGTTTTATTTAATGAGTTTAAGTCTTCCGCATTAATTACTGTTGATATACATTGAAATGTTAAGGTTTAGATTGGTTGGTTCGCTCACATAGGAGGGTAAGTGTGGGTGCCAGTCGCGTCCCCGATTTGGGTCGTGAAGTTTGTCACGAAAGAAAGAATGAAAGAGTGAAATTTTCCTAAAGTCTTATAGCCTCTCAAGGAAAAGTAAAGGCGTCCCCCTACCGTTCCTTAAGACTCTACTAGACCTGTTCTTGTGTGATGAGACCAACGAACTTAATGCTCTGATACCAAGTTTGTCACGACCCAAATCGGGGACGCGACTGGCACCCACACTTACCCTCCTATGTGAGCGAACCAACCAATCTAAACCTTAACATTTAAATGTATATCAACAGTAATTAATGCGGAAGACTTAAACTCATTAAATAAAACAATTCAAAACTATTATTATTATCCCCAAAATCTTGAAGTCATCATCACAAGAACATCTATCCTCAAATTACTAAACTAAGAATATCTAAGAAAACAAAATAAATAGAAAGCTAGTCCATGCCGGAAGTTCAAGGCATCAAGACTTGAAGAAGAAGATCCAGTCCAAGCTAGACGCGTTAGCTCACCCTGAATTTCCGATGGAGTGAAGACTGGCTAGATCTACTGTTGAGTTGAAGTTGACGGGACGTTTGCTGCATTCCACAAATAACAAAGAAGAAAACATAAAAGTAGGGAGGGTCAGTACAACCACAAGTACTGAGTAGATATCATCGGCCAACTCAAAATAGAAGACAATATATATCAAGTAATATTATAAATCAACTATAAACTCAACATGTAGCAACAACAAGTACTATAATCATCAACAAGTACCATCAAGTTCATCCATGAGGGCTCAAGCCTCAATACCATACTCATTTGGGAATTAAGTTTATTAGATTGAGTATATTTATCGTCTTTCAAGATTCATTATCTTTCTTCCTCTTGTGTCGGTACGTGACACTCCGATCCCCTACCACTATGTGTCGGTACGTGACACTCCGATCCCCTAATTCTACGTGTCGGTTCGTGACACCCGATCCCCTATATGTGTCGGTACGTGACACTCCGATCCCCTATATGTGTCGGAACGTGACACTCCGATCCCCTGCATGTGTCGGTACGTGACACTCCGATCCCCTATATGTGTCGGAACGTGACACTCTGATCCCCTACATGTGTCGGTACGTGACACTCCGATCCCCTAATTCTACGTGTCGGTTCGTGACACCCGTCCCACTAATACTATGTGTCGGAACGTGAAACTCCGATCCACTAATACTATGTGTCTGAACGTGACCCTCCGATCCACTAATACTATGTGTCGGAACGTGACACTCCGATCTACTAAATTCATTCTATCCGTTTATCAAGCCTTCTCTATACCAAGGCATCATCATTAATATCGTAGATCAAAGTTTCTTTCAAGATTTGGGATTCAATGGTTTTCATCATGCTTGTTTTATCATAATCACATAATCATATTCATGCAAGCATACAATAAGCATATAGACAGATTTACAATATCATTAACACATATTATTCACTATTAAGAGTTCACTATGAATATCGTAAAAATCATAACCTACCTCCACCGAAGAATTGAATCAACAAGCTATCTTCTCAAAATCCTTGCTATCCACTTCGTTTCTCTCTCTCTACTCGTTCATTTCTCCTCTCTTTCTGTTCTTTTCTTTTGTTTTGTTTTATTCAAACCCTCCTTCTTTTTACCCTAATTAAAAGTATAATTAAGTGTAAAGGAGGACAATAAAACCCACTAATTAACTTAAGGTTTCCCCTTTTAACCCCCAAGTAATTAGATCTATTAATATTAACCCTCAATCTTTATAATTAAGGAAAGAATAGTCCAAAACGACCCCTAAAACGTGTAGAGGAATCCTATTTTGCCTGGGACTGCGCAACCTATGACGGGCCGTCGTGCCTGCGACGGTCCGTCACGGTGGTCGTCGCACCTCCCCAGGTTCCAGGTGGGCTGTGACGGCCCGTCACACCTGTGACGGTCCGTCCTGCACCTCCGTCCTGACGGTCCGAAACTCGTTTCTTGTACAAAATTCTCAAAAGTTGAAGTGTTTTGCAACGGAAACTCGCGATGGTTCATCGTGGATGTGACGGCACGTCCTGCAGGTCCGTCACAATTTACAGAGAGTCGATTTTCAGTACCCAATTTCAGAATTCTAAGTATGCTGACACGCTGCACCCTCGACGGGCCGTAGTGCCTGTGACGGTCCGTCGCAGTGCCCGTAGTTTTGGCCAGTTTTTCCAGAATTAAAAATCTTCTGCTCAAAACGACTAAACAGGTCGTTACAAGAGCTTAGGTTCTTTAAGGGGTTTTGAAACAGATTTATAGTTTATTTTAGGGTTTCGTAAGTTTCAAGGTATTGCGCTTATGATTAAGAGTTTGTTGATAGGTTTTAGGGTATATGATTTTGGGTTTCTTAGCGTTTAGGGTTTATTGTTTACGGCTTCGTGTATTTTTAGATTTCAGATTTTCTTGTTAATGATTTTATCTATGTTTTAAGGCTTTAGGCTTTGGGTTTTATTAGCTTACGATTTCTTATGGTTTTATAAGTTTAGGGTGTAACAACCGGGGAGCACCCCTAGTCGTAACCGTTGTCCTCGTCCTCTTAAATAGAGGCCTTAGTCAAGCCCTTAGCATACATCATTGATTTCATAGGTAAGAAAATATGCAGAAATTAAAACGTTACATATGAAGTAAACATAAACTACTCGTTTATCCATATATGAAGATTACATAGACTTCTCATTTATCAACATAGTCTACTATTTCCTCACACATAACTATTTTATATCGGAATACAAGGTTTGGGATATAGCCCTTTTAATATTACAATATGTCTAATATAAAATATACAATAATGTCTCAGAGTAAGAAAGTAGAACATGTTCTTAGGCATAGTCATATAGATAAAGCTTAAATAGAAGGTTTCATCCTCGGACTTGGGGGTTCACCAACTTGGGAATATATCAAAGTTTCTTGATCCTTGGACTTGAATCTATTCAATGACCCGAACCTACATAACTATAGAATAGAGAGAATATGGGTTAGTACAAACCACATGTACTAAGTATGGGTATATGCAAGTAAAGTAGTAGGAAATATTCGGAAAAAAGACATTTTAGTTTAAACATGCTAAATACACTTGAAAGCCTTTAATTACACATTCAAGAATATTCAAGTCCGTCGGAAAAAGACATTTTAGTATAAACATGCTAAATACATTTTTGAAAGCCTTTATACACATTAAAGCATATTCAAGTCCGTAACACAAAAACACTGCACCTTATCTGTATTAATTTTTTAAAAGTACATCATTAGAAAGTCATAATGAATAATTCATATTTAGAATAACTTTCATCAACATATAATAATACCTTACTCACAACTCAATCCAAGTCAACAAATTCAATGTCTATATGAAGCCCCATAACCTCACATAAACCAAGTCAACTAGGAAAGAGACCATAAGCATTATCTTTACATCATATGTTAATAATTTACACCAACATCATGTATAACAAGTTAAACTATCATCATGTATGATAAACATGAACTATATATTATATACATAAAGAAATCCTCCTAAAACTCCCTTTAGGGTCTAGTTGTGCAATTTTAAAGTCCCATTTCCCTACATACACTAAGTTATACCCCTTAGTAGTCCTATTTAGTGTTCATCTTAGCATTATAGTTTATTTATTCATTTTACTTGTGTGAAACTTTTCCACTACTTTCGATTCCACAATTTAACAACCCTATCATCCTCACACAAGTCATTACATTCATAGCATATTCATACCTTCACTACTTCATCATAAAAATCAAATTAACGAACATAACAAACAATAAGCCAACAATGACATAATAACATGATTTAGGGTTAGGGTTAAATCTATTAACTCTTCATCAAGTGGTTTGAAACCCCAAAATACAAGACAATAGGAAGTCCATGAATAAAATAACATCGTTAACATAAGTCTAATAATTAATACATTCACCACTTCCAAGCAATTAATAAGCAAGAAGCACTTGGATCAACGAAATATCAATCAACAACATGTATATACTTAATTACCTGTAAGTAACAATAATTCGTCACAATTAACCCACAATTTGGAATTTAGAATAAAATCCATTAGTAGATAAACCCCTAATAATTGGGTTCTTTCGAAATCAACTCTGAATAGACCTCTTGTAAAAGAATCCCAAGTGTGAAAGAATCCATACCTTGAGTAAGAACCTTGGACATTGGGTCTTTATTTTTCAAGCATCTAGGTTTCTTCAATGGAGGTTGGGGTAAAGATAGAATGTAGAGAAAAGTGGGAGAAATTGGTTTAAAATTTGTGAGTGTGTTTTTAAGTGGAAATTGAGATAAAAATGATCTAAAACCTATATATAGTAAACCCTCAAAATAATAAGAGTACCCCTCATTAAGTTTGACTTCCAAAAGTGAAGTCTCACTTGACCTAGGCTTTGAAAGCTCGTCTACCTTCACGCCCCCACCTCACAAGTCGTGAAGTGCTTTATGGACTGTAGTGGTTTTTGAGAGGTGTGGGACAGTATCTCCCCAACGTGCCATCCTACAATACCTCTGAGTAAAGTTCACAATCCCTCCCCTAATCCATGAACATGAGCCATGAACCATAAAGTGTCCTTTGGTGCTTTTAGAAGTAGCCCCTGCAAAATTGCATGTTTTCCAAAATTACTAAGGCAAGTCCACGACCAACACCTCCCTGTTGTCAAGTGCACTACCAGTCCTGAAGTGGCTCTTGGGACCTTAAACAGTAGCTAATATAAAATTCCCTCTCCCTTTTATGTCCAAGGAAACTTTTTGAGCCCCCCACATGGAATTAGTAACGATTGCGAGTCGTGGTCCTGCTCATGAAGGTTGGGGCATAATCTCCCTTTTTTGGATCCCTTCACCTTTGGCTTTGGCTAGCCCCCCCTCAAAGTGGGCACTCATCCCTTTGGCCTTGATTCTTTAAACCCTTTCTTAGGCACCTATGTCAACTCCCATCATCTCGTCATGGATTATATATTAGAAACCTCTTTGAAACCATACAACCACCACTAGCACTACACTAGCTTATGTTACTAGTTTACCATACGTCGTGGTCATTTTTAATATATCATTAACCTATCCTTTAAAACTAAGTTCACTATCATAAAATAGGCCTCAAACATCTTTATGACCCATGTCTAGTACTTGAACTACCTATGGAACCCTAGATTAAGTCATTGAATTTACAAGGTGTAACATAGGTTTTTGGTTAATTATTTTACCTAGGATCTTACGGTTTGTGGCTTTGGGTTTTTTAGGGTTCTAGGTATAAGTTTATGGTATTGGTGTTTTTAGGGCTTAAAATATACTAACTAGGTCTTTATAGGTTTTAGACTTTTGAATTTTTTTCATTTATGTTTTCTTGTTTTTTAGGCTTTTTTTATGGTTAAGTATTTCTAATGGATTTTCAGGATTAAAGATTAGGACTTACATTATTTTTTTTGTGTTTTAAGATTTAGTGTTTATGAATTGATTGATCTTAGTGTTTAGATGTTAGGGTTTTTTAGGAGTATGAAATGGATTTTAGAGTTTACTTTAGGGTTTCTAACGGTTAAGGTTTTAGGTTTTTAGTTTAGGTTTTCGTTTTTAGGACTTAGTGTTAAGGAATTAGTGCTTATGGTTTCTTAGGTTAAAATTGTTTATATTTTAATAGGTTTAGGATTTATGGATGAGTTTATTTTGTATGTTATAGGGTTAAGCATACACGATTTAGGACTTTATACGGCTTAGGGCTCACAAATTTTTGGGTTTACATGTTATTTTTGGAGGTTTTTTTTAATGGTTTTAGGGTTTAATTTAGGGAAAATCGGATCAACAATTTCTTAAGGTTTATGGTTTTAGGTTTAGTACTCAGGATTTTCAGTTAGGGTTAGGGTTAAGGGTTTTGCATCATTTTTTGGCTGGGTGTACTTTATGGTTTTTTAGGTTTAAGGCTTAGGGTTTTTGTGTTCTGGGGGACTTAACAAATACAAATTAGGGCTTTATATGTTTTTGATCTTAGAGTTTTTTTAGGGGTGTTGGGGATTTCTAGATTTTTTAGGTTCTTAAGTATTAAGTGTTTGTTAGAGATTTGGATTTTAGGGCTCAGGTGTTTTTTCTGTGTTTTTTATGTTTTTGATTTATGATTTTTTAGGATCTAGAGTTTCAAGCTTTGGGGTTTTGTAAGGACTTTTGAAGAATTTACAGGGTTTATAGGATATAAGATTTATTAAAACATAGAGTTTACTGTTTCTTAGGGTTTTAGGTTTATGATTTCGTGCTTTAGGTTAGGGTTTTGGTTTTTCATAGGTTTTGAATTTTTTGTTAAGGGTCGTATTTAGCTTATTAGGGTTAGGGCTTTTAATATTGTTGGATATGGTATATTATAGTTTTATAGGTTTAGGGTTTAGGGCTTAGGGTATTTTTTGTGTTTATAGGGTTTTGTATATACGATATAGGGTTTAGATTTTACAGGTTTTTTGGTTTAGATTGTTTTTGATTTTCTATTCTTTTTAATGATTAAGTGTTTCTTACGGTTTAGGGCTTACATTTTCGTGTGTTTTTATAGAAATAAGGTTTATCTATTCTTAAGATATAGGGTTTCAACCTTAGTGTTTTAGGAGTGTTTAAATGGTTATAAGGATTCAAGTTATATTTTACAGGATGTAGTAAGGTTTAGGATGTTTGATTTTGAACATAGCGTTCTAGATGGGTTCATAATGGATTTAGGGTTTATTTTAGTGTCAAATAAAATGTTAAGGTTTTGATATTAAGGTTTCTTCTAATTTAGGGTTTCATGTTAGGGTAATTTTAGGTTTCGGGTATATCGTTAAGGGCTTTGGTATTGTAGGGTTATGGTTTTTATGGTTTATGGCTTAGGTGTTAGTATTTCTTTTGTTCTTTTTTAAGGTTTAGCATATTGTATATAGGGCTTTATAAGATTTTGAGTTTGGTGTTTATACATTGATGGAATTTTTGGTACTTTAGATTTTTTAAAGGTAAGATGTTTCTTAGAGTTTTGTTGTGTTTTTAAGGTTTATGGTTTATGAATATTTTAACGGTTAAGTGTTTCTACGGGTATTTTAGAATTAGGATCAGCTAATAGGATGTTTTATTTACTTAAGTTTAGGGTTTATAAATTTTTAGGTTTTAGGGTTTAGAGCTTTGGATTTTGTAGGAGTATGAGATGGATTTTAGGGTTTATTTTAGGTTTTTATATGATATAGGGTTTATTAAGGTTTAAGGTCTATGACTTAGGGTTCTAGTGAAAGATTTAGGGTTTAGGTCTTAGTTTTAAGGCTTTAAAGGCTTAGGGTTTCTTATTTTAGGATTTTTTATATGGTTTTATAGGTTTAGGCTTTAGGGATGAGGTGTTTTTTGTGTGCTTAAGTGTTTAGCATATATTATTTAGGGTTTTATTTGTGTAGGGCTTAGAGTTTTTTATGTTTAGTTGTTTTAGGGGTTTTTAATGTTTCTTTGTACGTTTTCAACTTAGGTTTTATAGATTTTTTTAGGATTTAGTGTTTACTTATTATTATTTTGAAGGTATTCTTTATGATTTTTGGGTCTTTAAGGTTTAGAGTTTTAGGTTTATGACTTAGGGTATTAGTTAAAGTTTTGGGGTTTAGGGCTTTGTGTTATTTTTAGGTTAGGGTTATATGGTTTTATAGGTTTGGGGTATGATTTGAGGGATTTAGTTTATACTATTAAAGGCTTTATTGGTTTTGAAGTGTAGAGGTTTTTTTTATGTTTAGTGCTATTATGATATTTCGATTTTTTAATATACTTAAAGATTAAGTGTTTCTTAGAATTCTTTTAGGGTTTAGGATTAGCGCTTAAGTTTTTTTGTGTGTTTTATAGGTTTTGGGTTTACAATCTTTTAGGATGTACAGTTTCGAGCTTAGGTTTTTGTAATAGCTGTTAAAGGTTTTTCTAATTTCGAAGGATAAATGTTAGATAGTTGAGCCTGATTAATGTATATAATTGTTTACACGGTTTAACCTATTCATTTTTTATTTATTCTCTGTAACTAAAAATACTCTAATTTATTAATATGTATATACCTCACCACTGTGGATGTTTACTCACGGGGTGTTACCACAAAATATTGGGTTTTCTCTTTCTCTCTCTAGATCTCTCATTACTTTCTCTTGAAAATTCTTGCGTTATTCATTCATCTAGTGTGTGTGCGTGAATTCGATCCCAACAACTTGTATCAAAGCTAAGGAGATTCAACACGATCACTAAAGATTGATAGTTCGAAGCTTGGAATCGAGAAGTTTGATGGATCCAATTTCAGTTTCTGGAAGATGTAGATCGAAGATTATGTGTACCAGAAAGATCTTCACGAACCCTTGACCGGGGTAAAGTCGGAATACATGAAGGAGGATAAGTGGAAACTCAAGGATCGCCAGGCTCTAGGGTTGATCAGGTTGACTTTGTCAAGAAACGTGGCGCTCAACATTGTGAAGAAGAACACTACGTCCGGTCTGTTGAAGGCACTGTCAAACATGTATGAAAAAACATCGGCTATGAACAAGGTAAATTTGATGCGTAGATTGTTCAATTTACAGATGACTTAGAATGGATCCATTTCTGATCATATAAACGAATTCAATATGATTGTGAGTCAACTCAATTCTATGGATATTAATTTCGAAGATGAAATTAAGGCGTTGATTTTGATGTCATCTCTGCCCGAGTCTTGGGATATTGTTTTTTCTGCGATTAGCAGTTCCCGTGGATCTGAGAAACTGAAGTTTGATGAAATCTGTGATGTTGTTCTTAGCGAAAGTATTCGCAAACGAGAAGTGGAAGATTCATCGGGCAGTGCTCTCAGCATTGACAGAAGGGGAGAAGTAGGACGAAAGGCCAAAATCAACATGGTCGATCAAAATCAAAGAATCGAGGAAAATCCCTGAATAGATCAAACGTGACTTGTTGGAACTGTAGAGAAAAAGGGCACTTTCGGACGAACTGTACAAAGCGAAACAAGAAACATAATCAGAAATTTGGAGATGACAATGATTCTGTAAATTCACCAGAAAAAATTGGGGATGCTCTAATCCTTAGTGTGAACAGCCCGGTTGAATCATGGATTTTGGATTCTGGTGCATCTCTCCATTCGTCTCCAAGCAAGGAGATGTTCCAAAATTTCAAATCTTGAAATTTTGGAAGAGTATATCTTGCTAACAACAAAGCCTTACAGATTGAAGGAAAGGGGGATGTTTGCATAAAGACAACCTCGGGATAGAAGTGGACATTGGAGGATGTAAGATATATTCTTGGGATCAAGAAAAATCTGATCTCTGTTGTGCAGTTGGATGGTACGGGTTATGCAGCAGAGTTTGGGAAAGGTTCATGGAAGATCGTGAAAGGTTCTATGGTAGTAGCTCGTGGCACCAAATCTGGAACCTTATACACCACTGCAGGGTTTATAAACATGGCCGCTATTGCTGAAGGTGCTTCCGGTTCATGTCTGTGGCACAATAGAATTGGACACATGAGTACTAAAGGAATGAAGATGCTTGTTGCAAAAGGAGCATTAGAGGGTCTGAAGTTTGTTGATATGGGTCTTTGCGAGAGCTGTGTTATGGGAAAACAGAAAAGAGTACGCTTCACAAAGATTCCAAGAGATCCAATGAAAGTGCGGTTGGAAATGGTCCATACAGATGTTTGGGGACCTTCTGCAGTATCATCACTTGGAGGATCCAGATTCTATGTTACCTTCATTGATGATTTCAGCAGGAAGGTATGGGTTTACTTGTTGAAGCATAAGTCAGATGTGTTTGCAACTTTCAAGAAGTGGAAAGCTTAAGTTAAGAACCAAACCGGTTTGAAAGTCAAATTCCTAAGGTCTGACAATAGAGGAGAGTATGACAAATCAGAGTTCAAGGCATTCTGTGCAGCTGAGGGAATCTGATTTATGAGAACAGTTCCTGGTAAGGCAAGGTAGAATGGAATTGCTAAGAGGATGAACAGAACATTGAATGAACGTGCAAGGAGTATGAGGATACACTGTGTGCTGCCTAAAAAACTTTGGGCGGATATTGTGAGCACAACATCATACTTGATAAACAGGGGACCATCTGTTCCTTTAGGGTTGAAGATTCCAGAGGAGGTGTGGACAAGAAAATAACTCAAGTACTCACACTTGAGGACTTTTGGTTGCACTGCTTATGTTCATATTGATCTAGAAAAGAGAGAAAAACTTGATGCCAAGGCTGTTAAGTGTTACTTCATAGGCTATGGTTCTGATTTGTTTGGTTAAAGGTTTTGGGATGACAAGAACAGAAAGATCCTAAGACATTGTGACGTGACATTTGATGAGTTTGTCCTGTACAAGGACAGAGCAGAAGGTTCTAGAGATTATAAAGCAAGTGGGAGTTGAGGTTGAGTTGGAGAAGAGTAACCCTAGGATTTGGACATGGAGATCTGGACAAAGAGATCTATATGCAGCAACCGCAAGGATTTGTGGTTCTAGCAAGGAACACATGGTGTGCAAGCTCACCAGGAGCTTGTATGGACTAAAGCAAGACCAAGGCAGTGGAACAAGAAGTTTGACTCCTTCATGACCTAGTGTGGATTCTGCAAAGATAAAAAGGATCCTTGTTGTTACATCAAAAAATACATTGATTCATATGTCTTTCTACTCTTGTATGTGGATGATATGTTGATTGCAGGATCTAGTATGAGGGAGAGTAACAATCTCAAGACAAGGTTTTCTGCAGCGTTTGAGATGAAAGATTTGGGTCAAGCAAAGCAGATTTTGGGGATGAAGATTTCTCGGGATAGATCAGCTCGCACTTTAAATCTATCTCAGGAGTTGTACATTGAGAAGGTGTTCAGAAGATTCACGGTTAATGATGCTAAACCCAGGACTACTCCATTTGTGAATCACTTTAAATTGTCAAAGGAGCAGTCAACCAAGTATGCCGAGGATCTTGATCACATGGCACTTATTCAATATGCTTCAGCAGTTGGTAGTTTGATGTATGCTATGGTCTGCACTAGACCTTAAATAGCACATGCAATGGGAGTTGTTAGCAGGTACATGGCGAACCCTGGGAAAGAGCATTGGGAAGCTGTGAAGTGGCTTCTGAGATATATGAGTGGTACATCCAGTACTTCACTTTGTTTTTGCAAAGGCAATGTGACTCTACAATGTTTTGTGGATGCTGATCTTTATGGGGATGTTGACTCGAGCAAGAGTACATCGGGGTACATTTAAAACAAAGGTGGAACAACAATGAGTTGGTGAAAATCAAGTTTATCATTCGAAGACAAAGCACATCAGAAGGCCATACCATTTCACTCGCAGGGCAGTGGAGGATGGTGATATGTGATTGGAGAAGATAGAGGGTGCAAAGAACCCGGCAGACATGTTGACGAAATATGTTGATCTTCTATAGTTGTTGCTACAGATGTTGCGGTGTGGTAAAGATGTTGATGATGAAGAGATTTTTTTTTGAGAATGTATTTTTTGGATGACTGAGTCAGTCTCCAAGTGTGAGAATTGTTAGGTAGTGGAGCCTAATTAATATATATACATGTTTACGCGGGGTTCGAGGCAGCGGCCCGACCTGAGAAAGAGAGAGAATCGATCGAGAAGAGGAAAACACAAAGCTTGGGAATTTGCTTGTTGATCACTAATCTTCGGTGGAGGTAGGTTATGGTTTTCACACTATTCGTAGTAAACTCTTAATAGTGAATGATATGTGTTAGTAGTATTGTAAACCCTTCTATATTCTTAATTGTATGCTTGCATGAATATGATTATGTAATTGTGAAATAAATAAGCATGATAAAGCTATTGAAATCCCAAATCTTGAAAATAAACCCTAATCTACTTTGTTAATGGTGACGCCTTGGTATAAATGAAGGCTTGATGAACGAAAGTGGTGAGATTAGGGAGTGTCACGTTCCGACACCAGGATAGTATATGGATCGGGTGCCACGTTCCGGCACCAGGATAGAATAAGGATCGGAGTGTCACGTTCCGACACCGGGATAGTATATGGATCGGAGTGTCACGTTCCGACACCAGGATAGCATATAGATCGGGTGCCACGTTCCGGTACAAGGATAGAATGAGGATCAGAGTGTCACGTTCCGACAAGAGGATAGTATATGGAGCGGAGTGTCACGTACCGACACGAAGGGAATAAAGATAATGAATCTCGAAATATGTTAATATACTCAATCTAATGAACCTAATTCCCAAATGAGTATGATATTGAGGTTTGAGTCCTCGTGGATGAACTTGGTAGTACTTATTGATGATTATAGTACTTGTTGTTGCTACATGTTGAGTATTATAGTTGATTATGATATTAACTGATATATATATTGTTTTCTATTTTGAGTTGGCCGATGATATCTACTCAGTACCCGTGTTTTGTACTGACCCCTAATTTTATGTTTTCTTCTTTGTTATTTGTAGAGTGCAGCAAACGTGCCGTCGTCTTCAACTCAACAGTAATTCTAGCCAGTCTTCGTCACACCGGATCTTCAGGGTGAGCTAATGCTTCTAGCTTGGACTGGATCTTCTTCTTCAAGTCTTGATGCCTTGAATTTCCGGCATGGACTAGCTTTTACTTGTTTTAGCTTTTAGAATACTCTTAGTTTAGTCATTTGATTATAGATGTTCTTGTGGTGATGACTTCCAGATTTTGGGGAATAATAGATGTTGAATATTAATAGTTATTGAATTGGTTTTTATTAATAAGTTTAAGTCTTCCTCATTACTTTCTGCTGATATACATTGAAATGTTAAGGTTTAGATGGGTTGGTTCGCTCACATAGGAGGGTAAGTGTGGGTGCCAGTCGCGGCCCGGTTTTGGGTCGTGACACTGTAAAATTTAAAATGAACCCTTATTACCATTTAAAACACCTATAAAACCCTAAGCATCAAACCATGTATCCTAAAAATCCATAAACCCTTTATCTAAGAAACTTAAAAAAATCGTAAGCCCTAAAGCCTAAGAAATTCGTAACAATTGAAAATTCTAGAAAAACCCAAAAAGGACTAAACTTTAAAACCTCTAAAATTTGAAAAATAAATTGAATATATTAAACCTTATAAACACAAAAAACCTACTCCCTAAACCTTAAAATACCTTAACAAAAAACCCCAAACCCTAAACACTAACAATCGTAAAAAAAACCTTACCCTAAAACTCAAAACATAGGAAACGTCAACCCAAACTTGAGACAGTAAATTCGAAGCATAAACCCCCAAGAAACCCTTAACTCGAAACCTTATGAAACACTTTATTGTTGGGATCGAACTCACGCACACACATTAGATGAATGAAGAACTCAAGTATTTTCAAGAGAAAGAGATGAGATATCTAGAGAGAGAAAGAGAATACGCAATATTTCGTGGTAACACCCCGTGAGTAAACTTCCACGAAGGTGAGGTATAATAATTCCTATGCTTATGAGTACTAATAATTTAACCAATATTTTGGCAAAATAAATAACGTTGAATATAGTGTATTGGAATATGCATGCATAAGTAATGCTTACTTAAATTAACATGATTTAATATTTTTATAGTTTGACTTATTAATTCGCAATATTTATTATATGGGAATTCATTATTATTTTTTGTCTAATATTTAAGTGTCACCACTCATTTTATATTCTGTATTCTTTTTTTAATAAACATTTTATATAGTTATATTTTGGTTACAAACCATCCTCAGGAAAACTCTGGTGATCGAACGATGGATGGCATTGCCACCGAGAACAAACGGACGGCGTATAAGCTAAAAGACTACTTTGAATTGTCCAAACAAGAGATCCCAATGTTTTTAGAGATGAAGAATTGGGCTTGGATAATGAAGCAATTGCACATTACCATAACGCTTAAGAGATACTCGCCGAAGGCATTTCTACTCCGGTTCCTTCTTATATAGGTTCTAGGTATTCATTTTTTCCTCCTATTTCAGTCGAGGCAAGAGATTTTAACGTATTTATGTATTTAATTGTTTGATTAGAGTTATTAGAGGCTTAGTTCTTCAATATTTGAATGAAAGACTAGGATTTTGACACAGGCAAATCAAAGAATTTAAATCAGATGCTGAGGAGTCTACTGTAGATGCTATTTTTTTGTGACCGTGAGTGCAAACTTTGTAGGTGTATTTTACATAACTGAATTGTTACTTTATTATATCAACATTACATGCATATATACATTACAAAGAAGCGTCAATAATGGTAAGAAAATATCCTACATATCTCTCCTACCTATTCAAGGTAATATAATATATTTACAATATTCTGTAACACTCCTCCTCAAGCTGGATCATATATATTAATGTTGCACAGCTTGTTACAAAATAGCTAACTCGAGCTCCATCAATGCCTTCCGGAACAAATAAACTAGTTGCTTAAAAGTACATATCTATCACTAGGCTTGCTTGGGTATTTCATTGTAAAAGACATCAGTCACTTATTGGTAGCAAAACTTAGTTTCAGATTATCTTTCTGGTCAACAAATAGATAGAATTTTGTCAAACATGACTAACAATGAGAATGAATCAAGCTTAAGGTTCAAGTCTGAGTTTGTAGTTCAGTTTGATGGGATGACATCAAATTCCGATGGCCTGGTGATTGTAATTGGTAAGCTTGATGCTCAATATGAACTATTATCTTAGTTATGGTGTCTCAAACAGATAGTTGTTCCTACTAGTTGATGCTCATTGTGTAGTGTTTTCTGAGTGTAATCACATGTAAAAAGATCATTTTCTTCTTCTCTAAGTGGTCATATGCGACATCTCTTTTAGCAAGTTAATTCCTACAAAACAACATATAAAAGAAATTACACAAAAGGGCTAATTTTTTTGGTTCCACTGCAAAAGAAATCTTCTGAGGGATGTACTGACTCTGACAATAAACTATCAGAAAACATAAACAACTTAATGACCTAGTATGTTTAAGACACCATGATTTATCTTCACACTATAATGATGTGAAATTCTGCTATTTCACGTACATCAAGGAAGAGCAATTTTTTCCAAACCTTTTCTAGTCTCAAACTCCAGTATGCTAGTATTTTATATATCAAATTGCCTCTAATGCATTGACTTCTAGAGGGCCCCTCTGAAATTTCAAATTGTTCCTTTTTTTCAACTAAAACCCTATAGATTTTCATGATTGTTGAGCATATCTTATCAGTCCATCATTTTGGTCCTTTTATTCTCTAGTTACTGTGACTGTGCTCGCTGCCTATGCTAATGCAGGTGCAACGAATAAGCAACAAGATTTGGATGACGTTGTTCTAAGGAGATTGGTAAGTGATGTCACTTGATCATAATGCAATTTGTATCTCACAACAAAGTTATGGTATCATCAGTTTTTTTTTGGGTCTGGTAGGTAAAATAGATAATACCGACACAATTGAGTTTTTGGCCAAAAGCATCCCTAATCTATCCTATTCCCTCAACTTAAGATAAATACTTAAATTATCCTTCTTAACAGAAAACATCACCCCAAGTATTTATAACTTAACCACTTTCATCCTTGTGTTAAAATTTTTGTCAAATAATTAATGAAGTTTACTAAAAAAACATGTGTAGGTCACACTGCTCTCAATGAAACTTTTCCCATAGTTTTTTGTCAAATAATTAAAATTTTCCGTTCTCATTTTGATTAATGTAGAGTATATTTCTAATTTCTCGAGAACAATGTGAATTGTTTTTTAAAATACTAACGAAAGGAGTAGATATGGTATAGGATCAAATGTAATCACAAATTTTGTGAAGGTGGCCTACATTTTTTGATGTAGTATATAGATTATATTAGTTGTTATCTTTCTAGGAAAAAAACGCTAAAGAAATCTGTAGTGTTTTTTTCTTCTTAATTTGTTGTTATTAATGTTTGAAAGGAATATATATACCTCTACCAAATGATAGTGTTAGAACACAACTTCTGAAACACAGACTAAAGGGGAAAGCTTTTTCTTTGCCTGGTGAGGTTGTATCTGAGAACTAGAAACATTATTATTTAGTTGATGTTGGCTAACTACATAAAGTAGAGTTCAAAATTAAAATGAGGAGTTTTAAGCCCTTAATGATTTAAATGAAGTCAGTCCATGTTTAGTTCTATATTATTAAGTTGATGTTGGCTAACTACATAAAGTAGAGCTCAAAATTTAAACGAGAAGTTTTAAGACATTAATGTTTTGAATGAAGGTAGTTGATGTTTATTTCTATGTACTTGTCTTAATTATCCGTATGTTTCAGTTTCCAAGCACAATCAGCAATATGAGATAACAACTAAATACATGCGTGATGATGTGCAAGTTCTTAATCATCAAATGTACAAAAATAAACAAAAGAAAAAAGAAAAATTTGAAAGAACTTGATGTTTTTGTCTAATTTAAACCTCTTTTGATGTATCCCCCTCCATTATTTTCCTTCCATATTAGCTGGACAAAAGTTTATCATGGTTGCACTTGTCTAATATACTTCTGAGGAAAAAGTAGATAGTTGCAAACTAGAGTTAATATTGGTGCTTGTGTCTCGTAGTTTTCCCTACTTGTACAAAAATCTTAAGGCCGTTCACATCCACTTAACAGTGGGAATACTCAAGGACATATTCTTCTTTCTTTTTAAAACCATATCAAGCATATATGAAATAAGTTATCTTGAAACGGAAATTCTATACTTCTATTCTTCATTTT
Source organism: Solanum corneliomulleri (assembly GCA_027704805.1). NCBI lineage: Eukaryota > Viridiplantae > Streptophyta > Magnoliopsida > Solanales > Solanaceae > Solanum > Solanum corneliomulleri. The sequence continues at coordinate 7,093,110 of JAKWIY010003053.1, read as the reverse complement.
TGTGACACAAGTTTGTCCTCTATGAGATATAGTTATATTATGCTATCAATAAGTTCAATATTCGTTGTGGAGTTATTGTTATTTGTAGTTTTGATGATTTTTAAAAACACAGGAACTTTATCAAGGAACCTGGTTCTTGGCTCAATATACTTTTTACTGCTAGCTGGAGAAAGTACAAAAAGTTGGTGCACAGTCTCCAGAAGTGGCAGAAGTCGCAGATGCGCCAGAAACCTCAGCCAAGGGCATTGCTTTAAGGATTGTAACTATTCCTCATAAACAAATGATCCTATATTAACAATCTTACTTTTTGCAACATGAAATAGCATCTCAAGAACTCTTGCATAGGTTGAGAAATATGAAGAAAATAAATATTTCAAAGAGCAACTCAAACAAAAGTGTTGATAGTGTAGTTATCTTACGAGTATTTGTTTTGATCAGAAATTGTAATCTGGTCCTAAAACTTATAAAGGATTCAGTTGTTTTGGTCGGTGAATTCTAAGTTAGTTATGTTCAACTATTTTAGTGGGAAACCTGTGTGTTTCTTAGAAAAGTCTAAATCATCAGTTGTGGGGTGATTTAGTGGGCAACCGACATGTTTTTTACTGAATCCTAAGTTGTCTAGGTGTGATAGGTTAGTGGGCAGAGTCATATCTGCTTAGTCTCTTCAAGAAATAGAATTATTGTTTGGTTGTGAGATTAATAACTTTTTCTTACTCCTTTGTAACAGATTTTACTTTTGCTTGAGAAGACTAGTAGAAAAAGTTGAAAATCTTATGTGACAGGTCGTGATTTTACTTCCCTGAACAAGGAGGTTTTCACGTAAATTGCATGTGTTGATATTCTGCCTTTATTTACTATTGTTCATATTTTAAGTGTGTCAAAGGAACCGGTTCATTGATTGTTAGTGGACACACGTATTCTAACAATTGGTATCAGAGCAGGTACTCTCTATCTGTTAACACCAAGAGAGTGGTTCCTGCTCTAGAATGACTGCTCCACTTAACGTAGAAGAAGGTCAATCCTGAATCCTCCCACCTTGTTCAATGTTCAGTTCTATAGTTGGTGGAAAACTAGAATGCATGATTTTCTAATGAATTAGCAAAGGAGACCTGGGAATGTATGAGAACTGCTCATGAAGGGACTAAGCAAGTGAAGGAATCAAAGATAGACATGCTCACTTCTCAATATATAAATTTCAAAATGAAAGAAGGAGGAACTATTCATGACATGTATAACAAGGTCTCTTCCATCACAGAGTTGTGAAGTCTTAGAGAACCAATTAGTATGAGAGAGCAAGTTAGAAAGGTTCTTTGAATTTTTCCTATGTCTTGGGAAAGCAAGGTAAATTCTATCACTAAGGCAAAGGACCTGAAGGTTCTAACCATGAATGCTCTCATTGGAAATTTTAAGACACATGAGATGAATAGGAGTCAAGATTCCTTAAAAAAAGAGGCCAAGAAGAACAAGTTTCGAATGCTAAAATTCACTCTTGAAGAAGGATCTAGTGAAGATGATGATATGACTTACCTCACCAAGAGATTTTAGAATATTATAAGGAAAAACAAAGTTTTTAAAAAGGGAGGGAATTGTCCTAGGGCTACAACTGTTGGTGACACTTGTCACAAGTGTGGAAAGTCTTGGAATTTTATAAGATATTGTACATTACTCAAAGGTGAAAACAAAGAGTACAAAAGGCAAAAGGTGAAAAGGACAAACGAAGGGACCTGGTACTTGACAAAAATGATAGAAAGACTGCAGCTGACTATGTAGTAAAGAAAGCTTTTGTTGTATGGGGAGACTTCTCAAGTGTGTCAGAAGACTCAGAACGACCTGTAGATGCATCAATGGTGGCGATTTAAGATGATGCTAATGTATTCAATGAAATGGTAGCTCTCATGGCTCTGTCACATAAGCAAGATGATAAAGATACGGTAACTTTCCTCGAGTTTAAGAAAAATCTGAATACATACTCTCTTAAAGGATTGAGAAGATTAGCAAATGTCTTGATTGATTCTGTAATAAACTTCAGTGAGAGACTCTATTAATGCTGAATTTGAAAATCTAAGTGAGAACAGGGAGAAGATGGGTGTGAAAATGCAGTCATTGTAGAATAAATGGTTGTTCTAGACTCTTTTTAACTAGAACTCAAAAACCACTTGGACTTAATGATTAATAAATCTAGAAAAAGGAAAGTAGACTCTACTAGTTTACAAGTTGAATTGGAAGAAAATTTAAAAACTACTGAGAATAAATTTTCGTTAGCATTGGAAATAAATAATCACTTAGAAAGGGACCTGGCCCAACTTAAGGAAGAACTTACTACTTCTCTTAGATGTAACAAATCCTAAAAATATCTTTCCAACATAACAAATCAAAGCAACTACAACAAAAAGGGTCTAGGAAGCATAAATATCACTCCTCTCTACAATTCTCATAGCAAATATGTGTATGTATCTGATAATTTGTTGTGTCTTCACTGTGGTAGAAATGGACATTTGAAAGGGGAGTGTAGGGCTTGGAAAGAATCATGACAAAGATTCTCGATCTATACCAGAAAGGAAAAAGTACTAAGAAAGGGGACCTGGTCCCGTACCCAATTCATGGATCAAGAATGACTTAAGTTACCTCAGTGGGGAAGAAAAACTTTGATTACTCCTTTATCTTCCTTTTGAGAACTCAGGTTGAAATGGGTTCCCTATTCTAACAAGTGATGTTTGATGCAGGTGAGTGAAAGGAGTAGCACTCAATCTTGGTATATGGATAGCGGTTGCTCCAAGAATATGATTGGAAATACAAAAAACTTCCTCTCACTCAAGGCACTTCATGGAGGAGGTATATCTTTTGGTGACGGAACGAAGGGGTATATATTAGGTGCTAGGAGAGTTGGAAAATCTTTTGAAGAATCTATTGAAATTGTCTATCAGGTGAGTGAATTAAGTACAGCCTTCTCACCCTATGAGAGTTGTACTATAATTAATCTGGCTGCCAAAAAGGTGGTTCTTATAGCTCAAAGATGTAAAAATATGTATGTGGCAAACCTAGAAACATCTGACGGAGACAATCTATCATGCCTGAGTGCTCAGAATGATAATGCTGACTTATGGCATTGAAGGCTAGGCCATATGAGCTCGTCTTTGTTGAATAAGCTTGTTTCTAGGAACCTAGTCCGTGGTCTGCCAAAATTGAAGTTCAGTGAAAGTGAAGTGTGTGAAGCATGTGTCAAAAGCAAGCAAATTAGATAATCATTCAAGGCAAAGAAACAAGTGAAGTCTTCAGGAACTTTGGAGCTGTTACACATGGATATATGTGGACCTCTGAAAATTCAAAGCAAAAGAGAAAAGAAGTACATTCTGGTTATTGTTGATGATTACTCAAGTTACACATGGAAAATATTTATAAAATCAAAAAGTGAGACACTTGATGTGCTGATTGTCTCTTTCAAAGTGATCCAAACAAAACTGGATCACTTGATAGTTTGGATCAGGTCTTATATTGGAACTGAGTTTGAAAAAACAAATATTGATGAGTTTTTCTTAGAAAATTGCATAAGTCACAACTTCTGAGCTACAAGAACACCATAGAAAAAGGGGTGGTAGAAAGAAAAAATAGAATATTGGTGAACGTTGGTAGAACCATGTTCATTGAGTCCAAACTTCTTCGGAATTTCTAGGTTGAAGCAGTCAACACTGTTTGCTATGTTACTAACAAATTCTTGATACGGTCACTACTGAACAAAACCCCCTATGAATTTCTCAATAACAAGAAACCTAAGTTGAGTTATCTAAGGGATTTTGGATGCAAGTGTTTTGTTTTTAACAATGGAAAGGATGATCTTGGAAAGTTTGATCCTCTAAGTGATGTAGGGATTTTTGTAGGATTATCATCATCAAGCAAGGCCTACAAAGTATTCAACAAAAGAACGGAATGCATTGAATAAAGTGTTCATGTGGTATTTGATGAAGATGGTGATCTGAAAAAGCGGGAATTGACAGATGAAGACGATATGAAGGAACTATTCCAAGATCATAGAAATGAAGGAAACAGGGGTGAAGCCCTTGAAAATTTGGAGAGTGATGATGTTGATCCTGATTCATCTGAGAAGACTAAAGAAAATGACCAGTCTGATGAAGTTTCTGGTCCCGTAAAAAATGTAAATCAATCAGAAACTCATTCTGAAGAAAATGATGGCTTTGATGATTAAAAAACCCAGAAACATCAACTACAACCATTATTGTCAAAACCTACTTGGAAGCACATCTAATATCATCCACTTGATAATCTTATCTCTCCATTGAATTCAGGAATGCAAACCAGATAAAAAATAAGAAATCTGGTTGCGTTTTCATCTTTAATCTCAATCATTGAGCCTAAGAATGTGAAAGAGGCTGTGAGTAATGTAGACTGGGTAAACTCAATGCAAGTGCATCAGTTTGAGAGAAGCAATCTATGGTACCAGGTCCCAAGACCTACTGACAAAGCCATCATAGGGACCCGGTGGGTTTTCAGAAACAAGCTTAATGAGAATGGTATAATCAAAAGGAATAAGTAAAGATTGGTCTTCCAAGGTTATAATCAGGAAGACGACATAGATCATGACGAGACTTTTTCTCCCGTTGCTCGAATGGAGGCTATTAAAATTCTAATAGCCTTTACTGCATTTTTGGGTTTGAAGCTCTACCAAATGGATGTCAAAAGTTCTTTCTTGAATGGACATATGAAAGAAGAGGTATACGTTAAATAACAACCTTGGTTTGAAGATGTTGAGAGACCAAATCATATGTTCAAATTAAACAATCCTTTGTATGGTCTAAAGCATGTTTCTAGATCTTGGTATGAGAGGTTGTCCAAATTCCATTTAAAGAATGGGTTAAAAATGGAAAATTGACGACACATTGTTTCTAATGTAAAAGGAACAAGAACTGCTCATCATACAAGTGTATGTGGATGATATCATCTTTGGAGCTACATCTGAACACTTATGTGAAGATTTGCTACCCTAATGGGAAATGAGTTTGAGATGAGCATGATTGGAGAACTAACATTCTTATTGGGGCTGCAAATTAAACAAACACAATAGGGAACCTTAATCAGTTAAAAAAGTATATATAGGAGCTAATGAAGAAATTCAACATGGTGGATTCTAAGCCTATAGACACCCCTATGGGAACCAACTCCAAACTAGGAATAGATGAAGTTGATCCTCTTGTAAATTAAACTATAGATAAAGGTATCTTGGTATACTTCACTTCTAGCAGACCTAATATTGTGTTTAGCATTGGAATGTATGCTAGATTTCAAGCATGTCCCAAGGATTCACATCTAAAAGCTGCCAAATAGATTCTAAGATACTTGAAGAAAACATGGGACCTGGTCCTATTCTACCTTGCTGGTGATTCTTTTAATCTGGTGGGATTTTCTGATAACGACTTTGCAGTTTATAAAGTAGACATGAAGTGTACTTCGGGAATGGCACACTTTTGGGATCTTCTCTAATCTCTTGAGGAACCAAGAAACAAATTTAGTGGCTCTTTCAACAGCTGAAGCTAAATGTGTGGTTGCCGCTTTATGTTGTGCTCAACTTTTGTGGATTAAGAAACAACTAGAAGATTTTGGAGTATGCATACAGAAAATTTCCCTCATGTGTGACAACATTAGTTCTGTTAGTATGGGGAAAAATCCAGTTCAACATAAGAGAACAAAACATATTGATCTGAGACATCATTTTTTGAGAGATAATGTTGAAAAGGGGAATATTGTGTTAACTTATTGAAGAATAGAGGATCATATTGAAGACATCTTCTCCAAAGCTCTTAACAAAGATCATTTTGAGAACAACATGTTGAAGTTGGGAATGATGAACCCAAATTGACCTGATATCATCGAAAAGAACTTAATTTCCTTGATGTCTATGATTTACAGTACAAGTATCCTCATTACTAATAATACATTGTCTGAGTAAGTTCAACGTTGTATCTATTGCAGGCATACCTTCATGAAAAACTACTGAAGCAAAGTATGGCCAGAAGCACTTAGGAATGGGATTTCGTTTGCAATAAAGGACCTGGTCCTTATCAAGGTTACCAAGCTTTACATTGTTTTTAAACTACTTTAAAGAGAACCGTTTAAATGGCCACGTGTAATTCATGGGTCATTCTAACCGTTTTCCCAAAGATTTAGTCCAAGCGACATATCTAATCTCAGGGACCTAACACCCTCTTCACTCCTTTTTATACAACTCTCTCCTCTCTCATCCTCTTCACTCTCATATATTACGTTCTCTCTAAGAAAACCCTAATTTTTCATCTACTCTTCTTGTTCATCTTACTGCACATTACTTTTTTCTCAAAAATGTCTGAACCTTCATCATCATCGAAGAAGATGCTTGCATCTTTAAATGAAATTTATCCCGTGTCCTTTTGCACACCCTTATCTTATGTATCTCCGTCTAAAATGTCGACTCCTCTTCTTGTCAACATTGCTCTAGAGAATGTCAAAAATTCATTCTCTCCTCTTGATGTAAACAACCCAATTCTCTCCTCTCAACCTGTTCTCCTTGTGGATATGCTGTGAGATAATCTATTTGAGGGAGATCTCCCAGAAAGAAGAACGTCCGAGTCCCACATTTTGGCTGCAAGTGAAAGTTTGGTTATAAAGATTTTAACCAATGTGAGGGAATATGTCCTGCTTGAAGGATATGGAAATTTTATGGATGATGACTTAAGAGAAACCCAACCTGTTTTTGATAAAAACACCGAACATTGGCAGATATCCTTTTTCCGAATCTACAGAAAGAAAAGATTTTTTAAACTACCTTGATTAGAAATGATACATTGTGATGTGGTGGAGGTATCTGGTGCCGAATCATAAGAGGGATTTGATAATAAAGTATCTGATAACTTGAAACAACGTTCCAAGAAGAAAGGTGATAGCTAGAAAACCAACGGTGTATCTAAAGCTTCGGCATGCAATAAAGTTGAAGGGAAAACGAAAAATAAAGAGAGAAAACTCTTGAGGTGGAACCTCAAATGTCTGAACAGGGATCCGGTCCACAAGTAAACTTGGATGATGAAGATATCAACAAACAAAAAATTGTTGACAATCTGCGTGTACAAAGTATCTTAGGAGGTAGAGTTTTTTATATGAATATTGTTAGGAGACCTGGTATGGATACTATCCATGACATTGTGCTTATTCAGTCATGGATGCAACTATTCGACACTAGGTCTCATGTTCTTCACGAGAAATAGGTACGTGAGTTCAATTATAATATTGAGTTTCATGTTAATGGCAATATTAAAACAAGGGTAATGAACAAGGAAGTCTATCTTGATGAGGATTTACTAAGGAAAATTTTTTGGGGTACCTAGAGAGGGGATCAGGTCTGTGCTTGGAAGGACTTATTCTGTGGTATTTGTTGCAAAATGTTCTAAAGTTCCTATAACTCCACGGGATGCAGTACTCAAAAAATTAATGAAGGGTGTGTATCAACTGGTGTTTGAATTTTTAAACAAGGTTTTCCTCCTCGAACTGAGAAGAGGATTTCTGCTACATCAACTGTTTTGTTCATCATGGAATCCTTGTGCAAGTTTAACCACTGGATTTTCCTGCACTTATGATGGAACTCGTGCATAAAGATAGTGATTGAGAGGAAGGTGAAGCATGGAATGGTCTACAAATACTTTTTGACAAAATTATTCAAGTATCTGAATATTCGTCTTGGTGTTGGAAAGGTGGGGACTTCCAAGAAATCATTTGCTAAGACTACTCTGGTTGAATGTGGACACACCGAAGGAAAGGGAAATCCAAAGAGTAAGGTGTCTCAGTAAGTAGCAGAGCAGGACCAACTGAAGCATGAGCTAGAAGAAATGACCGTGAGAGTGGGCAGCTAAGATGCTGAGATTGCTATTCTTAAAGCTGAACTAGTCAAGGCTCAGACTGAGCGACCTGGTACCTCTGAACTTCAAAAACTGCATAAAGAAAATGTAGAAGTGAGGGCCAAGATTGTTGCATTACAGGAAGGCAAAATAGTATGGTGGACCCTCGTACTTAAATCGCATTGTATTATGGACTCTTCTACTTAGCCTTTTGTCATCTAGACTCCTGAACTTAACCAAAATAGGTTTTTTAATCCCTCTGACCATGTTTGTATCTCACACTCCCATACATAGATGACATGTTATATCTATGTCATATATATTAATGCCAAGTCATAATTTTCTTCATAATAATTTTTAATTTCTATTAAAAATATTAAATAAAAGACAAATTTAAAAAAATCTATTATATCGAATAAAATAAAATTATTATTTTTGTACACCTTTCCTACACCTTCCCTAACCCACCAATCAAAACTTCATCATCTCCATATCCCCATTTTTTTCTTCTTCGATTTTTCACAATCAAGCAAACTAATGAAGTCATAAAACTACTTCACTCCCCGCTAGTGCAATTTTAATTTATTATTGACATTTCTAATCCTCCCTATTTTCACTATTTCACCACCAAGCCGGCGTCGTAGAACCCATTAGAATCCAATTGTATAATTCAATATAGCATTTTTGATTTTGTGGCATGGATAGCAATACAAACAAGTTGAAACAAGGTAGAGGATCTTGTTAATGCTAGAGAGAGAGATGGAGCCATTGCGTCATCTTTATTTTTTATGGAGGTTTTATTTTTGCGAGCGTCATCACCATTTTTACCGGTGAGATCAAAGTAACAACAACGTAAGTCATCTAACAACCACAATAACAACAACAAAACCACCTAACAACCAGATCTAACCAAAATTTCATAATCCAATGTTAACTACTATTTCACACCAAAAGAGGTCAAGTTACTCATCAGAGATATCAACAACTACACAAATTTCTGATTTTTTTTTGCTTATTATGTTCAAAAAAGTTTTCCGAATTTCATTTTTTATACAGCGTAATAAAAGAAAAAGAAAAACAAGAAAGAAGTTGAAAAGGAGCAACGAAAGAGTAAAAGATAGAAATTCAGGTAAGGGAGGGGAAAAAGCGGGAGAGCGATGATTGAAGAGGAAAAAAATAGGGATGGGTGGGGGAAAGAATAAAGAAGTGAAAGAAAATGAAGATAAATAACAATAGGGTGTCGATAAGAAAGAAAAATAGGTTGGGGTTGGGGTGGATGGAAAAAAGGTTGTGTGGGGAAGAAAATTGAGTTTTTTAACTTTTTAAATTAATTTTTTTTTAAAAAAAAAATAATTTTAGTAACTTAAAAGTTAAAGTTGAAATTTCAAATATCATGTCACTTGCCTTTGAAGGCGCGTGACTACACTCTCTTGCCAAGTCATCTATATTAATGCCACATAAGGATGATTAATGGTCAGAGGGGCTTAATATATTGTGTTATGTTGAGTATAAGGGTCCAGATGCCAAAAAGCTAAGTAGAAGAGTCCATAATAAAATCCGAGACAAGTACGAGGGTCCACTAGACTATACTGTCTTACAAGAAAAAGAAATCAAGGACAATAATGACGCCAATGGTAGACTTACCCTCATCATTCAGTCCCTTTCCCATTAGTTGCCCCCCCCCCCTTTTTTAGTTTGGCACATTTGAAAAATTTTCTTAACTAAGTTTAAATTTCATATATTGACTATTATTTTTGTGCAATAAATTTGGTTCCTATTTTGTTCTGTCTAATATCTATTTCCTGATATTGTTTTGTATTTAATTTTCACAAAGCTATGATCTTACCTGACTATCTTATCCACATAGTTAGATTATTTTATCTTTTTTTCTATGATGCCAAAAGGGGGAATCATTGGAGATGTTTGGGGTGTATTAGTGTCAGGGGGAATCATCGAGAATGGGAATCATGTAGGTATTCATGGAGATGCTTGTATGAGTGTCAGGGGGAATCATTGAGAAATGGGAATCATGGAGGAATTCATGGCGATGCTTGGGGAGTGATTGTCAGGGGGAAGATGTGAAAGTTCCTAGGGATTGAGTGTTAAGCGGAAGGTGAGAAGGTGAAGGGTGATGCTTGAGGTGTGACTGGTATCATGAATGGCTAAAGGAATGCAACTTTTTTAACAGGGGGAAGAAAATGTTAAGGGCATTCGTGTGTTGTTTGTCATCATCAAAAAGGAGAAAATGCTATTTTTAGTTTTGATGATTTGAAAAACACAGAGACCTTATGAAGAATCCTGGTTCTTCTATCAATATACTTTTTACTTCCATCTGGAGAAAGTACAAAAAGTTGGGGCTCAGTCTCCAACAGTGGAAAATGCACCATAAACCTCAGCCAATGGCATTTCTTTAAGGATTATAACTATTCTACACAAACATAGCATCCTACATTCACAATCTTAGTTATTTCAACTTGAAGTAGCATCTCAAAAACTCTTGCAAAGGCTGAGAATATGAATAAAAGAAGTATTTCGAACAGCAACTGTGTAACATTACAGAAAATGTACTTGTCTAGTGAAGAGTCTATTAGGTTTTAAGAGTATGTATTGGGTACATAGGTATATCAGTGCCCAATATTGAGTAATATTTGGCATGTTAGAGAAATTGGCTCAAGTGTGTTAGCCAATTTCTATATATTAAGTAACATAAGATATACTTTGACGTTCAAATGCTCCAATCCAAGCTTGTTTAGAAATTGTACCTGCAATGAAGACCGTAAGATAAAAAATTTGATTTCTTATTCTACACACATTAGGTACGAGGCATCCAAGTGTCAAGCCTAGGTACCATAGCAGATGATCATTTAAAATGATCATGTAGTTGAAACAGTGCCCAAGGATATAGTGAGTATCCTTGGGACAAGAAGTGTGCAGCAACACATGTGCAAGCACATGTGCTACTGTCCAAGATACAAAATGACCTATTCCAACCGAATTCGGTTAGGACGGTTATGGGGCCGGCGTGCGTCTGGTCAAGCCACGTGGGGCCTAGATCCCTAAAAAAATCCTAGGGTCTTACTAACTTACCCAACTATCTAATTAACCTAGGACTAAATAAAATAAACTAACTAGTTGCCCTAAATCCAAGGACCTAACCCGGTGACACTAGCCGAGTAGCTAACTAAAGAAACATCCTAGTATCTAACCTACGATGGTCCAAAGGCGTTGGTTATGGTCGTAGTGACTTAGGCGTACTTTAGAAATTACCCTAGGTAACTTAATTAATTAAATTAGAAAATTAATTAATTAATTAAAAATCATGGTCAAACCATTGCAAATTTTCAGAATATGGCTAAGTAAAATGCTCTACTATTATTAGTCAATGTAGGAGGGACATTTTGGTAATTATATAATTGATTTATTTAATTAAATTAATTAGACTATGTTGAATTATTGAGTATTCAGTTCCTAATACTTAGACTCACGTTTAACTAGGTAAGAAACTCATGACTGAAAAATAGAAAAATACTCTCGGATTCTCCTTAGGCAATTTCAAGGCAATTCTTCAAGATTTTCGTGCAAACTACAGGGTGATATTCGTAGATTCAATTCTACAGTAAGGTGTTGGTTTTATCTCTTGGATTCCTTTCCCCAAGAGGCTTTCCAAATGTTTTGAGTTAAAGAAAATCGAAACTATGGTTGTTCCCAATGAAATTTTCAAATGTTCATCTCCCTAGTTCTTCGTATGTTCGATTCTAGTAGTATGTATAATGAAAATCTCAAGCATGTTCTTGGTATGTGATACTAACTTATCATTATGTTTAGGTTTCTGTGATTTGATAATGTCGAATGAGACCTATAGGTTAGATCCATATTATTAATGTTTAATTGTGTTCGAGAAGATCAAATTGTTATATGTCGTTTATGAAATTTAGTTTACTTTTGAAAGGATTTGAAGGTTTCGATTACTGCTTGTGTTTTACAGTAGATATGTTTGTAATTGTTTGTAATGCAATGTTCCTAGAAGAAATAAGAATGAGAACGAAATCTAGTTAATGAATCTTCAATGCCAAATCAACCTTATAGCTTTGACAAACTAAGTACTGAATTGTTCCCATGAGCTAATCAAATGATAAAAGTTGGCTTGCTTAAAATTATGAGATCACTACAGTATATACATGAATTTAATTGGCTTGGCTACGGATAATACCATGAAAAGTTTTTAATGAAAGTTTGGTTTATGCCAATCAATTGGCTAGCAATATTATTTCAAAAATATGATATAGAGTTGGCCAATGACTAACTCATACAAATTTTATATGGCCAATGTAAATTATGATGTTTCTTGTAAGGTCAAATACATGTTAAATATTGACTTGACAAGATGTAACTCAATGAAATCATAACCTATGGTATGTCAATGATTGTGACAAGTCCCAACATACCCTATCTAAAAGGACTTGTGAACATAGTAGCACATTGAATAAGTTCTTATATTTTTCATAAAGAATAATACAAGACTACCAAAGACAATATAAAGTGAGTAATGAAAGAAGTAAAAGCTTATGAGTTATGAAATTGACCTAGAATGGGGTGTTAAAGGAAGTCAGACAAGTCTCACTTGCACCTAAATAATTATGGTAAAGATACTCATATAAGAGGGTGTTAGAAATCGTGAGACAAGTCTCATTCATACAATAATGATTATGTAAGATTTAAGTTTACATTAATCAAATATAGAAAAAAATGACAATTCATCCATTGAGCTAACCGTAACTCATACTAGAAGCAAGCTTCCATAATGTATGAGTAAACTCAAAAAGTTGTAAAGTATAGTAAATTGTGCAAAGCACCGATAGACTAGTAATGAGCTTCTGCAAGCACTTGTAAGCCTCAAGAAATGAGACTACCACCAAGGTAGATAAGGGACTCCAAATAATCCTAAAATTTGAACTATGTCGCCAGCATAGGCTACTAGCTAACGGATCAACCTAAGAAATCTAGGAAGTATTCGGTTTCACTTTGGCCAGTAAACCACCTCTTTTCAGTGTGGGGAAGACACTGGATTTCATGTTAGCTCACATGATCTATAACGGTTTAATCGTAATGATTTTTTTAAAAAAGTAAGAAAGATAGAAAGAAAGAACTAGGAAGATGAGGGGTGTTTGGTATAGGATGACCAAAGGGCGAGGTTAGACTAAGTAATGATGTAAGTCATTCTTAGTCATTTCACCGAAAGATCCAAATGGTAGTCTTAAAAGAATATCCTAAGTCAGCCTAGCATGTTCAAAAGTGAACATGATATAAAAGAAAAAGAAATGTATGTTCAAAGTGAACTAAACAAGCAAAAGCATAAGTATATCAAATCATCAGTGTTTGATAAGAATGCAATATAAACAGTTATTGGCTTATACCAATAAAGGGAGCAAAAATAATGACTCATTAATTGGGGTATGAATATATGCCCCAGCATCTTCATATTATGCAAATGATAATTAGCATATCTAATAAAGATTATAAAGACTTCATGTCTAATTTAACAAGAATGGAAAAAATAACTTGTGAGTAGGGTACTCAAATTCATTTTCTTAGTCTTTTGTATTACTTACTAGATTTATCGTAGCAATGAGACTACAATGAATCATTGAACTCGTTAGTAAAACATAATATCAAAGGATATCTTTGAACTACACAACAAAAAGAAGAAAATACTAAAATATAAACTAAGTCTAAGAGAGGAACTCTTAGCCTAAGGGGGAGAAAAATTATAAAATTTTGCTCGAGTCGTTCTAAAATTATGTTCATGATTCCAAGGTCTTATGTTCACATACAAAATGAGTTGTGTGCTTTAAATGCATGAAAAATATGTCATATTCATAGCACGATTCATAAAGTGCGAAAAAGGAAAGTGAAGTGACTTTACTTTACAAAAAATGGCATGTTGCTATAGGAAGAGCTTTCCTTAATCATGCATAGTCCTTGTGTGTTTATCTGCATACACATATACTTAGTACAAGTGTGTACTAACCCATTTACAATTACTATCTTTATAGGTGCAGGTTTCTGAAGAAGATTGAAGATATGTTGATGTTGTTTGGACTAGTACCTCCAGACTTTTGTAGGTTCTCTTGAGTTTGAGGATGCCTACGCATTATTCTCTAGATTTAGTAGATTATACATCACTAGTGGATGTTGTCCCTAGAGTTTCCTTTCAAACATTTGTTCAAGCTTTTGCATTAAGGCCATTTGTCAACTATTAAAGATATTATGAATTCTTCATTTTAATTGTTCAATACGTTAATAGATGGTAGTTTATTTTGAGCTGTTAGCATATCACTCTTAAGCAGAGATTATATGAAGTATATGTAAACTTCAGTGAAGTTAAAAAGTTTTAAATTTTCTGCTAAATTTAACTATATGATTATGATTAAAGCTAAAAAGAGTTTTGTCTTTAACCTCTAAGAGGTTAACGACGCCGGTCTCATCTAGGGTCTAGGACCCGGGTGTGAAAAAATCAAACGGAAGTATTGTGATATTGTAATTGTCTTAAAAGTATTTCTTTTGATCTGAAATTGAAATCTGGTCCTAAAACATATAAAGGATTCAATTTGTTTTGGTAGGTGAATTCTAAGTTAGTTAAGGTCAAATAATTTAATGGGCAAGCTGTATATTGCTTAGAAAAGTCTTAATCATTAGTTGTGTGGTGATTTAGTGGGCAAGCTGTGTGTTTCTTAGTGAATCTTAAGTTGTCTAGGTGTGATAGCTTAGTGGGCAGAGTCATATATGTTTAGGCACTTCAAGCAATAGTGTTATTGCTTGGTTATGGAATTTATAACTTTTTCTCACTCTTTTGTAACCAGTTTTACTTTTGCGTGAGAAGACTAGTGGAAACGGTTGCAAATCATGTGTGACGGATCGTGTTTTTACTTCCTTGAGGAAGGAGGTTTCCACGTAAACTGCTTGTTTTGATATTCTTCCTTTATTAACTGTTGTTCATATTTTAAGTGTGTCAAGGTACTTGGTCCATAGATTATTAGTGGACGCACATATTCTAACAGTTGTCTTTCTTAAGGTTACTGATAGTCCTGCTCAAGTTGTTTTTCTTATACAAATGTTCATGAGGATAAAAACTTGTCATTGAAGGACTTGTTATTGTATCGGAGAGACCATTCCTTTTATATTTTGTGAAATATTCAGTAGAATCAGTTTAGCTGCAATGTAATTTGCTTCAGTTTTGTTTACTGGATGATAGATGAAGATCTAGAACAATTGGTGAGGGACACAGAAGGTAAAAAGTTCTTAAAGTTTTGCCATTAGAAATTCTTTTAGCTCAACATATTTTTCTTAATAACCCTGCTCTTGTTGGTATGGGAAGTTCGTCTGAAATCTATATTTCCACAGGTATTCTGGAAGTGATCTTCAAGCCTAATGCGGGGAGGCTGCAATGATGCCAATTAAAATGTTGTTGGACTATTGTCGATGTTCCACACAAAGGTCAATGGATTAATCCTACTTGAAAAAGGATTAAATTTTTTTCTTTATTTTATTTCCAATTCTTTTAGGAAAAGGATTTTGAAATTTTAATCCAATTGGTAGTTTGTTTTGGATTTGTAAGGAAAAGTACAGTTCTATAAATAGAGGATAGTCTTGAAAGAATAATTCAATTTCTAATTAGTATTGTCTTTGAAAAACATTAAGTTATGAGAGAGGTTTCAACAAGAGAAATTGAGTAGAAAGCGGGTTCTTTTGTTGCAATCTTTTTCTCTGACCAACAACCTTCAGATCATGTTTCCAGATTAACTAACCGTTAGGTAGGCTGAGATTTCGACCAAGTGTTCTTGACATTTTGGTGGTTGATTTGAACGGTTGAGGGCAGATTTGTAGGTCAGAAAGATCCTACTTTAGGTCCTGGACAACAGTTGTGTTTAAGTGGTGTTTCTTTAAAAAAAAAATTTGTTGGTGTAGCTATTGTTTATTATCTTTTGACACTTGTTGTGTATCCATTAGAAGAATATTTGTAACCCTCTTATTTTAATAATGTGTAACGACCTGTTTAGTCGTTTTGAGCAGCAGATTTTATTCTGGAAAAATTGTCTTGGTCGACGGATCCCACGATGGACCGTCATGGGCACGACGGACCGTCGAGGGGGTCTCGTTCCAAAACACTTAGAATTCTGAAATTTGGGTAATGAAATCGAGTCTCTGAACTTCGTGATGGAATGGCAGGACGGACCGTCGCAGACACGACGGACCGTCACAAACTTTTCCACAGAATTAACTCTCTGAACTTTGTGACGGACCTGCAGGACGGACCGTCACAGGTTGCGTCACCCAGACAGGGTCGGATTTCTGTTAATGTTTTTAAAGGGACGTTTTGGACTATTCATGCTTATAATTATAAAGTTAGTGGATTAATGTTAATAACTCAATTACTTGGGGGTTAAAGGAGGTAACCTTGAAATAATTAGTGGGTTATTTTTATTATCTTTTATACTTAATTATATGACAATTAGGGTAAAAGAAAGAGGGTTTGAATAAGAAAAATAGAAAGAACAAAGAGAGGGAGAATCGATCGAGAGAGAGGAACGAAGAGGGAAACAAAGCTTTGGGGAATTTGCTTGTTGATCACAATTCTTCGGTGGAGGTAGGTTATGGTTTATGCTATTCGTAGTAAACTCTTAATAGTGAATGATATGTGTTGGGTAGTAATTATAAAGTCTTCTATATGCTTAATTGTGTGCTTGCATGATGTGATTATATAATTGTAATGAATTAGCATGATGAGGCTATTGAATCTTAAATCCCAAATTTACTTTGTTAATGATGATGCCTTGGTATAAAAGAAGGCTTGATTAATTAAAGTAATGAGATTAGAGGATCGGGTGTCACGTTCCGACACCAGGATAGTAATAGAGGATCGGGTGCCACGTTTCGGTACCAGGATAGATTAGAGGATCGGAGTGTCACGTTCCGACACCAGGATAGTATATGGATCGGAGTGTCACGTTCCGACACCAGGATAGTATATGGATCGGGTGCCACGTTCCGGTACCAGGATAGTATATGGATCGGAGTGTCACGTTCCGACACCAGGATAGTATATGGATCGGGTGCCACGTTCCGGTACCAGGATAGTATATGGATCGGAGTGTCATGTTCCGACACAAGGATAGTATATGGATCGGGTGTCACATTCCGGCATCAGGATAGTATATGGATCAGAGTGTCACGTTCCGACACCAGGATAGTAGTACTGGAGCGGAGTGTCACGTACCGACACAAGAGGAATAAAGATAATGAAATCTTGAATTATGATAATATACTAAATCTTAAAGAACTAATTCCCAAATGAGTATGATGGGGAGGCGTGAGTCCTCATTGATGTGCTTGGTGTTGTGACCAAGGGTTATGGTAATTGTAAATGCCGCATGTTAAGAAGATAAGTTGATTTTATGTTATTATCTGATATATACTGTTTTCTATTTTGAGTTGGCCGATGATACCTACTCAGTACTTGTGCCTTGTACTAACCCCTACTTGTATTTGTTTTTCTTTGTTAATTGTGGAGTGCAGCAAACGTGCCATCGTCTTCAACTCAACCGCAACTCTAGCCAGTCTTCATCAAGCTAGATTTCAGGGTGAGCTAATGCTTCTAGCTTTGACTGGATCTTCCTCTTCATGTATTGATGCCTTGAACTTCCGGCATGGACTAGATTTTTATTAATTTTAGCTTCTTAGATACTCTTAGATTTAGTAATTTGAGGATAGATGTTCTTGTGGTGATGACTTCCAGATTTTGGGGATAATGATTGATAAATTTTAGAAGTTATTTAATTGATTTCGTTAATGAGTTTTAAGTCTTCCGCATTGTATTATGTTCATTATGTTTGAAATGTTGGGGTTTGGATTGGTTGGTTCGCTCACATAGTAGGATAAGTGTGGGTGCCACTAGCGGCTCGTTTTGGGTCGTGACAAACTTGGTATCAGAGCATTAGGTTCGTTGGTCTCATCACACAAGAATTAGTCTACTAGAGTCTTAAGGAACGGTAGGGGGACACCTTTACTTTTCTTTGAGAGGCTATAAGACTTTAAGAAAATTCCATTCTTTCTTTCTTTCTTTCGTGCTATTACATGGATCCAATTGGTATATAGGTGATACAAATTGGTATCTGACCATCTTCACTCTATTTCGCAGATGGTTAGAACTAGAGCAACGACTGCGCCAACACCAACACCGGCAAGACAGGATGCGTCTGAGCCAGCCTTTGGGGCTGTAGCTCGGAGAGGGGCAGTGGCAAGAGGCCGTGGTAGAGGTCCAGGACGACGTCCTCTAGAGGAAGAGGACAAGAACCTATCCCAACTAGTACTAGGGCGGTGACTCCTCCACCGACTGAGGAAGTGGTAGGAGAGGGTGAGGAAGGGGAGAATGAACAAGTGCAGAATGAGGAATTACCACCCCAACCTACCCCAGAGATGATTAATCAGGTTCTTACCTATCATAGCGGGTTATCTGATCAAGGCCAGACAACTCCAGTGTTTTCTGCACCAGCACCTCCGATTCCGGAAGTACGACAAGCTGTTGCTGAGGCTCCCCGCATGGATGCCTCATTGGAAATAGGCACGTTTCCTCGTTTGACTACAGGGCCTATAATGACAAGTGATCAGCATGAACTTTTCAGTAAGTTCTTGAAATTGAAACCTCCAGTCTTCAAGGGTGCTGAATCTGAGGATGCTTACGATTTTCTGGTGGATTGTCATGAGTTGCTACATAAAATGGGCATAGTGGAACGATTTGGCGTTGAGTTTGTAACCTATCAGTTTCAGGGAAATGCCAAAATGTGGTGGCGGTCACATGTTGAGTGTCAACCCGCACAGTCACCACCTATGACTTGGGCGTCATGCTCTAGCTTATTTATGGAGAAGTATATCCCCCGGACCTTGAGGGATAGGAGGAGAGATGAGTTCTTGAGCCTAGAGCAAGGCAAGATGTCGGTGACTGCATATGAGGCTAAGTTTCGTGCATTATCTAGGTATGCCACCCAGCTTTGTTTCAGTCCACAAGAGCGGATTCGCCGTATTGTGGAGGGGTTGAGATCAGATTTGCGGATTTAAGCCTTACAGGTAGCGGCTACAGCAAAATCCTTTCAGGAAGTGGTAGACTTCGTGATAGAGGTGGAAGGAGTGAAGCCAGATGACTTTACCATGGCATCGACATCAAAAAGGTTTCGTAAGGGAGGTGAGTTTAATGGTTCTTACCCCAGAGGGCAAGGTTCAGGAGGTTATTCAGCCCGACCTATTCAATCTTCACTGCAGACTGTAGTTGGGGGTCCACCGCAGAGCGGTCAACACTTATCTGAGAGACCTATGCTTGACTCTAGAGAGTGTTATGGATGCGGGGAGACTGGACATATTAAGAGATATTGTCCAAAACAGGGTTACAGACCCCAAATAGTCAGAGGTAGAGGTGGTCATGGAAGAGGCCGTCATTCTGGAGGACGTGGTGGCCGAGGTAATGGTGGTCACAAAAACGGTCGGGGTAAAAGGCAAACTGGAGCCACTACAGCACAACATGGTAGGGGCAACGGGCAGACAGGTGATAGGGCCCATTGTTGCGCTTTCCCCGGACGGTCTGAAGCAGAGACATCAGATGC